>CM066330.1:165907982-166564982 GCA_033807585.1 Hydrophis major
CAGAGAAATTGATTATTGGAGTAAACTCACCTTTATTTCTTTTCGTAAACGAACACTGCTCATTCTAAAGTGAGCAGTTGGACCTTCAGGCAAATGACTTAATACAAGCCCATCTATTTCAAGTATGTTAAGATATAATTAAAGATGTGAATTATAATTAATGCAATTTATGCAGAAAACATTTTCCAAAAAATCCATACTGTAAAACAATTTTTGTACTTTGTACTTCATGTCCAGCTTCAGTTTTAATAAACATGCCATACAAAAACAAGTACTAAATCCCTTCTCTTCTAATCCAACTGTAAATTTGCTGCTCTAATAGAGATGTGCATACAAATAGCACTACATACTGTTCTTGAAGGATACTTGGTATTTTACGATCTTCATTGATAACAATCAAATCTGTAAAATCCCTTGAAATACACTGTGGAATAATCTTTTTTAAAGCCAGTCCTCTTCTATAGTAAACATGTGAATTTGGAATACATGTGGATAACTGTTCACAGAATCTCACAGTTCTCTGCCAAAACAGAAAAAAGTTCAAGTATAATTAATATCATAATTAATAAGTTTACCAATGACTATCTCAAACAATTTTGGCCATAATACAGCATCCAGACAATTTAAAGCAATGGTGACTGATTGCTATATAATTATTAAATGTTTACTTTTCATTTAATCTTACCCACACACAATCTATTTTACAAAACAGTATATTATAGCTAATATATTCTACAATCCATATTTTAAGTATATATATATATTCCTTAAAGCAAATTATCAACCTTAAAAAGTTAATTTACCCCACGAGGTCTGTCAGATGTAGTGATAAGAATTTTTGGAACAGTTTGCCTGTTGAAGTAAGGAGCAAATTCATCTGTAGCATCATCTAAAGTAACCTGGGAATATATAATAATGATACTTGTATGAAATTGAGGGGATATAGTCAATTTGCAGGAATCAGAACCCTCCATCTAATAAAAATAAAAATCAATAGCTCTGTCATCATTTATAATGTACTTGTTACAATATCTAAGTACAGTATAACCCCTAGACTTAAATACAATCTTGCATCAAGCCCTTATTAGAGATATTTCAAAAAATGGAATTTACATTTGTCTAGGGCAGCATCTTCTGTCAGCAAGTTCCTCAACTTCCACATCAACTAATTATAATTACATATGCAAGATTTTAAATATGGCTCATTTTCAAGAAATATTTCAGATAGAAAAAATGTCAGACAAAAGGTTTTTGGAAAGAAGAGTCTGAAGAATTAAATGAAGAAATAGATGCATGAACTTCAAATAACCATCCTGCCGACTATTACAATATATTACAGAAAGGTGAAAATGTGCACCCAAATTCATTGACTAATTATTTATCTGGCATTTGTTTCCTTTAAAATGCTTACAGAAAACTACCTCTTCATCATTTGGATCAACTGTAGTTTCATCATATACACGCTGGTTTTCAATGGTTTTTGGTTCTGGTTTTGGTGGTGCCTATAAAACAGAAGTTGAAATCTGAAATTGATAAATTTCATATTGAACAACTATTCCATTTAAAGAATATTGATATAGTTTAGTAATAGCATCAAAAATGCTAGAAAATAGATAGGCAATTTGAGCTATCAGCTGAAAGATGTATGAATTATAGAACAAAATAAATGGAAGACAGCAGATTACTCAACTAGTAGCCAAACTTTCAGAGTGGTAGTGCAGTACAAATATTAAGCTCTTGAAAAGGGCAAAATCCTTGTTAGGGATCATTAAAGGAACTGAAAATAAAAGTATCACTATTATTAATGCCTTTAAAGAAATCAATATTGCAACCATAGTTAATCTTACAATTCTAATCATGACATCACAAAGAATACTGTAAACCAGAGAATGCTGCAAAAAGCTGGATTTTGGTCTTATTTAAAAAAAAATGAGCAACATTCATATCTTAAAGAAAGTGGATTAGAAAAAAAATCTGTCTTTTACATTACAGATAATGAAAGATATAACTGGGTTCAAAAGAAAAACTAATTGACATCGCTAAACATAAAATGGAATTTATAATTACAGCACACAGAGACAAAGGTGGAAGAGAAGGCTATCACTGATTACCAATCATGATAGTTATACATAACATTTAGTAATAGATGAATCAATTCACAGGAAACCTGAAATTGTGTTGTTTGCGGGCTCCCCCCATCCCACTAACATAATGAAGTGCCAGAGCAAGTTACAAATGATCTGATTAAGTATCTCTTTCTCAGTCACTCACTCCTTTTTACCTTATCTCCAAGGGCTTCCCGCTCCTTCTTCTTCTTTTTCTTAAGGGCTAATTTTTCCTGCAGGAGTAAGGAAGTTGTACAAAAGAAATTAGATAGGTTATAAAAAAATTAGTCATATGTCACCATACAGAAGAAAACTCATTATATTTTAAGTCTGGGTGCTAAATATCTATGTCGAATTCTTTCTTCTAAGGATAACAATTTGCTTATAAATCTCTGAGACCCCACCGAGCAACTTAAGAGTCGAAGGGCTCGATTTCTCTTATTTTAATAACCTCTACCCTCCCTTCCCAATTAATTATACGACTATCAACCATCGTCCCTCCTTACTAATGAACAAGATCGTGCTTAAACGTGAAAGCGACTCAAAGCTCTGCGACCCCTTCCTTTGTACCTTCTTCTGCTGCTGCTTCCAGCGCAGGAACATGAAATGGCGCCGCTGCTTGTTCTTAATTTCGGAGACGCTAAAAGTCGGCGGGAACGCGGCCTGGTTGGGTTCCGCGGGGTTTCCATGAGCCTTCTCGCCATAAGCTACCTCACTCGTTGCGTCAGCATTAGGTCGCCCCTGAATAGGCTTTCCCTCCTCAGAGCCGGCCGCCATGCCGTCGCTTCTATAGTTATTCTTTCACCTCTTCGTCCTCTTCCGGGTTATCCATCGTTCCGCCGTTTGCCTACTGCGCATGCACAAACTCTCTCTCTCTCTCTCTCTCTCTCTCTCTCTTATTTGGTTTATTTAACCAAACACTCCTAGCATAATATTATCTCGATATTGGTTTGTATATTCCTTTTTAAATTACAACAACCATTTTTTATCCAGTCTTTCAGGCAACTCGCCAAAACAAAACAAAAACTACCAGCCAGAAGATCGAGAAGTGCACGCACAAACCTCATATATTTGCCGAAAATGGACAAAACAGGCTTGGAAGATAACTTGCGCATGTGCGAAATCACGAAGAGAAGAAACTGGATGTTAAAAGGGAATTCGGGTTTTTCTGTATCTGAATTTCTGTTGCATGGGAAATGAGCCCTGATGTTGGGAGTTATACTTTTCGCTGCTTTGGGAATGGTTTTAAGGATGATCTATTAATTGTTGTACAATTTCGGTTATTACTTGGTGACCACATAGATTTTCTTCATGATAATCTGTCCCTAACCTTTCTCTCTTCCAATGATGCACCCATAAGCCCCCATAACTGAGTCTACCCACCTTGCTGCTGGTCATCCTTTCTTTCATCTTCCCAGTATTAAAGCTTTCTATAGGGATAAAGCTGAGGGATGCCCCTAGTGCCATGTAACAGAGTGAGCTCCCGTTATTTGTTCCAGCTTCTACCAATCTAGCAGTTCAAAAGCATGTAAACATGCAAGTAGAAAAATAGGGACCCACCTAGGTAGGAAGGTAATAGCGTTCGGTAGGCCTTCAGAGTTCAGTCATGCCAGCCACATGACTACGGAGATGTCTTCGGACAGCCCTGGCTCTTTGGCTTTGTAATGGAGATGAGCACTCCCCCCTAGAGCAGGAAATGACTAGCAAGGGGAACCTTTACCTTTATAGAAAGGTGGGTGTTCAGATAATGTGTCTAAAACAGGGTGCTTTGAGCCTGGTTGTGCCTTGAGTGAGAACTGGGAGCAGGATCGCCGTCCACAGTATTCTCAAGAGTGTGGAAAGAAAGTGTATCAGTTTGGTGAGATAATTTTCTACTTATTTTTTTCTAGAGAGAACACCCTAAAAGACTCAAAATTAAATTTAAAAGTAAGATGAAAGTGCTTAAGCGGTGAGATTAAGCACAAATTAAACCTGAAGGTTTTGTCTTTCTTTTTATTGGAACTTTGGATTTTGTAAAAAGTTTTCAATTTTTCAACTGGACTGGTCTTTTCTTTTTAATTTTAATTTTTTTCCTTTTAAAATAACTCTTTGGAAAAGTTTTTTTCTCTTGTTTTTTCTTTTTAATAATTTTAGATTCTTTTTATTTTTTCTATTCTTGGTTTTAATATTAGAGGGGAGGGGAAAGGAAAGGGAAATAAGTAGTGCTGCCACCTGGAGGCTTGGATACATTGTTTTCCTTTCTTGTTGATACATTTGGTGTTACATTCAAGGACTCTGTGCTTTTCATTGAAAAGATAGTGGGAAGAGCATGTAGATTGTTTGCAGGTGCTCTTCTGTGGAACTACTGATAGTTGGAGTCTGGATTTGAAATTGAAGAAAGAAGATTGAAGTGACCTTGAAAAGAGAACTGGTAATTTTGTTTTTTGATTTAGTAAAGAGCCTCGAACATATAGTGGCAGTGCTTTGCTTATTGACAGAATTGCATTCTCTCTTTCCTTTTTTTTTCTATTCCCCCCTCCCCCCAGTTGGATTTTTATATTTGGACTTGAATCCTTTGATGCAAGAATAAGATTACTTTGCCCCCCCTCCCTCTTCCCTTTGTTTTACCTTTTTAGCAAGGGGAATATACAGATTTCTGTCTTTTTAATTTTTTTCCTAATTTTTTTTAATTTTTTCATCCTTCTTCCATTTTATATTTTTTCTTCTTTTCCTTTCTTCCTACATAATTGGAATCAATTGGATTAAGGTATTCAAGTGCCTGAAGATTTTTTTTCCCTTTTTTATTTTTATTTTTATCTTTTGCTTTTCTTTTTTTTTTTACTGGAGTGGCTACTGGCTGCTCTTGCTTTTTCTTTTTAATTTTTCTATTAAGTAATTTAAGATGAGCAGAAAGATACCAGCCTCAGCTTCTTCAATCCCAACTTCTTCTTCCTCACCATCTGGAGGACAACGATCAATACAGGTGATGTTATAACAAGAGAAGGAGAAAGAAGTGACACTGCAGATGATTATGCAAGGAATTCAAAGGATACAAGTAAAAACAGATAATATTGAAAAGAGAACGGAGAATATTGAGCAAAGAACAGAAAAGACAGATGAGAAAATTGAAAATATTCAACAGATGATGATGCAATATGAGGATAGAATTAAGAAAAGTGAAGAGCAAGATGTACAAAGAGATCAGAAGATTGGAGATATGGATACCTGACTGAGTGAAGTGGAAAGAGATAAGGGCAGATCTCTGCAATCGTTGGGATGGGAAATTGATAGATCAGAATTCTAACTTAGATTTCAAAATTTAGAAGAAGAAAAGGGTGAAAACCTTGCTGAAATGATGACAAAAATCTTGGCAGAAGCATTAGAGGTAATTAAAGAGAAGATGATGGATGAAATGGACAAGGTTTTTCATGTCTATACAAGATATGCGATGAGAAATAAACTGCCAAGACAAGTTCATATCAGATTTACTAAGAAAATAATTAAATCACAAATACTTCAGGCGGCAAGAGAAAAAACTCTAAAGTACAAAGATAAAGAAATAGTGGTACTGAAACAGGTACCGAGAAGAGTGAGAGAGATAAGAAGAGAATATTTATTCTTGACCAAAGAGTTACTTAAGAGAGAAATAAATTACAGATGGCTGATACCTGAAGGTCTCATGTTTACCTGGCAGGAACAAATACACAGAATTGATACAGTTGAAAAAGCAGAGTTATTCTATCTGGAATATTTCAGAGGAAGGGAGGAAGATACAAGAAAAGAAGAGTCGTTAATTGAATTTCAAGAGGAATGTACAGTAGTAATTGAAAAAGAAGATGGAGCTGTAGGTGATGTACCCAGAGAACAACGATAACCAAGATCTACTGGAGCAACAAATCCTTTTTATAAAGTCTAAAATGGATGAGAAAAAACTGATTACAATTAATATAAATCGGCTTAATTCATCTATTAAAAGAAGAAAAATATTTCATAAGTTAGAGAAATTAAAATTTGATATAATCTGCCTACAAGAAGTACATATTAAAAAACAACATGATTATATATTGAAACAACAAAAATTAGGGAAATTATTTACAGCGTTGACACACTGTAAAAAGAGAGGAGTGGTGTTATACATTAGAGATACAATCCCTGCGGAACAAATATATACAGATGATGATGGAAGGATTTTGATGGTGGAGATAATGGACAATAATCTAAAGACACTTTTAATAGCAATTTATGCCCCAAATGAAAATCAAGAAGATTTTTACAGGAAATTACATAAGAAAATAATTGAATTGGACTATGCTAATATCTGTCTGATGGAAGATTTTAATGGAATAATAAATGACAAATTGGACTATAAAACACAAAAAACAGCAAAAAAAACTAGAAAGACATTGCCAAAATCCTTTTTTCAAATGATAAATGAGATAATCTTAAAAGATGCATGGAGAGAGAGAAATGTGGAAAATAAACAATATACCTTTTATTCAAATAGACATGCATCATGGTCTAGAATAGATATGATATGGATGTCAACAGAATTGCTTTCTAACATACAAGACATTGAAATAGAAGCAAGTACCTGGGCAGATCAAAATCCAATAACACTTCTATGGAAAGGACAAAAAAGGAGATCTAGATAGACTTTAAATAATATGATATTAAAGGAAAAAGACTTTAAACAGAAAATTGAGAGAGAATTGACTTTCTTTAAAGAAAATACAAAAGAGGATACATCATTACAGAACCTCTGGGACATGATGAAGGCTTATACAAGAGGCTTGATAATGGACTACACAAGGAAAAGAAATATAAAACAGAAAAAAATCTTTGAAACATTGGAAGGTGACTACAAGAAGCTGGAAAAAGAACTACAGAAATGTCCACAAAAAAGGACATTAAAATTAAAATGGACATAACTAAACATAAAATGGGGCTAATGGAAAAAGAAGAAATAGCACAAAAAATTAAAAATGCTAAGCAGAACTATTTTGAAGACGCAAACAAGCCAGGCAGATGGTTAGCATATAAATTGAGAAAAGAAAGAGACTCAAGAAGAATAAATCAATTGATAAATGAACAAGGACATGTATGCTATAAATGCGGAGAAGAAAAAAATTATTCAAGATTACTATGGAAAACTGTACCATCAAGAGAATGTTCAAAAAGAAAGAATTCAACAATACTTACAGGAAGCAAATTTGCCCCTGTTATCCAAAGCTATTGAAACAATGTTAGAAAGTAACATAACAATGATGGAATTAACAGGAGCTTTAAAAAAGCAAAACATTGGGAAAGCACCAGGTCCAGATGGTTTGCCAGTGGAATTTTATAAGACATTCCAGGAAACATTGAATCTTCACTTATTAGAAATTATGACATTATGACAAAGAAGAGAATACCCAAAACATGGTCAGAAGCATATATCACACTTGTACTGAAGGAGGACACAGACACAGCAACTTAAAAATTACAGACCTATATCACTGTTAAATTCAGATTATAAAATCTTTGCTTCAATTCTGGCAGAAAGACTGAAAAGATACTTAAACAATTTTATTCATCCTGATCAAAATGGATTTCTGCCAAAGAGACAGATTAAAGATAATATGAGAATAATTTTAGATACACTGGAATACTATGAGGCACATCCTGAAAAATAAATGGCTCTGATGTTTATAGAAGTACAAAAAGCCTTTGATAATGTGAATTGGCGTTTTATGGTGTTACAATTGGACCAAATGGGCTTTGGTAAAAAATTTACTCAAGTCATAGAAACAATATATCATAAACAAACTGCAAAGGTTATGATAAATGGAGAGTTAACAGACTATAGATATAAGAAAAGGGATCAGACAAGGCTGTCCACTCTTGCCTCTGTTGTTTGTGTTAACACTGAAAGTGCTGATTAGGAACATCAGAGAAGAAAAAGAAATAAAAGGAATGAAAATTTAAAAAGAAGAGTATAAACTACAAGCTTTTGCAGATGACCTGGTATTTATATTAGAGGATCCATTGGAGTCTGCACCTAAACTGATAGAAAAGATAGAGTATGGGAAAGTAGCAGGTTTTAAAATAAAGATAAAACAAAGATTTTAGCAAAGAACATGTTAGTAAGACAAAAGAAAGAATTGGAGGAAGTTTTGGGGATCCAGGTCACAAACAAGGTTAAGTATTTAGGGATACATATAACGCTAAGATGTAGCACACTTAAGGAGGACAATTATTTCAAACTTAAACAACAGATTGCGACAGATTTGATAAAATGAGAAAATTGACAACTATCACTGATTGGAATATCTACAATTAAGATGAATGTATTGCCTAGAATCTTACTTATTCCAGGCAATTCCAATCAGATTAGGGAAAGAATTTTTTGAAGATTTAAACAAAATAGTGCTAAAATACATTTGGCAGGGGAAGAAAGCGAGAAAAAAACTTAAATTGCTACAAGATGCGAGAATAAGAGGAGGATTTGCTTTGCCCAATTGGGAATTATACTACCAAGTGACAAGTCTGATGTGGGTAAAGGAGTAGATAACACTAAGGAATACTAGACTTTTGAATTTAGAAAGACATGACCTGCTGTTAGGGTGGCATGCCTTCCTCTGGTATAAGGAAACTAAAATGCAGGGGTATTTTAGAAGACATATTCAAGAAGTATTGTTTCTAAACTGGGAGAAGATAAAAAAGCAATATTATTTAAAAATTCTGCTATGGTTATCTACTATTGAAGCTTTTTCTTCTCCAATAATATATCAAAAGGAACAAACAGGTATGGTGAGATGTTGAATGAAAAGAGTGAACTTAAATCTATGCAAGCATTGGAAGAACAAGGTGTAAAAATGAATTGGTTTTCATATTTGCAAATACAATCTAGATTTGATAAATATGTTAAAACAGAAGGTATCTATGATAAGTTGACTGATTTAGATAAAATTTTGACAGGTACTGATGAAAAAGTAATCAAAAAACTTTATGGACATTTGCTAGAGTTTAAATTAGAGGAAGAACAAGTACAAGAAACAATGATTGCGTGGGAAAATTTTTGGATATGGGATTGACTTAGAAAATGGCAAAAATTGTGGTCTCAAAATTATAAAATGACAATGTCAACTACATATAAAGAAAATTTGTATAAGATGTTTTACAGGTGGCACTTACCCCTGACGAGAATTGCGAGGATGTTCAAGAATAAATTGGGTAAATGTTGGAAATGTCATCAGATACCTGGTTCATATTACCACATGTGGTGGACATGCTCGATCAAAAAAATTGGACTATAAACCACATATGGTTGGAAAAAATAACAAAACAACACATAGACTTTAAACCTGAGATATTTTTATTGGGAATTATACCAGAAATATATTGTAAAGAATTGAAATATTTGATTGTAAATGTTTTAACAGCGGCTAGAATTGTATTTGCTAAGAATTGGAAAAATGAAAAAATACCTATGTAGGAGGAAATTATAAAGAAAATCATGGACTGTGCTGAAATGAGTAAATTGACATTTGAAATTAGAGAACAAGAGGATAAACAATTTTATATGATATGGGATTTATTTTATCAATGGTTAGATAAAAAGACATGTTAAAGAAATAGATCAATAAGCCTTACAATAAAAGTTAATAGATTGATAAATACAATATAAAATATATAACCATTGGTTGAATGTATAAGATTAAATCATAATGAATATTAGAATAGCTCATATAAAATGATGGAAAAATAGTTAAATGAATGTTTAATAATTGATATTATATAAGCACAAGCTGGACCGATAAGGTGAGAACTTATATAACTTCTGAATAATGGTAAAAAAAGGATAGCACAAAAGATTGTAACCAACTGACACAGTGTATGTATATAATTGAAAGAGGGTTTTATGTTTTTATGTTTTGTTCGTATGTTTGTTGTAAAAAATAAAAACTTTTTTTTTAAAAAAAAGAGTCTTCTCCAACACCAAAGTTCAAAACAGTGTGTTGCAATATTTAAAATCAGAATGAAATAAGACGTCAATCAAAAAATGTTTAATGTTATTTTTCAAAATCTTGCTAATGTAGTACCAGCCATGTTGTAGCAATAGTATTTAGACATATATAGTGCTTTAAGTGCTATATATAGTGCTCTCTAAGTAGTTTACAGAGTCAGCATATTGCCCCCAACAGTCTGGGTCCTCATTTTACCCACCTCAGAAGGATGGAAGGCTGAGTCAACCTTGAGCCTGGTGAGATTCGAACTGTCAAATTGCAGGCAGCCGGTAGGCAGCAAAAGTATCCTGCAGTACTACATTCTAACCACTGCATCACCATGGCTCTTATCACAGTTTCTCCTAATGGAATGGTTCCTCAATGGGAATCGTGTCTTCTCATTTGCAAAGTAGGGAGATATCATATGTTTAAAAGTAGGGAGGCTTATTTGGAAATTTTATCACTCAAAAGCCATTGTCTTATGTCAGTATTGATGTCTGTAGATGTTTTTTAAGCGGCAGATATTTGAATTGCACTCAGTAACTCAGCCATGAGAAAGTATTCCCACAGCCACAATTGTTTAATACCTTGTCTCTCAGTCAGCATTTTCTTATCAGAAGAACAGCCCATCTGCATATCTGGGAAATGAATTTAGTCCTGGTGTCCTATCAGCTGATTGACTTGTAAGATAAAGGCATTTAAATCTTCTCAGGAACTAATGTATCTTAAGCAGAGCATCAGATTAAAGGCAATAAAAGAAACATAATATTGTTTTGCAAAATGAGGCATGCTTTTGAAACATGTTTTATCTGAACAGAAGCTCAGCCTCAAAACCATAAATACTAAGTTTCAAACCAGAAACATATCAGGTAGGAATAGAAGGTCATTTGAGAGCATCTACAAACTGACTGACTCATCTGAACTGAAATCCATAACCAGCATCTTTAAGCATTTAGCTAATATGATTCTGAAACATTCTAAAACATGTTAACTTTAAACATGTTTAATCCCGGACCATGTTTCTTCCATTATTTGGGTTTTTCTTTTTTTTCTTTAAGGTTTATGTTTAAACAGGGAGCCAAAATACCTGAAATCCCTATACTTATACTACTACTCTTTTATGAAGGGATCCTCAAAAATATACTTCAGTGAGAGGATGGACAAAGATTGCTAAAAAAAAATTCTCAGCATCCCTGTCAAGTTACAGTTTCTTCTCAATCTTTGGAATATGCCAGCTGTACTCTAAAAGATGAAACACAAACATTATTTGGAGGTATGTTACTTTTCATAAACCTTTATGAAAATGATAAAATAAAAATAAAAATGAAGAGGATAGGAAAATAAGAAAAGGAAAAGAAAGATGTAGGTAAAGAATTTGTTATTTTCAATAAATCAAAAATGGTCCAGATATTAATTTCGATCTTGAGACAACCTGATATTCTCTCAATCTGTTTTATCTACAAACTCCAACCAGATTGTTCAGTTATCTTTATACTTAGCAACAGAACAAAGTCCTGTTATCCTGGGGGGCAGCAAATTAGTTTTAAGGTTGCAGAATTTTAAGATGGCAGAGCATAGAGTTTTATTTACCAACCAGCTCGATACCTGTGCTTCTCTACGAAACTATGTAGTTGGGCTTAGTTTTCGGGGAGGAAAATAAGGGGAAAAAAATTCTGCCTCTGCCTACCAGCATCCATCAGTATTCATCTGGCTAGCATCCTGTCAGTGTGTGAGGCTGTTTGGAAACTGAAATGGTGAGCAAGAAGGAGACAGTAAGGAGCCAACTGTTCTATACTAGAATGCTGCTTGATGCTGTGAAATTGAAATTGAAATTCCTCTGCTTGTGTTTTGCATTTGGAAGAGATTGCTTTTCAGGTGAGGAGGGGGAGTAGAACTCCTTAGCATCAGAGCGTGTTAATAATAATATAGAAAATACTAATGCTCTGGTGGTCATTTCGAAAAATCCTTTCTTTAGTGATCTCCTAGAAGCCAAGAGGAACATGCCAAATTTCAAGTTTGGAGGGTTTACTGTTCAGGAGATTTTGTGATGAAGCGTGAGTGGTATTTCGCTTTATACATATATATAAGTTGCTTATTGCCAAAATAGACATCTTGTATTGCTGGCACCATAAATTAGGTGGGATATCATTTTGATACAGTAGTCAGCCTGTGTGTACTTGAACATTCCTGGTCCTACTTTTAGGATTGGGAGAGAGCAAGCTAACATGCTGTAAGCAAAAAGAATTTTACTATAGGAGATTTTTCTGTTTTTATGCAAGCTTGCCTGGACTATCAAAACATCATAGAAGGCATTTCATTGTTTCCAAGACAACTTATTTTACATAACAAGGAAGTCACCAGGAACAACTTTAAAAGAGAACAAAACAAAACAAAGCCCTTTATTTATCTGCATGTTAGTACTAGTTTTTCTATATTGTTATCACCAAGGTGAAGTCATGAAATGTCTGCAATGTGCATTTCAGGAAAAGCCAGAAGTATTAATAAATTTAATGGTTTTAAATTGGTCCGTCATCAGAGTCCTGAGGTAGAAAAGTGTGGAATTGCTAACAATTATGCTAATTATGACTACAAACTCAGGATGACTTGAAAAGTGCCTTAGGTGAAATTGTCAGTGTCTCTCTTTTCACATACGATTGGCTATTCTGATTATGCCTAATTTATTATTTAGATAACAAAAGGAACGTTCAACAAAGCTTCTGAAAACAAATTATTGTTATTAAGATTGACTAAAAATTGTACCACCACTCCCAAATTTGTCACCTGCTTTATAGGCAGTGTGATTTGGAGAGATATGACATGCAATTCAGCAGTGGGATCCTACCCGTTCCACTACTGGTTCGGTAATCATGTGCGTGTGCACCTAATGCATGCATGCAGCTTTCTCCACACCAGCTGAGGCCTGCAGCGCCAATCAGCTGAGAGAATAAAGAAGAGAAATGTGCAGGAGTGGTCGGGCGGGCTTATCCTGTGCGTTTCTCTTCTTTTTCCTCTCAGCTGATTGGAGGCTTTTTCTCATCCTCTCAGCTGATCATAGGAGGCTTTCTTTTTTTTTTACTACAAGTTCGGCTGAACCGGTCTGAACCGGTAGCACATCACCACTGGTGGAATTCCTCCCTAGTTTGCAGATCTTCATCTATTGTGGCAATGGTTGGAGGGCTGATGCAGGCAGTACAGCCAACCATGTGAGGAGTGGTGGGGAGTGGCAGTGTGGGGGACAGAGCTGAATACATTGCATCAGCGGGCCATATCAATCCTGAGGGCTGTAGTTTGAGGGCCCCTGCTGTACATTTCCCCCTTGTAATACATGAGAAAATCTGCAGTGTTTGCTGCTCTCCAAGTTACTTCTGTTATCTGTATTTAAAATTCCACATTCATTGCATCGGAGCAACATGAGGATGATTAGACCTTAACACTTTTTGATGTGACTTCATGTATTCATAGTTCCTATTAAAATTTTTCTTTTGTCTTCCTTGTATCATACAAAACGCAGAGCACGTCTAGAACATGAAATGTAAATTCTGTTTAATGGTTGTAGTAATTTATGAACTTGGGCGTCAACAGCAGATGAATTCATAAGTATCTGCTATTAATTCCAACCCTCTTTTGTTGTTCAAGAAGCACTCTTGAATAGGATAATTGCAGGAATCTTTTCACTTTGAAAGCAATGCAAACTCATGAACATCATTTGATGACACAGCAATGAGGCTACTAAAGACTCCTTGCCATAATAGAAATAGACAGAGATAAAATTAGCCATCCCATTCAAGGAACTTATATAATAAGGAATTAAAGGAAATGAGAACTAAATTAAAGCTGCATAGAGGACTGGTGTGTCTCCTAGTAATTCAGATAGAATGCTCCATCTTTGAAGTTACAGTCAGGGGTGGGTTTCTACTGGTTCTGTCCACCACTGTAGAACTGGTAGCTCTGAAGAGCAGCAGACATAGAACCGGTTCTATGTTTGCTGATGTTTTTGCCCACCTGCCCACCCGGGCTCTTACCTGATCTTTATTTCCTGATTTTTCAACTTCAGCTGCCGAACTAGGCACAGCTGCAGTTAAAAAAACAAGAAAAGAGGGCTGTTTCAAAGGCTGCTTCTCAGCAGGCAGCGTGTTAATGATGTGCTAATGATGATTTACAGGCGAGGGGCTCACGGAAGCTCGTAAATCCCGAACTGATAGTTAACCCTGTCGTATCCCACCCCTGGTTACAGTCCTGAGTAGAATAAGCAAAACCTTTGCAGCAAATGAACCTCCCAGCATAACAACTAGTATATAAATAACATGAATTCAGAGATAATTTGAGTCTGGGAAAGGCCCTATTCTCCTCCTTCAATGATATGGAATTAAGAAAAATTGTCTGCAATATATGGCAAAAGGAAGTTCCAAGGAGAAGGGAAAATTAATGTGCAACAATATATTTAGGCTTCCACCTTGTTTATTTATCAGTGTTTAACTTTGTAGGGCATACTGCAAATGCAAATGCAAATGACATTATCTGGACTACCCATCACATTCATTGAATAAGTCACTGGTTCTCAACCTATGGTCTGCGGATGCCTGGCCAGATTCCACAATGTCATTGCAGGGAGCCTGCGATGGCTGGAAGAAAGGTTATGATTTAAATCTTGAATTAAGTCTTGGTGGTCTGTGGCCATGGTCCATGGTCACAAAAGATATTTTAGTCCATGGTGAAGAAAAAGGTTGAGAATTGCTTGAATAAGGCAATGTAATTGCAGGAGAAAAGTTTTCTGTGGAACTACTCCAAACTTTTATTCCCTTAAATACTCTTGGAATAACATTAGTTAGATATTCCATTTGCCCTCTTAGATATCCTCCACACCACGTGAACATAATTGAGACTACTTAAGATATAAAGAGCTGCTCCCAGAATTCCACTGTTCCCTATTCAAGTTAGAAGTTATTTCTCCATTCTCCTTCAATTGATCAAGGTAAAGAGTCCCACAAGAAGGTTGTTTCCAAAATCACCCTGTTCTTTATTTCTTAATCATATGGAAAAAAAATAAAAAAAGAACCCTTCATCTCACACCTTCTGTCTATGTATTTTGCATCATTTTGTGGGATGTTTACATTTGACATTTTTTGTCAACACAGTAGATAGGACATGATGCAATGGACCACCCCTGACCCTGTCTGGCTTTTCCTTTTTTTTCCCCCCAGCCTGTTTCTTCTCTAGATCTTTTGAAGTTGCTAATTCTTCAGCATTCTGCTTCTTCAAAACACCTTTCAGTTTTTCAGTGGTGTGCTCCTAAGTACCAAAGCAGATAAAAGCCCTGCTTTTGCAAAACGATTACGTGAACTAATCCATGATTTCCACCTTCAGAATGTGTTTTCAATATATTTATTTTGAAAAAGTGTCTACAAAACAGTGGCAGTAGATCACAGACAACTTTATTTTCTTTTTCAACAGTTGCTGCCCGTTGTTTCTAGTTCTTTCCCAACCCTTCTCGTCCAAATGATTAACTTAGACAAATTTATAAACTTGTCTATAAAGCAGATTGGATGCTGAAAATTATCTGTTCAAATTTGATTTGAAATTGTAAAATGATTGTATGAAATAAGAATGAATATTTCAAGGAGAGGGCTGAGAAAGGCAGGATGGACCATCTTCAGAAAGAGAGATGAGAAGTTTAAAAGAGAAGAGATGGGGCATAGATATGGTGGAAGCAAGACTAGTTTACAAGAATAGAAAAATATGGAGAGGAAAGATGCTGGTTTAGCTATATTTTTTCTTAAATCATGCCTTTAATTTCTTTGACTGACTTATATTTTTACTCCATTTCTGTGCCCTGTATAAGGTAGGCATGGTAGTTTGATGTAAAATTGAACAATCAACTTTAATAATAATTTTGCCAAGTTCAGAGAATGAGTGACACAAGATCTGGGAGTTAATCAGCTTGTGTGTTTCACTATCCTTGTCCCAATGCTGAACTTGTGGATTCCATGCAAAGTTCTATGTTCTATTTACTTATTTATTAAATTTTTATGCTGTCTATTTCCCTTGTATTTCCCCTGGCGGCTTGCAAGTTATAAAATAAGTGATAACTTCATGGATTGATAAAATTATACTGAAACCAGAACCAAGAGATGGATGGGATGGGGATGGGGCCTTCTTAGCCCATCAGCCACCTCCAGCAGTGAGTACCCCACCCTTGGGGCCCCAGGCCTACAGCCAGGTTTTGATACCCTAACAATTAATATGAGTTTACTTTATTGAGTAGCCATATCAAAGTGCAGCATTCCAGACACAAATTATTACTAAAATCTGATAAAAACAATTTAAAATGGAATTGGATAAAATGAAATTGGAATAAACTACAATAATTTAATAGATAAAATAGATAAAATATGATACAATTATATTTCAGTGTCACCCCTACAATCTATCCCAATCAGTACCACATATGCTGATCTCAACCAAATTATTTTGCTGAAGTACTGTGCTGTGTTAAATTTGTTTTCAGATTCTGGCCAGACATAAGGTAAGTTGTTTTGATATAAGGATCCCAATGGGTCATTCATTTGGTATATAGACCAAGGTACTTGTGTCTTATACAGGTAACCATCAAATAGGACGTGATAACAGTGGAGCTAGTTTCAGTTGGTTCCACCAGTTTTTCATCTCTTGAAATTTTAAGAGATATATCTCAGATATATTGCTGAGGGTATAAAAGGATACATTTAATATTTAGTACACTTCTCTTTGGAGTTTTGCTCTTTATTTCCAACAGTGTAAGAATACATACTGTACAACTAGTTCATTAATCAAGGCAGAGATGCTGATTGTACAGATGCTACTGGGTTCCATAAGCACCAGCCATCATAATCAGTTGCCAGGTGTGATAGCAGCTGGCTTATAGAAAGCAAGTTATTCCTCATCCCTGAATTAAAGTCCTTCTTACTATTAAAATGTAAATTTTAAAAGACTTTCAATTAATTATCATATTGCCTGCATACAGTTGATCCTTTTTGGATGTTATGTATAACTTCCACATATTAACTAATAAACATTTTTGGGGATAAACAGCAAAAGGATGATTTAGAATGTTGACTTTGGAAAGTTACTAATGGACTAAAAGTCCAGATGGATTTGAAATAACATTTTAAAATTAATTATAATAATCCTTCCCACGGGAAACAGCTGTTGTTTTGAATTCTTAAAAAAGTTTGGACACTGGAGGGAACCAGAAAGAACTAAAGATTGCAATTAAAAGAGTAGAACACTTCACATTTGACTTACTAATATGGAGTGCAACAAAATACTTTATTTTTACTTTACTTTATGTAAAATACTTTATTTTTACATTGGATATATTGAAGGTGATTTGTGAATGATGGATCCAGAAGTTAACTAGAGAGTATTTGCCATTATAGTGTGGAAAGGGAACTTCACGAAGACAGTAGTGTCACAAAAAACAGGAAAAGCCCAAGGGGAACATCAGGTCAGCCAGAAAACAAACTTACATAGGAAAAGGAATCAAATAAAAAGTATTAAAGAATCACTATAGACAAAAGCCTAAGTAATTAAGAAAACTAGACAAATAGGAAAAGGAAACAAAAGATAATTTAGAAAACCCTTACAAACACAGGACATACCAAATAAGCAAAACAAACAGACAAAGACACAAAATATAAATTACAAAAGGGACAGACAGGAGATTGCCACAGAACAAATATGAAAAACGATCTTAAAGCTAAAAGAGATTACAGAAAACCAATAATACAATCTGGCCACCCCGTGGAGTTTGCCTTCCGCACCCCGCGGAGTTTGCCCTCCGGCAGGAATAAAAACAGGATTTGAAACATTAGGCACAAATACAAACACTCACACAAAATCAACTTACAAAGGGAGAAAAGGATATAAAAAACCAGGGACTTACCATAAGAAGCTAGCTAGTCCAGAAACGCAGACTTCTCACTGTTCTCCGCCTTCCTGAAAAATAAAAAGATCCAGCTTTCAAGCAGTTGTCTGTATCCTTGCGCCGGAGCTCTCCCAGCGGGAAAATCAAATCCTCGAAAGAAAGGCATTTTGACACCTTTCAACAATAGATAGAATGTGTTTAAAAGATGTTATAGAAGACAAATTCTTTTGATCAGACAAGACTGGTTTGAAAGTGGATTTAAAAATGATACAACTATAAGAATGATATTAAAAAAAGATGCTACACTGGATATACAAATCAAACCAGCTGATGTTTTAATAGTTAAAAGAGATATCAAAATAATAAATGAAAGAGTGACATGGATAATTTCCTATAGTGAATTTACAAAAGAAGCCTATGAAAGAATTCATGAGAAGAAACAAAGAAAAAAATGAAAACAGATCAAGTTGTAGCACATTATTTAAAGGGATTAAATACTTTTTTTTTCTTTTAACAAAGGAAGGAATACAAAGTTTATTTATATGTTATCTTTGCTGACCCTTATCGTACTGTTGCCAATCAGAACTGAATATAACAAAGCTTTAAGGATTTGTTTATATTTAAGATATAGGATATGGGAAAAAGAGATTATTCATTTTATTTTTTAGAGAAGGTAACAAATTACCAAAATAGCTTATACTTGTTCTTTTCCCCCCCCAAAGTTTTTTTATTTTTATTTTACATACATATCAATGTGTGAACAATATAACACCTTGGTGATTTACATTTTATATCCAATAACATATTAATAATCATGTGAACTATTTTTCATAATATTATTTCACTTCATCCTTATGAAAGGATGGAGCTCCATTCTGATGAAAGTTATACTGGTTTTCCCTCCTTACTATATTCTAATTTTTCTTTCTTTTCTATTTTTCCTTATTTTGTGTCCTTTTAATTCATTTTATTCTACTAATTTTTAGCTTTTATCCTTTTAATGGTGATGTTTAATAAAATTATTATTTAGAAAAGGAAATAGCTATATGTGAAGGTTTTCAACCTGGTAATATGAGTTATGAAAAAGATTCTTACAATAATAATTGATTAGATTAGATTAACAGAGTTGGAAGGGATCTTGTAGGTCATCTAGTCCAACCCCCTGCCCAAGCAGGAGACCCTCTCATTTTCTGAAATGACAGTCCAATCTCTTCTTGAAAGTCTCAAGTGATGACGCTCCCACAACTTCCAAAGGCAAGCTGTTCCATTGGTTGATTGTTCTCACTGTCAGAAAATGTCTCCTTTCCAGGTTAAATTTTTCCTTGTTCAGTTTCCATCCATTATTCCTTGTCTGGCCTACAGGAGCTTTAGAAAATAGCTTGACCCCTTCCTCCCTGTGGCAGCCCCTCAAATATTGAAGCAATGCTATCATGTCTTTGGCAGTTCTTCTCTTCACTAGACTAGCCATGCCCAGTTCCTGCAACCGTTTATTGTATGTTTTAGTCTCCAGTCCCCTAATCACCTTGGTTGCTCTTCTCTGAGTCTCAACATCTTTTTTAGGGTATGGTGACCAAAACTGGATGCAGTACTCTAGGTGTGGTCTTACTTGTTGATACAAATAAGTAAGAATTAGCAGTGTGATATGGTTGAAAAATACCCCACAAATGTTCTTTTAGGCTGTATTGACACAAATATGTTTACTAATCACAGCACGTATTCTTCTTTGGTCAGATCTCACCTCAAATCTTGCGCTCAGTTCATACTACTACATTTTAAGAAAAATTCAGAGAGACTGGAAAATGAATGAGAGAAAAATAAGGAGAAAGATTGGTAGATTAGGAACCAAGTCTTATAAAAATAGATCAAGAGAACTGGCCCTGCTTTGCTTGAGAAGGGAAGATTGAAAGGTGTTCTGATAGCACTTTTATTATTTATTTTCAAGTATTTAAATAATCTATAAGACAGCCCAAATCATAGTTTCTGTCTCTGGCTAATGTACATTGATTAAAAAATAAATAAAAACTACAAAAATAAAAAAAATAAAAAATCAATATTAAAAATCAATATTGCAATTCCCAATAAAGATATGGTGATGCAGTCAAGAATGGTATCATAAGCACTGATTCTCACAACAGAGTGGACCCAACTTACTCTTATCATCTTAATCTGATTTATGGGTTAGAAAGGGCTGCACTGCCCAAGAGACTGGTTTTCTTTTTCCTTTTCTTTTTTGTGTCACTAGTGTAAATGATAAACACTAGTGTCACTAGTGTTTATCATTTACATATAACCCTGCTTCTGCTAAAATTATATTTTTTTATTTGATTTAAGGATAGATTAGATTGGAGCTAAAGCAGATATGTTATTCAGCAGGTTCTGACCAGTTCTGGAGAACCGGTAGCGGAAATTTTGAGTGGTTCAGAGAACCGGCAAATACCACCTCTGACTGGCTCTGCTCCCATCTATTCTCTGCTTCCTGAGTTCCAGCTGATTAGCTGGGTTTTCTTTTGTTGCCCTGCATAGGAGAATGGAACTGGAAAGCAAGTTAGTGAGGTGGGATGGAAATAGGGATTTTGCAGTATCCTTCCCCTGGAGTGGAGCGGAAATGGAGATTTTACAGTGTCCTTCCCCCTGCCACACCCACCAAGCCACACTGCGCCCACCAAGCCACACCGTGCCCACCAAGCCACACCCACAGAGCTGCTAGTAAAAAGTTTGGAATCCCACCACTGACCTAAAGAGGCTTTCTTCCTACTTTGGACTGGTAAATTTCTTAGAGGACTTTGTTAAGTTTGAGCATGGGCGAGAAAGAATGGAGACAAGTTTCTGAACGGTGGACTTCAGCTCTTTATTTACATCGTGACTTGCTTCTTTTAACAGCAGTAAAACCCGCCTTATATAGGCAAACCTTGTAACATTTAACCAATAACAAGCTAGCTTTTATAACCAATAAGAACTCTCTGTTAAGGGCCAATCGGATTCCCCGGAACGGGCCAATCCGGTCCGGCCGCTTAACAGCCAATCAGAAGTGCAAGGCCAGAACCCTGCACTTACTCCAAGCTCACACTTTATTAATCATATTGCATACACAACACCCCTTCCCCCTGGCTTCTTAGTTCAGGGCACAGTTACATAGTCCCTTAAATAGGACAGTTGTCTTTTTAGTCTCTTTGATTTTCGTTGTATCGGCTGGTTGCAATCCTGCTGAGGTAGATCGTTGTCTGGCAGTGGGGCTGCCTCTGGTTCAGAGTTCACTTCTATGTCATTGCCTACATTTTCCGCAATTCCCTGAGGTGCAAACGTTTCTCCATCCGGCTCCGCTTCCTGAGTTTCTATTAAATCGTCGTTTCCTTCGAACGGGTTTCCTAGGGCTTCATCTTCTTCCGTACCTCCCCCCCCTCAGTTTGGTCATAGGGGAGTTGCGGACTGGCCACTGCAAGCCGCGACCGTAATTGGTCGATATGCCGTTTCCAAAGTTTATCATCAAGGCATTGCACAAGGTAGGATCTGGGGCCGGTTACACATACTGCTGTCGTTTCCACCCACAACGGGTCGCCCGATAGGTTTTTTGCATAAACCAGGTCTCCTACCTGGAAGGTGCGACAGCGGCCGCTGGATACTTGTAGTTTCTCCGGTTCATAAGCAGGGTGCAACCGGTCAAGGTGGGAGCGGAACTTTCGTCCCATTAGCAGTTCAGCGGGAGTTTTGTTGGTGACGCTATGTGGGGTGATGTGTTGCAAGAAAAGGATTTGGTTGACCTTGTCGTCAATGTTGTCGTAGTCTACCTTTTGCAAGGTTTTCTCCACAAATTGGACCATGCGTTCTGCTTGGCCATTGGTCGCAGGGTGCGCAGGCGAGGTGAGCACATGGCGGATGCCGCGGTCAGCGAGGTACTGCTCGAACGCTAGTGCAGTAAATTGTGGGCCATTATCGGATACCAGGATGTCTGGTAATCCGTGGGTTGCAAAGAGTCTGTTTAAAATCTTGATGACCGCCTCGGAGGTCGTAGTCGTCATGCGATGAATTTCGAGCCAATTGGAGTAGGCATCGACGGTAAGCAGGAAGGTGTGGCCCTTGGTCGGCCCCGCGAAGTCCAGGTGAATTCAGGACCAGGGTCCACGTGGTGTCTCCCATTCAGTAGGCATGGCTTTTGGTGGGGCGTTGCTGACTTCTTGGCATTTGGGACAAGCTTTAACCCACTGTTTGATTTGCTTGTCAATGCCCGGCCACCATGTGTAGCTTCGTGCAAGGGCTTTCATTCGCACGATGCCGGGGTGGCCATCATGCAAAGTTTTCAGCAGCGCTTTTCGGAGCCGTTCTGGGATAACGACTCTATCGCCCCAGATGACACAGCCTTTCTGGGAGAAGAGTTCGGTCTGTCGAGACTTGAATGGTGTGAAGTCATCTGATAACTGGTCCAATGGCCATCCGCGTTCTACCCAGCCTAGGACTCGTGCTAGGGTGTGGTCGCGTTTGGTTTCTCTTGCGATATCTTGGGCGGTCAGTGGTGGCGAATTGAGTGCCTTGATTTGCAACGTGGTTACCGTTGGTGCCGGATCGTTGAGAGTCTCTGGAAGCGGTGCTCGGCTCAATGCGTCGGCATGGGGAATGGCTTTCCCCGGGTGGTATTGCAGCCGATAGTTACAAGCAGCTAAGAATTCTGACCATCGGGTCATCCTAGGGGATAATATGTAGGGAGTTGGCTTATCTCCGGCTATTATCCCCAACAAAGGCTTGTGGTCAGTCATAATAGTAAAAACCCTCCCATACACGTATTCATGAAATCTTTTCACAGCTGAGACAATTGCGAGAGCTTCTTTATCAATTTGTCCATAGTTCCGCTCCATTTTTGAAAGAGTCTTTGAAAAATATGCAACAGGGGCTTCATTCCCATTTGGCAGTACGTGGCTCAAAATGGCGCCCACCCTGAAAGGCGATGCATCACAGGTTATAACTAACCGCAAAGTCTCGTTATACTGCATGAGTACAGAGTCAGATGTGAGCAGTTTTTTAACATTTCAGAATGCCTGTTCTTCACGGTAATCCCATAACCAATTTGCTCTTTTATCTAACAATCAGTGTAACGGTTCAGCGACAGTTGCTTTGTGCGTAAAAATACATTATAAAAATTGATGAGGCCTAGGAATGCCTGGAGATCGGCCTTGTTTTGTGGCCTGGGAGTGTTTTTGATCGCTTTTAATTTACTTTCGGTAGGGTGAATGCCCTGGCTATCAATCAGGTACCCTAAAAACTCAACACTGTCAGTACACAATTTACATTTGTTTTTTTTAACCTTAAGACCGGCCTCTTGGAATTTTTTTAGGACTAATTTTAACTGGTCCTGTAAGATTTTTTTTGTAGGGGCTGCAATTAATACATCGTCAAAATAGGGGACCACGACCTTAATCCCTTGCAATAACCTTTCCATAAGGCTCTGAAAAGTCCCCGGGGCTACACTTACTCCAAATTGCAGCCGGGTACATTTAAAGGCACCTCGGTGCGTCACAATAGTTTGGGCCTGTGCCGTTTTTTCATCAACTGGTAATTGCTGATATGCCTGAGCTAAATCCAATTTAGCGAAAACTTTCCCGCCCCCCAGGGAATGGAGGAGGTGCTGCACCACCGGAACTGGATACACGTTCTGCTGCAGGGCGTGGTTCAAAGTGGCCCGGTAGTCCCCACAAATTCGGATTGACCCATCTGGCTTAATGGGTGTTACAATAGGGGTTTCCCATGGGGAGTGATCGATGGGCTCCAACACCCCCTGAGTTATCAGTTTGTCGAGTTGTTCGTCGATTTTAGATTTTAAGGCAAATGGAACTCGACGGGGCTTTAGGCGAATGGGAGCTATTTTTGGATCTAAGCTGAATGAGATCGGGGTCCCCTTGTACTCGCCTAAGCTGTCCGTGAAGACCTCCCTGAACTCATAGATAAGGTCTTCCTCCCAATCACAGCCACCGACTCGGTTTACGCCGGCCACTTCAATGCCGAGTGGCGCGAACCATTGGAGGCCCAGTAGGCTAGGCCTATCTCTATCGATGACCGTTAAAGGTAAGTACACTGTGTGCTTCTTGAAGGAGACTCGGACTCTACAGGACCCGACGACGGGAATTCGATTCCCCTGGTAGTCCTTGAGGATGAGGCGTTGGAAACGGAGATCTTGGCGTTGAATTGTGGGGATGAGTTGCTTGAGTGTCTTCCAAGATACCATCAAGAGGGACGATCCCGAGTCGACCTCCATGTGGCAAGGCTGGTTCTCGATGGCTACCGTGACTCGGATTTTCTTAGTGTCCAAGGCTGAGGCGTGACGGATAGTGATAGTATGGTGAGCCTCTTCTCTCGGCAAAGCTCGCTTTCTGTAGGAGTGGTTTACTAGCTCTCGCCTTACAGGATGGTTTCCTGTCGATTGGCGATAGTTAGCCCCTTTTGAGGCCTGGCTGGGTCCTGGCAAGCTGCAGCAGACCTGTCCGATGTGGCCTCATTTCCCGCACTCATGGCAAAGTGCGTCGCGGAATTTGCATTCGGATCTGGCATGGTTGGCTGCACAGCCAGCGCAAAGGCGTACGGGCTTCGGGTAGTGGTCCCGGTCGGACCGCAGTAGATGGATCCCCTCTTCGTCACTGTCTGACGACGAAGAGAGGTCTTCGTGGTGCGTTGTCACAAGCTGTCCTTCCGACTTGGACAAAATGTCGCTTGTCAGTGGAGGTACCGGAACGCGGTTTTGGCGTAGTTGTGCAGCCAACTTCTTGGTTGCTTCCGCTGCGGTAGCATCGGCGATGGCGTCGGCAAGGCTGATGTCGCCTTTCGCCTTCAGCTTGCTTTGGACGCCGGGTGCATCCAGTCCCAGAACTATGCAATCTCTTTGTGCTTCTTCTAGATCGGTGAATCCGCAGAGGCCTCTCAAATTTCGGAGGTCTGCTATGAAGTCAGCCACGCTTTTTCCCTTTTGCTGGCTTCTTTGATAAAACTCGTGGCGTCTCATGAGCGTAGGCACGGTCAGGGCATAGTGGTCCCACAGGATAGGTTCGAGGTCGTCCCAATCCATGGCCTTCACTTCTCGGGGTTTGGCTAGTGCTTTAGCCATCTTAAATACAGTTGGACCGCAATGCGTTAGGAACACCGCCCATTTCTTCCCGGCTGTGGCGTCCTTTAAGTTGTTCGTCTCTAGGAACATTTTGGAAGAGATCCATGTAGGACTCCCAGTCCTCTTGTGTTGGATCGAACGGAGTGGGTGGTACGATGCCGCCAGACATGGTTCCGTTGTTGGCGTCGTCTGTCACGTGCTCAGTGTTCTTCGAAGTTTCGTTGGTTCAGATGTCTTCAAATCCCACCTTCGTCGCTAGTGTTAAGTTTGAGCATGGGCAAGAAAGAATGGAGACAAGTTTCTGAACGGTGAACTTCAGCTCTTTATTTACATCGTGACTTGCTTCTTTTAACAGCAGTAAAACCCGCCTTATATAGGCAAACCTTGTAACATTTAACCAATAACAAGCTAGGAATGCTAGCTTTTATAACCAATAAGAACTCTCTGTTAAGGGCCAATCGGATTCCCCGGAACGGGCCAATCCGGTCCGGCCGCTTAACAGCCAATCAGAAGTGCAGGGCCAGAACCCTGCACTTACTCCAAGCTCACACTTTATTAATCATATTGCATACACAACAGACTTTATTACAAATATACACTCTGAGATGAAGCACATCAAAAAGCAGCTTTTTGTATTTATTAGTGTGAGATTGTGACTAAGAAAAACCACCAGGATTCAAAGTTGATCCAAGGAAAAAGGCTTTATTGGAATAAAGCATCTGCAGATGGGTTCTCCCCTTCTGGCAGTTGAGGAGAGAATGAAAAGCAAAGCTTAAAGGCTCTATTCTTATACCCTAAAATTAACCCCCCCAGGATACAAATGGCTTGATTTACAATTTGTTTTTCAGGATACAAGTTACATTTTATTACCTTATACAATCGGTGCTTCCTTAGCAGATAGCATACATAACTGGTATCTGGCATTTCAAAGGCATTCCTAAAAAGTGTGATAATTCCCAGTGTTTCAAAGACATTCCAAGATCAGTCAACATCCTAATCAGTGTTTGATACTGCCTTTCCTTACTTCAAAGGAGAAACTCCCTTTTTCATCTTGAGTTTTGAGTCACAAATAGATACACTTCTCACATTAGTGAAACCCAATTAGTACCCAAGCCAGGAAGTTATGTAATGCCCACCAAGGCCCTGATCAGTCATTAACAGTTTCTTGGTGATGTAAGGTTTCCACCAAAATAATCTTACTAGGATTTGTGTGTAAACTGGTCCCACAAGCTTAAGGAAGCTGTGCTAAGATTATGCTATTATACAAAATTGACGCCAGCCTTCTAATTATTTTTTTCAAATGCAACCACTGTGTAGCATCACTGAGGATTTGTGTTTATACTTTTAATCTAGCCAGTAAGTGTTGCTGACTACGCCTACCACGTAGAAGGAAGCAGGGCTTTGATTACGCTAGGACTGAAATGAGCCATGATGACATGCTTTTTGGACCATCGTTTGCCCCATAGGGAACGTAGTTAGGATGAAAAATGTGGGTGTGTTTTTCCCGTATTAATGGTTTTTTTTTTCCCTATAGCATTTTCCCATAAGTGCAGGATTTTTTTTTTTTTTAAAGTTCAAGTGTTGATCCAATAGTTGGAATAGGAATTGACCAACTTGCTTTGTTGCCCAAACCTGATATTGTGGGCAATGAGTGACTGACCCAAAAGTCATCCAACAAGCTTTCATGACTAGGGTGGAACCAGAACTCACAGGCTCCTGGTTTCTTCTGGTGTCTTAACCACTAGACCAAAGTGATATTAATGGTAATGTATTGACTATTAATTTAAGGACTTCTGTACTGCCTTCATGGTTGCTTCCTACTCCCTTTAAAGTTCTTTTAAGCCACTGACAGAGAACCAATATCTTTCAATCTGACCAATGAGAGAGACTCTTAAAGGAGGTGCCCTGATTTCACTGCAGTTTCAAATGCCAATTTTAGTTTCAACCCCTGAGTTTATTTACTTATTTAATTTATTTGATTTGTCAATCGCTTACAAGATAATAGGTATAAGTATTAACATGACAAAGAATACAGAAAATAGGTATGAATAAATGGGGATAATAGGACAGGGACGGTAGACATGATTGTGCATGCATAAGTGCACAATTGTGCCTACCATCCCTATTATCCCCTTTTATTCATACCTATTTTGTGTATTCTTAAGGTTAAAGAGTGGGGTTAAAGAGTATAACAACAGAGTCAGGTAGTGCATTCCAGGCATTGACCATTCTGTTGCTGAAGTCGTACTTTCTGCAATAAAGTTTGGAGCAGTTAACATTGAGTTTGTATCTGTTGTGTGCTCTTATATGTTGTGGATGAAGCTGAAGTTATCATTGACTCGTAGGACATTGTAGCAGATAATTTTGTCTACTACGTTTAAGTCCAACCATAGGCAGGGTAATTCAAGATTGTCCAAGCCCAAAATTTCAAGCCTGGTGATATAGGGTATTCCTTTGCGAGCAGAGGAGTGTAGTACTCTTCTTGTGAAATACTACTGGATTTGCTCAATTGTATTAATGTCCGATATACAGTGCAGTTCCTGGTGTAATAAAAATCCTGCCTTCTTTGCAAATTGGGAAGAAAAATGATCAGCTAGTACTCACCTCCATTCATGTTTTCAAGTGCCCATTGGGTGCATTTGTCGGACCATTTGTCCCCCCAAATCTGAATAACAATAATTTTTCATATTAAAAATAATAATCAAATCTTCACTGCAAGGAAATATCTTTAAACCCTAATACTTCTATTTCTCTCAAAAACCACTGCAAAGTGTGAAAATGAACAATTTCTAGCAATGGGAAGAGAGTTTACTCCAATCTTGGCCAAATGCTAAGAACCCTATGGTTGGATGCTAAAAAAGAGAAAACAAGTGATTTTGCATGTATCACCACAGTTACAAATGGTAAACCAGCTCAGTCGCCCAGTGGTGATAATGAACAAAGAACACAATGATGCAGCACAGATCCAGGAAGATGTAGTGCCAAAGCCCCATCTGGAAATCATGCTACCAATATATTTTTTTAACATTTATTTATTTATTTATTTTATATGACGCCCATCTCTCTTTCCAAAATAACTCTGAGCTCTGGATGACAGAAATCCTTTGTAGTGTGTACAGTATCAAATCCAGTATTCTCTGTTTCTGATTATACCAATTTAGATGCACGCATAAACACATAAATATACATCAGGATAGAGAATGGGCTTTATTTGATTGCTTCCACTGGCTGTCTTTGATGGACTCAGCAATATAGCAATATATCGCTGTCAATTTGAATGTTTTGAATGCTTTTTATATTTTTGTTTTTGTGGTCCTGTAAGCTGTCAGGAGTCACTTGGATAATGAAATGGGTAGCATTTATATTTAATAAATAAATAAATAGCCACCCATCACTACTATTTATTTCTTTCTTTCTTTCTTTCTTTCTTTCTTTCTTTCTTTCTTTCTTTCTTTCTTTCTTTCTTTCTTTCTTTCTTTCTGTCTTTCCTTCCTTCCTTCCTCCCTCCCTCCCTCCCTCCCTCCCTTCCTTCCTTTCTTTGGAGAGATTGCTATTCTGGGATGGGTAAGTTGAGGGAGTTACCAAAAGAGGTCTCACATCAGAGGTATCACGATGGGAGATGTTACAAGAGAACAAATGACACAGACAATGGCATGCTGTTACAATGAAAGCTCCTTCGGTATATGCATTGTGATGTTGCGTGCACTTATTCAAAGGGTAGAACTTACATCTCAACTGAATAAGGTACTTTCATCATTTCAATTACATCCAAATGGACATCTCTACCTGAAGTTCCAAATCTGGGCCAACAGAGTGGCCAGCTTGTTATCAGCTTGAATACACAACTAAAGAAACAATTCCTTCTCTCCCGTTGTCTCTTTGCCATTAAATCTGCTGAAGCTAAATTAATCACTCCAGTGTCTGCTGCTCTCCTGGGACTGTTTGCCCTTATTCCAGGAATATATTTTATTGTATGACTAAAGAAAATGTTGGTCTAAACAAACCCAATCATGCCCTGGCTCATAAGATGAGATGAAATTAATTAATAATTTCCTTACCTCTTCAAAGTGAAGGTTCATTTCTATGGCTGGGTTGGTGTTCGAGCGCACCTCCTGGAGACTGGAAAAAAATGAACAGACATGGGGGACAGATAGGAGAGACCTTCTTTCCATAGTCTTAAAGTCTCTGATTGCATCACTATAGGTTTTCTTCATTAGCTTGGAGAATAAGTAGAAAAGAAATAGGAATAGAAAAAGACAGTAAGGAATACATGCAAAGCCTGGAATACTATGCAACAGTTTTATCAATATTAGCCATAGCAAGAGACAATTTCTTATCTAATGTCTTAACTCTGTGTGTACTGGTTTCTACTCTCCCCTTGTATGCATGTGTGTGCACTGGGAAGCATAACACCAGCTGCATATGCTTGGCTAAGGATCATATGACCAGAAAAAAAGCGGGGGGCAGATATTCACATTTTGAGCTACTGCCCAATTGCAGTTCCCAAAAGGAAAGTTTTATTCTTTGTTGTTTAAACTGAGCTGGACATGGTTCATTTTGAAACCCACATTTTATTTTGCCAGTTTGTTTCTCCCCTACCGTACGCTAAATTTGGTCTGGTTCGGTTTAGTTTTGGACAATTATCCTGCAGATGAATAATCAGACAAGAGTCTGAAGCCAACACAAAGAAAGAAGATTACCCACCTAATCCAAAAAGAAACCCCAACCAAAATCCAAGACAGAGAACAAGAGAACGGCAAAGCCCTCCTCCCATATATAAAAGGCACTACAGACAAAATAAGCAAGATCCTCCAAAAACACAACATTAAGACAGCATTCTGTACAAACAGAAAAATATCCACCATCCTAAGAAACCCTAAAGACAAAATCGACTTAGAAAACCAAGGAATATACGAAATCCCACGCACCGCCTGTTCCACCACATACATCGGACAAACCAACAGAAGAATAAGTGAATGCATTGAAGAACACAAGAACTCAATCAAAAAAGAAGAACCGACCTCTTCCCTGGTCCAACACCTCAAAGCCACAGGACATGAGATTGACTTTAAAAATACCAGAACTATCACCACAACCGAACACTTCAACAACAGAATAATCAAAGAAGCCATAGAGATAGAAAAACGCCCACACAGCATGAATAAATGAGATGATACCTCCCGCCTACCAGCCATTTGGAAACCCACCCTCACTAACAAACGAATACCTAACATGAAGAATGACACCAGACCCACACCCACGAGGGCCACACAAGATGCTACCAGCATACCTCCATGTAGAAAGCAAACTCACATCTACGCAGATGATGAGACACGACCATGGACCAGAAGCCATACTGCATCACTACCCGCTTCAAACCCCTCCGACCCATGCATGAAGTGAACTGACGCCCACCATGAAGATGTGGCACGAACACAAACACGAAGCCAGACAACAGGATCACAGTTCACCAGCTCAAATCCCCCGACAACTAAGACTAACCTGAGCACAACCAAGTCCCCAGCTGAACAGAACACACCCCCAGCCAATCAGAACACAACCAAACCTCCAACCAATGAGAACACACCCCCACCCAATCAGAACACAGCCAAGCCCCCATCCAATCAAGTCACCCCCCCACTAGCAGTTAAAAGGAAGAAGCAGTTGCAAGCTCACATTACTCTGAGAAGCACAAAGCCAAAGACACAAGCCTGAAGATGATGAATGAAACTTCATGGAAACGTTGCCTAGATACTTTTCCCACGTCATTATATTTGTGCTTTTAAAGTTGTAGCCATGTTTCGGCAGAATCTCATCTGCCATCATCAGGTTTCTGTATTGTGTTTATCAATACAGAAGCCTGATGATGGCAGATGAGATTCTGCTGAAACATTGCCACAACTTTAAAAGCATAACTATAATGAGGTGGGAAAATACCCGAACAAAGCTGAATACCATACATGTAAATACCTGCAAAAACTTAAGAATACATATATATGTTTTAAAGTTTAACCTGTTTATTTATGTTGATCAAGCTGCTGTTAAGAATCTAAGAGATGAAAAAGCCATTCTCAAGGGCAGGTCTGTACAACTTTCTACATGGATTCATGGGCTGAGATGGTGTTTCTATGCTGATATGCTACAGAACATGTCAATTGTCTAATTCTTCCAAAGTCATTTTTGTTTCAATTCCCACCCCCACCCCCCCGAGGATACTGGAACAGATATGCTATTGTACAATTCCAGCATAGTGGATTGACAATCCTGGAATGGGATCATAAACCAAACCAAATAAGCCAACCAGGCAAGAAGAAAGCTCAGCCAGGTTCAGGATCTGTTGGAATTGGGACATTTTATCATAGATTATTGAGTATGTTACTGAGCCAGCATGCAAATAGATTGATGAATAAATAAAAGAAACACATAAACATCTGTCCCTCAATAACTTATGGAATAGAATAGAATAGAATAGAATTCTTTATTGGCCAAGAGTGATTGGACACACAAGGAATTTGTCTTGGTGTAAATACTCTCAGTATACATAAAAGAAAAGATACATTCGTCAAGAGTCGAGAATCATAAGGTACGACACTTAATAATAATCATAGAGTACAATAAGCAATCAAATCATACTAGGAAACAGTCAACATAAATCATAAGGATACAAGCAACAAAGTTACAGTCATACAGTCACAAGTGGGAGGGGATGGGTGATAAGTAGTGATGAGAAGATTAACAGTAATAGTAGTGCAGACTTTGTAATAGTTGAACAGTGTTGAGGGAATTATTTGTTTAGCAGAGTGATGGTTTTCAGAAAAAACTGTTCTTGTATCTAGTTATTCTGGTGTGCTGTGCTCTATAGCGCCTTTTTGAGGGAAGGAGTTGAAACAGTTTATGTCCGGGATGTAAGGGGTCTGTAAATATTTTTGCCTAATTCTTAGCAGATGGTCTCATGAGTATGAAATCCGTAGTGAATTGCAGATACAAATAAAGAATAAAGAAACCATTTGAGAGCATTTTACCAAAGCAGCCATTGTCGGTGCCTTCTTGGATCCCATCTATCCATTCTATCTTATTTACTTCTTTCACAGACTTCAAAACAAATCTCTAAGCATCAGGGTTGGAGTGTATAACTGTCAGAAGACAAGATGAGGCTAGTCCAATAATGTGAGACTTGGGCACAGCCTGTTGTACTTTACTTATTTACTGTGCTTATGTACCACCCAATCTGAGAAGACTCAGAAACGTTTACAATGCAGTACAGGTAATCCTCAACTTATCACCACCATTGAGCAAAAAATTTATGTTGCAAAGTGAGAAATGTGTTAAGTGAGTTTTGCCCGGTTTTACAACTTTTCTTGCCACATTTGTTATTTGAATCACTGCAGTTGTTAAATTAGTAATATGGCCATTAAGTAAATCTGGCTTTCCCGTTGACTTTGTTTGTCAGAAAGCCGCAAAGGGGATCACATGACCCTGGGGATGCTGTGGCCATTATAAATATGAACCAGTTGCCAAGCATCCAAATGTAAATCACAGGTCCGTGGGGATGCCACGATGGCTGTAAGTGTGAAAAATGGTCACTTTTTTCAGTGCCTTGTAACTTCAAATGGTCACTAAGCAAACTGTTGTAAGTTGAGGACTACCTGTAATCATGAAGCATACAATCGCAACTGAAAAATCACAATTAAAATCTGTGTAAAAACATGCATAAATGCCAGGCTTCCATTTTGTAATCCAAGGAGCAAATCTCTCAGAGCTCAAGATGACAGCATATTTTAGGAAGAAGGTTAAGTTCACAACAAAAGGATTCTATCTTATTTTCAAACAAGCCTACATGGATTCACAGGCAGAGGTAGTATTTCTATGTGCATATGCTATTGAACGACAATTGTCTAATTCTTCCTTATAAATAGGCAATTATGATGGCAAAATTCTTATCCATTTGTTCACACTCTTACTATGAGGGGGGTTATCTTCTCATGGACAGAATGTTTCCGTTGACTATTTTGGTAACTACTAATTTTAGCTATGTAAGAGGTAGCTCTTAAAATCATTTGTTCAATTTGTGTTAATGCCATCCAAGCAAGACAACATTTTAAAAGGGCTTTCAAAAAGTTCATTTTGGTGGTCTTCCCACAATGCCTGGGCAGGTGCCACTTGTACTACTGGGTGGAGGCTGTTCTCCAAAATGGAGGTTTGCTGTGTAAAAGATCTACTTCTGTGCCCTACATATCTAGCATTAAGTGCTGAAGAATACATCCTTAAGATACCGAGAAGCCAAGAAATGTCACTCTTGCATTTCCAGATGTGAATTCTGCATGCAGATAACATATGCATGAATATATTCCTTTAAGACAGGGGTGTCAAACTCAAGGCCCAGGGGCCAGATCTGGCCCATGGGGTGCTTAGATCTGGCCACCAGGCTGCCATTGAAATAGTGAAGGACCAGCCCTCAATGCTTCTTGTTATGAACTAATAAAGGCATTTAATAAAGTTTTAACAACCTTAAGTAAAAAGCGGGTTCTAATCCTGCACTTCTGATTGGCCGATAATAGCGACATCGAATTGGTCCTTTCTGGGACATCTGATTGGCTGTTAACGGGCCAACTCTCATTGGTTCAAGGGTTTAACACTTCCATGTTTTCATTGGCTAATAGGACAGCAGCCAACCCTATAAAAGGGCTGCTGCTGCCCAAGGTGATTTCTCTGTTCAGTATGCTTAATAAAGAGTTGAAGTTCACTGTTCACTGCCTCATCTCCGTTCCTTGCGCCCATGCACAGAACTTAACACTGGCGACGAGAATGGGATGTGGAGACGTCAGAGCTGACTTAACACTACAGAGCACCAAACAGAGCACGTGGCTGAAGGCACATCGACAGCAGAAACCATGTCCAGCGGCACCATACCACCCGCTCCATTTGACCCGGCACAAGAAGATTGGGACTCGTACATAGACCGGTTCCAGATGTTTCTGGAGACCAACAACTTGAAAGAAGCAACTACAGGAAAAAAGCGAGCAGTGTTCCTGACCCATTGAGGGCCTGCCGTCTTTAAGATGGCCAAGGCACTAGCGAAACCGGCTGAGGTGAAATCCATGGACTGGGATGTCCTCGCGCCCCTTCTACGGGCCCACTATGCACCTGCCATACCAATGCTTGTCCGAAGACATGAGTTTTATCAGAGGGACCAACGGAAAGGAGAGAGCGTCGCAGATTTCATCGCGGACCTCCGGAACCTGGGAGGCCTCTGTGGGTTTGCAGACCTCGAAGAAGCTCTGAGAAACCGAATAGTTCTGGGATTAGATGACCATACGGCGCAGAGCAAGATCATGGCCAAAGGGGACATCGATCTTGCCGATGTCATCAAAGACGCTACTGCAGCAGAAGCAACCAGGAAGTCGGCTGCCCAAATGTGCCACACCAACACACCACTCCGTCAACTCGCCAACGATACCTCACCTCGCCTAGAGAGGCACACAACAGCGGCCCACCATGAGGACCTCGAATCTCCATCAGAAAGTGATGAAGAGAAGGTCAATCGGCTCCGGTCCGAATGCGTCCAATGCAATCTGCATAATCGAAGATTACCGCACTAATGCGCGGGTTGTGGGGAAAACCACCCGCGATCAGATTGCAAATTCCTCGACGCGCTCTGCCATTCCTGTGGGAAAAGAGGCCATATCGGGAAGATCTGTAGAAGCAAGCAAGGATCCAGCCCAATTCGCAGAGAAAACAACTACCACCAAACCACAGGGAATCATCCTGTGAGTCGGGAACACTTGAACCACCAATGGAACAACCACTCCTACAGAAATAAAACACTGGCCACTTCAACGAGACGGGAAGAGGCACACCAAACCATTACCATCGGTCACGCTTCATCGTTAGATGCAAAGAAGATCCGAGTGAGGGTCGCCATCGAGAACCAAACTTGCGTGATGGAAGTCGACTCAGGGTTGTCCCTCTCAATGGTTTCCTGGAAGACCCTTAAACAGTTAATCCCTGCTGTCTGGCGTCAAGACCTCAGAGCCCAAAAAATTATACTCAAAGATTACCAGGGGAACCGAATTCCGGTCGTCGGCTCCAGCCAAGTCAAAGTATCATTCAAAAATCGTACTGCATCATTACCGCTGACCATCGTCCACCACGACCGGCCTAGTTTGTTAGGCCTTCAATTGTTCACCCCACTCGGGATCGAGGTAGCCGGCATTCATCAAACCAGAAACGACAACTGGGAGGAGGCCCTCGTCCAGGAATTCCAGGACGTCTTTGCAGACAAACTAGGCGAGTACAAGGGAACCCCGATATCATTTAACCTGAATGAAGTAGCCCCCATCCCCCTTAAGCCTCGTCGGGTACCTTTTGCCCTAAAACCCAAGATCGACGAGCAGTTCGATAAATTAATAGCCCAGGGTGTTTTAGAACCAACTGACCATGCCCATTGGGAAACCCCAATAGTAACACCCATCAAACCGGATGGATTGTTAAGGATTTGTGGGGACTACCAGGCCACCCTCAATCATGTCCTTCAACAGAACGCTTACCCGGTGCTGGTGGTTCAACACCTTCTCCATTCCCTGGGGGGCAGAAAAGTCTTCACTAAATTGGATTTAGTGCAGGTGTACCAACAACTGCCTGTAGATAAAAAAACCGTGGAAGCACAGACGATCGTTACACACCGAGGCGCTTTTAAATGCAACCGACTCTAATTCGGAGTGAGCGTGGCCCCAGGGATTTTTCAAAATCTGATGGAGAGACTTTTGCAAGGGATCAAGGGGGTCATGCCATATTTTGATGACGTTTTAATTGCGGCCCTAAATAGAGAAGTACTAGAGAGGCATCTTAAAATGGTTCTCCAGAAATTTAAAGACTCCGGCCTAAAGGTTAAAAAAAATAAATGTCAACTGTGTACAGAGAAAGTAGAGTTTCTGGGGTACCTAATCGAGAAGCAAGACATTCACCCCACTAATAACAAAGTAAGAGCAATCAAAAATGCCCCAAGACCCAAGAATAGGACAGATCTCCAAGCTTTCCTGGGACTCATTAACTTTTACAACATCTTACTGCCCCAGAAGGCGACCGTAGCTGAGCCCCTACTTCTCGACAAAAAAGCCACCTGGGTCTGGGGACACCGAGAGGAGCACACATTCCGACAAGTGAAAAACTTACTAACCTCCGATGCTGTTTTAATGCAGCATAACGAGACTTTGCCTTTAACAATTACATGTGACCCGTCACCTTTTGGAGTAGGAGCCATTTTGAGTCATGTGTTACCAAATGGTAGTGAGCCCCCTATTGCCTATTTTTCAAGGACCTTATTGAGAGCTGAACGCAACTATAGCCAAATTGACAAAGAGGCTCTTGCTGTTGTATCTGCTGTGAAACGGTTTCATGAATATGTGTATGGACGAGCTTTTACTATTATTACAGATCACAAGCCTTTGCTGGGGATTATAGCGGGAGACAAGCCAACCCCCTATATATTGTCACCTAAAATGACTCATTGGTCGGAGTTCTTAGCTGCTTACAATTATAAATTGCAACACCGCCTGGGGAAAGCCATTCCCCACGCTGATGCATTGAGCCATGCCCCATCTCCGGAAACCGTCGATGACCCAGCTCCAACCCTCACGACATTGAAACACTACATTCACTGCCGCTAACAGCCAGAGACATCGCTATCGAAACAAAACGAGATCCTGTCCTGGCACGAGTTCTCAGCTGGGTCGAATGAGGATGGCCAGTAGAACAAACCCCTGATGGCTTCACCCCTTTCAGGAACCGGCAAACAGAACTTTTCTTGCAGAAAGGCTGCATCCTATGGGGAGACAGAATCGTTATCCCAGAGCGGTTACAACGAGCAGTTTTGAGAGCATTGCATGACGGTCACCCCGGCATCATGCGTATGAAAGCGCTCGCATGAAGCTACGCGTGGTGGCCGGGCATCGATAAGCAAATCGAAGCTTGGGTGAAGACTTGTCTAAAGTGCCAAGAAGTCAGCAGTGCCCCACCTAGAGCAACTCCAATGGAGTGTGAAACCCCCCCGGGGCCGTGATCTCGCATTCAAATTGACTTTGCGGGACCTACTAAGGGACATACGTTCCTCCTAACAGTGGATGCCTATTCCAACTGGCTCGAAATCCACAAGATGAAGACTACTACAACCGATTCAGTCATCCGCAAATTAAACAAACTATTCGCAACACATGGACTGCCAGACACTCTAGTCTCCGACAACGGACCCCAGTTCACCGCCTTGACGTTTGAACAATATTTAGCGGACCGGGGTATCCACCATGCGTTAACCTTGCCAGCACACCTGTGGCCAATGGCAGGGCCGACGGCATAGTCCAATTTGTTAAAAAAAACTCTCCACAAGATGGACTATGGGGACATTGACGACAAACTAAACAGAATACTCCTACTCCAACACATCACCCTGCACAGTGTCACCAACAAGACTCCAGCTGAATTGTTGATGGGACACAAGCTCCGCTCCCACCTCGACCGTCTCCACCCGTTCTATGCGCCAGAGAAACCCTGTGGATCTAGCGGATAATGCCGTGAGTTCAAGGTAGGTGACTTAGTCTTCGCTAAAAACCTTTCCGGCAAACCATTATGGGTCGAAGCAACCATAACCCAAACCACCGGGCCCAGATCGTACTGCGTGCAAACATTGGACGGAAAGATATGGAAACGCCATATTGATCAGCTTTGCTCTAGATTGCAACCCAGTTCCTGCGACTCCTGTGACTCTCAAACTGAGGGGGGAGGGGATGTCGAGGGAACCGAATTCAAGATGCTGGATGATGAAATCGAAGAAAGTCAACAGCCAGGTGCATTCAATGAAGAAGAATCAGGAAGGGGTGGTGTCTCGCCACAGAGAAATACCTCAACGGAGGCGAGCCCACAGGAACCGGAGGACAACGATGACAGAATTAGCGGCACTGAATCATCCTGTGGGAATGCGGAACCGCCTATACCCGATAAATCAAAAAACGTTCCACCGGAACCAGACTACAGACAGGAACTGGTGGGACAGCCCAAATCTAATAGGCAATTGAAATGACCTGCATATCTACGCGATTACGTTACCACACCCCTTAAATGGAACCTAGGGGGAAGGGGTGTTATGAACTAATAAAGGCGTTAAATAAAGTTTTAACAACCTTAAGTAAAAAGCAGGGTTCTAATCCTGCACTTCTGATTGGCCGATAATAGCGACATCGGATTGGTCCTTCCCGGGACATCTGATTGGCTGTTAATGGGCCAACTCTCATTGGTTCAAGGGTTTAACACTTCCATGTTTTCATTGGCTAATAGGACAGCAGCCAACCCTATAAAAGGGCTGCTGCTGCCCTAGGTGATTTCTCTGTTCAGTATGCTTCATAAAGAGTTGAAGTTCACTGTTCACTGCCTCGTCTCGGCTCCTTGCACCCATGCGCAGAACTTAACATTTCTGCTAAAGAAAAACAGAGCTCAGGAAGGCTGTATATGGCCTTCCCGAGCTCTGTTTTTGCTGGCAGAGGGTTGCAGGAGGTTGTCGCAGGGAGCCCATTTTTGCTGGCAGAGCTTGGGCTATCACAGGCACCCCCGAGACAAGGGGTGTCAAGCTGGCCATGCCCCCCTGCCCCTCCCCCTGAGGTCAAATACAATCCTGATGAGGCCCTCACTGAAATAGAGTTTGACACCCCTGATTTAAGAGTATCTGGAGATAGATGCAAAGGCTCATTCCATCTGAAACAACGAAAGCCTCTTCACTGCTGTCATGTCTTCTGCCATTATGACCTTATACGTGACAGATTCCTATTATGACCTTATATGTGACAGATTCTTCTTATACGTGACAGATTCCTATTAGACTATTCAAAACTCTTCCTGGAACTCTAGGCTAATTAGGGCAAAGGATGACTAAGAAGTATGGTTAAGGAGCTCTTTAAACACATGTTATGGTATTGAGAAAATGCATCAATATTTTTCTTACTCTTTCACAGATGGTTCAGTGAAAGAAACTAAATAATACTTCACAGAACACCATGCCTTCAGTGAAATTCAATCCCTGGATGACCACTAAGAGGTATTGCTCCAAAAGACATTTAAATAGTATACACCTGTTTATGGCTATTAATGTTTTTAAGTGAGAATTCATGCAGTTGATTGCTATTAACTATATACAAGTGTACAGTCTACATCCGGTCGGCCACTGTAAAATAAGGTACAATTAACAACATTTCAAATAAATTAAATTCACAAGGGAAGAAGAAAACCACAATACATTACCCCTCCTGGATATTTGCATCAGCAGAGGAACTGATGGCAAACTAGAAACACAAGTCTAATGAAAAACAACCCACACTAACCAAGTGCTCTATGCAACCCTATGCAACTTTATCAAAAACATATTACATACTGTAACTACCTAACAAATTATTAGATAAATGTACAATTTCCTCTCATCATTTACAATATTAAATACACAATTCTTCAGCTGGACCAAAATCCCACATATGCTAACAGTTAGTCCATTTATTTTTTTCTTCAAAGATTTTTTTTGTCATATTATTCTAAATAGTAGTTAGAATCAAGATATACAGACATGGAGACAGAAAGTTGGCAATATGGTAGCATGTGTTGGCAACAATACCTTGTTGCAATCTTGAATTCACGTCAAATAATTACTCAGTTGGATTGGTCTGCCAATATTCTTCTGAAATATTAATCTAGTCTGAAAATGATGTGCCAATCCCCCTATAATTAAATTATCTTAATTTCGATCAGCATTATTGTTCTTAATCCTGTCTCTTGTCTTTCTTTGGGGCATATACATTTTTAAAATGTTATTTGAATGCAGTCACATCAAGAAAACTAGAGAAAAACATCAAGCTAAGGCAGCCTTATTTCTCAAAGCTACAGTTCAGATGCGTTTGCAGTTTTCTGATTCAAAAACATCCAGTGAATCATTGCAACAACTAATTTCTGCAACTGATTCTTTCTTCTTATTAACAGAAGAGGCAGGGAGGAGGTATAATGACAGCAGTGTCCTTCTACTTTTTGCCAGTTTGCAACCAGAAAAGGTGGTAGAACTTGTTGGGGTGCACCAACAGAAGCAAACAATTCTCATGGTGTAATTCTTCATATAGATAACTAAGATTTGCTTAGGTGCGGCATTTTATTTACCTCTCCCCCATTTTTTGTTCTCAGTTTCGGATAGGATTACATTAATAAAATGTGATTTCTTTTTTGAACATCTGGAAAAAAAGCAATACTTTTAGTCATGGGTTTTTCAAAACATGCAGAGCAACACTGACCAAATAATGAGTTTTGAAACAAATGCTGTTTATCACTGAGGGCTCCGTGGAAGCCCTCAGCCAATACTTTGGGGTGACTTGAACACAGCAGTGGCTGTTGAATATAGCAATAAGTCTCCGTCCTCAGCTCCATTTGACAGTAAGGATGGACTGATAGGAAGAGGTAGACACACATCCGCAGTTGAGTTTGTTTCCTGCTCATTGTATTGTAGGAAATCAATACAGTAATGACTTCTTAAAAAAGGTTTTTGAAATAATTTACTAACACATGTATACTCACAATTAAAGTTGCCCTGGAATTTGAAAACAATATTACTGTGGCCCAGTATTCAATCTCTGCCCTTATTTATTTATTTATTATTTTATTTAGTATGTCAAGCATGTATGAGAAAACAAAGTAAGAACATAACATAAAACATATAAGTATAAACGGGTATAAGTATATATACATAATAAATGGGAACGAGTACGAATAAATGGGAACAGTAGGACAGGGACGGTAGGCACACTGGTGCGCTTATGCACACCCCTTTACAGACCTCTTAGAAATGGGGGCAGATCCATGGTAGACAGTTTAAAGTTTGGGGCTTTGAGGATGTAACAACAGAGTCAAGTAATGAGTTCCAGGCATTGACCACTCTGGAGTTGCTGGAGTCGTATTTTCTGCAATCGAGTTTGGAGCGGTTTACTTTGAGTTTGTATCTATTGCATCCTTCTCTCAGTGTGCCGCTATATTTAAAAAATGATTAATTTGAAACAGTGTAATAGATAATTGACAGCAACATGTATGTCAAATAGATCTCCTGAAATAATTTTGCCTGGTCTCTAGTGATTAAATAAAAGTTTGCTGATAGTTGCACTAAGAAACATGTTTTAAACCTGTCTCTGACCTGATTCACATCAGCGTTCACAATCTGTTCTTTTCTCCTCCTCTAGTGTGGTTGACAGATCAGAATTATTTGCTCTTTATCAAATAATAATATATAATATTATTATAATATAATAATATATAATAACTACACTTGATAATTATATTGTTTCATCCCAGATGTGATTAATAAAAAAACATATCAGCTTTGTAAGCATTAACCATAATTAGTCCATGTTGAGATATTGGCATGCTGCAGTTAATGCAGAAAAAAAGCTAAACCTTTAAATTCTTTTTTTGCAACCATTTTGAGAAGTGACGGGCCACTGCATTCACTCTTATAACATTGACCCATAACTTAAAATTATTGTAATTTAAATATTATTTCTAATGTTCTTGCAATGTCTGCTGCTTCGGTCTTTTTTTTGTTGACATCATTTATGTTTGGAATTACCACCCAGAACAATTGCAAGATGCAAAATTTTCTTTCTTTCTTTCTTTCTTTCTTTCTTTCTTTCTTTCTTTCTTTCTTTCTTTCTTTCTTTCTTTCTTTCTTTCTTCCTTCCTTCCTTCCTTCCTTCCTTCCTTCCTTCCTTCCTTCCTTCCTTCCTTCCTTCCTTCCTTCTTTTTACCTTCTTTTCCTATTTTTTCTCTTAAAAATTCACAACTCCCAGGAAACCTTGAATCCCCATACTAATGGAAGTAGGCATTGAAATAAATGCATATTTTCCCCAATCTATTCTTATGTCTATTTTCTTATTAACTTGTTTTCCCTACCCTGATTTGGGGGGGGGGTATCTTCATAAATTAGGTCCCATCAATACCGACAGCATCATACTATTACTTTCCTGCTAACTGAGCCAACTTTATTATGCAGTGTAGATCAAAATTATTAAGGCAGCTTAAACACATTCAATCTCTGGTCTGGATGCATATTACAAATTCATGTTAAATTGAATGCCTTTACATTTTAAACCAACATCATCATCTTCAACATCATCTCTAAAGTCCTATCACCATAAATCTACCAAATCTCATCATCATAATCATTCTAGCCATTGTCTATCCGCTGCAGAATGAAGGCTTCTTCTGTATGTTTTCAATCAATACATCTTGAGCAGGGGTGGGATTCAAATTTTGTAACAACTCGTTCTGTGGGCATGGATAGGTGCATGTGGCTAGGTAGATATGGCCATGTGACTGGGTGGGCATGGCTTTTTTTTTGGCAACACCTCCCCCCCCATTTTGGGGCCTTCTGGGCCTCAGGGAAGCCTCCTGGAGAGTGTTTTTGCTCCCAGAAGGCTTCCCTGGAGCCCAGGAAGGGAAAAAAATGGAGGGGCAGGAGGGCGCCCTGTTAAGTTCTGCAAATGGGTGCAAGGAGCGGAGACGAGATGGTAACAGTGAACTTGAACTCTTTATTAGGCATACTGAACAGAGCAAAACCCTAGGGCAGCAGCAGCCCTTATATAGGGTTGGCTGCTGACCTATTAGCCAATGAGAAACATGGAAGTGTTATACCCTTGAACCAATGAGAGTTGGCCCATTAACAGCCAATCAGATGTCCCAGAAAGGACCAATCCGATATTGCTATTATTGGCCAATCAGAAGTGCAGGGTTAGAACCCTGCTTTTTCTTAAGGTTGTTAAAACTTTATTAAATGCCTTTATTAGTTCATAACACCCCTTCCCCCTTGGTTCCGTTTGAGGGGTGCGTAATCTACGTAATCCCGTAGATACGCAGGCTGTTTTAACTGTCTATTAGATTTGTGCTGTCCCACCGGTTCCTGTCTGTACTCCAGCTTCGGCGGGACGTTTTTTGATCTATCTGGTACAGGCGGTTCCGCATCCTCACTGGATGACTTGGTGCTGCTAATTCTATCGTTGTTGTCCTCCGATCTCTGCAAGCTCGCCTCCATTGCGGTATTCCTCTGTGGCGAGGACAACCCTCTCCCTGATTCTTCTTCATGTAAGGCGCCCGGCTACTGACTTCCTTTGCTTCCGCTTTCCACCATCTCGAATTTGGCTTCTTCAATATCCCCTCCCCCCTCAGTTTGAGAGTCACAGGAGTCACGGGAACTGGGTTGTAGTCTAGAGCTAAGCTGATCTATATGGCGTTTCCATATTTTTCCGTCCCAGGTTTGCACACGGTACGATCTGGGCCCGGTGGTTTGAGTTACGGTTGCTTCGACCCATAATGGTTCGCCGGAAAGGTTTTTAACGAAGACTAAGTCGCCTACCATAAACTCGCGGCATTTTCCGCTAGATCCACAGGGTTTCTCTGGTGCGTAGGACGGATGGAGCCAGTCGAGGTGGGAACGGAGCTTACGTCCCATCAACAGTTCAGCTGGAGTCTTGTTGGTGATGCTGTGCAGGGTGATGTGTTGGAGTAGGAGTATTCTGTTTAGTTTGTCGTCAATGTCCCCATAGTCCATTTTGTGGAGAGTTTTTTTAACAAATTGGACCATGCGCTCGGCCCTGCCATTGGCCGCAGGGTACACTGGCGAGGTTAGCGCATGGCGGATACCCTGGTTCTCTAAGTATTGCTCAATCGCCAGGGCGGTGAACTGGGGTCCGTTGTCGGAGGCCAGAATGTCTGGCAACCCATGCGTTGCGAATAGCCTATTCAATTTGCGGAGGACTGAATCGGTTGTAGTAGTCTTCATCCTATGGATCTCAAGCCAGTTGGAATAGGCATCTACTGTTAGGAGGAACGTATGTCCCTTAGTAGGTCCTGCAAAGTCAACGTGGATGCGGGACCATGGCCCCCGGGGGGTTTCCCACTCCATTGGAGTTGTTCTCGGTGGGGCACTGCTGACTTCTTGGCACTTTAAACAAGTCTTTACCCAGGCTTCGATCTGCTTATTGATGCCCGGCCACCACGCGTAGCTTCATGCGAGCGCTTTCATACGCACGATGCCGGGGTGACCGTCATGCAATGTTTTCAAAACTGCTCGTTGTAGCTGCTCTGGGATGACGACTCTGTCTCCCCATAGGATGCAGCCTTCTTGCGAGAAAAGTTCTGTTTGCTGGTTTCTGAAAGGGATGAAGTCGTCAGGGGTTTGTTCTATTGGCCATCCTCATTCAACCCAGCTGAGGACTCGCGCCAGGACAGGATCTCGTTTCGTTTCGATAGCGATGTCTCTGGCTGTTAGCGGTGGTGAATTTAGTGTTTCAATCTGGAGTGTCGTAAGGGTTGGAGCTGGGTCGTCGACGGTTTCCGGAAGTGGGGCACGGCTCAATGCATCAGCGTGGGGAATGGCTTTCCCCGGGCGGTGTTATAATTTATAGTTGTACGCAGCTAAAAACTCTGACCAGCGAGTCATTCTAGGTGACAATATGTAGGGGGTTGGCTTGTCTCCTGCTATAATCCCCAGCAAAGGTTTGTGATCGGTAATAATAGTAAGAGCTCGTCCATACACATATTCATGAAACCGTTTCACAACAGATACAACAGCAAGAGCCTCTTTGTCAATTTGGCTACAGTTACGTTCAGCCTTCCATAAAGTCCTTGAAAAATAGGCAATAGGGGCCTCACTACCATTTGGTAACACATGACTCAAAATGGCTCCTACTCCAAACGGTGACGCGTCACATGTAATTGTTAAAAGCAAAGTCTTGTTGTACTGCATTAAAACAGCTTCGGAGATTAGTAAGTTTTTCACTTGTCAGAATGCATGCTCCTCTCAGTGTCCTCAGACCCAGGTGGCTTTTTTGTTGAGAAGTCTATGTAGGGGCTCAGCTACGGTCGCTTTCTAGGGCAAGAAGATGTTGTAAAAGTTAATGAGTCCCAGGAAAGCTTGGAGGTCTGTCCTATTCCTGGGTCTCAGGGCGTTTTTGATCACTTTTAGTTTGCTATTAGTGGGGTGAATGCCTTGCTTATCGAATAGGTACCCCAGGAACTCTACTTTATCTGTACACAGTTGACATTTATTTTTTTTAACCTTTAGGCCGGAGTCTTTAAATTTCTGGAGAACCATTTTAAGACGCCTTTCTGGTACTTCTCTGTTCGGGGCCGCAATTAAAACATCATCAAAGTATGGCATGACCCCCTTGATCCCTTGCAAAAGTCTCTCCATCAGACTTTGAAAAATCCCTGGGGCTACGCTCACTCTGAATTGGAGTTGGTTGCATTTAAACGCGCCTTGGTGCATAACGATCATCTGTGCTTCCGCGGTTTTTTTATCTACAGGCAGCTGTTGGTACGTCTGTGCTAAATCCAATTTAGCGAAGACTTTTCCACCCCCCAGGGAATGGAGAAGGTTTTGAACCACTGGCACCGGGTAAGCGTTCTGTTGAAGGGCGTGATTATGGGTGGCCCGGTAGTCCCCACAAATCCTTAACAATCCATTCGGTTTGATGGGTGTTACGATTGGGGTTTCCCAACGGGCATGGTCAGTTGATTCTAAAACACCCTGGGCTATTAATTTATCGAGCTGCTCGTCGATCTTTGGTTTTAGGGCAAAAGGTACCCAACGAGGCTTAAGGTGGATGGGGGCTACTTCAGGGTTAAGGCTAAATGATATCGGGGTCCCCTTGTACTCGTCTAGTTTGTTTGCAAAGACATCCTGGAATTCCTGGATGAGGGCCTCCTCCCAGTCGTCGCCTCTGGTTTGGTGAATGCCGGCTACCTCGATCCCGAGTGGGGCGAACCATTGAAGGCCTAGCAAACTATGCCAGTCGCGGTCGACAACGGTCAGCGGTAACGATGCAGTACGATTTTTGAATGATACTTTGACTTGGCTGGAGCCGATGACCGGAATTCGGTTCCCCTGGTAATCTTTGAGTATAATTCTTTGGGCTCTGAGGTCTTGACGCCGGATGGCAGGGATCAATTCTTTAAGGGTCTTCCAGGAAACCATCGAGAGGGACGATCTTGAGTTGACTTCCATCACGCAAGGTTGGTTTTCGATGGCGACCCTCACTGGGATCTACTTTGCATCTAACGATGAAGCGTGACCTATGGTAATGGTTTGGTGTGCCTCTTCCCATCTCGTTGAAGTGGCCAGTGTTTTATTTCTGTAGGAGTGGTTGTTCCATTGGTGGTTCAAGTGTTCCCGACTCACAGGATGATTCCCTGTGGTCTGGCGGTAGTTGTTTTCCCTCTGAATTGGGCTGGATCCTTGCTTGCTTCTACAGACCTTCCCGATATGGCCTCTTTTCCCACAGGAATGGCAGAGCGCGTCGAGGAATTTGCAGTCCGATCGTGGGTGGTTTGCCCCACAACCCGCATTGGTGCAGTAGTCTTCGATTCAGCTGGTTGCGTTGGTCGCGTTCGGACTGGAGCCGGTTGACCTCCTCCTCATCACTTTCTGATGGCGATTCGAGGTCCTCGTGGTGGGTCACTGTTGTGTGCCTCTCTAGGCGAGGTGAGGTATCGCTGGCGAGTTGATGGAGCGATGCGTTGGTGCAGCGCATTCGGGCGGCCGACTTCCTGGTTGCTTCTGCTGCAGTAGCGTCTTTGATGACATCGGCAAGATCGATGTCCCCTTTGGCCATGATCTTGCTCTGCGCCGCATGGTCATCTAATCCCAGAATTATTCAGTCTCTCAGAGCTTCTTCAAGGTTCGTAAACCCACAGAGGCCTCCCAGGTTCCGGAGGTCTGCGATGAAATCTGCAACGCTCTCTCCTTTCCCCTGGTCCCTCTGGTAAAACTCATGTCTTCGGACAAGCATTGGTATGTTGGGTGCATAGTGGGCCCGTAGAAGGGGCGCAAAGACGTCCCAGTCCATGGATTTCACCTCAGCCGGTTTTGCTAGTGCCTTGGCCATCTTAAAGACGGCAGGCCCACAGTGGGTCAGGAACACTGCTCGCTTTTTCCCCGTAGTGGCGTCCTTCAAGTTGTTGGTCTCCAGAAACATCTGGAACTGGTCTATCTACAAGTCCCAGTCTTCTTGTGCCAGGTCAAATGGAGCGGGTGGTATGGCGCCGCCGGACATGGTTTCCATTGTCGATGCACCTTCAGCCACGTACTCTGTTTGGTGCTCTGTAGTGCTCAGTCAGCTCTGATGTCTCCGCATCCCATCCTTGTCGCCAGTGTTAAGTTCTGCACATGGGAGCAAGGAGCGGAAACGTGACGGTAACAGTGAACTTGAACTCTTTATTAGGCATACTGAACAGAGAAAAACCCTAGGGCAGCAGCAGCCCTTATATAGGGTTGGCTGCTGACCTATTAGCCAATGAGAAACATGGAAGTGTTATACCCTTGAACCAATGAGAGTTGGCCCGTTAACAGCCAATCAGATGTCCCAGAAAGGACCAATCCGATATCGCTATTATTGGCCAATCAGAAGTGCAGGATTAGAACCCTGCTTTTCCTTAAGGTTGTTAAAACTTTATTAAATGCCTTTATTAGTTCATAACACGCCCCCCTCCATTTTGTGCTTTCCTTGGCCTCAGGGAAGCCTCCTGGATGAAGAAGTAACACAGTGAGGGGAATCCCGGCAAAGCTGATCAAAGGAACAGCTGATCATTGGGAGGGATTAGCAGAATTAGTGACTCAGGAATGCTGAAACATTGTTAGTGGTACTTAGGTAGGGCTATCTGAGAAGTAACATCCAGGCTATGACCAGGCAGCATCAAAGGTGATAGGAAACTCCAATTCTGCTGCCATCTTGTAGTTTAGATTTTGAAAGTTCAGCTAATGTATTGTAGACAACAGATTATAATTTGCCCAAATTCACAGGTAATCCAGCAGAAGAGGGAAAGTTCCAGCAGCAACAAGGAGTCAAGTTTAGACATAAAATGAATTCTTCTCTTCAACCAAAACAAGGCAATTTGGTCAGCAAAATTCAGATCTCTATTATAAATGTGCATAAACAACAAGAAGGAAGAATTCTGTTAAATGTCTTCTACATTTCACAATCACTAATGAAAAAAATACATTTCCAGTGACATACAATGTTCTACAAGCACCAAGTATATTGCAATAATGACAAAGCATAATGACAGAATAGTCTTCGGATTTATCATCATTTAATTAACTGGTTAATTAATAACCAGTCTTTTAGTAATTATAATAGTCTGCTTTGTCATTATTGCAATATACTTGATGGTTATTTTGCAGGTTGCAAAGTATACCTTTTAAATTATTATTATAGTTTTGGTGGCTTAGTCAGCCAAATATTTAGATTTTATTCATATACCGAGTTCTTTCCAAGGACCTGGGATAGAGAAATGTTGTTTTTGATAGGGTGAAAAATATTTTACATGTAAGATATTCTAAGTAAAGCTGCCTTTTGCAATTGACTGGTGATGATTTTGTCAATGCTGATGGTGTTCAAGTGGTGTTCCAGATGAATTGCACCTAAGGCATCTATTACTATTGGTACTTTTATTTTATTTTGCCACAGATCATTCTTCTTCTATTTGCACATCTTTGTCTTTTGTCCAGCTCTTCTGTTTTGCTGTCTCCAGGTACTTCAAATGAAGTCCATTATCCATACTTTTTTGTCTTTCTTCAACCCTTATTTTGTCTTATCAACCCTTATTAAGTCTAGGATGTTATGTGGCAGGTGCTTCTCTGTTTGAATTCTAAAGTCCCAGGACATTCTAACTTCTTCATTTTTTATTACTTTGCCTATTTTGTAGTCACACCAGTTCTTGCTTGCAGGCAGATAATATTCCTTGCAGATATTCCAAAGCACCATTATTGCTACTTAATATGTTTTGTTGTGTGGGAAAAAGAAATACCTTAAGGAGTGACTGGGCAGGAAAGAATGCACTCAGTGATATCAGGCATGTGTGAAATGTTGCACATGTGCGATAAGGACTGACTGGGAAGGGTGGAGAGGGGCAGGGCCAGCCAGGGGCAAGATTTGCTGGTTCTCCAAACTGCGCAGAATCATAACAGCCGGTTCTATAGAACTGATCCGAACCTGTAGAATCCTACTCCTGGTTTTGAACTTTCTTTTGCCAATTGGACCCACAATACTCTATATATCACTAAAACTTCCATTCCTGTAACCTTTAACTGGGTGAAATGGTTCATCATAGAGTAACAGTTTTCGAACCAAGGTACTTTAAATATGCTAACTTATCAAATGCATCCAAAAGCTGAGTATGAGAACTCTGACTCCTGTGGAATTGAAATTTGGCAATTTTATAAAATTTTATGGCATAAAAAATATCATAAAGCAGATAATACAAAACATTTCCTAAGCTAATGTTTGACCATGCTCCACCGTTCAATATGAGCTATTTTTAAGGCGGGTACAGCTCTGAATGTATCCCAGGTAGCACATTAGAAATTAGGTCACTGTAGAAGGCATTGAAGAATCTGGTAAGGAAATAACTGTGAAAGGATCACCCTATGGGGCATGAGTTGTTTAATATTGGGATGGAAAACTTCCATTGTTCAAATACAAGTGAATTTGTTCCATTGTGTAATTCCTTTGTTGCCTTGCATATTTTCCTTTATTAACATTTCTGCCTGAGGCAGGAAAACATGCAGTTCTACCACTGAGTAAGCTCTGCAGTACTGACATATGTTAGGCCAACCCCTCAATCATTGCTCCACCTCCACATATTATGAAGATGACAGTTTGTATAAAGCACTAGCAGCAACAGTTTGCAGCCAGCTGTAGGTCTGAGTTCTTCTCTGCGTCATCTCCAAGAGTCAAAAATGCAGAGACCTACTGAATGTCCGGTTACTGTAAGTCTACTTTAATATCTTCTTCTTATTCTCCTTATGCAGTAGACAACTTGAGTAGATCTAAGCGTAGAGTTAAATTTCTATACCTTTCTGGAATTGTCATAAAACAATAGCATCTTAATTCCAAACCCATTGAATGTAAAAATGCCTGGGGAAACCACATAGATTATAAACTAGGAATAACAAACAAGTAAGCAAGCAAGGAGTAATTCTAAATGTAAGATGTTATTTCAAGACAGCTTTCCATTTACAAATCCTATAGCAGCAGACACCCAGAAATACAAAAATGTAATTTGTGCTCTTCAATGAGTAAAATTTTCATAGAAGAAATTTTGGAAGAAGGTTGAAAGAGTCCACTCAAATATGCTTAGCTATAAGTCCCTATTACAGTGAGAAACAATCCTTATTTCACATTAACCTGCAATTTATTAAATACCTATTTTGTCAAAATGTAAACCAATTTTTATATAGCATTCTATAGTAATTGTATACATTCTGTGTTTCTATTTGCTGATTATTTCAGATGGTATAGATCTGGTTGGATTACTTTGAAATACAGACTGAACAAAATCCTTGAGCAAGCCTAGTAATTTTTAAGCTATTATTATGACCTACCTGTTTTGAAATACTGTCTTTCAAGTTTCAGGGAAATCTCTGAGATAAAATTCACAGTCTTTTTCACCACAAAACCATTTGTATAATATTTAGATTTCTACATTGGATCATTTTTTTAAAATAACATTTTAACTGAATTTTAATTTCATAATTACAAATGGCATGAAGATAACAATAACCAATTGGAAAATCTAAAAAAAATAAAAATAAAGGTGCAGCTTACATTTCTAAAATAATTCTGAAGAAAAGTTGTTTTACTTATGAAAGAAGTATTAATATTATTAATACTATTAATATATGAAGAGAAAAAAGATCATACCATATAAAATGTGGGATATAATTATTCTTACAATAAAACCAGTTGCTGAGCATGTTGTTATTAGGATGAAATACAGGATTAATTGAATTAATTAATTTAATTGATGTTATTTCCATAGGATTAGCAATGTGTATAAGAAAATTAAAAATAATTCTTTTTAAGAAGATTCTTGCTTCCCTTATCAAATCAGGGAATTTATTCTGGATCCATATTCTTTGATGCTTCTGAATATATTTTGTGACTGAAACCACATATATTTTATTACTTTTCACCCAGATCACTATCACATAATATCTTCTAAGTGTTTTGCTAAAGCCACTGAAAGTTAAACATCATTTGTTCTAGATTCTTGGTTTTTAAATAAGTTCAGCAGAGAAAAAAAAAATAGGCATTTTGAATTACAGCTATTTTCAGTTATTTATTCTTTGCAGTTTTTCTATTAAGCACTCATCTGTTCAGTGCTTCTCTGAAAATGATGTACATGACAGGGACTGATTATCTTGTCCTGCAATGATATTTTCATTAACAGCCAAATGATACTAATGTCATGCTCCTGGTGGAGACTGACTCTGACAAAGGGCAGAGGTTGGCTGAGCAGTCAGAGGAGGACCCAGGCCCATCCCCTATCCATACTAGGGCACGCAGGGAGGAGAGGATCAGGGAAAAATGTGATCTACTCAGGAGGAGGAGGCCATGATCCTCTCCATGAGTTGCAGGTTGGACTTGTGTGCTAACAAACTCTGGAGGCAAATCTGTATTTTATTCCTAGATGAGTGTTTTTCCTGGATGAGGTTTATCTGGGTTGGTGTTCTTCCAACGGACTGTACCTGGTTATTTTCCTGAAGTTTGTAATTATCCTGATTTGTCATGGAACTTTTTTCAGTGTGGTTTGTTTTTGGTTTTTGCTTCGTTATCTGCTCTTTGAATTTGAACTGTATTTTTTTTGTTTTGGAAATAGTTTAATCTTCAACTGTGAACAATTAAATAGCAAAGCCAAGTTGAAAACATTAAAGGACCTTTATTTACGTTTTGGTTTTTGTCATATTTTTGATACACTCTGGGTCATCACAACTAAGATATCTGTAGTGACTAATCCTATGTACTCAGGATTATATACCACTGATTTCAGATAGAAAACATAATTTATTTCATAAAAATGGAAACGGATGGCATAGAACTCCCTGACAGTTATAGGCCAAATAAAACCAAACACTATGAATGTTAAACATCGTTATCTTTGTTCAATAAAAACAGTAGTGGAATTGAAATTTTTTTACTACCGGTTCTGTGGGCATGGCTTGACGAGCATGGCATGGCTTGGTGCGCATGGCAGGGGAAGGATACTGTAAAATTTCCATTCCCACCCCACTCCTGGGGGAAGGTTACTGCAAAAGCTCCATTCCCTCTCCACCCCACTAATCTGCTTTCCAGCTCTGTTCTCCTGCTCAGGGCAACAAAAGAAAACTCAGCCAATCAGCTGGGATTTGGGAGGCAGAGAATAGATGGGGGCGGGGCCAGCCGAAGGTGGTATTCTGAACTATTCAAAATTTCCACTACCGGTTCTCCAAACTACTCAAAATTTCTGCTACCGGTTCTCCAGAACTGGTCAGAACCTGCTGAATACCACCTCTTGAAGAAAAATGTCCTTTTTGGGCTTCTGTGGTATGAATGTTTGTTCATGTGTATGTTATATTAAAAAAAAACCCTTCTCCTCTTTTGAGGGAAGGTACTTGAAAAGCTGGTGCACAATAGTTTCAGAGGGCCTTCGGTGAAGTGCATTATCTGGATCCTTTTCTGTCAGGATTCAGACCTGGGTTTGGAATGGGCATGGCACTGGTCGCAGGGGTGGGATTCTACCAGTTCACACCTATTCGCTAAAACTGGTTGTTAACATTCTAAGCAGTTCGGAGAACCGGTTGTTAGAAGAAATTACTAGCCTAATCCTGTAAGAAAGGCAGGAAGGAAACATTCTGGTGTTATTTACAGAAACTGCCTCTCAGTTAACCCTTATTACGTTCTTGGCAGGACTAGACTTCCTGTCTCTGGAACATCTCTGGAGTTTTTTCCCCCTCCTTTGTTGGAACTTTGCTTGTGTGGAGTGACCATTCAAAGTTACAATGGCACTGAAAAAAGTGACTTATGACCATTTTTCACACTTACATTGCAGCATCCCCAGTCATGAGAGGTCAGGCAAGGAGATGCGTGCCTCAATGTGAGTGATGTTGAGTTAGTCACAGCTAACCAGTCACATGACCACCAAGCCATGCCCACCAACTAAGCCACACTCACAGAACCGTTTGTTAAAAAATTTGAAATCCACCCCTGACTGTTCGCACTTGTGGATGATCCCTGGTGAGGGCAGGATGGTGGTTGTGCGTCCACCCTCACCTTACTTGACCTCTCAGCAGCTTTCGACACCATTCACCATAATATCATTCTGGATCAACTCAGAGGATTGGGGGTAGGCAGCATAGTATCACTTTCTTTTTTTGGATCAGTTCCAATCTGTGGTGTTATGGGGAAGGGGAGAAATCTTGCCCTCAGCCCTTATTGTGAAAGGGATGTGCAAGGGATGGTGCTCTCTCTACGCTCCTGTTTAAAATCTCCATGCCATTGGGTGAGCTTGTCCATTGCCATGGGGTGAGGTATCATCAATAGGCAGACAATATCCAATTATACATTTATATGGCTGGCGAATTAAGTGATTCTCTTAGTGTCTTATCCTAGTGCCTGGAAGCTATGGATCAAGCTTCCACTGAATCCTGGCAAGACTGAGTGGTTTTGGTTCTGGGACAGTGCTACTTTTGGTGCTGGATGGGTGAATTCTTTGTCCCAAATAGACCTTGTGTACAATCTAGGGGTTCTCTTATACTCATAATTCCTACTTGAGAAGCAGGTGGAAGCCATGGCTAAAAGTGCCTTTGCTCCACTTCCTATTGCGTGTCGGTTGCACCCTTTCCTAGATCAAAGGGCTCTACTCACAGTCACTCATGCCGTATTCACATCCTGGTTGGACTACTGCAATGTACGTTCTATGGGGCTGCCCTTGAAGATTATCCAAAAGTTTTAGCTGATGCAGAATGTAACAGTGTGATTGGTTACGTGTGTTTCTAACAGAACATACGTTATTCCTATGCTCCATGAGCTGCATTGGTTATGAGTCTGTTTCTAAGTCCAATTCAAGGTGCTGTTTTTGACATTTAAAATAAAACATGGCATAAGATTGGTTATTTGAGAAACTGCCTCTCCTTGATGGCTATTCCACCAGATCCAACAAAGAGGGCATGGTGTGGATCCCATTGGCTAGGAAGCTTCCTTTGGCAATCTTAGGAGCTTTTTCTGCTGTACTCCCCCCCTCCCTTTATGGAGCATTCTTTCTGCCAAAATGAGATTATGTAATAATCCAACATGATAAATTTCCCCCATTTCCTTGACCAACATTTAGTATTCTGTCAACTGATTAGTTCATGAAATGTGGTAATATACTGTATAAAAATGGTTTGTTCTGAGATAATATATTGATTGAACCCTGATCATTCTTCTTCTATTTGCACATCTTTGTCTTTTGTCCAGCTCTTCTGTTTTGCTGTCTCCAGGTACTACAAATGAAGTCCATTATCCATACTTTTTTGTCTTTCTTCAACCCTTATTTTGTCTTATCAACCCTAGGATGTTATGCGGCAGGTGCTTCTCTGTTTGAATTCTAAAGTCCCAGGACATTCTAACTTCAAATAAAATTAATGTCCTATTAAAAAAAGGAAAAAAAATATGTGCCAGTTTCATTTTACCTACCTCGCTCTGTATAATTTTGTGCACATATACCTCCATGTTTTCTTCTTTGGCATTCCTTAATTCTCCTAAAGGGTCGGTGTATACAAACATGACAGAGAAGTCACATAGACTTTAGCATCACTTTAAAGGAGCTGTGCCCTTCCCAGATTCCACAAAAAGATAACCTTGATTTGTAGTGTTGCAGTTGGTTGCTATGTTTGTATTTCTGCATACCTTCAAAACATCTTTTAGAGATCAAAGCTGAAGCGCGGCACAGCCTTACATCGCAACAGCCAACACCTTTCCATGAGTCTCTTTTTGTGGCCTTTCTCCACACTGCCCCACCCCCAATATCCATTACTTTTAAAAAAATTATCTCACTGGAAAGCACGTTTCAAAATTTTCCTCTTCCACTTTCCTAGCTTTTTAGGAACCTTTCATCAAAATGATACCAGGAGAAATGAGTAATAAAGAAAACAATAGGACGACAATGAATTGCACTCACAGAAAAGAGAAACCAAAATGTCTTTTTGATATAGCATATTGTATATCATATATATACCTTTCACAGTGTGGCAAAACGATTAAGCTAATTAAAATGTTGGAAGCTGTGAGGGAGCATTGAAGGCCATAGGGGGAGGAGTCAGGGATCAAATAACTCAAGAGACTACTCTTCTTTTGTGCAGTCTTGTAAAGTTTGGATGAACAACAAACCCTGCATTTGTCAATCTTTCATCTTTGATATCTTTTCCAATTATATCGGAAGCAATCAAGGATTTAGGAATCCACATGTCCTTGATATAAAAGATATTATAAACAAGGCTTAGCAGATAAGAGGCCTGCTGCAGGCTTTCTTCTAGTTAAACCCAAGTAGATTATTAATCTTATCTGATTATGAAATATGTAAAAGGGAGCACGATTTCTTGGGAGTGAAGCAATTATGCTGGTTGAGAGTTTACAGGAGATATACTAATACTTATAGAAATCACCAGGATCAAGTAAACTGCTATGTCCAAAGGCAAATCTGTGTTTGCAGAATCTGGACTGTACAGGAAGTCCTCGATTTACAACAGTTCATTTAGTGACTGTTCCAAGTTACAACAGCAATGAGAAAAAGTGACTTATGACTATTTTTCACACTGTCTGACCATTGTCACATGACCGTTTTTATCACATGATAAAAATTCAGATGAATGGCAATGGGTTCATATTTATTAAGGTGACCAACTTTTTTACAATGAAAAGGAGGACACCAATAAATTGAAGAAAAAAAACAAATACGGCGATTTACAGATTAGTCTTCAAATATCAAAAAGGACGACATGTAGGAGGACACTTTTCAAAGGAGGACAGAACTTACAAAAGGAGGACTGTCCTCCCTAAAGGAGGACGGTTGGTCACCTTATACTTATTGTTAAGTTCTGTGCATGGGTGCAAGGAATGGAGACGAGGCAATGAACAGTGAACTTCAACTCTTTATTAACCATCGTGAACAGAGCAAAAACCTGGGGCGGCAGCAGCCCTTTCATAGAGCAGGCTGCTGACATTCCCCCCTCCCTTCAGTAGCTTTGAAGAAGATTCTGCTTATTGCAGGATATTGGCAGAATTTCCCTTGGAAACCATTCCTTGTAGTTTTTTGGTTTTTGATTTGCTTCTGTGAACATGTTTCTGGTTCTGGTACCTCTCTCCTTCCATCTTACCGTTCTATATTAACTATAACTTTTCAGAAATACTTCAATAGAAATATGAGCAGATATGTCAGAGAAGCATAGTTTTCCCCACCCTTTATAGTAGGGAAAATTTAGATTTTGTTAGATTTCCCAATCTAATGAAATTAAGACTGCAACATCCAGGACCTCCAGTACAGCATGCTGGCTGTAGCATTTAGAGCAGTGGCCCCCAACCTTTTGGGCACCAGGGACCAATTCCATGGAGAGTTTTTTCTGTGGACCAGAGGGGGCATGGTTTCATGTGCTTCCTGCAGATGGGGGTTTGCTTGTTTGCTTGGATCGATTTCTGGCATGCCATGGCCCAGTGTAAATTGTTGGAGGACAAATCTATGTGCTATGTAGCTGCCCATTATCCCTCTATATTAACAGCCAGATGCAGCTGCAATCAAACATACTATAATGACATGTAATGATACATCCAGCTGTGCTTCAATTGTCTATTCTGATTAAGTGCTCTGTCTATGCCTCCTCTCGTCCTTCTGTATTAAGCAGCAAATTTCCCTGACCCAATCCTTTCAATTCTAGCTGCAAAAGACAAAGCGTGTTTGCTTTACCCACAGTCTCTCCACATGTATTCGAAAATGCTTTAAAATTGGGTATGGCAGCTGTGTGTTTAAAGCAGGGTTCCCAACATTTCTTCCACTATTTGGAAGTATTTATTCACACACTATTCCAGGAGTGAGTGGAAGGATGAGAAAAATGGGATAAGGGCCAAGAATCCAGGGCAGCTTCCTTGCTCAGGCATTGGCATAGCTTAAGTAACAAATACCTACCAAATGCATCAAACCTTTGGAGAGAATCTGGATATAGATAGTAATCTTCCTTAACAACAATTTTCCTTGAAGCAGCCTAGTTGAAGGTGTAGATAGAAAAAATATTCCCTGCCTTAAAAAACTGGGTTTTCCCTCAGGCATTGGGTTAAATGGATGACTTGAGTTGGTGGGAGATATGGATAGATGGCTTGCTTATTTATTTATTTATCTATTTATTTATTTATTCATTCACTCATTCATTCATTTAATTTATTAGATTTTTATCCAACTTTATTACTTTTAAGAATAATTCAAGGCAGCAAATATACCTAATACTCTTTTATCCTGCTATTTTCTCTATATCCACTGTTAGGGATAACATTGTTTTACCCTAACTGGTTTAGGTAAATAATAATATGTAATCATAGTTTGTATGTTAAAGTGTCTGCAACTTTAACTGTGGGATAGTAATTAAGGGAGTGGTTGTGAAAGCACTTTAAAAGAAGCAAGGCTGCAGCTTGCTCTCTCTCTGGTTTTGATGAAACCTGATCACTGCAAGGACACAAGACTGCATTGCTCGAACGGGAGAGAAAACAAAGGACTGACTTGTAAGTGAATTGACATAGGATATTTCTACACGGACTTTGCTAACTGAATATCCCTGAATGGACTGACTAAATGATACATGACTATTGGACTGTTATTTTGACTATGCTATGAACTCATAATGGAATAAACTATATTTTTGATAGCACAAGAGTATCTGTTATTTTTACTGTATGTTAATAAACATACAAGCTTAGCTCACTCATTTGTCTGTGTGCCTATCTGACTAATGCTGCACATTCTGTTTAGCTTGTCTCCCTAACCCTGGTTGGGGAAACCAGGCTTAACACTGGTGGGAGATATGGATAGATGGCTTGCTTATTTATTTATTTATCTATTTATTTATTCATTCACTCATTCATTCATTTAATTTATTAGATTTTTATCCAACTTTATTACTTTTAAGAATAATTCAAGGCAGCAAATATACCTAATACTCTTTTATCCTGCTATTTTCTCTATATCCACAACCCTGTGAGATGGTTTGGGTTGAGAGAGAGTGACTGGCTGAAGGTCACCCAGCTAGCTTCCATGCCTGCCATACTGTTATTCTTTTAATTTTGTGTAGCTGCCCAGAGTTGGGCAACCTAGAAATTCAAATAATTTATATAAGCAGTTTATATGAGCAGTTTACAGGGTCAGCATATTGCCCCCAACTATCTGGGCCCTCATTTTACTGACCTTGGAAGGATGAAAGGCTGAGTCAACCTTGAGCCAGTCAGAATTGAACTCCCAGAAGTGGGCAGAGTTGGCTGCAATACTTCATTTGAACCATTGCGCCACCACAATCAGTTGCATGTGGTCCTGATGCGCCAATTATGAGCTTCTGGTGAAGAAACAAATAAGGCTGAAAACATGAGTTAAGGGACAGCATGCACCCATAGTGTAGCATAGTCCCATCTTTCTTCCATCTTGTGTGTTCAAAATTGGAACATTTTTTGTAAAATAAGATGATTTTAAACATATATGGATACAAATTTGTTTGAACTAGATTATCACTCTGTTGTTTTAATGCTAAACTGAATGGATGAAAAAATATGAGATTATGTCTGTGCATTTTCTTTATTTGAACCAGTTTATGTCTTTTTGTTTTAATGCTAAGCTATATGGACAAAAACGGTGAGTTTGTGTGTGTGTTTCTTGATTGCAGCCTCAGGAAGTGGAATATGTGAATTCTGAATATGGAAAGAACGCAGTGAGAATCCTGTACGTTAGACGGGAAGGTCAGGTACACTGCATTAAAGAACTGGCAATCTCTGTACACATCAGACTCAACACTGTGTGTGAATACTTGGATGGCGACAACTCCAGAGTCATCCCTACAGACACCATGAAGAATACAATTGAAGCCCTGGCCAAATGCAATGGGGTAGGTTGCAAAACCATTCATCTTATCTTGTAGCAAGAATTGGATTGCATTTTCTCTTTTTTTGTCATTTATAGAATCTGTCTTCAGACAAAGCAATAAACAAAAAGATGTGGTGCTATGTAGGCAAAAGTTTCTAAATTAGATGTGGTAGCATTTTATGTTATCTTGCTTGAGTTTTCTAATAAAATCTCCAAAACATAGCTTGGTTGTCTAATCTGCAGTGCTTATGATTTTGTTATGCTTATTTTTAAAAAAGGATCTTCACTAATATTTGTATAACAAGGCAAAATTTTCAGGTTTTGAATCATTCAAAATTCAAAGAGCAGCAGGACACAGGTAGCAAATTAGGAGATGCTGTCTTTTTTATAATACAAAATCTATATTAAATTCAGATAAACAAAAAAGAATGAAATGAATTGATTTGGCAGAAGTCAAGATTTAAAATAAGTAAAGGGCTTTAGTTCTATGAACTCAGGGTTCACTGCTCTCTAAAAAAAAATCCTGTATAAAATTTACTTTTATGTTTTTAAAAAAGTGCTAAGAATTTCAACAATAGCTTATAATGGCCAGTGGGTGGTTAGTGGTTATAGTTCATATTTTGTGGATTTCATCATTTCTCATGAAAATAGCTTTGGGCTGTAGCAAGTATGATAAATCTTTTATTGAATTGACTTCTTTAATGTCATTGTATGTATATACATAGTATACATACAATGAAATTCACATAACACCCAGAGACCAGACCCAACACGCACACACACGACAATCCCCAAACACACCCCCACCCACCAAAATTTCCTGCCTCCTAAAAACACACAAGCATCCACACAACAGACCAAGTAATACTGTCCAACACTCACTGATAGCAGTCCTTAAGTTCATTGTTAAGTGCAATTATAGCTCTGGGATGAAAACTATGTGGTCTGAGTTTTAATTGTTCTGTATCTTTTGCCAGTTCATAAAGATTGTAAGCAGGATGGGAAGAATCTCTGAGAATGTTGTGCAACTTTTTCAAACAGCAAGATTTGAAGATGTCGTCAAGGGTTGGTAGCTGGAGCCCTGGGCAGTTTTAATTATTCTTTGTAGAGCTTTTTTGTCCGCTGTAGAGCTGCTCCCATACCATACAAGAATGCTGTATGTCAGCATACTCTCAGTAGTGCTGCAGGAGTAGGGCAGAAGTAGATTTATCTTCCTGAACATTCTCAGGAAGTATAGCCTCTTCTGTGCCTTCTGCATGTTAGCATTCATAGTCCATGAGAGGTCCTCCGAGATATAAATGCCCAGAAATTTAAAACTACCAACCCTCTCCACCTCCTCACCATTTATGTACAATGGTAATCTTCCCCCTGAAGTCAATTATAAGTTGTTTAGTTTTTTGTGTGTTAAGTGTAAGATTATTTTCTTTACACCACAGTGTCAGCCCTTGTATTTCATTTCTATAAGCAGATTCATTGTTCTTAATAATGCGTCCCGCCACTGACTTATCATCTGCAAATTTAATAATTGTGATGGTGTTATACAATGGGGTGCAGTCATGTGTGTACAAAGAATATATATATATTTGTTTTCTTAAGTTTTCACGGGTATTTATATATCTGGCATTCAGCTTTGTCCGGGTATTTTCCCACATCATTATAGTTGTGCTTTTAAAGTTGTAGCAACGTTTTGGCAGAATCTGATGATGGCAGATGAGATTCTGCTGAAATGTTGCTACAACTTTAAAAGCACAACTATAATGACATGGGAAAATACCCAAACAAAGCTAAATACCATATATATGTGTGTGTTTTCTGAGGTTCTCGCGGGTATTTGTATGTGGATCTTTGGTTATTTGTGTTCTCTCCCGCATAACAGTGGAAGTATCTAGGCAACGTTTCGATGAAGTCTCATTCATCATCTTCAGGCTTGTGTCTTCAGCTCTGTGCTTCTCAGAGTAAGGAGATGAATGAGACTTCATCGAAACGTTGTATATATATATATATATATATATATATATATATATATATATATATATATGTATATATACAATCTTAATTCTAAACACTGATTTGAAGATGGAACCTGATCATATCTAACACCTTTTCTCTTTAGATCAGAACAATAGAGGAGTTTGGGCTGGATATCTGTGAGCACTTCATTGAAACCTTTTGTCACGTGGTGTATTGCAATACCTTTATCCAAGAGGTTCCCTGGCAGCGCCTAGAAAAGGTATAATGAAGCATACATTTGGGCCACATTCCCTGCACAAAACTAGGGAAGGGACAATGGCAGGGAAGAAATATGGCATATGACGAGGGCAGGGAAAGTTTTAGTAGTGCAATAGCTTGGCAAGGAGAGCAACAGTTCATAGTGAGTGAGCGCTTTCATTTATTTGTATGAATTCCAAGTGCAGGGTCAAATAGTTTATTTGCAACTTCAATATGTCATCCTTAATTTCTAGGACAATACTCCCCATGCGCATGCTTTTCTCTACAGTTCTGAAGGAATTCGGTTTTGTGAAGTGGAACGGACTCAGGACAGTAAGGAAATGATTTCAGTTCTTTTAGTAGAAACATTAGGTTCATATCTGCAATGGTAGCCTGTAAACAAGATAAATCGATTCATGTTATTCTTGAAGACCAGAACTGATATAAAAAAGCAAGTAACAAAGCAAATACAGACTTGTACCTTTTCTTGAATATATAAATCCTGTTCTTCCATTCTCAGCAGTGAAAGCTTCCCTGGGTGACTTTGGCTGGTCAACTTTCTCTCAGCACAGTGTACCCCATAAGGTTGCTGGTCTGGGAAAAAGTTGGAAGAGATATTGCAATGTATTCTGCTTTGAGATAGGAAACCAACCAACGAACCAATCATTCAATCACCCAAACAATATATTATAACCCTGTATCTTCCTGTAAAATCTACAAGTTCTTCAGAAGCTGCCAGTAATATACTAAGGGATTTATCTAGTATGAACATTTTAATACAGATAGTCAACCTATGACTTTAATTGTACCTGGAATGATGGTCCTACATTGTTGTGGATCACCAAGTGACCAGACTTGAATTTACAATATTTTTAGCACGGGTTTTAAGTGAATCAATTTTATCCAATGCACATTTTTTTTGCCAGAAACCAGAAATAAAATTGCCACCAAGTGACTGTGGGATGCTGCAAATGGCTGTAACGGTGAACAGGTGCCAAGCATTCAAAATATGATCATTGCACACATGCAATGCACACACGTCTTTTTGTGTGTTTGTGTGTGTGTGAGAGAGAAAGAGAGAGCTGTAACTTCAAAATTGGTGGGAAGTAGCTTTTGGGAGGTTTGTTGTAATTTCTAATGCCTATTAAGTGACCGATCGTGAGTCAAACATGTAATGTTTGTAATCTTTTAAAATGCTATTTTAATCTGTGCAATAATTTGGTTCTTAACGATTGATAACTCCGGATATCAATGGGAAAAAAAGCATAAGTAAACATATAAACTACACATGGGTAACAGAATCTACAATAGGCTACAGCCCCTTTTGGTGACAATTACTCTGCAAGGTAATATTTGAAATCAGAACTGATTGATATTTGGATCAATCCAGAGCATGTTGAATGATCTTAATATTCCTCTCAATTCCTATAATTCTGTGAATTTACAATAAAATTGGAGCCTGTAAGAAAAATGATGTTGCCTTAATGATATGTGCTTTGATTTACTAGGCCTTTTCATAAAAAAGGGCAAATTTTGATCTGTTCAATCAAAGCAGAGACCTCAACTTTGATACAAATTAATCCAAATATGCCATGCTAAAACTGACATGCAGATTTCCTTTTAAACTTATTTGGCCCCTGGCATTCATTATTAGACTTCATAATCAGGAATATAATACATTTTAAAAATTTGAGTTCCCAAGAATGTTCGGGTTTTCAGCCAGCCATACTCAGCCAGCACAGTTCAATGTATGCTTCATTGGAAATAAATTTCATTGTCCTGGTTTGCAAGTTGATTTGTAGATATCACTGCATCTTTAGGGGAAAAAAGCTCTATACATAACTGTGGAATATCATGTCTTATATTAAAATTAATTCATGCTCTTTCTCTCCCAGAGCCTCCAATTGTTTTTTCTGGCATTAAGGATCTAAAACTTATGAAAACAACCCAATCTGGATTTCAGGGCTTTCTTAAAGAAAGATACACCACACTTCCAGAAAGGATAGACAGAGTGTTGTCTGTGGAAACACTTATCAAATGGTGCTATGGTGACTGCTTGGATGGCCTTGATTATGATTCCATATGGTAAGTAAAACTTTATGTAGGGATTCTCCTATAAGTAATGGGGCCTCTGAAATGTCTTTACAGTGGAGGAAAGGGCTTACATAAAACAAGAATAAAACTAGCAACAAATAAGATCTTTTGCTTAGGAGGTTGTGATAAAATTCCATACACATAGTCCTCAACTTACAACAGTTCATTTAATGACCATTCAAAGTCACAAGGTAACTGCAAAAAGTAACTTATGACCGTTTTTCACATTTATGACCATTGCAACATCCCCATGGTCAGTAGTGGGATTCAATTTTTTTTACTACTGGTTCTGTGGGTGTGGCTTGGTGGGCGTGGCAAGGGAAGGATACTGTAAAATCTCCAGTCAGAGGTAGTATTTGCTGGTTCTCTGAACTACTCAAAATTTCCACTACCGGTTCTCCAGAACTGGTCAGAACCTGCTGAATACCACCTCTGCCCATGGTCACATGATCAAAATTCAGACAATTGGCAACTGACTCATATTTATGATAGTTGCAGTGTCCCAGAATCATGTGATCACTCTTTGAGGCCCTCTGACAAGCAAAGTCAATGGGGAAGTCAGATTCACTTAACAACTGGGTTGTTAACCACTAGAGATTCATTTAACAGCTATGGCAAGAAAGGTCGTAAGATGGAGCAAAACTCACTTTACCAATGTCTCACTTAGCAACATAAATTTTGGACTCAATTGCGGTCAGGAGTCAAGGACTACCTGTATTTGAGGATCATTTTGACTCACAGTACTCTTGACTTATTTTTTCAAGCATTTTATTTCTTGTGGTTTGACTCCATTTCTTTCAAAATAACTTTTTAAAATTTGTAATAACTAGATTTTTTTTACATTAAAAAGATTAAAAACTGACAGAAAGTAATAATTATGCAAAAGAAAAAAACTAAGAAAGAACAAAGCCAAAAGTACAGAAAGAAAGAAAAGGAAATATAAAGAAATGTAAATATTTTTTTTATAACAACTGTTAAGGATACATTTAAATTAACCTTTTCCTCTAAGGTCATATAACTTTTTCCTGTTATCTATTAAGTTTTCTAGTCACCAAACCTATATATCATAGTTTCAGTTTTTTTCTGCCTCAGGCAAAAAAGTCCAAAATGGCTTTCCAATCAGCATTAAAATTAATCAATGTCTTTTCTCTATTCAAAATTGTCAATTTTACCATTTGAAGAAGTTCTATTATCTTCACCATTCACTCTTCCATTGTGGGTATTGTCATACCTTTCCACCATTGTGCATATAAAAGTTTTGCACTTGTGTTGGCTAATCAAAGATTACCGTATTCATTATTTTTAATCAATTATCATATGTGGTCTGCAGTGGGCTTTTCCTCCATAGTTATAAAAAGCAAGGATGTCAGACTGGTGGCCTGCAGGCCAGATGCATCACACATAGGCCATGCCCACCCCAGCTCCACGAAGGGAAAAAATGTCACAAAACTTCATGTGACAGCAATGTGATATGGCAAGTTTGATACCCATGTTGTAAAGGCACTGGCATTATAAAAACAATTCAAATTTTTACTAGTTTTGACTGCAGTATAAATGGGCATTTCTTTTGTCTACTAATGCACACTTTCATTCAATCAGCTCAGCATTAAAAGATTACAGTTTGCAAATTTCACTTCTGCTTTTGCTCCCAGATATTGCATTGATCATTCGCTTTCTCCAAATCTCGTAGTAATTTTGGAATCTGTTGTTTTTATTCTCAGTACTTTTATTGTACTGTCTGTGATTTCTACTGTATAGATTAGATGAGGTTAGGATTATCCACAGTTCTAGATTGCTGTATTATTCTAAAATTGTTGGATTTTTTTTGTATTTTGATGGTTGTACTCAGACTGTAAATATGCAAACTTTCTTTAAGGTAAATTATAACATGACCCTAAGGCTAAGTCCTTTAATTCTCCTTCAGCAGCCAAAAAACAGGCTACAGAAGCAGGCTCTGGATTGATGTGCGCCTGGCCTCATTTCGCCATCAGAGGCCTTCCGGAAAGCCCTCTGTAGCCAATAAATAGGCTCTGGATGGATACGTGTGGTGCCTCATTGGCCTCATTTCGCCATCAGAGGCCTTCCAGAAAGCCCTCTATAGCCAATAAATAGGATCTGGATGGACACGTGTGGTGCCTCATTGGCCTCATTTCGCCATCAGAGGCCTTCCAGAAAGCCCTCTATAGCCAATAAATAGGATCTGGATGGACACGTGTGGTGCCTCATTGGCCTCATTTCGCCATCAGAAGCCTTCCAGAAAGCCCTCTGCAGCCAAGAAATGAGGTTTGGATTGACGTGCATATTGCCCCCAGCCTCCGTTTCACCATCAGAAGCCTTCCAGAAAGCTTTCTGCAGCTGATAACAGAGCTGGACCTCTTTTATCGGCTGCAGAGGGCTTTCCGGAAGGCCTCTGATGGCAAAATGGGGGTGACGCATGCGAGCAGCAGCTGCAGAAGAAGTGGGCTGGCAGCCGGCTTCTGCTGGGTGGGGCCTGTGCTGCTGCGGCGAAGTGAGTCAGTAATTAGAATGCACACACACACCCCAAATAAAATCTGGTGCCTTTTTTGGTGAAAAAAAAAAAAATAAGACCGGGTCTTATTTTTGGGGAAATACAGTAATACATTGTAATCTCTTGATTTCCTCAGTGTGAAAATTACCCCAGTGTAAAGATAATAGGCACAATACACAAAGTTGACCAGTAATGCCCATGTGTGTTGCCTTGTAAGTATAGTTTTTAACCCATTGCAGTTTGATTCCAAATGCTGTACGTTGTTGTTTTTTTACTTTAAAGGAGAACTGCTCACGAAAGTGTCCTTGATGCTTTTGCTGGTCCACCAGAAACAGGCCATTTCTCACCTTCTTATCAGAAGACTATCAACTGTATTCAGACATACATTCTGGATAGAATCCCACAGGCCAGTAGCTTTATTTCATTTGGGACTTTCGGTGTGTTATGCTATGTTACACTTATGGAGCCCATTCTTTTTTTTTTAAATGATTCCCCAATGGACAAAGGCAAAGATATTACTCACTCTTCCTATTTCAGGGCCAAACACCCTTTAGGGAAGTATGGAACGTATATACTTGTACCTAAAAGAAAGACCATTTCCCCCATCTACTTTATAAAAGAAGGATCTTCATCTTAGACTGGCTGAAAATAAAGCATAGTAGCAGAGGTTTTTCCTACCTAATCTGTTTTGGTGAAATCATCTTCAATTCAAGATCACTGTTAAATGCCATAAATTAAAACCCACTCCATTACAACTAAGAAATGACAAATATGGATGGAGTTGCCATGAAAATAAAGAACATTTACTGTACATATCTGAACTAATACTATCTCAGTATGAAAATAGATTTGATCCACTGAAATGTTGGCAAGGTTAAAGGCTTTTTTACAAGTGGAATTTTAGACACTGAAAATAGCTTGCTGTTGGTAGCTGGCAGCCTAAATTCTGAATAAAGGTTACCTGGAGAAGAATATCTGATGGGCCATGGTAGTGTAATAATCAAGGATGATGGACTAGATCAGTAGAAACCCAAGTTCAAGTCACCCTCACCTATGAAAACTCACTATATGTCTATGGCTAGCCTCAGCAAGCTCAGTTTCTACAGTGTGGCGAATAAAATGAATGGAGAACTCATTGCAATCTTTCTTTAGCTCTGGAAGTAATGGCAGGATATAAATTTAAGTAAATAAAATAAAATATTTCATACAATTCAAGAAACCATCAAACTCAAAAACTATAAATATCAGGAGTCAGTCTACTTTACTGAATTTATCTGTTATGTTAAAACTGTATAAATGATTTCTTAATAAGTCATACTGGTATTTTTTGTATTTTCAGATTGAAGAGGTAGAAGTGATCCTGTCTAACATCCACTATTCAGTGACAAATTTAGAAAAACTGGGAATATGCAATGACAAAGAGGTGAGAATTACTTTTTCTTGGTCATCCAAACTGCAGTATTTATTATTGTGGATTGCACACTGGGAAGAGTGGGATCATTTAATACAAATTTAATTGAACCTACTTTGGGTCACTTAGCCGCCAAACAAAATGAACCAAACACATAAAAAAATAAAAAAATTCTGACACCAAGAATTCCTGACACCGGAAGAAGATGATCATGGAAGTTATTTGAAGAAGTGGAAGAATGTCTTCTCCAGATCTGAATTCACAGGAGTAAACCTGAACAATCTTGAAGCCAACGGAAGATTAGTCCAGATTATCTCCTGGTTCTATCTATTTGTTGAGCTTATTTTACTAGCTACCTGGTCTGAAAAATGATTATTATTCAGTAAAGCACAACCCTGACATTTTTATTAATAATCTAGCTCTTTCTGAATTACTGGAGTCACCTAGGAGGTGAAATCCAGTCGAGTTATATCCTTTGTGAGACTATGCAGGAAGAAACATTGTCCTGCTTTCTCTTTTGATAATAATGAAAGTCTAAGTTAGAGACCTATGATTCAAATGTATGCATCTTTCCTTTCCAGATTTTTACACCTAAGGAGACACCATTTGGTGCTTGTGCATCCACACTGCGTAGGAAGGATTGTTCAAAAAAACTGCGTCATATGCCAGTAGACTACAAGCCCCATTCTTTTATTGGGTGGAAATTTAGCCGTGGAATTTACTGAAGACCCCATTCTTTTCTGAGAATATCATATCATGTAATACTGAAATTATACCAGCAGACATCACGTACTCCATGATTTTCTCCATGTTACCATAGAAAGCCAGTTATGGATGATTATTTCCAAGCAGAGTTTCAAGGAAATACTTAATGCACTTCCTTTTCCCCCCCTCTCTCTTTTGAAAACCAACACCCAAATACAAAGCACTCATCACAACACACAGTAGTTGTATCCAAACCTAACCATGATGAACCATGAAATAATTGTCAATTACAGTCCATTCTATAGTAATATAATGCAGTCTGGATCCAATTTAGTAACATTGCAGGATTTCTATATCAATTAACTGGGGCTCATCAAGTAAACAGATGTGCTATATGGGAAGCACCAGTAGCTACTTTCAAATTATTATTATTGAGTTTTTCTTCATTGATTTTGAAAAGATGAAGAAAACTGTACGCTAAGACCCCATTACTTTCCTGAACTGACTAGTGCCAAAGATCTAAATTTCTCCTACCCGAAAATAAATTCTGTATCGCCTATGTAAATTGAATTAGACCAACTTTCTACAGTTTTGCATACTGTAAAAGTTATGTAGTAGGTCAAAAGTTCAGAAAACATCTACCTTAACTCTGCTGGTGTGTCTCACATACATACCCTGGACAAAAGAAGCCTTTCCAGACCTCCTCTCTGAACTCTACCCCTTCTCTAGACTTTCTCTGGATCCTTCAAGGGCTCAGAAAATTGTATGAGAATGCTTGCATGATTTTTGTATGCCTCAGAAACTGTGAGAAAGCAAGGCCGTGCAGCTTCCAGAGGGTCTGGAGGCCTGGTGTATCACCACAAATGTCTTTTATAGGTTCCCTATCACCATCATAGTATAACTGTGACTGTTGACAGACTGGCACTCAAGTGATACAAATGTGATTTTCATGCATTTTACTTTCATAACCAAACAGGGAATGCATGTGAGAAGGTAAATAGTTATGCATTTATATAATTATAAAACATACTCAAACTACCATCTAGCTCTACTCAAAATATATGGATGCTAAATATAGACATTCAATTTACTCAAAAATAAATAAAATGAGCGGATTCCAAATTAATTTTTATAAAATTAAGATTTCAGAAGATCTAATTCCAGATGAAAGGACTCAGATGAAAAAAACTATGTTTACAACATTAACTGCAGACCATGTTTTTAACAAGGCTTCTTATATTTAATGAATGTAAGTAAGATTCAATTTATTTCCTTGCATTAAGTTTCCTACAAGCAAATAGTTTTACATATATTATAGACAGACACCTGTAAATTTGATACAGAAATTCTGGCTGGCAACTTGAACTTCTTTACCAAATTTGAAACTGATTGCCAGACTACCTTCCAAAATACTTTAGTAGCTTTACCATATCATTTAGAAACAATTTGTTCAATAATTTTCCACAATTTTTGCTCTGTGGATAAACAATAACCTATCATCAGATTTGTACTTCTTCAAGTTTATAAAATTACAATCCAGCATGTTCTACCATCAAGGAAACCTATGCTAGGTTATTCATATTTGTATCTTCACAGCTTTCCTTCTCTTATACCATGTTATCTTCAAAGAATAATAGATCATCAACAAATCTGAGATAAGCTTTCTTTAATCCACTTTCCTTCCCAAAAAAATTATAGGCACTATCTGTAAGCTGCCCAGAGTCACCAGTGGTTCGGTCACATATAAATTTAATGAATAAATAAAAAACCCTTTTTCATTTTAGATTTCATCCTTTGTAGTAGGATTGCTTGGAAAAAAAGTTGTCAAGGATTTCAATCATTCAGAACAGGACTTTTCATCACATGCAACATGGAAAAATTTTATCTAACTGTTTTTGTTTGCTTTCCTTTCCTTTATAAGATATAAGTAGTTTTCAAGTTTCTCTTGCTTTCTGAGACCTGTTCTTTAGGGATAAATGTTCTAAACTGGAAGAAATGAAAATATCTCCAGCAATGGGTAAAGAATTTCTAGGTGCCTCTTCTGTAACAGATATTTTCTTCATTTACAAATTTCAAGACAGCAGAGAAGGATATTTACCAACACCTTTAACACCTACTTTTTTGAGGGAAATATATATTAATATTGTGTCAAGGAGGTAAATATCTTCCCTAGTTTTGGCTATATCAACAATTGTTCATATTGCTTTTTAATATGTACTTCTTGTAGGCAGATTATATCAAATTTTAATTTCTCTAATTTATGGAAAGTTTTCCTTTTAATGGCTGAGTTAAGTCCATTTATATTAATTGTAATCAATTTTTTCTCTTCCATGGTTATATTTTATAATTAGGTTTGGTAGCTCTCGTGGATCTTTGTTCATGTTGTCCTTTGGCTTCCTCCTTTCCATCTACTGCACCTTCCTCTTTTTCAGTTGTCATTTGGCAGTCCTCTTGGAATTCAATTAGTGAAATTTCTTTTTCTGCCTCTTCCAACTTTTTCTCTGAAAAATTCTGTATAAAATGATTCAGCTTTCTCAATTGAATCAATTCTGTATCTCTGTTCTTGCCATGTGAACATTAAACCTTCTGGAATCAGCCATCTATAATTCACCTCTTTTTTAAGTAGCAATTTAGTCAAGAATCGGTATTCTCTTCTCATCTCTCTCACTCTTCTGGGTACTTGTTTCAAAACCACAATCTCCTTAACTTTATATTTCAATGTTTTCTCTCTTGCCACTTGCAATATTTGCATTTTAATGGCTTTCTTTGTAAATCTGATGTGAACTTCTCTTGGTAGGCTATTTCTTGGTAGCCTATTGCGTATCTTGTGAAGGCTTGATAAATCTAATCTATTCCATCCATCATCCTCTCTTCAGTTATTTCCAAAGCTTCACCCAATATTTCTATCATTATCTCAGCTAGATTTTGTCCTTTTTCTTCCTCTATGTTTTGGAATCTGAGATAAAATTCTGATCTGTCCATCTCCCATCTCAGCATACCACTTTTATCTTGTTCAACCATAGTTAATCTGGTATCAGTGTCTCCAATCTTCTTATCTCTTTGTTTATCTTCTTCAATTTTTAGTAGTCTCTCACTATACTTCATCATCATTTATTGGATGTTCTCGACTTTTTCATTGGTTTTCCCTGTTCTTTGTTCGATGTTTTCTATTCTCTTTTCAATATTCTCTGGTCTTGTTTGAATGTTTTGAATTCCTTGCATAATCATCTGCAGGGTCACTTTTTCTTTTTCTTGTTCTTTCTCTTGCCTTAACATTGTCTGTATTGATCGTTGTCCTCCAGATGGCGGAGAGGAGGAAGTAGAAGTTGAAGAAGCAGTAGCTGTTAATTTCCTACTCATTTCAAACAATTCAAAATCTTCAGATTCTTCTAGACCTTAATCCAATTGTGAAGTAACCAATTGTGATTCCAAATAAAAATAGTAGGGAAAAAGAAGCCAAATAGTAATAATAATAAAAAAAGAAAAAAGAATTTCTTCAGGTTCTTGTATACCTTAATCCAATCAATTAGTTAGAAAGCAATGCAAATTCAAAAATGAAGGAAAAAACCATAAACATACACAAAGGAGAAAAAGTTGTAAAATCCTAAAAAAGACAGAAAAGTGAAGAATAAAAAGCTAAAAAAAAAAAAGGAAAAATTATTCAGGTTCTTCAACACCTTAATCCAATTAAGAGGTCTCAAATATAAAAGGCTGTGTAAGAGAAAAGGAAAAAAACCAGAAAGATAAAAAGAAAGAAAAAACCAGTATTGGAGGTAGATGGAAAAACAAAAGTACCAGAAAGGCAAAAAGAAAAAAAGGCTACTCCCTTAAAAAGAAAAGGAAGGGAATCATTAATACTAAAACTTTTCTTTTAAAATAAAAAACAAATGTAAAAAATTAACTTCCAAAGACAAGCATAAAAAAAAAAAGCAAAGACAAGCTCCAAAGAACTAAAAATCCAAATAGGTATTTCAAAAAGTAAACTGTTGAGAAGGGGTAGCACAGCTTAGGAAAAATCAAGAAGACACACTGCACTTTTTTTAGTTATCCAAGGCTCTTATTATAGCTCTCTTCTCCAGAAACTTATCACCTTTTCTTTTCCTATAAACTTCAACACCAGACTTCAGATGTTGATAGAAACCCAGAAGAGCACCTGCAATAATACTCTCTCCCATGCTCTTCCCTCTTTCTTATCAAATAGCAATGTCCTTGAAAAAGAGTCTCAGTTCTTTCTTTCTCAGCTTTGTCTGGTCACAAGAGAAATAGAATATTTCCAAGCCTCTAGTTGGCAGTGTTACAAAGTTTCTTTGCTTTCACTTTCCCCCTCCTTTTCCAAGCAAAATGCAATAAGAATTAATAAAAAAAAAAAAGTAAAAGGTATTTAAAAAAAAATAACTAAAAGGGAGTCTCTAGCCTAAAATGGTTACAAAAAGGAGAAAAGAAAAATAGATGGAAAAGAAAAAACCAGTCCAGTTTCAAAATATAAGATCATGTATAGAAAATCCAGCAATGAGGAAAAAAAAATTACTTTGACATTCCTGTTTAAAATCGCTGCTTAATCACTTCTTTCAAAACTTTTACAGATTTTTTCTTTTCCTTAGGGTGTCCTTTCAGATCTTAGAATAAAGTTCTCACCAAACTGGCACACTCTCTCTTTCTGTTCTCTTCCGTTTCGAAGCTGTCCCAACTTCAGCAGCTTTAATGGCTGCCTCTTTGCCGCTGGCAAGAAGAGCTTCTCCTGGATCTACCAGGAACTTTGTGGTGTCCCTGGGATCGACAGGATGCACTCTTCACTTTCACCATCTCTTCGGGATGGTTTAGATCCGATAGGATCATCCAGGAGCAAAGATATCGGCAGCAATCTCAGACTTCCAAGATCGCATGCCGTATCATCGCGATGCCGGCTCTGCCCTCTTCAATATATACTAATGTTGTATTCTTATGAAATGGGAGAGTTTGATTAATGTGAGCTATTGGGGGGGGGGACACGACTTGTTGGCCACTTTACAATTTGGAGACACACCAAAGAAAATCTACATATTACTATTAACAAGTATGAAAATTGCCTTATCAACAAGGTTTTTAATAAAAAAGCCCACAAGACTCTCCAAAATTATGAGTTAATTAATCTCAAATAGCATCATCATCATCATTTCTGTTGTTCAAACTGTGACTACCTAATTGAATCTGTTTAGTTTTACATTCTATCCCATCTTTCAATTAAAGAATTACTTTAGAATTACTTTAGAATTAATATTAGAATTTTTCAAATGTCTTGTTTCCTTACTATCAGTTTTTGGGTTTTAAGGTTTCTGAATTTCTATTTGTTTTATGGGTGAATAAAGAGCAAAGACAAAAACAACTTGAATCTGTTCATTCAATTAAATATGAAACTCTGTAGGTATCAAAACATAAACATACCATTAACATTCTAGAGGCATACAATTCCTTACTTATCTTGCAAAGGTGAAAGCAACAAAGCTGAGCTGATGAACTTTTTATTTACCATATGGCATTGGTACATGAAAGCTAAGAATCTACAGTTATTACAGAGTAGAGATTTGGCTGCATAAGATTATTGTTCAGTTCATACTCATGCACTATTTAGGATGCACCATAGGGGGAAAACTAGCTCTACACCCAGAGAAACCAACAGCATTCGGCAAATATGTCAGCATCATCTGGAGCTTTTTCCTCCACTGATTTTTGCTTCATGTTCAGACCGGTGTTGGTTAGTCCCTTTAAAGTGGTTGTTTGTCCCATTGGTTAGTCCCATCAAAATGGTACCTATTTATCTACTTGCATCTGCATCCTTTTGAACTTCTAGATCGGCAGGAATTGAGGTGAATGAGATCACTCCATCACGTGGTGCTAGGGCTCAAATTTCTGGAAGGCAAAGACCTGACCTTCTCCAGCTGACAAATCCAGAATCTTTAAGCTGCTGAGCCACCATGCCTCTAGCTCAGGAGTATCAAACTCACAGCCTGTGGGCCGGATGCGTTACGTGCTGGCTACGCCCACACCTGGTTTAGTGAAGGGGGGAAAAGTATCAATATGTTACATGGCGATGCTGTGATGCTGCGAGTTTGATACCCCTGCTCTAGCTGATGAAATGAAATGAACAATAGACAAATGGGGGAAGCCCATGCAGTGTATTTTTTGTTTGATATTCACCTCTCCCTTCCCACTTGATGAAACTGTGAAGTTGTGCACCTTGGAAGTTGAGAATAGCCATCATTCTCTTGTTATGCTGACTCTATAAACTACTTAGAGAGGGCTGTAAAGCTCTATGAAGCAGTATATAAGTCTAAGTGCTATTGCTATTGCTATTCTCATCTCATGTCTTGAAATACCTACTAATAACAAATATGTTCTGTCCTGCCTTGAAGGTCTTGGCCTGAAATGGAAAAGAAGCGGGAATGGGATTCCTTCACAGCAAGATTTTTTTTTTTTGAAAGATTGGAACAAGAGAGGCATCCTATAACTTACTAGATGTGCTGTGAGCAGTCATTGCCTTGGGTTCCTGGGCTCAGCATTTGTCTGATGACATTAGCCCTGAAATAGTCCACTGGCAAGAAGGCTCTATGCATGTTTAGAAATAACTTTGCATAGTGTAACTACTCATGCTGCTGCCAAGCAAGTTGGGTACACAACTGGAGACTCCATGAGTCTATCATCTAAAAAATTGCCATTGTAAGTTTTAATAAGAATGAAAAAAATAGTAAATACTCCTGTTAACTATATTTAGTTAATTTAAATTAGCTTTATATATTATCAAAAGCATGTTAGTGGTTAAGGCATCAGGCTAGAAACCAGGAGACAGTGAGTTCTAATCCCACATTTGTCACAAAACCAGGGTGATCTTAGTCCAGTCACTTTGTTCAGACCTAGGAAGGAGGCAATGGCAAACCACTTCTGAAAAACCTTTCCAAGAAAATTGAATGGAACAATAAACTGAATTAAGGATTAATTTTTGATCAGGCCACACATATAGTTTCAGCCAATACCCAATAATCTGGGACTACACATTTCAAACATGGCTAACTACAGTGGGCAATCAAAACTCACCTTAGTGAAAAATTCTAACAAGTATAGTGACCTCATTTATATGTACCACACTAATCCAGGATGGGTGAAATTGCCAATTTGGATGTGTTGAAACCTATGCAAGCAAACCATTTATATCACAAGATTGTTCTAAGGCAGGGGTCTCCAACCTTGGCTCCTGGAAGCCTGGCGGACTTCAACTCCCAGAATTCCACAGCCAGCTTTGCTGGCTGTGGAACTCTGGGAGTTGAAGTCCGCCAGGCTTCCAGGAGCCAAGGTTGGAGACCCCTGTTCTAAGGCAAATGTTACATTAGCATTCTGAACCTCACTGAATAGAATACTAAGGAGAAAACATTTATATACTGCATTTGCCCTGGTTTTCCTCTCAATCCTCGATTTATCCTCATCGAAATCCTATGATATAACTTGGGCTGTTTGTATATATGAATATCTCCAATCATTTCATGGTGTTATAACTGATTAGAAACCTGAATCTTGGCCATCCAAATCATGGCCAACCTTCTAACCACTACTCCAGAGGTGGTATTCAGCAGGTTTTGACCAGTTCTGGAGAACTGGAAGCAGAAATTTTGAGTAGTTCAGAGAACTGACAAATACCACCTCTGACTGGCGATTTTACAGTATCTTTCCTCTGCCATGCCCACCAAGCCACATCCACAGCAGCAGTAGTAAAAAAAAAAATTGAATCCCACCACTGCACTCCTCCATTCTCTTCTTTTTAACTCCTTTCTCTCAAGATTGCTGTTGTATCTAAGGTAATAGAACAGCATAGCTCTATTCACATAACAACCTTAAAATGGTTAGCAAATTAAACTACTTCTATTTTCATGCAATTATCTTGAGTTACAAGCTAGTCAAACGAGTTTGTTCACACAATTCCTTAAGGACAAAATACAACACCCAAAGGAAAATGAATTAAACTCAGCACATTCTACAAATGTAACCCATTTCTGTAACTTCCCAACTCAAAACAAACTCAGATTTGCAAAGAGATGGGAGCTGTGCCATTTGCTCATCCCATTTGGAATAGCCTTTCTGGGTTATTGGGAGTCTTCCACCCTTTTAAAAGAAAAACTTGGAGGAAATTCTATTTGATTTGAAATAACAAGTCTGAATTGGGATTAAGAAAGACCTTGACCCTCTCCCCTCCAGATTTCACCTGTGAAAAATATCAGTGGCATGTACAGACATGCAGAAAACTTTTTATATTCTCTCATTTGCTTAGAAGGCCAAGTAGTTTGTGAATTTGCTTGTTACTTGTATGTATAGCTTATGCATTGGAGATAAATTTCTTGTGTGTCTAATCATACTTGGCCAAAAAAAAATTCTGGGTCTATTCTATTTTGAAATGTTGAAACTATAAATATGAATATGGTACACTATATCATTGTATTGTACATATAGTTCTCCTGTATATATAAAATATCATGCAAAGAGACAATAAAGGCAAGATTCTCTTTAAAAAGTACATCAGCTAAACGTCTTTATTTCCATTGTCACAGATTATCTTTCTTTTTTCTACAGTCTGCTCATCTTCTTTTCTTCTCTCTCTTTTCAACACTTCCCCTCATCCCCAGTTCCCATTAACTTTTCTCTCTTTTCTTACAAGGAATTCTCCAGTGTATCCTTGTTGTGCTTCAATAGTGTGCAAGTGATCTACCACCCCACGGTAAATCTCACTGGGCATCCTAGGACTGAAGATTTCCCACAAATTGTTTTGTGGCATTAGCAGAGATAATTTTCACTCCTCACAGCTGATAATGGAGCAAGCAGATTGCTCTCTGCTGCCAAAATTGCTTTTCTTAGCTATTACATGGATATAAATTAGATTGAATTCAATAGAATTTAGACTGAGTTGTTAGCAACTTTCCTTTGATACCTTTATAACATGATTGAACTTGAAACATTCTTGTCCAATGAGTCTTTAATTTTATTTAAAGCAGAGTTTGTGATGTCATCTCTTAAGCTTTGGTGAAAAACTGTGCCTGATGTGCTCAAATAACACTCAATTTTTATTGTAAGTTGCTGAAATATTCCATCAAGCCAGCAGTTACATGTAAAAATAAAAAGTAATTCAGGGATAACATTGCACTTAAGCAGTACATTCAATTAATGTGTAAGAATCATGTTTAACCTATAATTTCTTCTTGCATTTCTCATGATATCTCAAGCCTTTATCTTTGAAAAGTGGCACTTAGAGCCAAAGGCTGATATTTCCCTTTTAAAAATCTGCTGAAGTAAAGATAAAAGGCTGAGATAATTACAATTGTTGTCACAAATTGCTATTCACCAATACTGTAAGACAATTTCACCATGAAAGAAATTTGCAGAGATTAGACAGAAAGTTTTTACATTCTCACATGGTGACATAATTCTAAATGGTGCATTTTTATTGATTTAGAAATGATCTCACATTTTATGCCTCTCTAGCTTGGAGGGGGGAAAAAGCCATCTAACACGAAATACATAGGTCTAAAATTTAGCAAAATATGTGAATGTCACATGCTGTTGAGTATTCAAAATTCTACAACTTGCAAAGTTATATGGTCATGTCAATAAGATAAATTGCTTACCTTTTGAACTGATTCTGTATATTATTAGTAGTATCTGTGTGTTCTAGACAAGCTCAGATATTTTCAGGTAGCTCAAAAAACTAAAAGGTAACTTCAGGTAGTTCAAAAATACTGTTTCTCATAATAAATGTAACCAGGATCAGAATAAAACTAAACAACTTTTGATGGCTGGCAAGGAGCGAATTATTAATCTTCTTGGCAATAAAAAACCAAAAAGGATGGAATAACTATGAAATGAAGTCAATGGCCTGGAGATTGTATTTATAATTTTCACTTTTTCTTAAAGTTATCTTTTCTAGATTTCCCAAAGTAAAAAATTCTCGTAAGTGGAAATAAATTCTTGCATGTGTTTTTAAAAGAACAGAAGTCCTATCAGCTCAGTTGAGTCTATTATTAACATGAAAGACACTCAGTAAAAGACAAGACTCCTCACAAGAAAAAGTCAAAAAGCAAACTGAATCAGAACAATAGGTAATATATTTGTTGATGCAAAATATCTGCAATTAAAATCAAGAATTGGTTGAAACAGATTGAAACTACAGGTCTTCCCTTAGCAGGGATTCACAGTTGTAAGATAGCATTCTTTAGCTTTCCAGAAATAGATATTTGGCTCATGAATCAAATTACATATTAATATAATTCTTTACCACACAACAAAATGCAGTATGTAAAAATATGCAGGGATTTACATTTTTTACACAACTGTAACAAAACGTTTAGCAAATAAGTTATAAATTAAAACATGAATTTTGTTTCACAAAGCAGTACAAACATTCTCTAAATTTTCCTTCACAGAACACCCTTTCAAGTTCAACAAAAACTTACAAAAAAAAAAACCTTTACAACCTCTCTATGTAGCTTTTGGTTCAAGGATATAGGCTGCACAACTTTAAACATTAGTCTTGAACAAACATTAGTAAGATAAAAATAGGCGCTCCCTCTGGAAAAAAAGTTATTTTGGCAAATTCAAAACTTGCTGCTAATGTTATGAAAGAATTGTGATTTTTACAGAACTTCTAGAAGTGTTTCTTGGTCTTCTAACACTTTTCCTATTTTCTTTCCAAATTAGGAATAATTCATTTGAAATAAAAGGGATCTGTGCAAAGATATAACCGTGCTTTAGTGGGCCTTGTGCAACAACAGAGGTGTCATCCTTCTGTTTTAAGCAATAGTTTAAAAAAATCAAGTGTATCCATTTTAAATATTTCTGTTTTCAGTTATAATTTTGTGACTCCACAGAGTTACTAAAAAGAAGCATACTGAACTGAACTTTTGCTTGAATAATGAGAAATTCTACACCCTACCAGTTCATTTATTAAACAGCATATTGCTAAAGTTATCCAATAGGATATGTATAAATATAAATATATATTTATTTCAGTGCCATTTGGTTTAATTTCATTATGCACACATACAGGTTTTGTGTTGTTGTTGTTTTGTTTTTAATAAAGTTCCAGTGCCAAAAACCAATGCTGCTTGTTTATTTTGAAGAGCAGGAAAAAAAGACGGTCCAGTTTGAAAATCCACTATAGTGAACTGTTCTTCAGATGCTGTGTCTGTAGAGGCTTTACATGATATTCATAGATCTTCAGTGCAGGCCCCAATTTTAATGAAAGTCCAGTGAGTACATCATTCCTTGTCATCAACAGTAAAGACTTCCCATCAATTTCCTAAAGCAAAAATGAATAAAAGCTTAAAACAATCTAGAAATGGGGAATAGATTCAAAAGCCCTTTTATTATTTATTTTTATGGTTACCTAAAACATAGAGCATTTTTTTTAGTTTCAACAATATTTCTTGTTTTAATCAAAAGGACTGTAATTCTTGAATTTAATGCTGTTTTCCCTTCGGTTATGCCTAAGGAGAATTTGAGGCATTTAGCAAACAGCATTTTATCCCAGAAATACTGAATCAGGTTCATTAGTCCAACTAGCAACTACCTTGCAGGGTTTCAGACCAAACCCATACGACCCAATTTTGAGCCCAAAATTTATATCGTGAAGCGAGACAGTTGTTAAGTGAGTTTTGCCCCATTTTGTGACCTTTCTTGCTACAGTTGTTAACTGAAACACTGCCATTGTTAAATTAGTAACATGGTTGTTAAGTGAATCTGGCTTTCCCACTGACTTTGCTTGTATTAAGGGTGCAAAAGCTGATCTTATGACACTACAACCATCATAAATATGAACCAGTTGCCAAGCATCTGAATTTTGATCACATGATCATGGAGATGTTGCAATGATTTTAAGTGTGAAAAACGATTATCTGAAAAATGTCTTATAAGGAAGACAGAAAGCTAAGGGGACTTAGAAAGTCTTAAATAAAGAAAGGCTGTTGACACTCAGAGGAAAAAGGAAAAGTGTTATAAATAAAAGAAAAAGAAGAATGATAGACTTTCTAACAATTTTATAATTAAATACTCAGTTGGAATTTTGTTAGTATTCCTTTTTAAAGAGAAACATTTTATATCTTAGGTCTTCATATAATGATTTTCTTAAAATTGTTCACCAGCCCACAAGTAAATGAAAGAATAAAATGTTCACCAACTCAAAATACTATGACAGCAGGAAAAGAAACTGCTAAGAGATATGGTAAGATTTCTTATCATTTTGGTCCCATATTTGGTAGCAAAATATTGTATTATATTTGCTCACCTATAAACTTCTGTCCAAACACACCGAGTTCCCCTACAGTGCCCAAATTACCCATAAAAGATAAGAAGAAAGACTGAGCAGTTTGGTGAACTGGTTGTTGGAAGAAATCATTAGGGTAGAGAACTGGTTGTTAAATTATTTGAATCCCACCACTGGCTAAATCCACTTTATTAGAAGGTTACATTAACTTATAAGTCTGAAGGTTACAAACTTCCTGCCTGCCACTTTTAACTCCTAGATCCATTAGAGGTTTTCTCTTTGACTTGTTTACCGACTGCAGGTTCCTGCCTCTCTTTTTCTGATGATTTCCTAAGCAGCATCTCTTCTCCTGTTTCCTCAAGGTTAGCCATGTATTCCATTAAAAATCCTTACCACATTCCCGGCAGTGTGGGCTCTCAGCAGAGATTCCTGCTTCTTTCAGCACTTATTTGAGATGAATATGAACCTCTGCAAATCTGCAGTCCCGGGATCATTTCAGAAAGTTGCAAAAGAAAGCAGTCTATGGAGAAAGTATGATGCAACTCTAAAGTGTAGCATTTTTCCTATTAATTGAATAGAATGAAATAGAGCCCTATTATATGTGTTGCATACAGGTAATCCTCATTTAGTGATTACAATTGGGGCTGTCTGAACAGTGATTAAGTGAAAAATCACATGACCATGACTGTGTTTATAATTTTACTTCAGCTTTCCTTTATGTCACAGTACGGAAGGTTAAACAACTAAGGGAATCCAAATAGCCAGAAGGGTTTCTGGAACCTGTCTCACAAGGAAACTGGGTAAAAGGGCAACTCTTGTAACCCTTTCCCCCACTTTTTGGAATGCTCACCCCAGCGATGGGATAATTAGCAATAAGAGAATTAATGTTTGTATTTACATTCATTGAAGAGGAAGGGATTAAAAAAAACTAAGCTGGTATAATCAGGGCATGTTAAATTTTTTAGCTTTCAATTTACAAACATTAGGGATACTCAAAAGTTGTGACATGCCTTGGAGATTATAAAGGTATTTGGATTACTTTAATATAATTTAGATGTGCTTGGTAAATAACTATAAAATTATCATAACTTTTCAGATCAGCAAGTCCCAAGCAAACAATTCAGATCAGCAATTCCTCAGTACCATCAAAGAACACTATTCTGTGTGCAATGAGATGGGTGGAAGATATCTTTATCATTTCACTCCAGAGAAAGGCTCAAAAACAGGAAAACTTGCTCAAGTGATTGCAGATAATCATGAAGAAGAAAGGCATTGACAAAAGCTTGAAGGCCACTGGAGGAGATTCTACAAATGTTAATACTGGTTATGAAGGTGGTGCCATGCACTAGGTACAGGTCAAACCACAGCATCCATTCTGTTGGAGCCAATTGACTGGTCTGAAAGTGTATATGAGCCACCTTTGATGTGCAAACTGACTACAGTGGAAATAAAGTTTATTGATGAACTAATGCAAGTACCACAGTGGCCTTGTCATACCCAATAAATAGAGAGACGTGTGAAACAGGTCACAGAGGCAGCAAGTAGAGTGTATACACATGAGAAATGTGAGGGTTATATCAAAGGCCAAGAAGCAAGTCAGCAGCTGATGTCGAAGAACAAATCAAAACAAAACTTGATGAAACTCATTTAAAGATTTTTGTAACTCAGATAATTGCTTTCTGGTGTTAGTTTATGATTGCGTGGGTTATTTTTTGCTTAGCTAGATAAGATTCATGCAGAAAAAAACTTTAATTTTTGTAGCACAAGGTATAATAATAAAGAAAATAAAGTTACCGTATATACTCGAGTATAAGCCGAGTTTTTCAGCCCATTCTTTGTGCTGAAAAAACCGCCCTCGGCTTATACTCGAGTCAGATTCCCCTCTGAAAAAAAAATGGTGTGGAGCTCCGGAGCTGGGCAGTCGCTTTCCTGAAAGCAAGCCGCACTTCATGGACTCCACCGTGCAATGAAAGCGCCCTGGCTCTAGGCTCAGAAAACAATGCTAGGCGAGGTCGCTTCGGCTCCGTTCAGCTTCGTTTCCTAGCTGCTTTCAGTCCGTTCGGGAGGAGGGGGAGGAGGTGGTGGCAGCAGCTTGCGTTGTTTTCTGAGCTCTAGGCTTGCGGGTTAGAAAACAACACGAGGCGAGGTCACTTCGGCTCCTCAGCTCCAGCTGCTTTCAGTCCACTCGGGAGGGGGGGAGGTGGTGGTGGCCTCCTCTCGAGCGGACTGAAAGCAGCTAGGAAATGAAGCTGAGCGGAGCCGAAGCGACCTCGCCTCGCGTTGTTTTCTGAACCCGCGAGCCTAGAGCTCAGAAAACGCAAGCTGCCGCCACCCCCTCCTCCCCCTCCTCCCGAGGAATAACGTTCCAAAGCTTTTGCTTCCCCTCCCCCGATATGCCCCCCCCATGTATACATTGACGGCACGTCGCCAGCAGCAAGAAAAATCACCCCAAAACTTTCGCCCCCACCAGCCCCAAACCCACGCACACACGGCTCGGCTCCCTTCCCCTCCTCTCCCTTTCCCGACCGCCCCAACCGGATGCCTTGCGGCGAGGCAGGGATCCCCCTGGCACGACCCTTCTGGTGTTTTATCAGGAAAAGTAAAGTGCTCCTGCAAGTTATTTTGCAATCGATAGCAGCCCAGAATGCCCATTGCATTGGCATTCGGCTCCCACCTGTCTCCCCGACAACCCTTTTCCTCGCTTCCAGACTCCCTTCCAACTTTCGAATTATGTACCCAGCCCCTAGTCTGGTGGGCTTCTCGCCAGTCTCTTCTCGCCGTTTTAAAGAGAGCTGCGTAGAATCCTCCGGTTTTCCATGCTGACAGTCCTCTAAAACGCTCTGTTGCTCTTGTAATGAGATCCTGATTTTTTCCCCTTGTTTCTTTCTCCCTTCCACCCCCTCCTAGTGTGTGTGTGTGAAATGTGTGTGTGTGAGAGAGAGAGAGAGAGAAAGAGAGAGAGAGAGCAGGAAGTTAGAGCAGTCAGACAGAGAGCCGGCTCACTTCCTTTCCTGCATTATTCCCCAGGCAGTTTGCAGTCTGTGTAAACAGGCTTTTCCTCCCTTCTCCCCTCTCTGGCCACTGATGTGCAGGCAGCATTGCTGTAATATAAGACACACGCAGAGTAAAGCGGTAACGGGACTGGCCCCACACACAAGCTTCCTCGAGCATTTCTTGCCGCTCCTCCGGGCAAGATTTATTGGCTGGAAGCGAGGAGTGAGTTGCTCGCTTTCCTAACGAGGGTCTTGGAGCAACAACACCCCCTCCCCCGCCACACCCCGCATCCCCACCCCCGCGCTTCCACCCAAGTTTGGAATAAAAAAGGAAGGTGCGAGTGTGAACTTGGTGGGGACTCTCCGCTCGCGAGTTTTTGCGTCGCTTTGGGGTAGTGCTCGGTAAAAGGAACTGGGAGGAGGAGAGCTGCTTAGCCAAAAGTCTGCCTGCCCTTCGCTCAGAAACGAGCTTTTGAGTTCTTCTTCCGCAAAAGCGGCAAGTTCTCTGGGGAGGGGTTTAAGGAAAGGAAAAGTAGTCAAAACAATGAGGAGGAGGGAGGAGGAGGACGGGAACTTTAGGCGGCTCCGGAGCTCAAGAATCTGTCCGACTGGAGGAACAGACTGCGTGGGACGAAAGTGTGTCCGTCTGTGTGCGTGGAGGGGGTGGATTGTCAGGGGTGAGTTTCTAAAATGGGCTGACTTCACGTGAGGAAAGGCGAAAAACTCTTGACTTTGGCCAGTGCTTCGGAAAGCCGCGGGGGCCAATCGGAGCAAAAAAAAAAAAAAGAGCCGCCGATTGAAAGGGACCCACTTGGGGAGTCCAGAACGGGTGCGCGGTAGGGCGGAGGCTGGGATTTCTAATGTTGAAGCTGTTTGTGGTTTACAGCATACGGAACCCCTGCCTGCTTAGGCTGACGTGACCACGGGGGGCCCGAAGAGAGGCTGTAGCGGTGTGGGGGGGTGTCTTCGTGCGGTCCTCCGGCTCTGGCGCTTTCCAAAGCAACTCAAAACTTGGCGCATCCTCACCTTCCCTTTCTGCCCCTTCCAAAAAGGTCCCACTCCGGGAGTAGCGAGATACGAGACCCTGCTCTCTGTTTCGGAGCGGGGGAGAGCGAAGGCGGGGGGGGAGAGTCTTCCTATTCACCCTTCCATTATAAACTTTAAGATCATTATCTTATTTTCCAAACAACTGCTCCCCCCAGGATTTTGCATTTGCAAGGTGCAAAGTGGCGAAGGCAGATCGCGCGTGCTGGAAAGGGCTTGACTGTATTACGGGGAGAGAGAGAGAGAGGGAGAGATCATAAGAACAGCTCTTGTTTTTTTCTTGCAAGGGAGAGAGTGACTCCTGCCTCCCACTGTCATCATCATCATCTTTTGGGTTAGTGAATCAATTAAACCTTTCATGATAGTGAGATCGTTTCCCAAATTTCCCTTAAATCAGGGAAGAAATCAGAAACAAATCTTTGGACTGAGAATAAGCCTGTTCCTATGATGCCATTTTTGTTCACTGCAGTGTGAAAAGTGTGAAAAAACACACTTCTTTTTCTTCATCTTCTTGTTCCCTATTTACTGGTCTCTTTCAAAGAGGAAATTGTGAACATCAAACTTATTCTCAACTGTCCTAGTGAAAGTTTTTATTGGTATCTATTTTTATTTTTGAAATTTACCAGTAGCTGCTGCATTTCCCATCCTCGGCTTATACTCGAGTCAATAAGTTTTCCCAGTTTTTTGTGGTTAAATTAGGTGCCTCGGCTTATATTCGGGTCGACTTATACTCGAGTATATACGGTAATAGTATTGGTGGGGCATATGATCAGACATGGATCTACCGTATCAAAATAAACATTGTGCAATTGCAAAAAAATACCGCAGATTTGAATTCTTGGAGTAAAAAGACCTATTTTTAGAACCCTCACTGAAAAAAAAATGCAATAATTAATTTTCACACCTTTAAATGACACATACTACCAGTGGTACATGATGGGCAATACACACAGAAAGGAATGCGCTAACAACTACTGTTTGCCTAGTATGCTTCCCATGAACTACTTAGAAGTTGAAAGAAAGCCTTCAGTGTGAAACTAATTAAGGTCTTGTCCATTTCAGGCAACAGCTGTAAGCTGACAGGAAGATTCTAATCAAAGTAATTAATGTGACAAAGCTAAGCTTTTTAATTTGTGGTTTGCACTTTTTAGGGACATATTATGCTTCAGAGAAAAGCTTCTCAGGAAGAGATAGGTTGTTTAAGCAATCTCTTTGTTCTGTATGTGTCAGGCCCCAAGAATGACATGTGGAGTTATCTCTGAGCAGTTTCTTTATTGTGGGTATAATCTTGCCAAACCAAAGCAATTATCTGAATAACTATATACTCTGGGAATTGTTAGAGAGGAGCCATTTTAACCCTCTTCCTGTCAACCAAATTTTCCAAGCTCCATTGACTCTTTGTCCTCTGGGAAGCAGCTCCCCCCTCTCCTGGAAATTCAGACCAAATTCACCACATTGGGGTAGGAGAGGTCAGAGGGGAAAAAAGGTTCAAGCATAGGATGTGTACTTACTAACTGCAATTGCAAACACATGACATAGATACCGATGTTGCAAAGGATGTAATTGCAGACATGGCTTGAAAAGTTACTGCATGATTAAACAAGGATTATCTGCATTCAGTAGTCAAGTATGGGTCTGTACTGTTCCTAAATTAATGATATACCATCCAGTTTGTATTTACTCTTAACAAAGATAAACCTTTATCAAGATAATCTATTCCAACATGGCCTCTCAGGACTCCCAATGCCATTCTAATTGAATCTATCTACCTAGCTGCTGGTGGTTGCCTTCTCTTCCCTTCTACCTCTCCCAGCATTAGGAATTTGTCAAATAAACTGTGCCCAGCCCTAGTACCAGTGTCTTGAGTTAGAATTCAGAATTGATTTGCTCTTGGATTCATGGTTTTCGCTACCCAAGTATTCTCAGCAGAAGATTAATCAATACATATTCTACTTTTGTTTGCCTTCTTCCCCACCCTTTGGAATGCTCCCTACAATGCTGGGATAATTAACAAGGAAGAAATTAATATTTGTATTTACTTTCATTGAACAGGAAGCAATTACAAGAGAGTAAGCAGACACAGAATGAGGAAAACACCAGGCTGTTTGTGCAGCATGCTCAGGGCTGTCAGCACCATTATGGTGCTATTGATGTGTATTGTCCACTGTGTGAGAAAAAGGGGGAAATGACAGATCAGGCACAGGACAACACATACTGACTGGCAATCACTTGATTGAGGGATGCTGCAAGGTTGTAAATGTAGGCATTAATTATAAAGTTATTTCTTCAGCATTGTCATAACTTCAAATAGTCAGTGAACAAACCAGTCAGCAAGGGAGACTACCTCTACTATAATTCTTTATTGTTTTGTAGTGATTGTCTGCATTTCTGCAGCCAAATATGACAGTCCTAATTCATGGTAATTCTATATTACAGTCATCCTGAATGCAATGCCTTGAAAAATTTTGGATCCAGAACTCCTAAAATTTCTACTCACGGATATTAGCAATTCCAAACTTCTAGAAATCAGATTTTAAAGGACTTCTGTAGTTTATCAGATTCAACAGGCATAGGTCTTAACAAAAATAATAAAGTCTGATTAATTAAACTAACCTATGAAATTGGGTGTGTCAAAGATTAATCACTGGCCAATTTCTGTCCTTTAATTAATTAATTAACCAATTTCCTGGTTTTTTAAAAAAATTGGGGAACTATGCCTACAGTTTCAGAGAACCCTAAGATATTAAACCAGTTTGAAACTTGTTTAAAATGCCAAGTTTGTTCCAACACTGGTAAGATATTTCCTGGTGAATGAAATGAGAAACAATATTTAATAGTTATATGGAGGCCCTCTTGTGTGTTTTATATTATAAAGGGTGGAGCAAAATGATATATGTAGTAAAAGAGATAATTTAGACATACTGAGTTATAACACAAATACAGATACCATAGATGGGGCAATAAAAACTGTTCATGTCATTTAAGGAAAAACATTGAGGAACAGATCTTACTTAGGATAATTTATATCCAAACTCTGATATAGTGTCATGATCATGGAAGTAATAATTTGTTCTATGATGCACTGGTCAGACCACATCTGGAATACTGTCTCCAGTTCTGATCATCATACTACAAAAAGGAGGCTGAGCAAAGTGCAGAGAAAAACACTCCTATGAAGAGTGGTGAAAGGAACTTGGTCTGTTTAGCTTAAAGAGAAGCCTAAGGGAAGTCAAGAAAGAAGTTTTCAATATATGAAAGGATATATGAGCATCCCATCCACCACGCTGTTCCAGATTGTTCAGCACCAGGATGCATTTGGTCTTCTGCGGCGGCGGATGAATCGGCCATGTACAGTTAATGCTGCTGCTGTAACAACGAAGGCTGAGGCACGGGAGGAGTGGAAGACTGCGCTCCTGACATCCTTCAACGGTTGGGAGCTGGGGGTCCCCAGGATCGATGCAGCCAGCCACGATTGGCTATTACGCCCCTCCCGAGTGTTCCCCTGCCTATATCTAAGGCGGATCTAGTTGAGGAGCGGCGAGCTCCCTATGAGATCAAGGAGTGCGTGGGGTGCCAATCGCCAGACCACCTCCCTCTTGTAAGGGAGCCTGCCGGGCCCTGGAGACAATCAACCACGTTCTGCAAGTTTGTGAGGTGACGCATGATGCCCGAAGTGCAGCACCTGGATCAATTCCTGCGATGGCAAGGCCTCCGTCCAAATGTCAAGCCTATCATAACATCCGGCACTTCATTCATTAAACCAGATTTATTTGTGGAGGCAATGAACCAACTCTGGGTTGTGGATGTCTCCATAGTGTCCAGTTACCAAATGCAGGAGACCAGGAACATCAAGGTCTCCAAATACGGACAGCCTGACCGTGTCACCGATATTCACCGTTGGGCCGCTATTTCCCCTTCTGTCTCGGTGCACCTCCCTGTCATCCTTTCTAACTGGGGACTGCTTTACGAATCATCTGGTGCTGGGCTACGGACTTTGGGCTTGAGCTGCAGGGATTGCATGGACATTGGTCTCCTAACCATCACAGGCTCGCTCAAATGTTACGATGTTTACATGCATGGAACTGGGAAAGGTTGAGTCCGGATCTTGGGTGACGTGATTAATGACACTGCCATAAGCGGCGACTCCTCTAGTGTGGCCATCTTTAGCGAATTTTCACTCTCAGAAAGGTTCGCCCCTCTGATAATTTATGATAAAAAGAAACCTAAGGGAAGTCAAGAAAGATATTGTCCAATATATAAAAGGATATCACAGATAAGAGGGAGTAGATTTTCTCTCCCCAACACTTAAGACAAGACAAGACAAGAACCACTGGGCAGAACCATTACAGAGATCCAAACTTGAACTAAGGAGGAATTTCCTGATCGTGAGAACTATTAAACAAAGGAAAAGCCAGCCTCCTGAATTTGTAGATGCCCCATCACTGAAAAATTTCAAGAAAAGATCAGGCAACTATTGGTCCAGAAAGGTATGAGAATTCCTGCCCAGTGCAGGAGCTTGAACTGGAATCTTCCAATCATTCCTATACTATGATTCCATGATATACTTCATCTGGTAGATGACATCTACCATTTTCCATGTGCTAAAAAATTAAGAAAGGATTCTTATATGTTCTTCTTACATCAATCCTGCATTATCCTAAAATGGAATTAATTATTCACAAAGTTGGAAGGTAATGTCCTTGGTTCCTACATCTGGTATCATTTGCAAAGAACAATAACCCTTTTAGGTGCATGCTTGCATGCTACATACGCAACAGCCTTGGTTGTTAGAATTGAGCAAGAGAATGAGCAGATGCCTATCCATGGGTAATTAGCAGTGTAAAACTAGAGGGTGTTATATAGACTAATCCAGTGACCCCCAAATTTTGGGCACCAGGGATGGTTGCAAAGAGTAAGGTTTTCTAGCTTCTTGCATGTTATGTGTTCAAACTGTTGCTTCAATGATGGTCAGTTGAATTTCTTGTCACAGTTCATCTGGCATCTTCTCAGCAGATGTCCAACAGTTCAAACTTATTTTTTACTTCAGTTGCATAGGGATTTTGGAGATGTCTAGACTCTTTTTTTGTTGTTGCAATTATTTCACTTTGATCTTAGCCACCAACAATTCATGATCTAAACTGCAACTGGAATCCAGATGTATCTTGTCAGCAAAGATTGAACTGGACCATCGATGGATGCACAGAATACAGTTGATCTGATTATGGTGCAGTTTATTTTGCATTGTCCAAGTGTATAAGCAACATCTGTGCTGTTTGAACCAGGCATTCATAATTCAAAATCAATTTTCATGGCAAAATATTGAACCAAATTATCACTTGTATCATTCTTCTCCCAAGTCCAAAGCTGCCAGTGATGCCTATTTCTGCTTGGCTCCCAATTTTTTCACTGCAAACATCCAGTGCGTAAACACTGGATGGGGGGCATTTGTTTTAACACTTTTTTGTGCTGGTATACAAGCTCTGTTCCAAGCTCTATTACACCAGTTGCTAGGGCATAACTTGGACAATTGTGATGTTGAATGGCATAAATTTGGATAATATGATAATTAATCATTAAGAAACTTTCCACTGCTTAGGCAAGTTTCTTGCTTGTGATAAATTCCATTCCATTTATAACTTATATTGAATTAATTCCTCAGAATAGAAATATTTGTTGTCAATCCAACGCCACTCATTGATGCCAATGAGGTTGATTTTGAACCTGGTCATCTTTCACTGGATATAAAATTTATGTTGGCTCATTTCTTGGACATTCCATATTACCTTGGCTCATTTCTTGGACATTCCACTGTATATAACTTTGTTTAATTCAAATATTTTCACTATAAAGTGTATTTATTAAATTTTACACACAGGGCTTATAAGCCATTTCCTTCTACTAACTCTTAAGTGGCACACAACTCCCTAATACACATCGGGGATTAAAACTGATTACTTTGAAAAACAGTAATTAGAAATGTTCCTTTTTATTGTTGTTAATTTTATTGTGAATAAATATTATACATAAAAACATCAACAATAGTAAAAAGAAACCTAATCTCAAAACTGAGAGGCTATTACAATGCACCAGTTACTCTGGCTTGGTGGAAATTTTTCTCAGTTTCCTAAATACTAGAAGAAAGGCTTGATCCACATCAGGAGTGGTATTTCAGATCAAAATGGCAACTGAAAAGGCATGGTTGGTGTGGTCGCTGGAAGTGAGTCTCTTACTGAGGGGACACACAGTGACTCTGACTACTGATCATATCATGTGAGCAAACTTATTGGCAGAAGGCAGTCTGAGCTTGAGCTACAGCCTCAAGAAGAGATATAGGTCCAGAAGCTCCCCCAAATTGCATACCAACTGCACCCAAGGGTATAATCTTATTCAGAGTTAGCAATGGAATTTCATTGAAATTAGCAGTCCTTCAAATTCACAGCCGCTCTACTCTTTGCATTAGGACTGAGTTCCAGCCTGTTCTTCCAGCCACCATCCTCTCCAATTTACAACCAATACCTCATCACTTAACTATTTTGCCAATCATTAGGTCAATAGAGGGATCCCCTTTCTATAGGTAGTCCACAGCTAACATGGTAATTAGCATCAGGAACTCTTGTTGCCAAATGGTCATAGTGGGATGTTACGTGACTCTGCTGACTTACAATAGCATTTCTGGCAGTTTTTGTTGCAATTGTTAAATGAATCCTGTGCGGCCATTAAGCATGACATCGTACCACACACAAATTGCCACTTGCAACCTTTTGCCAGCTTCCCCACTGACTTTGCTTGTAGAAGTCCAGCAGTGAATGTCGCAAATGGTGATCATATGACCATGGGATGCAGCCATTGCTGTCATTGTGCAATGTGCCTGAATTGTAATTGCAGGGGCGATGCAATGGCCACAATTTTGAGGACTGGTCATAGGTCTTCTTGTTCAACACCATTGTAACTCCAACTAGTCATTGACTAGTTCTTGTTAACCAAGAACTACCTGACTTATCTATTCTCCTATCTGTCCCACTCTCACCAAGGTCCAAATAGGAAGAGTTCAGTTTACCCCCTCTATAGTCTTATAATCATTCCCTCTTCCAATTTTTTTATTCTTCTTTTTCTGTCCTATCAGTACATTATTCTAGCCTTCTAAAAACAGTATAATTTCTCTAGTAAAGTAATCCTCATCATGCAGTGCTTGCAGAAAACCACAATTAGCTCTTTTCCCGGAATAGATTAGTACTCTGGGAAGCAGGAACATGAGTCTCTCTCTAACCCTAGGCTCTTGTCAGCAATTAAAAAAATGATAATATACTCTAGCAGATACAATCACCCACAGCTATATTGGGGCTTAGTCAACAAAGGCCAGACTCTCAATGTTTGCTGATGATGATCTTGTTTTAGGCCCAATCCCGCACAGAATGGCTAAAATCAATCCAGTCCAATTCCTTTCTGTTTTTCCCAACACTTGGAAAATATAATCTGCTCTGCTAAACACCCACCAGCAGCAGCTACAAGATTCAGACAGGGCTGCCACTAATATTGTTTGGACAGTCCTAAAGCCAATCCAGCTCATCTCTATCACTACCTCCAAGAAGCCCTGACACCAACATAACCCAGGGCAAGGCTGGCAATCCCAGGCAAGGTTGATCATTTCTCCATCTTCTGAACAAGTTCCTCTCTCTCTCCTCAATCTCAGCTTCTTAATCCCCAGCTACTCCAAATGTCCTTTCTGGTACCACTGCAGCATTTCTGACCACTCAATCACTTTAACTTTCACACTTTATAATAGATTATTTGTTGTTTTGCTTTTTCTATTTTTTAGATTTTTTTGTTTTTATATTTTCTAACTTTTAGGATTTCTGTATTTTTCTCTCTCTCTAAATTTTCTATAGCCCACCATCCTAATGCTGGTCTTGGGCCAAAATAAAGGTAGATTGAGTGATCAATCATGATGTTTCATATAGTCCACATAACTTAAAAGTCACCAAGTTTGAAAGAGACTGTCCTAAAAGGTGGCATCATTCCCAAGTGTTAGTGTATGTGTATGCCAAACTAAGTGAGTGCCCAAAATCCTGGGAAGAAATAAATGTATGTCAATCTGGTCACATGCAAAACATAGCATATGTTTTAAAATAATTTCTAGCATAGCAGCTGTCCTTACCTGGAAAAGCCTGAAAACACTTCAGTGACAGATGGGATCTTCATCTTTTTCAACACTTCCTTTGCCATTCACTATTGTTCTCTTTGTGATGATTTTCTTGCCATCCACAATTTTGCTGGTTGTGATGATGGAGCGGAATTTGCCATTTTTGCCCCTGTTTAGAGACGTGATGGAGGAGCGAGAGCAGCTCCCTGGGATGTTAGAACCAAAGGAAGTGAAACCAGTTCCTGCAATGGGGGAGACGCCCATGACAGAAACCGAAAAGCCCCTGTCAGTTTTGCTTCTACTTCTGCGGGGATTTAGCTGAAGCCCAGAAAAATCTTCAAAGAGATTGTCAAAGATATCTTGAGAAAAGGAACCCATACCCATCTTTATGTTCAGGTCAGGTCTGAAGAAACTGAATTCAGGGTCCTCCTGTCTTCTCCCATATCGTTTGTCCCCATGGCCACTTCTCTGCACATTTCCAACTCTATCTTGTCCTCCAGCAGATTTTTTTTCATTTAGCTTCTTTTTGCTGCATTGGTCATAGGCATCTCGTTTTTTAGTATCAGATAAGACCTCATACGCTTTAGAGATCTCTACAAATTTCTTTTCAGCTGCTTCTGGGTTTCCAGGATTCTTGTCAGGATGTACTTTTAAGGCCAACTGTCGGTAGGCCTTTTTAATATCATCTGCAGATGCAGATCTTGATACTCCTAAAACCTCATAATAATTAACCATCTTCTTGAAATGTTGATAACAATAGGCTGGTCTGAGACAAGTAACTGAACAAGATCTAGAGGCCTTTCTGGAGTTCTGTCAGTCTCACAGTTGAAGTGTAAAATACATTTGAAAGCAAACAAAAGAAACATCCACTCAGAAATCCCTGACCCATAATACTGTTAAATATATGATATTTCTACAAGCAGTATCATGTCAGGGCTTTTGGTAATCTTAACTGGGGTAATAACCAATCAGCTACAGAGAAGAAAACTGTTGATTTCAAAATTATTCAAACAGTTCCCTGTAAAAGATTGTGACATCATCACTAGATAAAGCTAAATAACGGTTAGATTTTTGTTCATTTGCATACTGCAGCCCCATTGGCTCTGGGCTGGATTTAATTTATTCTACATACAAATCAATTACAAGATATGAAAAGATCCATATTATTTCACAAATTCACCCCAGCTTATTACCAAAACCTACAAAGCTGTAAATATCAAGCAGAGGTACAGCGTTCTGGCAATTGAATTTGTAATTTTAGTGAACGGCACATCTGCAAAAAAGAGACTATGGAGATGAAATTTCAAATTTTGATTAAAATTTATCTGAAATTTCATCTCCATAGTGTCTTTTTTACACTGGCATGAAAATCTGAAGTTGAATGGAGCACAGAATTTAACTGAAAGGAATATTTCAGGTATAAATAGTTTTTGCCTTTTTGGTGGTGGTAGGGATTGGCTAATGTTTCCATTTTGTGTAAAAATCTTTCCGTTTGCTGATTTTCATAACTTTATCTGCCTGTGTATTTAAAAATTAAATGACATCTGAAGAAAACAAAAGAATTAAGCACATGTGCCGTTTTAAATAAATATCTTGAATTTACATCTCTTGATCCCATTAACTAGTCTCTTTCAAATGCTGTTTTAGTAAGATGAGTATCACGCTTTCCAAGTCTGTTTCTAAAGGAGAATGTTTGTCCTCAGAGATATTTATTTCAACCAGCTTAGTGGAGGGCAGATCAACAGTGCCAATCCATATCAGCCCTGTCACCACTAAGTTTTATGTAACTTTAATGGCCAAACATTGCAAGAACTCTATGGTGTCACGTCTATAGAGATTCTCAATCATCCAAGTCATGGTTGTCCCAAAGGTGCTTTTACAAAAGGCAACAGGACTTTGTTGTGGTTTTTTTCCTTGAAAATATTTTGCTTCTCATCCAAGAAGCTTCTTCAGTTCTCCGAATACTATGTTCTAAATTTTGTCAGTTGAAATTTAATCAGTCAGAAGAGATTTTTTTTTAAAAAAAAATTAAAAATGGACATTATAGTTTTTAAAGATTCTAATATAAAAAGAAACACTTTATTAAAAATGGATTTTTTTAATTAATCACAGAAGACAACGATTAATTACTGCAAGAGAGGTGCACTAAATACGCTCAACCCCATTAACGTAATTCTGGGTAGTAAACAGTTGAAACTTCACTGATCTGTTTTAAAAAAGAAAATCCCCAGTCAGGGTATTTACAAGTAAAAAATAATAAAATTCACATAAAAATCCATACAAAAATAAACAAAGTTAAAAAGACAAGCCCTCGTGTAGATCTTCATGTTAGTTAACATTGCAAAGCCTTAATTCTTCTGAAAATCCAGCAAAGTGAGGACCAACTGCACCTCATGGGACATATGAAACATCTGAAAACTGAAGGTTTGGTTTGAATATTTACAATTCCTTATCTTTATAAAGTTGATATTACAAGTCAACAAACCAATTTTGGGATCCTGTTTCAAAACTTGGAGCTGATGCCAGTTCCATTACTCATCCTGCTGTTTTCCTTGCTGAGTTTCCTTAGCAATAAAATCTGAACGGTACTTAAAAAGAGCACTCAGTTAATAATGAGTATAGAGGAATAAATAAGTGCTGCTGGATTAGCATCTTTTCATTAGACAGTTATAGCACCTAGTGACAATTACAGGTAGTCCTGGACTTACAACCATAATGGAGCCTACACATTATGCTCCAAAGTCATGACAGTCATAAAGATCATCCACATCACCAAACAAATTTCATGAATTTCCTTTTTTGTGGCAATCATTAAGCAAATTCACGATCATTAAACCCATTATTCACTATGGTTTGTTCATGCCAAAAACTGAGGTAAACAATGTTTTTCAGCAAAAACATTGTTAAGCCTGGTTTCCCCAACCAGGGTTAGGGAGACAAGCTAAACAGAATGTGCAGCGTTCGTCAGATAGGCATACAGATAAATGAGTGAGCTAAGCTTGTATGTTTATTAACATACAGTAAAAATGACAGATACGCTTGTGCTATCAAAAATATAGTTTATTCCATTATGAGTTCATAGCATAGTCAAAATAACAGTCCAATAGTCATGTATCATTTAGTCAGTCCATTCAGGGATATTCAGTTAGCAAAGTCCGTGTAGAATATCCTATGTCAATTCACTTACAAGTCAGTCCTTTGTTTTCTCTCCCGTTCGAGCAATGCAGTCATGAGTCCTTGCAGTAATCAGGGATCATCAAAGCCAGAGAGAGAGCAAGCTGTCATCTTGCTTCTTTTAAAGTGCTTTCACAACCACTCCCTTAATTACTATCCCACAGTTAAAGTTGCAGACACTTTAACATACAAACTATGATTACCTATTTATTATTTTACCTAAACCAGTTAGGGTAAAACAATGTTATCCCTAACATTCTCCCCTTTTAGGAAATAATAATAAATATAACTATTTACATCTTTAAATCATATTTGTTACAACTTTCTTTAAACTTAGTTACTCCTTGAGCTTTTGTAAATTGGTCTGCAATGTTTTCTTCCGTCATGCAGTATTCCAATTTAATTAGCCCATTCTTTACAGATTCTCTAACATTTAAGTATCTTAAATCAGTATGCTTTGATCTAGTTTTTACAGCAATACTAGTAGCTAACTTTATAGCTGCCTGGTTATCCTCGTACACAATAATGGAATCTTTTACAGTTATACCCATGTCTAATAATAACTGTTTGTACAAAATCAAATCAGTGCATAATAATGACAGACATGAAAATTCCGCTTCCATCGTGGACAAGCTAATATGCTGTTGTCTGATTGACCTCCACCCTATTAGTGTTTTACCAAATAATATAGCCATCCCAGATGTTGATTTTCTTGTGTTTATATCAGTTGCAAAACTTGCATCTGCATAGGCACTAAGATTCAAATCACCCTTTGGTTCTATATACAATGCATGGTTCATTGTTCCTTTAAGATATCTTAAAATTCTCTTTAATGATTGCCAATGACATTGATGTGGATCTGAATTAAAACGTGCCAGCTGATTTACACTATAAGTTATATCTGGCCTAGACCAATTGCTTATATATGATAAGCTGCCAATCAAAGATTGATATATTGACTTATCAAATTTGGGACTTTGATCATTAGTTTGGCAAACTTCCTGACTCATTGGAGTCTTTGCCGGTTTACAAAGTTCCATTTTAAACGTTTTAATTAATTGGCAAATTTTATCTTCTTGAGATATCTTAAAACCATTTTTTGTTTTGTTAATTGTCAATCCTAGATACTTTTTAATTTCACCTAAATGCTTTAATTTTATCTTTTTGGCTAATAATGATATAATCTCATTAGCTTCATTATTAGTCTTAGTTATCAAAGCAATATCATCTGTAAATAATAACAATAATGACACCGTTCCATTATTTTCTCTTTTAAACACACATGGATCTGCTAAACCAGATTTAAAACCTATATTGTTTAACTCTTTCACAATATATTGGTTCCACTCAAACCCAGATTGTTTCAATCCGTAAAGACTCTTTTTGAGTTTCCAACAATCATTACTATTTACTTTATTGTCTTTTATACCGACTGGTTTTCTTAAATATATAGTGTGCTGCAATGGTGCATGCAGGTAAGCAGTTTCTACATCTAAATGGTTAATGACATAGTTTTTCTTAGCTGCCCACACTAAAGCTGCTCTTAAAGATGTTGCTTTAAGACTTGGTGCAAAAACTTCATCATAATCAGATGCAGTTTGATTAAATCCTTGAGCTACTAACCTAGCCTTATGGGTAACAGTCCCATCATTTCCAGTTTTTACTTTAAATATCCATTTGCACCCAATGGATTTTTCTCCTGGAGGTAATTTAGCATCTTCATAAACTTTCATTACCTTTAATGAATTTAGTTCTTTTTCCATTGCCTTTTGCCAATTCTCCTGATCCTTAGCAGGATACATCCTAAGTTCATCTACACTAGTTGGAACTTTAGTTACTTGGCAAACTATACTTGCTTGATACCTATCAGGTGGTCTAGTTACACGTGTAGTACGTCTAGGTATTACAGGACTTACAAGTGGACTTTCATTTATTAACTCTTCTTGATTATCTAACTCTTCCTGATCAACTGTTTCCTCTTGTTCTGGTCCTATTTGTTCTTCGTGGACTTCTTCTTTAATTGGACTCTTCTTATAACTAGTCTGATCTTTTTGCCTTTTGTAGGGTTCAATAATTACTTTATTATTTAAATCTTGCTCTAATCTATTCCATCCTACATGTTCTAGGAATTTAGCACTAGCACTGGTGTAAACTCTAGATGTACCTGGTTCCCAGAATCTATAAGATCTATGATTAGATGTATATCCTGCAAAATATAATCTTTTAGCTCTATGCTGTCCTTTGTATCTAAGTTGTGTAGGGATATGCTCCCATGCTGGTGCTCCAAATGTGTGCATGTAACTTAAATCAGGTTTTGTACCATGCCACAGTGTGAATGGTAATTCACCTGTTGTTGAATTAACAACATTATTTAATATATGATTACCACACATTATTGCTTCTCCCCATAAATTGTCAGGTAATCCTGAATCAGACATAATAGTTTGTGCCATTGATTGGAATGTTTGGCCTCTTCTCTCTATAAATGCATTATGTTGTGGCCTATATGGTGCAGACATTTTATGTTGAATACCTAACATTCTTAGTCTGTTCTGGAATTTATTATTTGTAAATTCTGTACCATTATCTGTTATAAGAGTTACTAATTTCTTTTTAGTTTTCCTTTCAGCAAATTTTATCCAATTAAAGAGATTTTGATACGTTTCAGTTTTGCTCTTCATTAAATAGCAAAACCCATATCTAGAATAATGGTCCATTATACTTAATATGTAATGAGCTCCTCCTACACTTGGTTTTTTCGGACCTATTAAATCAGCAAATACTACTTCTAAAGGTTCTTTGGTAGTAAATCCATCAACTCTATTAGCCGGTATGACCCTTGCTATGCTTTGATTGCAGGCATTGCATTGCAAATACTTATTACAAGGTTTCAAACTTATTCCCTTAGATAATACAACAGTTTTCTTAAGCATTTTAAAATTTAAATGCCCTAGCCTTCGATGTAACAAGTGAATACATTCATCATGAGGTTTCTTATTTTCATAAACTGTGTTAGCCACCTTTAAACCATCATCATTTAACACATATAATTCACCTCTTAAAGATGCAGTAATTTTTTTATCTTCTTTCTCAATTATGCAGTTATCTCCTTTAAAAGTAACTACATATCCTAGTTTAACCAAAATTCTAACTGAAATTAAATTAAACTTAAGTTGTGGTACATATAACATTTTTACATTCTCTTTTATAAAAGAACAGTATGCTATACCTTGACCTTTAGCTTTCAGTTTCCAGCCATTGGCTAACGATATCTGCTGTGTACTCTTGGACATTTTAATAAAATTTTTGTTATCATTTGTTATACATTGGGATGCTCTACTGTCAACCACCCATAAATTATTTTTTACAGCTCCGTTAGTATACATGGCTAACTCTAAATTTTTATTTTTCTTTTGATAACTTTTAGTATTCTGGCCAGCGTTCTGGCGCTTTGCCTTTTTACAAAATCTTGCCAAATGTCCTCTTCCTCCACAATTAAAACACTTTTTAATTGCATATGCAGTAGGAGATTCATTATCTTCTTTTTGAGGTTACTGCCTCCTTAACTCATTTCTTTCAAGCTTTCTTCTGGCCTCTTCAATCAATCTGCCAGTTATATCAGTTAAAGTTAGGCTTTCCTTTGGCAATATTTCAAGGGAAGTTACGTAGTTGTCATAACTTTCATCAAGGGAAGATAGAATTATGTAGACTTGGTGTAGTTCAGAGAAAATAAGCTCTTTCTCGTGCAGTTCTTGAAAAATGCTTTGCATAGTTTTCAAATGACTCAGCATATCACCATTTGTTTGGAGATGTGTACTGAAAAGTTTCCGTGTTAGATTTATGTGAACACCAACATTATCTCGAACATAAATCCTCTTCAGCTTCTGCCAACACCCAACAGCCGTTTTCTCTCCGTGGATACAAACAAGCTGTTGATCAGTTAAGGTTAACCCAATTATGCAAATAGCTTGTTGATTTTTATGCATAAATTCTTCTATCTTTAATCTATCTTCATCATCCTCTGCATCCCATTCTTCTACGTTTGGTGGATTTTCAATTATGTTCCACAAACCTTCTCTTCGTAGAAGTAGACTACATTTTGTAGACCATGATACATAGTTTGTTCCATCCAACTTGGATATAAGGGACAAACTTTGTAAATTGACTTGTGCCATGTTTTCTTTGTATGGATATAAAACTATAATTAATAAAACACAGCTGTCTGTTTACTGTAATGTATAACAACACAAACTCTCACTTTTACATAAATCTGTTTTATCCTAGTTAAACTGACTTTGCAGCCTCTGGGCCCATAACCAGTGTTAAGCCTGGTTTCCCCAACCAGGGTTAGGGAGACAAGCTAAACAGAATGTGCAGCGTTAGTCAGATAGGCACACAGATAAATGAGTGAGCTAAGCTTGTATGTTTATTAACATACAGTAAAAATGACAGATACGCTTGTGCTATCAAAAATATAGTTTATTCCATTATGAGTTCATAGCATAGTCAAAATAACAGTCCAATAGTCATGTATCATTTAGTCAGTCCATTCAGGGATATTCAGTTAGCAAAGTCCGTGTAGAATATCCTATGTCAATTCACTTACAAGTCAGTCCTTTGTTTTCTCTCCCGTTCGAGCAATGCAGTCATGAGTCCTTGCAGTAATCAGGGATCATCAAAGCCAGAGAGAGAGCAAGCTGTCATCTTGCTTCTTTTAAAGTGCTTTCACAACCACTCCCTTAATTACTATCCCACAGTTAAAGTTGCAGACACTTTAACATACAAACTATGATTACCTATTTATTATTTTACCTAAACCAGTTAGGGTAAAACAATGTTATCCCTAACAAACATCGTAAATCACTGTCACATGGTCACAAGATACTATAAATAGCCATAAATGTGAGCTAGTTGTGAAGCACCTATAATGTTGTTATGTGACTGCACCCCCCACAGGCTGTTGGAATTTTGGAGCTGAGTTGTAAGTATCTCTGGGGAATCTATCATAACTTTGAACAGTCACTAAGACTACTTAGTCACTAAGTTATAAGACTCCTTGTATGTAGTGAAAAACCTGTCACCTCCTCCTTCTCCCTTTCATTCATTTCAGATGTGTTGATGCCAACCTAAGGAAGTCTATCAAGGGAATGACCAGATATTGTCTTGGCAACATTGTGTAGATGATTGACATTCCCATACTCATTTTCTACCATGTAGCTCAATTTTAAAGTGCCAACTAATTCATTGCTAATTGCATTCATTGAGTGCTTATTTTATTTACTTATCGCATTATTGCTCTTTTCATTTATGAGTTCAGAGTACAGGCTGTGTGTGTGTGTGTGTGTGTGTGTGTGTTTCATTTTACTCTCATAACAAACCTGTGGGGTACATTGGTCTTAGCACAACTGGTCCAAGGTGACCCAATGTTATTAAGAGATTTGAACTTGGATCTTTGCAATGCCAAAAATATGCCTGTAATGGTCTCTATTTTGAAATCTCCCAAGCTGGAAATTAAAAGTAAAAAGCTTTGTGCAAACAGACTTACCTGTTCTTGAAAAGCATTTGCTTGTTCTTCAAAGCCCACTGTTCTGAAATAATTCACCACATCTGTAACTGCCCAGTCAGCTGGATCAGGAGGTCTTCCATTCTCTACCAAGCTATGGAGTTTTAAAAAATTCAAACAAATTGGGCATGGACATAGAAACTAGCACATATGCTACTCAACTGTTCTCTCAAGAAAAAGAAAACCATCAGGGAAAACCATCTTACTTGTTGATATAACCATCTTTTAAAGACCTTTTAAATTACCTTCTTTGTATGTCAACGAGTTCACTCTAAATCCTACCTCCTCAAAATCCTAAACAGCCATTGTCAGTTTGGTATTTGTTGGACCAAATTCCTACCTCAGGGCTGCTCTCCCCTCTCAGCAAGCCAGGCCTGGAGGTATGCAAAGAATTGTGGGCGAGCGCCGGAAAAATGCCAACACACATTTCCAGCACACTATCCTGTCCTGAAGTAGGATTGAGTGGGGAGGAAGGGAGCAGGAGGAAGGGTAGGAGGGAAGGAGAAACCTGACTGGGTTTCCTTTGGCATGGGGTGAGATGGGGTGAGACCAAATGCCCAGACCAAAAGACCATTGAGGAAGATGGGTTCCTAATAACCAGCCTGTTTGTGCAGGTGAGAGCTTTTCTGGGCTTGAAACACACACCCTTCGGCCTCCACATAAGGAGGGACCTTCTCTGCTTGGAAGTGGCGGGAGAAACCTAGAGCTTAGCCTGGGGGGAGTCTTCATGAGTGGAGTCCGAAGGGGGGGGTTGCCTGGTTATTAGGAGCCCGTCTTCCTCAGCGCTTTCAGCCTGGCCCTCCTTCCCTCCCCAAATCCAGACAGCCACACCTGGCAAAGGAGAGAGAGGTTTCCTCTGACTTGGAGGAGATATGAAATGACAGGAGACCAGATTGGAAGGGCTCTGCTTTCCTTCCGTTTGAGGGGGAGCCGTTTCCTCTCCTTCCATATCTTTCCAGTATCCAGGCCCCTCTTTCTTCTCAGAGAATGAGAGACGTACCTCCTTTCCCTTTGCTCTGCCCCACAATTATGGATTATCAGTGTATTCCTATGCTAACTTGGTTCATACATGGGCATGAAACATAATTTTTAGCTGTCCAACAGCAACCACATTTGGATGCTAAAACCCAATTCTTTCAATAATCTTAGAGGCACCTCACCCAATGTAGTACCTATTACTTTGAAGCCAGCATAGCCAGAAGTTAGTGATAATAGGATTTGAAATCCTACACATCCAGAAAATATCTGGATACATCAGGCTATTTTAGAAATATGAAACTAAATAAACCAGGGGTGTCCAACTTTGGCAACTTTAAGACTTGTGGACTTCAACTCCCAGAGTTGAAGTCCACAAGTCTTAAAGTTGCCAAGGTTGGACACCCCTGAAGTAGAGTAATGTTATAAAAAGACCTTATATAGTGCTGGAGGAACACGTAATTTACTTAACTTTATCCAAACTTCCTAGAATAATCTGATTTGAACCAACCTATATGATAGGATTATCCAAGGTTACCCACCCCCTGGAGAATAATATAATAATAATTAGATAATCACATTCTACCTATATGTATGCCTTGGGTTGTATCTACTTTCTTGGTGATTGCTCTAAGTTAATTCAATGGCGTTTATTTTTGAGAAAATGTTTACCAGATTTGAATCCAACCAAATCACTAGTTTTTAGGATTAGGGTTAGTCCTGTCATTAATATACAAAATAAGAAATATAGAGACCTTTAATTATAAGTGTAAGTGATTAAATGGCTCTGTCTTTGAATAACAGTGCAATGATGCTAATTGTTTCCCCAAATTAGTTGTAAAATAAAATCTAAAATGAACCACCATAGTATCTCTGTAGCAGAAACTAAATCTTAATTCCACACAATGTGGTGAATATATTGTACATGGGAGGTAACCTGAAAATGTATCTATAAGGCTTATATGATTTAATTTCAGGTTCCATCCAAGAATCATATGCAAGTTCACATTTCCACCTTGTGCTACTTTGTTGCTACAGTGACACCTACTGGCAAGCAGTTTAAAATACACCTAAAGGAGGCCATGAATTCTTAATTCATTTTTCACTTGCTTGAGCTTTCCTCAAATATATTGGAAAGAACGGACAAAGTTGAAGAACTGAATTTATGTTGTTTACCATGTCACCTGGAATCTAACACCACCAAGTCTTTCAAGGGGAAAGACAGCTTGATAGTTTCAATTCCCTGCCTCAGACGCTACTTGGATTTTTCTCTTGCTTGATTGGATATTATGCACATGGTATGAAGAAAAAAAGATATGGAAGGGGGGGAAATGCACCTTTAAAAAAAAGATCCTTTTTGCACAGTTGAGAGGTTGGAGGTTTTTTTTTTATTACAGAACTCAAAACATGTAACCAACTGAGACAATCATGAAATTATTTTCGTTCCTTGTTATTTTAGATATGTGAAAATTTATTTAACCAATTTTGTCAACTGAATTTTTGGTTTTCCAGTGGGGCTGTACTGCCATTTATATGACACTATACTACAACATTTTCCGTTTTCTTGTAACACTGCTGAGCTTGTGGATGGTTCTTCCAATTGGTAAGAATTCTTGCCCTTTTGGTAACAGAGTGATCAATATTCTTATCTGTTTTCAACACCCAAACCAGAGTTTCAACCTTTTGTTCTTGGGACCTGCAACAAACTCCCTCTATTACTTCAAACCAAGTGATTTTTTCTGAGAGCTCCCCCCCTTTTCTGTACCTAGATAATGAATGTTGACTTCTAGCTTTCTCTGCACTCTTTTCTGCAGGCAATAAAAGATGAAAGTGGGGTTGATCCTATCATTCCATTATTTCACTCTTGAACAGGTATGCTCTTCCTGTACTGCCGACTAAGCAACCTTGTGTTACTGAACAATTTTGACAGAGATCACTATGACAGCACTGCTATGTTTGGCTGTATTAGAAAAACCACAGTGAAATGGTGACCAATGAGCCAGATGAAGACCCAGTGAGAGGAGAGGTGTACCAGAGGTGGTATTCAACAGGTTCTGACTAGTTCTGGAGAACCGGTAGTGGAAATTTTGAGTAGTTCAGAGAACCTGTCAAATACCACCTCTAACTGGAGATTTTACAGTATCCTTCCCCTGTCACACCCACCAAGCCACGCCCACAGAACTGGTAGTAAAAAAATTTGAATCCCACCACTGAGGTGTACCCAGATAAAGGGGAACTGGCTACATTTTGCTCCCATCCACAAGCAGGCACCTGATTATATTTATAAATTAATGAGAATTCATAACAAGTTTAAAACACTGAGATAGTCACAGGATGCTCTTTGGCTTAAGAGGAAAATGACCGCTTTCACGCCACGATAGGTTCCTCTGTTATGGAAATATAAAAGAAAAAAAAAACAGATGCAAATGGCAAGTCCTCTTCTTCGGCCACTGCAGCAATATCCAGCCATGTGAACACTATTCAAGAGAGGGAACAATGGCAAAATTGCCAAGATGCTCTTCTTTCATCCTCCCAAATTTTAAAAAGCTGTTAACAGCAGGAGGAATGCCAGCTTTGGAGTCAGACATTTCCCTCTTACAACCACAGTTACATTTAATGTGATTGTATTTGCAAAGAAGAAAACAAATGCCTATCATATGAATTAAAACTACAGATGAGGCAGAGTATTATCAGTTACCTTTTATCTCTCTTTTGTGTGAAGAGGTGGTGAGAGGATTGTTATTATTTGTTACTTAAGGACTGGCAATTGCTTCGAAGGTACTTAAGTGATGTCATTGTTAGTCACCTAGAGAGAACCTGGTGGGCTCATAGCAAACCCTCTATGCTCTTAAGTGATAGGTTGTCAGCATGGACTACTCCACCAATCTTTTTGTTTTACAATTGCTGATACACTCCATGACCACCACCCCCTTAGTAAATAGGCTCTTTAAACACTCAAAAACAGTGTTTCTCAACTGTAGCAACTTGGAAGATGTGTGGACTTCAACTCCTGGAATTCCCGAGCCAGCATGCTAGTTGGGGAATTCTGAGAGTTAAAATCCATACATCTTCAAAGGTGCAAAACTCTGCCTTAGAAGATATACTTAAATGTGCATCAAAAGGTTAGGATTACAATTAAGCCTAGATAGGGATGATATAAAATACTCAGAGATGCTTCAGACATGTTGTCCCTAGTCCAACAAAGATTTTAAAGTCAGAATAAACTCCATTTGTACTGATTATATTGTGAAGTTAGCAAAATAACATTTTAGCAATTTTTCAAAATAAAACTACGGCTGTATGCCATTTTTGGTACCCAGAAGAATTAAACTTCAGCTCTGTAAATCAATATATAACATTTTGGTGGACCACTTACTTTTCTTTGTCCAGAGATCCATTTTCCTTGTTTTCCATGTCAATGGACAGCATGGAGATGTCAGTGGGGTCTTTTATGTCAGGAACTAAATCAATAAAGAAAAAACATCCATACGTTTACTAGCATTGTAGTGAATGTTGTGGAATGTATTAAACTTTGCTTTTCCTGAACTATTTTTAAACAGAGAGAAAGAACAGACACAAGAGATTTTCACACTGCAAAATTTTAAAAGCAACTTCAACAGAGTTTAAAGAAAAGGTCTTTAAATAACCAACAAAGAGTTTCTAACAGGTTGCATATTAATTCATTTTAGCAAGGATTTTCTTGGCCAAAAAGACAGCGGAGAGGCTTCTGCAAGTTTTTATCTTTTATCCATTCTTCACCTGCACAGGTGAAGGCATTTCTAGACATGTCATGAAATCAGCACCTACATTTCCACAAAACATATTTGTATTTTTCTTTAAAGTTCATCTTCTTTTTCAACATTTGGCCCTCTACTAAATTTGGTGCTCCGGGCAATGGGATGGGCTCCCCCTAGCAACAAGTTTGACAATAATACTGAAGAGATGAATGAAATATGAGCATTAATAGCAGACTTTGAAATGACTCTAAGAATAAGAAGGCAGAGAAAGCATGCAGGACATGCCTTCTGGAATTCTTTCCAACTGCTTAATAGCAATACCATGGTTATGAGACCAGAGGATTGGGGGTGGGCTGAAGAACAAGGCAATCAATACTGTCACAAGTTTCTGCCCCTCTGCCTCCCTTATAAGGATGTATGGAGTTGTTTTGTTGTTGTTGGTTTTTTTGCAGGTCCTGGTCAGATGGAGTCCATTTTCAAACTCAGTTTTGCTCTGATTAGCTTCTCTCCCACATCAAATTTGGTTCCACTCTATTTTTGGAGATGACACATTAGACATAGCTCTAATCCCCTGTACATAATTTCTTTCTAACATTCTATTGATTAGAAAGAATGAACATGGGTATAGAATAGATATGTGGTAACAATATACACCTCTTCCCACGACCTATTCCATTCCATCAAAATTATGTAATTATACAATCCCCTTTGGAGGATTGGAGATAGTTATTCCAAGTTTACAGGTGAGATTATTCCCAATATTGTACTGATGTCAGTCTGAAATCACATATCTGAAAGGTAACCTGGTTGGAGAAGATTGTTGTAACCCTTCCTCATTTGCCTTAATAACTTCTGTTTTCCTTTTCTTTATCTTTTCTAGCTCTACCTTATCCTTTTTGAGGTTTGGTGGCATCACTGGTCTTTTCTATCAGAACCTTTCCAGATCCCATACATATCATGTGATAAATTTATTAAGAAATAAACAAACACTTTTATTGTGGGAACTAAAGTAACATGAGCAGCTTATTTGAATACAGAAAATCCTTCAGTTTTCCTACACAGAATGCAGTTACAGGATCTCTAACCCACTGCCATCAAGATTTTCTACAACACCTCTTATTTAGGGGGAAAACCCCAAGTTAAATATAAGTTATTAAAAGATGCAAAGGAAAGAAGAGGATTGGGCTTACCAGATATGAAACTATATTTTGCTGCCCACTGTTAGGTTTGGATGAAAGAGTGGGTACTGTATTGTTAGAGATAGGCAGCTATTGGAATGTGAAGTTACAATTTTTAGATGGCAAAGTTTGTGGTTTCATAAAATTAATATAAATGTAGACTTTAAAAATCAACACCAGGCAGGCTATTTTTAGAATATGGAATAAATACAAACTTAGATTCTTCTGAAAACACATTTGTGGCATTCAGCACAAGAAGCATTTTATAGATGGGAAATAATAAATAAACATAAGTAGTTAATGTATCATGATATATTCGAATTTTCTCAGGAGGACTGCAAAATGAAATCAAGAGATTTGATAACAGGATACCCTTGTCAATGGTTTTAAAAATTAAATGATAATTGAAAGCAGACTTTTCTTTGTGGGCTAATAGATAAGGAAGTAAAAAAATGTCATAGAATTTTCTTTTTAAATATGACAACTGCAGCGAGATCATTTTATGCTCAAAAATGGAAGGTTTAACACTACCCACAAAAAAGGAATGGCTTGTAAAAATGATGGAACATGTAGATAGATAAACTCACTTTGATCAGAGAATTCTAGACTAAGAGATAACTTTGAAATCATATGTGTATTTGATGCAAAGGAAATTAGAAACTTCTACTTTTTATTTGTTCTTTCTCCCCCCACCCTTTTTCTTTGTTTTCTTTATTCTATATTAGTTTGGGGTAATTTTCATGTTCTCTTTTAATAAAATTTATATAAAAACACCTCTTATATGGGAAAAGTATCTGTTTTCTTGGTGAACAGCATTCAAGATCAAGAAATTTAGATTAAATTAATCTAAATTAATTTCCTCAAGCCTTTTTGTGCAATTTGAACCTCAGGAGACTTTTATTTAATTAAAGTAGATGGATGTTTTCTAGTTATTTACCGTACTTCTGTGCCCTGAGCCCCAAGTTCACATCTGTGTGTCATGTGTGTGCTTGTGTGTGTCTATTCTATTAATCACAGGTTCTTTTAAGTAATCCCACTGTTTTTCATTTTCTTTCCCTAAATAGCACACCTATCCTCGCCTTGATCATCTTCTTACTCCAAGCATGATCAAAGAAAGCCATTTTAGCATTCCTAAACAAGACTCAGTTAAACTGGGCCTCCCCTTTCCTACCACTATGTTTTGAATAATCCATGTTCTCTTTGATAATATTTCTACTTGTTTAAAAATGTATTTTTATTAATGAGTCCTTCATGGAGATGCATCCGTTTTTTTTCCTTTCCACCTGTACTAATTCTTGATAATATCAGTAGTTCTTAAAAATGGCTTTTTTTCCTATTTAATTTGGAATCATGGATGCTTTTGGGCTTTTTTTCCTGAACTTCTAAAAAACGAGCTTTCCAAAAACCCAATGAATTTATTCACCATTAATATTACAAATTTCCAAATGGCATGGACATTCCCTCTCTCCCTACATATTGCTTATAACTCCACTTTATCAATTACTTCATCCTAGTTGGTCAAGATTAAGTTTTGGCAGATCCCTTGTTCTTTTCTCTAGCTGGGAGCTGAAGCTATCTGCAAATTGACTCTAAAACATATTGGATATCTACATCCTAACAGTTTCTTCCAACAGTGTCAGTATAGTTTGAAGTCCCCCATAACTATATGATTCTGTAAAAGTATTATCTTCTGTTGCACGAAAAATGCTATTTCTATCATTAGCTCATCACTGTCAAAGTTTAAAGGCTGCTGAGTTGTGCACATACAGTGCCAGAAGAAATATAATTAATGCAATTTCCCAATGACGTTTTCTTTAAGCAAATGCAGGAAGCTGCTAATTTAATAATGTGACTAGAGGCAAAGGAGTCAGTCCTGTGACAACAGCCAGTTCTATATTAATTCTTTTATCTGGCATTGTTATCACTCAGACCTGAAATATTATGATGATGAGCCAACGGCTCACTAGAGTTTCTTGTACTGTATTCTCACCTCTCTCTGATCTGACTGGTTGACAACTTCTGATTTTGACCTAAATTCAGTTGCTGTATCTGGTGTAACCTGGCCTATACTTTCTCCCTACAGTGCTTGGGCTTTACTTTTGGACAATAGAAGCATAATTTTAAAACACAGAAGAAGCAGACAAAGGTTTGATTTCATGGCATTGTGTTTGCAACTATTGTTTAGCCATTTTAGTGTCAAAACAATTCTATCTGCAAGGACAGAATGGAATGGGATAGAAATCTTTCCATTATCTTTTAAGCAGAAAATTGGGATTGCTTGACAACTGATTCTCTTGTTTCTTTCTCCAGATTACCTTCTGGAAGAACAGCAGCAAAAGAGAAAGGAGACAGCAATCACAGCTCTGCCATTTTTTTTAGTCAGTGCTGGCACGAAAAACAAAAATAGCGAAAGTATTTTCAGACAAATAAAAGGAAAGGATCCAGAAAGGTGAATAGTTTTTTTTGTTCCTCGTCAGTAATTTTAGGGATGCCACAGCTTCATTAAGTCTGAGAAAATGTCGACTTTTGCCCTTGGACTGGGTGACATGTCTGAGGAAGTGTATTTCCACACCTGTGAAAAAGCAATGCTGAAGCGATTCTAGAGAACTTTGATACAGATCCATGTAATAATGGCAGGACTCTGAAGGAAGAAAATACCATATTATGGTTTTGACACTCCTTTTCCATCTGGGAACTTGGAAATTATCATTTGAAAACATAAGATTTGATTTCTGATCAAATCTAGATTAGATTCTAGAATTATTCTTTTTATGCCATCCTAACCTAGGTGCTGCCTGCCTGACAATATATAGGCTTGCTTGAATTTCTGTCTTCCTCAGCCTAGTACATCTTGTAGCATCTTATAATTCTGTATCTAGAAAGGAAAGGAAGATGGTAATATATACGGTATCTAAAGGCCTATTACACAGATGAGGGAAAAGACTTCATCTCTGTGGTGCCATAGTATAGGATTAGATTTCATATATTAAAGGAAGGTCATTAGGAAGAAGTAATAAGAGCATGTCTAATTTAATTGTATTGTTTTTCTATACCTGCATATTACTGAAGAATTTGGTCTAATGGTTAAAGGCACCAGGTTAGAAAGCAAGTTCAAGTCCTGCCCCAACCTGAAAGCCTGCTGGGTGACTTTCTCTCACCCTCTCTCAGCCAACTCACCTCACAGGTTGTTGTGGGAAAAATAGGAAGGGAAAAATAGAAAGAGGAAAGGATATTAAGTATGTTTTCCACCTTATTTATAAAAATAAAAAGTAAGATATAAATATATACATATCAATAAAAATAAGGTGTATGATTGCTCTCCTTCACTAGAGATTTTCAAGCAGGGACTAAATATACCTACACGTATTAAAGTATACATTAATTCCAAATTTTGGGGCACCAAGCAGCAATTTGGATAAGCTTGCAAGTCTTTCTCCAAATTCTGTGGTTCTGTACTTTGTAACCATAAACACATATGTGTGTGCTCACTGTTTTCTTGGGAGCCAAAAGAAAAAAGCACTGCATTTTTTTTTTATTATTCCTTTAACAAGAGGCAGACACGATGTGGCTATTTAGGAAAACATGATTCAGAGGTTGTATTCAGGTCTTTCTTTTATGTAATGTCTTCACTTACTGTAAAACCTTTCCTAGCAAACAGAAAAATGAAAGAAAATATTTCACTTGCTATATGTCTGACTGTTTGAAGTAACAGAGTTGAGAAAGCAAGTTAAAAAAATAGGGCATTTCTTATATTTAGAAATTAAAGGAAACCATGATAGCCTTCATTGCAATTTCAATAAAATTCCTCCTGTCTTTTCCAGAACAGCACATGGAGCTCCAAAAATCCAGGATTTGCTTATGTTTATGTAACCCAGGAGAGAAGTTTATTTTATCACTTTACACCCCAAGGCACTTTCTTTGGATTGTTTTTTTTCTTTAACAGTAATCATAATGTTTGCTAGTATGAAGACTCAATAAAAGCAAATGGCTTAAAGAGATTTAAAAGAGAAAAATAATATATTTTAATTTTATTCTGCAGATATAAGATATACAGTTAACTTCCTTATAGATAATGCTCATTGACCAGATTATTTCAAACTGATTTACATTCACATACCCCTAAGGATTGTTAACTATGGCTGTGATACACATTCCTCAACTGGTATCATATCAAGAATTTTATTCACTGTATTCAGTTGCATAAGAGTGAGATATGAGTCAAGGGGAAAAACCACTTCTTTAAACATATGTATGTAGAAAACTGGAGAACCAGTTTGATGTAGTGGTTTAAGTGAGTTCTAGTCTTACTTTAGGCATGAAAGCCATCTAGAAGACTTTGGGCCAGTTACTCTCTCTGTCCAACCTGTCACATAGGATTGTTGTGGAGAAAACAGGACACAGGAACATCAAGTATGCATGATGCACATTGACAGAAAATAAAGGCAAAGAATTAACAAAAATTAATAAATACATAAAAATTTTGAAGGGAGAGAACTCCAAAACTTAAGTTATGCTTGCTCCCAGAAGGTTTCCATTTATTATTTACAAGTCATCTTCAATTGCTGACTGCTCATTCAGGGACCATTCGAAATTAAAACAGCTCTGAAAAAGATTTATGACCAGTCCTCAAACTTGTAAATCTTATAGTGTCCCTGATGTCACAATTCAGATGTTTGGCAACATCATGCAGTTACATGATCACTATTTATTACCGTCACAGCCAGCTTCTGAGAAGTCAATAGGAAAGCTGGCTGGAAGTTGCAAGTCATAGATATTGCGCTTAATGACCCACAGTGATTCTCTTAATGACTGTATCAGAACTGATGTCAAAAATTTGGTGCACTCATGTGATGTTTCACTTTATGACTGCATCACTCAGTAGTGGAATTCTTTTTTTTTTTAACAAACTTTATTAGTTTTTTTTATACACACAAACAAAACATAGGATGTAGTAACATGAAATATCTTTTCTAAAAGAAACAGATAAACCATCTTGTTTAAGAAGATAATTCCAAATTATCACATTTCTATATATTTATCTTATCTAATCAACTTTACTCCCTTTCCTTCTATTTAATCATACTTCTTCTGCCTTAAAGTTATATACTCACTGAATATAATTTCATTAGTATTCTTCCACATCCTGTCAAACTTAAACAAACATTACACAAAACATAAATACATAAAACTTCTTTTTGGAAAGTGGCTTACCCGGGTTAACTCTTTTTATACAGACATCAATCAAAGTTTATACTCACCTAATATACTATCTCATATCTTATTTAACATTCTCTATTTTCCATATATTTTCTCTCTCCTAGACATTCTTTTGATTCTATTTTATTCATTCCATCTCGATTAAATAATTTTATTTGCATCTTTGGTCCGTTTTCTTTCAATCACCTACTTATCCTTTCTATCTAATACAATATTTCTCCTGTAAACCCAGATTGAAGTATGAAAACTTTTTATCTTTCCCCTAAATAACACTTAAAATAATACATATTTTCCATACTGATTCTGCTCCGTACATTCTAAGTATTACATTTCAAAATAATAAAACAAACAAATAATATTGAATTTAATAAGTAATAATAAAACAAAAAAAGTAATATTAAATTTATAATATAATAACAATATTTCATAGGAAATTAGATTCTATTATTAATTCTTAAACAATAAAAGTAATATTTCATAAGAAATTAAACTCTATAATTAAATCATGGCTTCCCTTTAACACATTTTAAAATCATATAATTTTCTGATTTTCTAACTCAGCTTCAAATAATAATGTCTACAATACATTCTTATGTACTTTTGCAGAATCATTTTTATAAAATTGTCTTACCCCTTATCTCTGAAAAAATTCATTTTTTAACATTTTGTTCAAATCCTTTGACTTCTCTTTCCTTTTCCTCTTTCTTTCTTATCCATTCTAGCTTTTTGACCCCCCCATCTCTCAAATTTCACTCTTAGTCTTCCCTCTCTGTTGTATTTCTCTTTTCTGTTGCTTTCTGACATCATATTGCTTTTTCATCTCATATTTCTTTTTCTTGGTTGCTTTTTTAAGTTCTAAGTTCACCTTTTCCTTGCCCCCTTTTCGCTTTTCTTCCTCCACTAAGTGTGTTTGTCCATTAAAGATGGCTTCTTCTCCTTCATCCCAGCCTTCCTGTCGTTGTCGTATTTCTTGATAGATAGCAATCGCCATTTCTAAAAAGTGAAAAATAGATCCAGAAGAGCCCTTATCTTCTTCTTTCAGTCTTTGAAATTCCATTTGTAGTCCTTCAAAAGATAATGCCATTTTTCCTTTCTTTCTTTTTTTGAAGCAACCCTAATGTCTTTAGTCCCCCCCTCCCTTTTTTAAACAAAAGTTCACAAAGATATCAAAGTCACAAAGCAAACCAAATCAGAGCAAACAGTTTCATTTAGCACTTTCTTCTTTGTATATTTTCACCTCCTAGGGTAGAATTCAAATACACAGTTCCAAGATGATCTTCTAGAAGTCTTAATGTCTTTTATTCCTGTTCTTATAGGCTCAAAGCAGTCTCCTTCAGTACAATCTTATAATAAATCTTTATCTCTTCCCTTCCCCTTGTAAAAACTAGAAAAAAAATTAAGTTTTTAAATCCAGTGTCCAGAAATCCTTTATCCCTTGGCTTTAAATTTCAAATTGGATTACCTTCAGTGCCCAAGTAGATTTTCCAGATCTCCATCTGCTGTTTCTATGGGGAGGGAGAGTGAAGAAAAAAAAAACTTTCCCTTAACAGCTTTCTTCCCCGCTTTCCAATTTCTTTGGGAAACAATGTATCCTTCAAAGAATTCAAGCGATTCAGTTTCCAGGGTAAAAAGTTTCTTATTGTCCCGGTTCAGCCAGCACTTTCACTTCTCCTACTTCCTCCAGCGCAAATCTTACCCGGCTGCAGGCTTCTTTGTGGTGGCCATTACTGATCGCCGCTCCACCACCTTGGGAAAAAGGGGCTTTTCCGGCTGGAGGGGGTCTGCGACACCCCCAAACCCCTGTCCGGATCCCCTCTCTCTTCGGCTGCCTCTACAGGGCAGCCATATTCCCCAGACCCATTTGGATCGGGGGCACCTTGGGGGCGAGCACAGCAGGAATCGCGGAGAGTCGCGAATTCCTGCTGTTGCTGAAGCCACGCAAAACCAGAAGCCGCTCAGTGGTGGAATTCTTAGTCCCAATTGCATTGCAGTCAATAAGTGAGGACTACTTATAATTTTTCCATCTTGTCTTCACTGTTGCCATATACCTTATGTGTGAAATGGGAAGGACGTGAACTGGAGGTATTGACTACATACTTCTGCAGCTGTACATACAGAAGTCAAAGGAAAAAGCATTATTCATTTTCTTAGACACTAATTATCTGCACTTTAAGTGCAAGCCAGTAAGAAATTTGTCAAGAGCCACATTAACTATTCCATCATGTGTGCCCAGTTCTATAAGGTTGCATTTTAATTTGGTTTTCTGTGATCCTTAAGTTTTCCAAATATGCCTTTAGTTTTTTTTTAAGAAAGAACAACAGCTGCTTGCCCAAACAATCAACAGTGTTGTTGAATACTTATCACCAGTCAAGGTTCTAGCTTCCATCTGCTGTGACGGCAAACTGTGTTGTGCATGGAAGTTCCCGCCTTCTACAAAACTCCATCATCATGGCTGGTGAAATATGGGACTTCAGGGAACCAAAAAGGCCCAGCAAACTTTCCCCTGTGATCGGAATCCATGCCTGTAATGCTTTTAATCCACATAAGGCAACTTATGATCTGAAGCCCTATATTCTTTTTCCCCATGTTCATTTTTTCTCTCTCTCCAATTTTGAAATAGACTTCTGCAAACCTGGAAGTCTCCCTAACTTACTGATATCTCTTTCATGTACTGCAAGTGAGGGGGCAGAGGCAAGAGAGGAAAATTTGACTGCATTAAAAGGTGCATACAATGCTTGAACACCAGAAATGGAAGGAGAGATGAAAGGAAAAAAATGTAGGCATATGCTGAAAACTCCATTTTAAAGGCACTAAGTATCTAGAATCAAGAGTCCGCTCACTAAAAGAGGTTAGAATAGTTAAAAATTAAAGAAGCTGAAGTATAATATATCTGGACAGCACCTGTGGAAAGAAGGCTGATTTAGAATTTGCAATAGTAACAGCAATAATTTTTTTTCTTAAAGGGTTTCCTAAGCAGTACTTGAAAACATCACTAAAAACAAATAACACTCAACTTTTAAAAGACAACTTAAAGAACTATTTAATCGACTCAATAACAAAGCTGTAAGACAAAACACACAATTGTCTTTGCTTAAATTCTGTATTATTCTTTCTTACTACTTTGGTTTCTATAGTAGTTTTGAATGTTCAAAGTACTTTACCTGAATTTTTTTTTTTACAATCACTTCAAGGATAAGTAACCATCATGTTATGTATTTGAGATTGGGAAAGCTGAAACCTCCTCTATGTAGCCCCCAGTTTGATGTTGTGTACACCTCCACTTTCCAAAACTGAAACACTGGGTAAAGCTGCTTGTGCAGCACTCAGTAACTTTTCTGAGTCTCTTCTTGAATTGGGAAATGATTCTTTCCATGGAAGAATCCTTGGGAATTCTGGCCAATGGAGGAATGCTAAAAGCAACAGTTAGCAAGCACCTTGCATTTCCCCTATCATGGTCTACTTTTACAGTGCAGAAAAGTAGTTTAAAAAAACCTGACCAGCTATTTGGGGAATGGTGGGGGGGATCAAATTGTCCTTTGCTCCAATGTAAAAAATAAAATCTCTTTCTAATGAAGTTCCAGTATGTGGCCAAGGAAAAAGTGCTGCTAACCCCACCTGGTAGTCTTTGGGCTACCCAGTTCCCTGGGACTGCAAAGTGAGATAAGAGATGATTGCTTCTCAAATTCCACAGAAAGCTTAGGTCCAGGTGAAAGTGATTTGCTAGGCAGTTTCCTGAGAGCAATATGGATAGAACAACAGACATCTGAATAAGTAATTTCCAGATTCATAACTTTCCTGCCTCAGCCACTATATGGGTACAAGAATAATGAAAAAAATGGGGAAATTGTAAATAAAGCTGAATGTTAAAAGTATCAGGACTCAGAATTGTCTGAAAGTGTTTTTTACTTTCTGATAAACTGGATTCTGCTTACACTGTATTTCAATAGTGGCAGCACTTAGCTGATTTTGACATTTCAAAAAGCTAAGCAAGGTTGAACATAATAAGCACTGGATGGGAGACCACCAGGAAATTAGGAACTCCCTTAGATGGGAGACTTAAATGGGCTTTACGTTTGAGTGGAAAATCAAAACAATGTTCTGGTAGAAAGCAATGCAAACAGGTTTCATATTCCCAAGAAAACTACACGACTATGTCTGTGAGGTCATTAGAATCTGACTAGACAGACGTTATATTTTTACATCGTGACAAAGGACATATTTAAGAAATGCCCCATCCTCATCACATTTCAAAGTTGAAGCTTGTACTGAAACAGACTTTAAGGATGAAACACCAAGACACCTTGCAAATCTTGCTTGTAAAAATTCACATTGTGTAGACACAACTGTCAGTAATGTAATCCTCATTCTTCACCCCTATCCTCCCACAAAGAAAGTATCTGCAATACAAAATAGCATCTTGCAGGTTGGCTGCATGTGCTTGCATGTACGTTACACTTTGGCATATAAAGAGAATGCAATTTTTCCCCGTACACCTCCATTTATTCATCCAGAGGTTGCTCAAATTTTAAAACTAGCCTGATTGCTCAGGGTTTTGGCTGACAAAATACTTGTAAACTGCTTGGAGATGGTTATCCTTTTATTTAATTATTTATCGTTACTCTGGTTCAGGAAGGTACCACTCATAAAAGCAAGAAAAGATGTGTAAAGAAAAGAAAAACTAGCTTGGAGAAAATTTGAGGTCAACTGCCATGTTTGATGCTGCCCACCTGAGCCTACTTAATTTGAAAAATACAGATGTGTGAAAGATGAAGAATTTTATGGGTAACTCTCCACCTGCAGTGTCCAAACCATTTTGTTTCTCAGACCATCCTTGGCAATGTTGTAATGGTTGAAAGTGAAATCAAACCACAAACAATTTTCCTGTCATTTTAAAATCATAGCTTAAAGTTTTTGTTTAGAAATTATATCATACGTAATTTGCAGTCTTAAATTTACCCACTAGTTTTAACAAAAAAGATGCAAAGCTTTGCATACCCTTCAAAATGTCAGAATCTGCTTTTGAAAGAAGAAAAACAACTTCCTAATCCATTCTGGACAAACTTAAGGGGAGGAGGGCAGTATTTTAACTGGAATGCAAAACAGGACTGAAATAAACAAACCAATCACCTCACATTTTTCTCTTTGCAATGACTTTAAAAGACCCCAGTACTCTCAAGGTACCTGCTAATAAAAATGATAATGCAAATACATTTTCCCCACATTAAGACTGCACTTTTTTGCTTGTTAATAAAGATTCCCTCCAAGAAAAAAAAATACTGTAGCAAGCATTTACGTTCATGGAGGAAAAATCACTACTGGTGTTTTCACAGCTCTCGGGCTGCATATATTTCTTTATCCCTTTGGGATCATCCTCAGTGCATCACTAAGTCTTGCTTTTCCAGTTTCGGATTGGTTAAATTTCCCTAAACACACACCAATATAAAACATGCCTTTTGAAAGCAGCTGCTTCAGGGCAATGCTCACAATTAACTAGATCAGGAACAAAGAAATGGGGGGAAGAATTAAAAGGAAGGAAAACATCCCATTCTAAAGAGAGCAGCAGCAGAAGACTTCACTTACCTTTTCTCATATATACATACATATAAAGCCTGCAAAAATATTGCCTTCCTCTCAGCACAGCAGCAGCCACATGCCGAGTTCCAACTAGAACACCGAGCGGCCAATCAGAAGAAGCTGTCATGGAGGACGGCATGCTGGGAATCGTAGTCCAAAACTCCAGAATAGACCGTTTGGGAATAAATCGTATTTATAGACCCACCATTTTTGTGTTTGAGGACAGCGAGTGCCTCCGGCTGGATTAGCAGGTTGGAGTTACAATTCCGAAACATACCTCCTCGGGTGTAAAACTCCATGAAATCACAGCAGCATCTTGCAAATAAACGTGCGAAAGGACGGGGTGTTAAAAAAAAACAAATCCGTCCATCCTTCACTTACGATGAAGTCATATTTTAAAAGCACACATTTATAAAGCTACGAAGTAAAACCTTGCACAAGGAAGGAGAGGGAAAAAAATTAAGGCAAAGGATGGCGTACGCGCAACAGTGAGAACTTAAAATTACCCCCCCCCCCGAACTTCACCCTTTTGTCTTTAAAGGGAAAGGATTATTTTAGTCCAGAAAGAGTGATTCGCAATTAATTGAGAAGGCAGTATATGCACCAAATTTCCTTCCAGTATACCCACTATTTCTAGTAATACTAATATTGTTGAAAAGAAATCAGTGTAGTTTATAACTGGGAATGAGCAGAAGTGATGAGAATATAGCATGCAATTGGTTGAATATACTTCGTTAAAAACAACGGAGCAAAGAAGTCAAATGCATTAAGAAGCCAAGAAAATCGTTCCATTGAAGAACTGTAGCAATGACAAATTTACCCAACCTAAATGCTTCCCCTTCCTCTCTAGTTAGTTAAATAAAGTTGGAATGGTTTTTCTTACCTGGGTTCATAAATTCCAGGATGATTGGAATTGACTAGTGCAAATAGCTTTTTTCAGAAAGGAAATGGGAGAATTTCCCTCTTCCTTAAACCAGATGGACACTATTCCACTTCCCTGGGATAATGCTGCTATCCCAGAGCTGCTTTGCCGGAGTAGCCCAAACCCCGGGGTGTCATAAAATCCTTAATGGAACTAAACTTTGTTTCTATGAGCATCCTCTTTCCACCAATGAGCAGTAGGTTGTTTCTGCAAAACTTACAAATAGGACAATGCAGCAATAGGCCTCATTCCTAAGAGCTGCATTTGTACTTTCTATTTTAGCCTAGCATTTTTGCAAAAAGGTAATTTCTCCCTTGAGTCAAACCTGATACCAGATTAGATCAAGAGTCAAGTGCTTGATGTAACAATGTTGTGTTGTTTTCTTAGCAAGAGTAAGCGCAAATTACTTTCTGTACAATATTGTCTTATTTTAAGATTACTTTCCACTTCTCAGAGTAGCTACCAGTGGTAAGTGGTTACAGCAGTACAGCAAACTAACCTTGTCCGAGTTGAAAAAAAGCTAGTCAACTTATTAGCCTGGTTGGAACTTAGATACAATCTAGGAAATGAATGGCTTGTACAGTAGAACTGGACATTGCAGAAAGGCAGTGGAAAGTAACAAGTAATAACATGGATGTCTCAATTTAGTCCCAAGAATTAGGGAAGGGGTTGATTTTATGAAAAGCCAGATCATGATTTAGTTTTATGATTCAGTGTTTTGCAAATGTAGAAAATATCAAATGATGGATAAACATTCAGATCTGCTGTTTACACACAGCTGTTCAGTCTATATTCTTTGAACTACTTGCATATTTTGTGTGTGCATGTTGGTTACCATATATCTTGGCAGTGCACACTGAAATTAGAAAATTAAAATAAAATACATAATAAAAACATTCTTGGCAATGGAGATAGTAAGTCTGTAAAATCTACCTAAAGACTGGGTTCAGATATTTCAATACTGTATCTCTGTATGAATGCAGCCCTGATAATTTATAAGCAATGTTTTTGTGTAAATCCAACAAGCTGCAGTTTATTCAGTAAAAGATTGTGATTGAATGCCATCAAGTTCCTGTTGATTTTTAGTGACCACATAGATTTCCTCTGTGTCAATCTATCCCTAACCTGGTCTTTCAGGTTATCTAATAGTGCACTGGTGGCCACTGTCACTCAGTCCATCAACTTTGCTCCTGGTCATCCTCTTCCACATTTCCCAGCATTAGAGCTTTCTCTAAGCAGTTAGGTCTTTGCATAATATTCAGTAAATGCTGATTAAATAATCTTGGTTTAGCATGGTTTGCAACAACTGCAGATTGAGGCAACATAAGCCTTTAAAAAGCTGAGTCAAATTAGAAATTTTTAACTGCTCTAGAAAATAACAATAATATATCCAAGTGACTGCGGAAAAGCCCTTTTCTTTAGCTGAGCTAGGAAAACACCAATCTAATGCTTTCCTGTTATGCAATAATTAAAGTCCCGGTTAAGCAGATTTTACCACCATGGATAGTGTACCTTCATGTCCTTCATTTCTTTTAAACTCTGTTTCTAACTTTCCACTTCAGTAAGAAAATCTAACCTTTTTAATAATCCTTGATAAAATGTTCTGAGATTTTGCTGAATGATCTTTATCCAAAGCTTTTCTTTAGATTTTCCATGCTTATTGGACCATCTCCATGTATGTTGACATTCAAACAGCAGGATAACCCAGAAGAATCCCACCTATAATTAAAATATCAAGGGGAAATGATTTAATGCCTTCCAGTTTTACATCTACCTTGAGACCAATAGGGTAGCCTACATGGGCTAATGCTTTTCAGAAGTTGAAATTCTTAGGCTTTTACATAGCCAAACATGGCTTGCTTGGTGTTCTAGGGCATGGAATGTTGTGCCTACCCAACCATTGTGTTTTGCACATCATATATTGTTTTTAACAGTGTAGAAACTCAGTTATGTTTTTACTCATTAAACTGTTATGAAATATGTAGTGACTTAGGCACATTGTGTGAAATTTCCTTGTGATATTTCATATCCTTCTTGAGTTGTATGGGAAAAAAGGCAAGATAAAAATCTTTTGAAAAAAAGGACTCCCACACTCACTTCCTGCTTTTTTTTCCCCTGCTTTTTGCATTCTGCTTTCTTTTTCATGTGTTCCTCTTTTTTTCCCCATTCCTCCATATCCATTTCTGAAATGGAATCCAGCTGATCTATTTATTAGAATTTGCTTCCCTGAAGTCTAAAATATGTGTTTGTTCACTCATGATATGAAAGTATCAAAGAGAAGACAAAGCTCCTTGAATCCTATTCAGTATGTTCTACCAGGCAACAATGATGAGAAGATGAAGGGCAAGGTTGAATATTTATCATGAATTTAAATATCTACCGAAGTGCATCCTTCCATGGGAATTAGTTAAAAGTCTGACTACATCTCTATTATTATTTCTGTATTATTTCATATTATCTCTGAGAACAGGGCAAATATTGCTGCTGTCTTCAAAAAGAGAAAAAAAGAGGCTCTCCAGTTAATATGACATTGATACCTGAAAGATTCCAGAGCTGACCATAAAGAGGCCATTCTATAAACATCCTGAAAACAACACAGCAATTTTAAGACGTTAGCATGGATTTGTCAACAGCAAATCTACCAAATTAACCTTATTTTTTTTTTGTTCTGGTAGCTTTCTAAGTAGATTGTAGTCATGTAGAAATGACATAGCTTTATTTCATCAAAACATATAGTGCAGGGGTGGGATTCAAAATTTTTAACAACCAGTTCTGTGGCCTTGGCTTAGGTGGTGGGCATGGCTTGGTGGTCATGTGACTGGGTGGACATGGCTTGGTGGTCATGTTGTTGGCTGGGTATGTGGCCAACTCAATATCACTCACATCGAGGCACGCATCTCCTCACCTGGCCTCTCATGACTGTGGGGGATGCTGCACCAGTCGTAAGTGAAAAATGGTCATGTCACTTTTTTCAGTGCCATTGTAACTTTGAATGGTCACTCCACACAAGCAAAGTACCAGCAAAGAAGGAGAAAAAAACACCAGCGAAGTTCCTGAGACAGGAAATCTAGTCCTGCCAAGAATGTAATAAGGGTTAACAGAGAGGCAGTTTCTGTAAGCAACACCAGAATATTTCCTTCCTGCCTTCCTTACAGGATTAGGCCAGTAATTTCTTCTATCAACTGGTTCTCCAAACTGCTTAGAATGTTAACAACCGGTTCTGGCAAATAGGTGCGAACTGGTAGAATCCCACCCCTGATATAGGGATATATTGCATGACATCCTGATTTAGCAAGCTTAGTGTAGGCTGGATTTCAGTTTTCACAACTGACTCCAAAACTATATTTTGAATGCTCATTGAAAATTCTCTATCAAACAGGAAAGATTTGGAGTGCTGCAAAGAGAAAAATCCTCAGTCCTCTATTCGTCAAATTATTATTAATTATTAGATAAAGGGATGAACAGAATGCATTTGCAGATGTTATACTATGGTGTATTTAATACTGAGGTATCTGCCAGGGGTTGGGTAGGGTGGAAATCAGCCACATCAAAATGGTGGTGGGAACAAGAATGATTGACACAGCATCATATCCATTTAAGAGGTGAAGTTTTAATTGTTTGTGTTCAGTTGCTTCAGATCAGGTTATCACGCACTTCACCATATGCTTTGCTGAAATCCAGGTATATTATTTCCACATTTCCAGAATTTACTAACAAAGCTACTGAAAGAAAAATGAGGTTAATTTGGCAGATTTATTATTGCTGAATTCATGCTAACCTGTTAAAATTGTGGCTTCCATTTTAATGTATTGCAGATGCCCATATTTAATACCCTAAGAGTTAGAAATAACATTCAAAATGATCTTAAAAAGTTAGAGAAATAAGTAACAGAATGAAATTTATCAGAAAAAAATGATAAGTGGTATATTTGGAAAACAAAAACCATACACATAGGTATAAAAATTTCCTTTAAAGTAGTTAGACTACTGCAATCTTACAAGATTTTAACTGGTTTGCAAAGATTATCAGCATATAAATGGAAATTATAAGCACCATAAATATTATGTTAATTAAGAATTATACATCTTGTATCAACACTTTTGGAACAGTCATGTTTCTAAAGCTTCAGTAATGTGATTAAAGTGAAAGCCAAGCTTGTTTCAAGGGGTAAAATATTCCAGAAAAGAGAAGTAACTTGTGTCCTGAGAATGCCTGCTTTTGAGCTCTTCCTGTTTCACTTTTCAATAGGTGAGAAGATAAATAAATAAAGCAGTTCTTTGTATATTTATTTATTTAACCAATTGATATAGTCACCCATCACAGTACATATAGTCCTCGACTTACAACAGTTCATTTAGTGACCATTCAAAGCTACAATGGCATTGAAAAAATGAGTTATTACCATTGTTCACATTGCAACATCCCCATGGTCATGTGATCAAAATTCAGACGCTTGGCAACTGACTCATACTTATGACAGTTGCTGTGTCTTGGGGTTCTGTGATCACTTTTTGCAACCCTTTGACAAGCAAAGTTCATGGGGAAGACAGATTGTTAAGTGTTACTAACTTCACTGCAATGATCCACTTATCAAGTGTGGTAAGAAAGGTTGTAAAATGTGGCAAAATTCACTCAACAAATATTTCATTTAGCAACATAAAATTTGAGCTCAATTGTGGTCGTAAGTCGAGGATTACCTGTGCATTTAATCTGGGAAGCTTACAACATTTATATATTTATGTATACCCACATACACTCCCACAAAATGCACATGCACATACATACACACACACACACACACACATAAATATAAACCAAATACACACATCAGCCAGAGAATCATTAAAAAAAACCCTTCAACTCAAGCAGGAAATGGACTCCATCACACACCCAGGACCCTGCATACAGAATATTGTTGTCCATTCCCTTGGACTCAGCAGGCAGAATCTGAGATTGGTAAAGTAAATATCAAAACCCTAAGCCATATTTTATATGTGATGTCCTTGTTGAATTGCATTTGGAAATATATTGGTAGTCAGCGTATCTCCTGTAGCAGAAGACAGTGAAGTAAGTGAGTAGCCTTAGCTCCTAGCATGGTAATAATATTTGTGGAAATGATTTTGGAATAGTAAATGGTTACAAACAGAATATGAATCAACTATGTGATATGGCTACAGTGGTGGGATTCCAAAATTTTTGCTACCAGTTCTGTGGGCATGGCTTGGTGGGCGTGGCAGGGGAAGGATACTGCAAAGTCCCATTCCCTCCCCACCCCACTAACCTGCTTTCCAGCTCCGTTCTCCTGTGCAGGGCAACAAAAGAAGATCCAGCCAATCAGCTGGGACCCAGGAGGCAGCAAATAGGGGGCGGGGGCGGGGGCAGTCAGAGGTGGTATTTGCCAATTCTCCGAACTACTCAAAATTTCTGCTTCCGGTTCTTCAGAACTGGTCAGAACTTGCTGAATACCATCTCTGTATGGCTACCAGAAGGTAAATGTAATTTCAGACTGAATCAGTAGAGAGATAGGGCTTAAAATCAGGTCTTTGACTAGGCCTGGAAACCTATTGCTAATCTATGCAGAGACCTCAACACTATACCAATGAAACTGCTTCTTTGAGATTGGCAGATGGAAAAACAATTATTAATGATCTTCAAACTATTTTTAAGGAATTGGGGAGTATACAGAAGTGTTATGACATGTTATTAAATCACGGCTATGGAAGTATTGAATTGTTATGATTTTTATTTATATAGGGAATCTTAAGATTGAAGGCTGGAAGAAATGAAGTCCAAAAATATACAAGTGAAGGTTGAAAAACGTCTTTTCTTTCATATGGATAATTTGTGCTAAACTGTGCATATTACATTGGAAATTATGAAACTAAGCAAGGGAAAAAAATCTAGAAAATCCTATGATTTGTATTTGTTAGGTCTTTGATGTAAAGTATAAATTTTCTCCTTGCTCAAGATGTGAAGATCTAGTCTACATAAAAAACTTATATACTTCTGATTAAGACTTGCAGATTTGCCCCCTTGCTATGAGAATATGACTTCCCCAAATCCCTCTTTTTCAAAAAGCTAATGTGGAAGATTTTTTTAGAAGATTTGAAAACAGTCCTTTAATGTTTGATTTGAAGAAGAGAAGGAAGATAATTGGAAGTAAGTTATTGAAACAGCATTGACTGAGTTTTTCAAACATATGAGTAATGAAGTAATATAAAAGGATTCCTAACAAACTTTAGAACAGAACCATCATAATGTTAATATTGTACAACAACCACAAGGTGGAACTACAGACTTGAATTCCTTCCACTCATTAGATGTCCAACTAGTAATGACAATGACTGTAAACCAGGGGTCTCCAACCTTGGCTCCTGGAAGCCTGGCGGACTTCAACTCCCAGAGTTCCACAGCCAGCAAAGCTGGCTGTGGAATTCTGGGAGTTGAAGTCCGCCAGGCTTCCAGGAGCCAAGGTTGGAGACCCCTGCTGTAAACACATGATAGAAGAAATTTGAGTTGGGAGAAAAATGTAGGATTCAATGAAAAAAGTTCTAATGTGATGTGTAACAAACAATTCCATACTGCATTTGGGGGAAATGGTCAGTAAAATAAAATACCTTTTTGATTTGGCAGTTCTATGTCCTCCAGCTATGTTTTAAGCTTATACATTAATCCAGGATTTCCCCCCCCTCAAATCTTTTCAGGCCATGGAATCTGTTAGTTTTTTTAAAAAATATACAGGATCTCAGACAAAGTAGTGAGTCTTCATGAGTACAAATGCTAACTGAGAATTTGAAGGTTCTGAATGTTAACTGATGAGCTTCACTCTTTCCATTCTACATTAGAAAAAATGCTATTAAAAAAATAACTTTTGTCTATTATGGAATCTCAACAAGTTCTTGAAGAATCCCAACACTGAGCAGAACCCAATTTTAAAAACCCTACATTAAGCTACTTTATACTAAATTCACATGAGTTCCCCCCAAAATATTGCAGAGGACTAAATTCATCCAAATCCTACTTCACACACTTAGAAATAAAACTTTTAAATAAATATTTGATTTTTAAATAAATAAATAAATAACTTTATTCTATATTTCATTTAAATTATCTTTCTTTGTGGAACAAAAAAGCTTTAGTGTGGAGTAATTGTGTGCTCTGTATATTTCTTTAGAAGGATTTATTCCTAAATAAGGATAGTCTTACACAGCAAATAGTTCAAACTCTCCAGGGAAAACAAAAGTTAGCACCTCTTTACTAGATACGTTTAAGTAGACACTGGACATTATCAGTTGTGGAGGTTTCCTAGTTATAATTTACAATAGAACTTTTATTTACAATTTCATTATGAGCAAAAATTAAATGTATATGTTTTAGAAATTGCTCTGCTCACATCTAAGGTCTTATAAAAAATATTTATTGCTAGATGGTACCTGGCATTACTTTTATTCCAACAGTGTTTGTTTCATTTTTTATTAGCTCAGTGATTGTTCCTAACTTCCTAGAATACAAAAATGCTTTTTTTGTTGTTAAGTGTAATACTTGCAGTTTAACTATTTATTCAAGTTCTAAACTTAGCTTTCTATAATTAGCAATGGGGACATCTGCAGGAGGCCCAGAAAACTGAAGACAGTAGTCATGACTATGCCCTGTCTCTTTATAAAGCAAGTAAACTTGGCACACATACGGAAGAGATGTAGGATACTTCTGTCATCTTGCCTTTTTGACTTCCCCTGTGGATGCTACTGATTAACGAAGATTACAGCTCCTGTTTTCTTACAGAAAGGGACTCACTTCTTTCACATACTAATCTAGTCACCTGTTTCTCTTTGTTTATCTTACTCCTTTTGATCTTAAGTTGGGGGGCGGGTGGGAGTGGGATAGATTGACTGTTGCTATGACAATGTGTGTGGGATTCAAGTTCTTGAAATACAAATCAGTATTCATCAAGACAGCTCCTATTACTAATACTTATGGCTGTCATGGATTTTTTTGTATATACATCATTCATTTTATCACATAGCAACCCTGAGAGATGACTCACGCCAGCTCTCTTGAGCATTGTGTGAGATGGGGTTGAACCTGGTTTATTTCCAATTTGAACACCTCCAGACACTTCTGCCAACCCTGCCCTCTACCATTTTGACAAAAGAACAGTCCCTGAGCAAATTAATACTAGGCCTCCTTGCCAGAACTTAAACAAGATTTTATTATTTGAATGGAAGCTCCAATCAAATTGGGGAATTCCCTGAGTTTTATATAGTTCCTGGCAGGTTTGTATTTTTAAATGTGTTTTATTCCCACTCCTCCTGAGTTATAGTTAAGAAAAAAAAAAGCATAGTTAACCTTGTATGCTTCATTTCAAGACATCATTCCTTTTCCAAAGCTGTACACAGAGTTAGGACAAAACAGTGATTCCGCTTGTTTGGTTCTCTTCCTAGATCTATAAAATAAATAATTAAAACCTCTATCTATAAAAATGTTGATGAGAAGTAGGAAGAAACAAGAGATCTAAAAAGCAAGATGTTGCTGAAAATGTCCCTTAAAAGATAACAATAGATATACATGGCATCTCAAAAGAGGCAGTCTAATTCAAAGTGTAATTCAATGATTGTAACTATACTGTATAAGGTCCACAAAACTCAGTATGACCTGCTGATATGCAGACACATGCAGAGCTGCTTTGCATATCCATAGTCCTTCTAACATTTCTGTAATTTAAAGTAGGCACTATAGTGGTAGATTATATCTGTACATACATATACAAGCAGAAAAGGAGAACTTTATTTTAATGTGTCTACTGATTGCACAATCTGTCTTGTGATTATATTAGGATGACACTTCCTGAATTTAGTAAAGTTAATCCTTAAGCAAACTTGCCAGAATGTTCTAGCTTGAAAACAAATTTAAAAGGACAAAAAATGGGATGGATGGGATGAGATTAAAGAAAATGAGATAAGAAAAATGTGATTTTATTATATTTTATTATTTTGTTAACCAGCCTCCTTGAGATGTAGGCCCTAATATGTTCTAAAAGTCTGAGATGTTCTGAAATAGATTCTACCTAAGATTGATACCCATGTGTCTTTGTCAAAACGTAATTTCTTTAAGCAAGCTAAAATGAAATGGGACAACAGCAGACAAGCATGTGTTTGCAGTACTATCATTTACCACCATTCCAGCAGAAAAGAAACCCAGTGTTTCTTTGCAGCTATTTCTTTTCTCCAGTTTACTCTCCAGTCTCTTTCCAATTATTGTTCTAGCCTGGGTACCTCACTATGCTCCTTACATGCCAGCTATTTTGTTCCAAATCTTATCTTACTCTTTACCAAGTCTAAGCTGCTAGTAGTAAGGTCAAACATAAATTTTGATGCCTTGATATATAGTTTGCAAGTGATGTTAAAAGCACTTATTGGAAAGGCATTGGGACCAAAAGGAAAAGCCAAGGCAACAGCAAACCATCTTGATATTAACTGCTGATTGATTCTCATCTGACTCTGGAAGATTGTGGAATTCCAATCTTGCCAGATTCTTTAAAAAAGGGAAAAAATTGATCCAAGTTATTTTTCTAAGCTTTTTTATATTCTCAGAAAGTATTAACTTCCCTGTTGGAGCCTTTCATTACACCATAGAACTATCTTAAAAGGATGTTATCAACAAGCATATTTCTAGTGTTAAATTTTCTCTCAAAATAAAGTGGGCGTAAATTTTTGGCTGCAAATCAAGATGACACCAAGATGAAATGCATGTTATGTCATAACATAAACACTGGGATTCCTGAAATGCATCCTCTGACCAGATATTAATAAATACATGACAGAATCTTCATTGTGCAATCACAATGCAGAACATTTACTGCAGATAGAAGTGGAGGATATGATAAGCATGCTGTTTGTGTTTCCTAGAATACAGACTCTCTGTTGTATAGGCCTGTTGATACTAACTACAACAATGTTTGTGAAAAGTAAAAAATAATAAAGAAACAAACTTTCTGGAATTGCATTAATATTAATTAGTATGTATGAATACATAGGAGATGAATAAGCTTAGTAGGAGCTCCTTTCCTTAGAATACCAGTAAAACAAGTTCTGGTATCTGATAAAGGAAAATTTCTTAACTTCCAAGAAAAAATATACCTGCAAGGAAAAAAAAAACAGGGGGGAGGAAGCAAGAGAAGTTGGAATTGTGCTGATCAAAATAGCTTGAATCTAATTTAATATCCCGAAATACCCCTTCCCCCTGCTCATAAAAAAGCACACCTCAATTAAATGGCAAATATGTTAAGATTCCTTATAGTCTGGAGATGTAATATAGCTGATCTTGTATTCTTTTTAATGTAAATCAAGAATGGTTGAGAAACCATCTCTGTAGTACAGAACATGGCTAATCAGTTTGTACCATCCTTCTCCTTTTGGTAACATATTTCTGCTTTTGGAAGATGTGTGAATCATGCAGCAGACAATTGTAATAAGCCATGATTTTTGCATTTTAAATTTTATATACTTCCACTTCTATGCTTATACAAGTCAAATACCAGTTTGGAAGATTACAAACCAATATTTTTCAACCTTGACAATTCTAAGATGTGTGGACTTCCTAGAGTTGCCAAATATTGAGAAATATTGTTACAAACCAACATTTAAATCTTTCCCTTAAAATGGAATCCTGTAGAAAAGGAAACCTTACCAATTGGCGTAGTTCTTAGAAATGTTAAAAGAAGAGATTATCTAAATAGAAATTGGGCCTAACATTAAATGTCACCTGCAGTATATTCCTCAAAATAAAACTCGTTTTACAGAAAACACATAAGCTCAACTGCTATGGCAAAGGAGAATGTACAATGGGATATACTACCTCATAAAAAAGCAGCACAGTCTTTATGCAGTGTTGTACATAATTTAATTTGCAGTTCTGTATATAAACTTTTACTGTATTGCACACTATTGTAACAAACTAATTATTTTCAAAGAAATCAGTAAATACTTAAAGGATTTTAAAAATAAGGGTTTTAATGCAGCTGACAAAAAAAGAGAAGCAATTTACTTAATGAGATACATTTTTATGTTGAAAATGAGAGTTACATACAGCTAGAGTACAGTTAAAAGATACCATATAGTCCAACACTTAATTCCTCAAATTGTGTAAAATTAACAAGTCTCTACTGTTGAATATACAGTATTTCATATGATGGAAAAAGTTTTTTTGTTTCTGAAATTATACAGAGGCATCTTTATCTTCTTGTGGTTTTTGTATATTTAAAATAATAGGACCATTTAGCACAATGCCAAATGTACAGTCTTCAACACAGTCTTCTTGCTGCCCTCCAGATGTGTTGGACAGAAATTCCCTTATTTTTTCAGCATGTCCATTGCTGGCAGGGAGTGATTGCTGACATATCTGGAAGACAGCATGCTGGAAATGTGTTTTCATGCACTGTGAATAGCAACTTCCTTATATTTTACCCAACCCCTTTCTATTCAATCTATTACTCCCTTTTTATGATTTATGTAAAATGTAAAATATTTAAACAAATCAAAAGAATGAAAAAAGTGTTTCAGAATTGTCCATCTAAAGTTGAGAACTTAGGCATGCTAGAATCCATTCCATGGACATCCAGAATGAAGCCTCATATTTACACATACTTAAAAATTATCCAATTAAACTACTGGCTAAAATTCATACCAGAATTTTAAAAAAATTATCTGCAGCATTTATTAAAATCCATGAACAAATCAATGAACTTATTGGATACAGCTAGCATACAATAGCATGTCCTCTGTGTAGATGAAATACAAAAAACAAACCAACCCTAACCGTTTTCATACAAATGTGTTTAATTTATTAATGTGACAATATATTACATAAAATTTGCTACTGCAGATTTTCATATGCTTGTCTTGCACATAGACAGACATTAGTGGACAAAGATGGCAAACAACTAACAATGATTAGCAAAACTGCCTGACAACTTAAAGATGTGCAGAAGATTGTATGATTCATCTTATTCTAGACTGAAAAATGTCTATAGAGGTTTTTATTAAAGGAGTGTCACAGAGATTAAAAGAAAATAATGCCAATTATATTACACGTATTGGCATTGTAGAGAACCCATTGATTTACCTAGCAATACAGATCAATTGGATAGAATAACCCTTCATTCTTGTAGATGTGTAAATTGAACATAAAATATGAGCCTAAGTGTATTGATGTGCCATCTTAAAGCAGACCCTCTTGGGATAAATCGGAAAGTAAGTGCCTAACTAAAAACTGCATGAATACATTTAAAAGCACAAGGAAATGTACTGAGCTACTGATCATTAAACACTGAAAAAGAAGTCTGAAAAAGTGCTGGAAGCAAGCACACGGCAGCAATATCTATACAGGTCAGTTGATGAGATTATATGAAACTTAATTCAACCCAATCAATTCTTTGTGCAACCACAAATTTCATTTCACCAAAAGAAAAATATGTTAGAAATGAAGACACCACACCACATATGGTGGCAGTTTCAAATGTTGTCTCTTTTCTATATGAATGAAGTGCTGCTGATGGAAACCATGATTGGAACAGCATTCCATCCTTGAATTTACTAATATAGTATACCAGAATAAAAACTTGGCATTTGTTTCTTTTCTTCTTCACAGCTAACAGAAATACCAGGTTTATCTAGCAACTTATCAATATTTTAATACTAAATTTTCAATTTGCTAAACCATTTATTCTCATAGCGAAAGAGATAAAAAAGATGCTTCCCCCCCTTCAATAAAAAAGGGTTGAAATGTGAAATACTTCAGGAGCCCCACTGACATTACTAAAAATCAATCCTAGTCTCTTAACAATACTGACCAAATCTTTTACAAGTTCCAGGCTTTCGGGTGTTTAAAACCTATTTAAATAGTCAATTCTTTAGATGCAAGTTACTAAACATGATTAAATATGGTCCAAAGCCCAGAATGGACAGAATTGTTCTTGCTTACTGAGACTGTGCTACTTATGGCACAGTATGCTTATAGTATATTAACTTACTGCCTAGGAAAATAACACAAACGATGAGGCAGGAAGAACTGCCAGCAATGTAAAAAACCAAGGCACAGGGCTAGCTACTGTACCCTACACAAATTTTCCAATTTTGAAAATAGGTTTGGTCAGTTTCCAGGAAGAGATCCTTAAGTCAATTAGCATACGCTCATATGGTGATAAATGCTACTTTTAAAATACTAATTAAGTTGGCTAGGTTTAGATTGTGTTACCAAAGTAAACAAAGAAACAAACAAACAAAAACCACTAAAAGAAACCCCTATGAACTGTAGCCTCACGCACAAAGGTGGACACGGAAGGATTGGCCAGCACAAACTAGAAGCAACATTTATCTTCCATTTCAGTCTAACTTGTATTTAGCCCGAACACCTTCAGTTTCATTCATACACATACATTATTCAAAATAAAATGGAGCATTCTTGAGTAAAAGGCTACTTCATTTTAAAAAAGTGGGTCAGAGAAAAGAGGAGAAATTAACAATACACAGAAAACAAAGGAAACAATAGAAACCAAAAGGTAAATAGGAAAAGTGGTCTATATTCTGTGTAACAGCACAAACCGTGCTTGCTTAATTGTGCCTAGTTATAAGGATTGGTGCAACCTGCACACATGGAAGATGGCAATAAAGACCTCAGTTAGCTTTGTGGAATGAAGTAACTAGGTAATTGTTTTGACATATAATGGTCTCAGCTCCACTTCATGAGTTAACAGAGTGCAAAGACCCCAATATGAGCCCTAATGTCCTCTTATCTCCAACAAGTACTAAAAATCAGCAAATTCTTTTGCACATTTCTCTGTTAAAGAAACACGGATATCTTCTTCCTCATAGTCATCAAAATTGCTGGTATCTCCTGGGCCTCGACATTTTGGTATGAATGGAGCTTCTACCTATATAATAAAAAAGCATGAACAGCTGTTAATTTCGTATCTGAAAGAATTAAACACTAAGACAGTAGGAATTTAAAAATAAATAAACAAAGCCTTCAAAAACAATCATTACAAGGACTATTTGACAGGGAATGAAAATACCCCAAAGAACAAATAGAAATACATTGTGTCACCCACTGTGTGAATCAAAGAACTACATAGATCAGGAAACTGCCAAAATAACAAAATTAATAAAGCAAAATTGAGTCAAAATGTAATACAGAAAACTGGAACAAACAAGGTCAAAAAGACTAAAATGCCATTTATCAGAAATCACTCCCCCAATCCTTAAAATATGTATATGTAGAAGAAACAAGGTGGGTATTAAAGGACAGTAGAATGCACTGAAAAAGGTGGAATAATTGAACATTGCATAAAGTTGCAAATCATAACCTTCAAAGCCAACAAATATAAAAGGAAAATTCAAGAAGCAAATGAAACAAATACATGGTCAAGAAGGATAAAGAGTGCAAAATTTCTTGGATCATTTGAAAAATAATTTGTAGCATCTCCACAAATGCTCAAGTCATATGATCTGTCACAATCAATCATTGTTTATTGGTTGTACTATTGATAAGATGCATTCTTATACGTTATTTACAACTGTGTTTGTGATACACAAAAAGTTACTTTTGTGAGTCTAAAATGGTCAACAAAGCAGATTCAAATAAGATCTGCAGCAAAGACTGCTTTGTGGGAAAAATGGATATTTTTTCTATATATTCCAGGCATTAATTTAAGAAAGCTGAACACATTTCCAGCTGTCTTTTTATGAATGCACAGACTATTGTACAGGATTACTACAGAAATACAAAACCTTGCACATGTACCTCATAAAACTTGCATCTGCACAAAATGGATCCTGATAATAATAAGATAAATAAGAGAGACTAATTTAAATGTTGCCATAAATGGATTTCCCTCCATGCAACCTATGGTTCACTACAGGTATGGCCAATTGTTGACTCTAGCAGTTCACCAAGGTTGCCAAATGTTGTAACAGAGTATATTGCTGCTGAGCTAAATTCAAAGTAAATGAAATTTTGTTTCTTCCTGTCCTGCTTATTTGGGGATTGTGGCTCTTTATGCCTCATTCAAAGGCTAGAACTGCCCTGTGACTACAAAAAAGGAGGAGGAGGAGGAGGAGGAGGAGGAGGAGGAGGAGGAGGAGGAGGTGATAAATGTGTATGCTTGGTATAGTGTTAAGGATTAGCTATATAATCAAATTCTCTTATAGTGCATTTCCCAAAAATAAAAAACAAATAAGCCAATTGTATAAGCCATACTTTGACACTGGGTTCCCAAAAATTACATTTATTTGAGGGTACCAATAGGCATAAACACACTTCTGAAATATTTTAATATATATGTTTTCTTAAATTTTCGCGGGTACTTACATGTATGGTATTCAGCTTTGTTTGGGTATTTTCCCACATCATTATAGTTGTGCTTTTAAAGTTGTAGCAACGTTTCGGTAGAATCTCATCTGCCATCATCAGGCTTCTGTATTGTGTTCGTCAAACACAATACAGAAGCCTGATGATGGCACATGAGATTCTACCAAAACGTTGCTACAACTTTAAAAGCACAAGTATAATGACGTGGGAAAATACCCAAACAAAGCTGAATATCATACACACACACACACACACACACACAAATGATTTGTGATAGAAGACTAATGAAATACATTATATTTAGTAGAGAAGAATACAAATAATAGAAAATCTCCCTTGATACAAATATAATTTAGAGTAGAGATAACAACGTTTCCATTCTTTGATAAAAGTTATATTTAAGAATTTTCCCTTCAAAATGAAATAAAACCCCAAGTGTTAATTGTAGCCTGTCTTGAAATAATTAATACATTATTTATTGCAACTATGCTGTACTGTCACACTGCATAGCTCTGTAACTAGCTTCTTTTTATCAATTATTATGTTTCAGATTTCACTTTTAAATAAAGTTTTTGTAAAATAGCATGCCTATGAACCTTGAAACGACCATATAACTACTAGAAATGCTTAGCATACAAAAGATCAAGAAATATAATTTCTTAAGATAATTTTAAAAAGGATTATAAGTTGAAGATTCCCAACATATTTTAGAGAAAGAATGATAATTTTTCTCATGGAAAATATTAATAAATATTTCACTACACTATTGCTTTAGTGAGAGTTAGATTAGCAATCTTTGCCTCTCTGTTACTTAGGTGAAGAATACCCAGTATCTGTACATGTGGAACAGTATCTGAGAGAAGCTAATAGAAGGAGAATACAGTTGTAGAGTAAATCATTTGATATCAAGAAGCAAGTGGAGATTTCTACAATTAAGAGAGGAAGGAACCCTTCTGTTTTTGAATAGAGTCAAGGTAGATTGATTCTAATCTTATGATTCTAATGCCAAAAATACTTTGGAAATATTCTGTGTTTTAAAGGTAAAAGCAGATATAGCAATCTTAAATAAGAAAGGACAAGGAAATTTTCATTTTCTGTCGCTAAGTTCCTTTTAAAGAAACACAAACTTACCTTTCTCTGGTAAATGGCAATCCAATCTGTAGTGGCAAACCATTTGTGGTTTTTAATGTCATTTACTCCATTCTTGAGATTTCCATACCGCTTGGTCAAATCTACCTGGAGTAAATTTCTTAATAGATCCTTAAGATCTGAACTGAAATGCGATGGGAAACGTACCTACAAAATACATCCAATACATTTACTGTAGCAATATATGTGCTGTTGTTTGGAAAGGATGACAGATGAGATGGGGTATATGGTGTAAATCCAAATGCCAAATATGGATATTTTATACCACTGAGTATTTCCATTCAGTGGAGATAAAGCCTATAAAAATTCAAACAGATCGATATTTTCTTTCAAAGATTTTGGGTAGTCCTCAGTTACACTGACATCGAAAAAAGTGACATATGGCCATTTTTCACACGGCTGTTGCAGGTTCCCCATGGGCACATGATCAAAATTCAGATGCTTGGCAACTGATTCATATTTATGACAGTTGCAGTGTCCTGCAGTCATGCGATTAGCTTTTGTGACTTTCTGACAACCAAAGTCAAGGGGGAAGAATATAAATTCTTCTAATACCAAATCTTAGTAGAAGAACTTTAATAGATGCAAATCTTATTTTCTCAGCATTTTAGTCCTGCTACTGCTTCCCCCCCAATAAGCCCTAGTTTATGGGGAAATCTAGAGGAATAATTCCACTCTATTCCAATTGGAAAATTATTTTGCTTATAAGTACTACTTTTTGTCAGAAAAAACCCAGAGACACTGCTAATATGAAACAATAATTGTCTTTACATCATTTACTATGTGCTTTTCCCTCAGCATGATTTCATGTAAAGAATCATGTGTTAAACCTTAGCCGCTTTTATTCACAGTGAAATTATGCATGTTAGATCACTCACAGGAGTTCCTTTTTGTGTCACATAATGTTTATACACAATATAAATACACTAGGAACTCATAGTCACAAAATGTAGTTAAACGGAACATACATAGTTATAATCCATTCCTAACACCAACAAGTAACTGAACAGAAGGATGAAGACAGAACTTAATTCCAAATAAATCTAATCTAGGATGCTGATGGTGAAATGGTATAGGTAATACAACTGTATTCTGAAAGAGACACAAGACAGATTAATATCAATGAAAGTTAGTTTTTAGAAACTGGAGAGAAAAATTGAACGTCAGAGGGAAAAAGGAAGGAAATGTCAGAAATCAAGAATATAGACAAGCCACAAACAATCACACTCTCACTGACAGTACTGAATCTTTTCAAATGTTTGTTTTCTGTTCAAATCAATCAAGAGTCCCATGAAGCAGTACTTCCATGAAGTCCTTTGTCCCACCCAAAAGTGGAGAAGAGTGTTGCAAATAAATGCACTACATACAATGAAATTCAGGGAAAAAAGTGCCACTGTTTTAAGCAAATCTAGCCACTGAAGTTAATATGACTCTTACAGCAGTAGTCCTTTCTTTTTTGTTTTTATTTTGTTTTCCAACCTCACAGGAAAAAAAAAATCAGGTTAATTTAAGGAATAGCATAGAAGTGCTACTACAGTCACTCTTGTATGAGTCAGAAATTCTTCTTCCCCATCATTCACGAATAATGTATTGTCCTTGTCCAAACTACCCAATAGCAAAAAGCAGGTGCATCAAAATATGAGACACAATGTTCCTTCCTCCCTAACATATGAATGGAAAGGCAGCAAATTCAAGGATCAGCAGATTGTGAGTGTCACTTCATCTCTCTCTCTCTTCTTGTGCGGCTTTTTCCATTTATGGAAAAATCAAAAGTGCACTAATACTCTCCCTCTCTCTCTCTCTCTCTCTCTCTCTCCCCCCTCCCTCCCTCCTTCTCTGTCTCTCTCTGTGAGACTATTTGTTTTTATGTAGCGTTATGATTCTGGACACTTCAGAAGGAATCTCATTTTGCTGTCTGAGTCACACACATTTTTCTTAAGCCACTGAATCTGGCTTTGAGCTTGGTCAAGTCTGATATGTATCCTTTCACAAAAAAGATGGTAAATTCTTCATCATGACATCATGTTCTATATCAGTGTTTCCCAAAGTCCACCACCCCCTTGGTGCTACAAACTCATCCTCGGTGCTCCCCACCCAGGGGTGGGATTCAAATTTCTGTGGGCATGGCCTAAGTTGAGGGTGTGGCTTGGTCATGTGACTGGGTGGGCTTGGCCAGGTGATTGGCAAACCAAATACAAGTGGTTCTCACTTAATGGCTAGTTGTTTATCAAGTGTTCTGATTTATGACTGGCCTCCCCAGAGCTACTTGACCTGTTTTTGGAGTTTTGACAGCTTTAGATCAGAGGTCTAAATCCCACCCCTGCCTCTGTGTTTGTGTGAGAGAGGGAGAGAGAGAGGTTGGATCAGATTTCTCTCTCTCTCTCCCTCCCTCCCTCCCTCCCTCCAAAAGTTTGGTGGCCCCTGATCTAAAGGAGAGGGATCTAAAGGATCTGAGAGAGGGAAAGAGAGAGAGAAAAGAAAGAGAGAGAGGAAGAGAGGAAGAAAAGAAAGAGAAAAGGGAAAGAAAGAAAAAGGGACAAAGAAGGGGGGATGGAAGGAAGAGACAGAAAGAAAAAGAAATAAAGAAGGAGGGAGAGAAGGAGGAGAAAAATAATGAGATATCTATTCTAGTCCAATCACCTGCTCCAGCAGGGTTAGAAGGGAGTGTGTGTGTGTGTGTGTTCTCCTTGTCATTTACCAGTACATTTTGGTTTTGGATTCTTCAGAATTGGCACTGTAATACATTGGGGAAAAGTAATTTTTAGGGTTGAGATCTGGTCCAATGGATCCTGTTTAAAGCCTCAACAAAATGTGAGAGCTTCCTGGTAGTCTTGACCATGTTTCGTCTATAAAACCTTTAATAGAAGCCAAAAAGGTTTCAATGTGCTGGCAAAGATGTTTCAATGTGGAAAAGGGCCTCAGTCTAAACTAGGCCTCATTCAATCAGATGCATCAGGTCTCTCTTTCTCTCTCTCTCCCTCCCAGACTGGCTTTGCTCTACTTTCCCGATGTGCCTGTGGGGCTGCAGCTTTGAACATGGAGGGGGGGGGCAGACAGACAGACAGTTTGGTAGGTAAGTAGCTAGGTAGGTGGTAGGCAGGCAGACCTTTTGGATGGATGGATGGATGGATGGATAGGTAGATAGGTAGACAGATCTATATTGGTAGATAGATAGGTAGGCAGGAAAGCAGGCAGGAAGACAGACATACCTTTTGGATGGATGGATGGATGGATGGATAGGTAGGTAGGTAAGTAGATAGATCTATATTGGTAGATAAATAGGTAGGTAGGTAGGATAACTTTTAATTTTAGGGACAAAATTTACATTTTTCTCTAACTTATTAATCAAGAGAGGAAAAATGTCCAATTTTGTTCCTACTAAAAATTATATAAAAAAGGTAGCACAAATGTGTGTGCTATTCTCATGAAAATGCTTACCTTTCCAGAAACAATTTTTTCATAAATCTGGATTGGTTGATCTGCAAAGAATGGAGGATATCCAGCTGCCATTTCATAAATTAACACTCCTAAGGCCCACCAATCAACTGCTTTATTGTAGCCCTGATGAAAAATATTGGAATTAGGTGTAATGATACTTACCTCATCCAACTTTTGGCATTAAATAATCACACACACACATATAAGAATATAAATGCTTCATATTTAGATAGCATAATTTTAAAAGTTTTATTCTCATATTATTCAATAAATAGATGTTTGAGGACATCTAGAACAAAAAATGACTAAATTATATATACTTCACAATTATATTACAAAAAGCAAATGGAAGAGACTCCATTCAACACAGCTTGCAAAATTTACTTGCATGTAAATTTTGCCATTTCACTGCTGAAGTGTAAGTCAAGAATTATCTATATAGAAGTTGACCCTCATGCTTCAAAGAGTCATAAAAGCACTATTGTACAGTGCTAAAATCATCCCAAGTAAAGATTCTTTACTATTTTCTGAAATTAAATGTGTTAAGACTTTAAGAGGGTATTTTATAGAATACCAAACAATGCTTTGGCTTGAAGAATTTGACTAAATTATTAGATTCTACATGAGAAAATATCATGACAAAATTTGATAATTATTACCTAACCCATGGATGGGTTTATTTGAAATTTCAGATGAAACTTCTTCCTAAGTATATTTAGAGCAGTATTTTCCTTTCAACAGTGCTTAATTAACCTGTCAGGTATTTTCAAATACCTTGCTAAGAATTATTTCAGGTGCCAAATATTCCGGAGTCCCACATAACGTCCAGGTTCTTCCTTTTACTCTTTTTGCAAACCCGAAATCTGTGACCTAGAAGAACAGAAGGAATTATTATATTTCCCAAATTAAAATAAAACCAAATTAATGCTAATCATATACATAGGTTATATTTAATCATAGAAATGGGTTTTTATGTCATAATGGAAGCAAAATAATAGTAGTTTTAGGTGTATCTTTTTAATCAAACAAGGCATGATTGGTAACTAGTTCATTCTTAGAAGCATTAAAAAATAAGAATTAACCCCAAAGTATAAACCTCAGATATGCTATGGTCAACACTGTGTAATGTTTATAACAACATTAAGCTTTTGTTTTTAAAAAGCAGAAAGTAAAAACCACAGCTGGGCAATCAGTTTTGGAGTCCCAAAATATTTGGTGGGATATTTTTTGGCGGGTGAGGGTGTCATGAAAAGGTGAAAAAAGTGATTGACACACCTATTTTCCCCTAGCACTGAACAACAGCAGCAGCAAACATAAGCTGAAGGTTTTCAATCATATAAGCTGTTGTGCCTCCTGCATCACTTGTATGCTGAAAGAATAAAACTGAAAGTGTTGCGCCAATTGGTAAAAGCTACCCATTCTTGATATAACCAATTTGGATCAAATTCAGCAACTATTTTCTCCAATATATATTTTAATAGATTAAACTGATTTGGAAAAAAAAACGAGTCCCTTACAAAATACTCTAAGTCTTTACCACATCTTGCTATAGATAACAAAATATTCATGTCTATAAATCTTTGTATCATACCTGAATATATCCTTGTTGATCAATTAAAAGATTTTCAGGTTTTAGATCTCTGTAGATGAGGTCTAATGAATGGAGGTACTCAAACGTTAGTACTATCTGAGCTGCATAAAATCGTGCATGTGGTTCACTGTAATCAATGAAAATATTAAGTTGTTAAAACTGGTACTATTTTACTCAAAAGTACCATCATTATCTTTCAAATACAGTGTATGATACTCATACAAAAATCTATGAACTGTTAGAAATATATCAGAAAAATTACTTTCTGTTCTACAAAAGGATTGCAAAAGGAATTCAAAAGTACATATATAATACAGGTTCTCCTTATTTAGCAACCACAATTGGGATTGACAACTCAGTCACTAAGTGAACCAGTTGCTAAGTCACAAGTCACATGACCATAACTTTGTTTTCCAGTTCTAAACTGACAAGAGTAATCAGTTTCATACCTTCTGTTTTTCTTTGCCTCCTAGCCAGTCCCCCACCCTTTGGATTGGTCACCCCAGGCTGGATAATTAACAAAAAAGATATTAATTTTTGCATTTGGAGAGAAAAGGATCAAAGGAGAGTAATCACAGCAAATGCTGAAAACGGTTGTCCTCACTGTGTCTGCTGACTGTACTAATTTCTAATCTCTAGGATTACAAATTAGTACTTGTCCAATTGTTTGCCCATGTCTAGGAAACAATCAGACAAGAAAGGCAGGAGCCCTCAATAGTTTGGTCAGAGAAAAAACAACAACGTAGGAAGGACCCACCCTAATGAATCAAACAATTGAAAGTTTGTACTTTCAGACTTGCATGATTCTGTTAATGTAGCCTTCAATAACGTAGAATTAATCTAGTTTCCTATCTGGTTCACCAGGGAGGGCTACAACTCTCTCTGCAGATTCATGCAGGGCTGATGTGTTTGGACAGGAGTAGGGGTGGAATTCAAATTTTTTAACAACTGGTTCTGTGGGTGTGGCTTAGTTGGTGGGCATGGCTTGGTGATCATGTTATTGGCTGGGCGTGGCCAACTCAATATCACTCACATTGAGGCGTGGCCAACTCAATATCACTCACATTGCCTGGCCTCTCATGATTGTGGGGATGCTGCAACAGTCATAAGCGTGAAAAATGGTCATAAGTCACCTTTTCAATGCCATTGTCACTCCACACAAGCAAAGTACCAACAAAGAAGGGGAAAAAAACTCCAGAGAATTTCCTGACACTAGTCCTGCCAAGAATGTAATAAGGGTTAACGGAGAGGCAGTTTCTGTAAGCAACACCAGAATGTTTCCTTCCTGCCTTCCTTACAGGATTAGGCCAGTAATTTCTTCTAACAACTAGTTCTCTGAACTGCTTAAAATGTTAACAACCGGTTCTAGCGAATAGGTGCGAACTGGTAGAATCCCACCCCTGGACAGGAGGGATTTGGCAAGGGGAGATGGGGGCTTCTAATTTGTGCATACTAGTCCAATATGGATGCTGGAAGGTAGGGAGGAGGAAGTGAAGGGCAGAGGTTCTCTGAGGGCTTGTTGCGTGCAGCCCCCAACTGGAGCACTGTGGTGAGGTGGCTTCCCTCATCTGCTGTCCAGAATTTTTTTTGACTATGATAACAGACCAGGCAGACTTAGAAAGACACCATCAACTCCTGTGCATCTATTCCTGGCTGGCCCCGGATCTGAAAGGACCCAAAGGGACACCTTTTCAGCCACATTTGATGTTCCAGGTCTGAAGTCTCTGCCCCAGCATGCTTGCAAAGAGAAGGTGTCTGAAGGTAGTTTGCTGACTGCCCTTAGATTGTGCCAGTTTATGACCTCATGCAACCTTTTGCATTTTGGTCAGAGCTGTAGAAGAAAGCTAACTGGCCTTGGCAAAAGCATGAAAAGTTTAATTGGCTGAAAGGAGGGGACTGCAAAGGAACCAGGATTTGCTAAGTGGCTGCAGAGCTGCCTTTCTCTCTGGTAGTACCATCTGTTTTTGGAGGATGGCTATCTTTCCCCTAATAGGAACTGGGCGCAAGAAGCCCTGGATCAGAAGAGAATAAACAGGCACACAATGGGGACTACAGGGCTGTTTGCCAAGCAGCTGCCAGGATTAATACATTGCTTTTGTTTCTATGTGTGTTCTCCACTGTGTGCCATCTTACTTTCTTCTAATCTCTTCTCCAATCTCTCCACTGTGCAAGAGGGGGAGATGTAATAAAAACAGACCAGACCCATTGTATTGATCACAGGACTGAGGGAAGCTGCCAATGTCCAATGGCTGCCAATTAGTCATTAAGTTATTTTTTTCAGTATCATCATAACTTCAACAGTTGTGGAATGAGTGGTCAATAAATATGGAGGACTATCTGGATCAGATCCTATGTATTTCAAAATATAAAATTATAGTATACATGCTAAAGCAAAAATTGTTTTTCAAAGCTATTTCAGAATGTTTTCAAGTTTATGCTGAGTGAAGTAAATATTTTCCCATATAGAAATCACTTAGAAATGATAGTACATACTTTGCAAAATAACTTATTTGTTTATTCCTACCTGAACCTTCCAATTCTTCTTAAATGTGAGAACATTTCCCCTCCAGGAACATATTCCATAACCATATATAAATTAGAATTGTCCTAAAATAAAGAGAAGCATCGTTAATTGAAATTGTAGATACACTTTAAAAGATCCAAATATATTTCTGGCAAACAAACAAAAAGTTTATTTAAGCACTCAGTGTTCTTGAACACTGAATTTGGGGGAAAAACAGCAAGGTGAACCAGAGAATACCTGGCTGAATTAAAATTGACCAGCCTTACTCCATTATTCTCAACAGAAGAACACAAGTAGCAATAATGGCAGTAGTATGTATGCATGAGAAATATTCCACAGATTTTGGGAAAAACATATAAAAATTTAATAGATTTTTCTTCACAATAACTTTATCATATAGAGTTTTTGTACACAACTACTGATAAGACTGATGATCCTCATTTAACAACTCATTCAGTAACTATGAATGGTGCTGAATGAGTGGTATTTACAACTGGTCCTCATAACTGTGGCTGTCACAATACCCCTATGGTCACATGACTATGATTGCTGGCAACTGACTTGCAATTATGATGTCACAGCATCCTCTGCTTATGTGATTGCCATTTGGGTCATTCCTTGCTGCCTTCTAAAAACAAACTCAATGCAGAAGCTGCAGGTGTTCACAAATGGCGACCACATGGCGTCAGGCTTAACAAATATGCAGGGTTCACTTAATGATGACAACTTGAAGTGCTGGCATCATGATCATGTGATGTTGTGCTTTATCACCACAGTGCTTAGTGATGGAAATTCTTGTTTCAACTACTGTTGTTAAGTGAGGTCTACCGGTATGCAATTCCGATTTATATACAGTTATATTTAAATATATGGCTGGAGAATTTAATATTTTTTTCTGATGCCATTCTTTGTTATATAACTGTATGCAGGGTGCTCCATTGCTCCATTTTTTAAAAAACAACTAAGACAATCGCTAATAGATTCCATTCAATATTATCCACCATGCCACAGCAAAATCCATGGTGATAGATTTTATAACAGATTTCTTTTAAATGAGTCATGGGGTTATATTCTTCCTGCTTCCTATATTTATATTTATTTCATTTCTATCCTGCCTTCATTATTTTTACAAATATCTCATATCCAAAACACCCTCTTCTTTCTATTTTACCCACACAATAACCTGTGAGGTGATTGGGCTGAGAGAGAATGGCTGGCTCAAAGTCACCCGGTTGGCTTTCATGACTAAGCAGAACTAGAACTCACCATCTCCTGGTTTCTAGCCTGGTGCCTTAACCACTACACCAAACTGGCTCAATTAAGTAGCCCTATTAACACCAATACCTGTTGTCATCTTACTACTTGAAACAAGACAACTTCAAACTGTATTTAATCTTAAGCCCAATTTTAAAATATCTAAACAAAAATGGATTATAAACAATATTAAATTAATGAATGCCATTAATTTATAGCAACTAGTTTGTCAGATGCAACAGCATGTTACTTTTCCACATTCTGGTTTACAAATCCCATATTTATTATTTAAATAGTGATGTATGAATATGACCAAAGAAGGAATTTCTTTATTTTATTAAACTGACTTGTTCAATGTGTAAAACTTGCAATCATATTATATATGTATAAATTAATGAAGCATCTAACATGTAATTTTAATAAGTGAGCATTTTCAATCATCTTTGGACTAGTCTTATTTGGGAAGTAAACCTCTATGAAAAAGATGGCACCCATTGGGCACTGTAAGACAAATTATGCTAGAAAAAAGTAACTAGTGTTGCTTTCTGATCCAATTATTACCTTAAAAGAATACTCCAGTCTTACAAGAAAAGGAAAGTTCACTGCTTGTAATATTCTTTTTTCATTCAATGTGTGTTCTATTTGCTTCAATTTAACCACCTAAGAACAAAGTCCAGTTTAGAAAGAATTCAAAACAAAACATTTAGTTAAAAATAGGAAAAAGATCAGTTCTAAAATCAGTTTGCATTTTATAAGTGGCTTAAAGCAGGGATCCCCAATCCCCGGGCCTTGAATCGATACTACTCCGTGGCCTGTTAGGAACTGGGCTGCACAGCTGGAGGTGAGTGGCAGGTGGGCAAGTGAAAAACCAACTCCCCCCCCCCAGTCTGTGAAAAAATTGTCTTCCATGAAACTGAACCCTGGTGTAAAAAGGTTGGGGACCTCTGACGTAATGAATAAAAGAACTGTGTACTTTATTTCATCTTTGGGTTCAGACTGTACTGTATATAAGCTATATAAAAGTAATCTGAACAAATACAGTTTGTTGAATGCTTGCAACCAATTACAGTGACAGTTTAGAAAGTTCATTTCATGCATATCATCTAAAGCAAAAAAAGAAAAACCTCACACCCACAAAACTTACAAAAATTGATGTGTTTCATATTACTCTCTTAGTTAAACTATAACATTTGATTATGGGGTGTCTTCAAGGAGAAAGAGTAAATGATAATGATGAAGATGATAATATTTTTTTGGATCTTGGTTAGAATCTGAATCTGAAAAATGCTCACACAAAGAATAATCTCAAATCTAATGCTAATTACATGAGCAAACAGCATCTGACATAGAAAGAGAGTAGGAAGGCCTGATTCAGGGTCGACAAGATAAAGCAGCGTCTGGAAGCCCTGCATTCCAAGAATGCTGAATCACATCTTGATTTTGTTACAGTTTTACAATTACTCTTTTGCTTAAATGTACATTTAACTTAACAACTGTCATACTCATTTTCTTCCATGTTTTTATAACATGGATGACAGAGAGGTATTTGTTTTGTGCCATCAGATCAGTGCTGGAGACTAACTAGACAAATCCCTGCAGTTTTCTTGGCAGATTTTGAAAGTTGTTTGCCACCTCCTCCTTCCTAGGCCTCTGAGAGTGCCTGGCCCAAGGTCACTCAACTGGATTTGGCTCTTAAGACAGGACTAGAACTCACGGTGACATAACCACATTATTCGTCTGTGCCGTTCTGAGATCAAGTGGCTGACTACTGCTGCGTGATAGTTTTAATTTTCAAGAAGTATTAATGAAAAATTAAGTTTAAAAATGCAGCTACATGTGTAATTCGATCATTCAGTAAAAGTAAACTGAAGACATAAACATTATACATTTTGAAATATTTAATTACATTGTTTCAATATATCAACATAATGAAATTGGTGCTTGTAAAAGTAAAAGTACTGGTGCTGCATGCCAGCTCTTCTAACTTGTAGCTGCCAACTATATTAAACTCTATTAAAGTCCAATCTAAAAATACAATTTTTAAAGAGAGAGCTCAGATTTAAGTGAATAGAAAAACGGCAGAATATTCATAAAACAAAAAGGATGTTGTGAATATAGATAAATGTTAGCACTGGTTTGGCTACACAATCTGACAATAGTTAATCAACCACTAGCTCATTTCTTTTCAATACACCAAGGAGTATTCATTTGTTAAAACACACACACACACACATACACACACACAAGGCAGATTTATTTTATACAAATATTATTCAGTCTAAGCACAGATGCTTTAAAGTGATATGACCCTACACAGAAATTTACTGTTAAATGTTGCATTTTTTCCTGAGTATTCATTATTTCCTATATGCTATGTAAAAATAATCCCTCCTGCTAGGGTCTAAAGGCAAATCAAATACCTTGATCAAACTGTGCTAGGTGGGTGCCAGAAAAGGAGGAGCATCTTCTTTTCTTTTTAAAATCCTTTCCCTTTGTAAAATGATTCTCTTCTACTCCTATCCAAAATACAAATCCTATTGCAACCAACAGGCTAGCTTGAGAATTGTTTAGGAACTGTATTGTCCAGATCAATGCCCTCATTCTGCACCCCTGCCTAGCATATCTACTCTGACACTGGGGTAAAAGTGAATTTATATAGTAGCTAGGTTTGGATTTCTGGAATCCGTAACAGCCAATTAAAATTAGCACCATGGTTATTATTGAAGCTAAATATCAAAATCCTCTTTTATATTCCTTTTACTGCCAAAATCATCCAACCTTAAGGATTACAAAATGGAAAGGGAAAAAAATGATCTCAAGGGCTTTAACTATTATATGTCACTATTTTAGAGGAGGAAATGTTGCAGAATAATACTATTTCTTCCATTAAATAATAACTTAATAATACTCAATTCTACACATACTCATAGCTGTACAGCTGTTCACTGCACTATTTGTAACTATAAGGCATGTGCTGTAATAATAATAAGCACAACCTCAAGATTCATTTTTAAAAATGCCATATTTTTTCCATTCGCACTGTGTACTTATTGCTTCTTCAGATTTATCTCAACTCTTCTCATAAGTCATTTTTCAAACAAGTACTCTGAACCACCATAACTGAACAAGGCATTTGACCAATGCTCTCTGTAAAACACAATCAATGGAGAACACTCAGCATGTGCTTTATATATCTCTAGAGCAGTTGGTATGCCATTCTTCCAGCACAAAGCAAACAAGCAGGATTTTCACTGAGCTGAACTAGTGCAGAAAATAGCATTCAAGAGGCATGTGAACAACCCAGAAACAGTGAAGCTTGTACTCCATCTGAACCACAGCTTTGCAGGCAAACAAAAACACATATCAGTGAAGATAGAATTAAGTAAGCTGTTATAAAAATACCAACTTTTTGTTTATCCAATATCTTCATGGCATAATACTGTTCTGTAGATTTGTGTTTCACCAACATAACTCTGCCAAATGATCCAGTTCCAAGTGTTTTAAGCCTCTCGAAGTCATCTAACCCAGCAGTATTCTGTTAGTAAGAACAGATAAAATATCCCAAGTGTAACAGGTTATTATAACAGTAATTAATTCAATTACATATACATATAATTTATCAAGCAGGGTAGCACCTGTGTCTACTGGAGAGAAAAGGGAACTTGGAAAACAGAACACCTGTTATGTTTGTAAGAGATCCTAGAAATCAAGCCCTAAAATCTTCAGGTAGCACAGAAAGCCTCGCATGTGAAATTGTAAATGTCTGATTCTCAAAGTCAAACAGATAAAATATCTCAAGTATAAGTGATCATTCATGAATAGATGAATGAACTATAAAGCAGTTCTTGTATTTCCAAATGGGAACAGTAATCAGAAGTAGCTAATATTTCTATGTATCCAAAAGATATTGATTAAATGATGATATATTTCATAAAGTGCTGAAGCTCTGTTCAGTTTACTTAACTTATTACTCATTAAGTAAGTGTCAGGGACAAGTTGCAGAGACTAATAGAATAATATATTTATATGTACTGAACACGTGGACCAGTTCAGTTTCTACCTACCTCTGTTTAAGTAATATGGATCTTAAGTGTGAAAAGGAAGGTGGAAGCGCTTAATGTGGTTATGAGCACTGAGGCTATGAAGCACCCTCACCCTTGGATAGTCAGCTTATGGAACATTGCTGATCAAGGCCTCCTGGACTGTGTTAATTGGTGTGGTAGTTGATGGATGCTAGCTTGAGGGCTTGCGCCATTTACCAGGGGTGATGGAACCTGATTACAAGCCATCAAGTAGTTTTTGCTCCTAGCAACTGCATTATTGTTACTGCCCAATATAGGCACTGCTTACTTTAGCTGGCAGCTGGGGTGACCTTCACATCTTGGGTGACCCTACTGGGAATATATGCTCATGCCTCACTCATTCTTCCCAGGAACATCCCCCACCATGATGAGGCAACACAGCAAGACGGGTGGAACGGATCCTGGGGTGCTCTTTTTTCGCTTGAAGAGGCTTGTCCTTCCTGAGGCTCCAGAGTATTTTAGCAGGTTTGACTGAGTTCTCTATGGATGAACTACTGAGTTTAATGTGTGTGTGTGTTGTGGGAGACTATGTGTCCTTGTCCTGTGAAGGGATGCAAAGGATGAGAGTTGAGGAGGTAGGCAGGACTACCTCAACCAGTGATGGGCAGGAGGATATATGATAGGAATGAAGGATGAGCCACAGTTGAAGATATTGGATCTGCTGTTTGAAAATGGTCCCTCTGTCCAGTCCTCAGTTTCTATGCTCAATGCATGGCTAGTAGATTCTTAGTGACACTGAATTTCAGTTGTTGCTTTTGAGTGACCAACTGCCATATAAGTTGCTCTCACACACAATGCCAGCTTTGGAAGTCATATTAGCACCAGAAGCTTCCACACTGCCACATTCTTGTGCTTGGGAAATTGGAAGGGTGGAATTTCATGGAGTGTATGTAGTTCGACATAATAACATTCTTCTTTACAATCAAGGTCATGTTATTCCTGCACCTGAATGAGGACTGGTTTAAGAGATGTTAATTTGGGACGGATGGTGATTGTGGCACATGATGGAATAATGGGTGCAGGGGGATGGACTTGTATTTTTAATTACTGAAGGAAAACCTGTAACTCTCAGATTTGGGTTTTCCCAGATGTGCCAGTATGACTTTTCCAATAAAAATAAACTTTGAGAAAATGCCTGTCTTAGAGTTTTTGATTGGAGCTTGGTTTTGCTGGAACGCTGACATATTCAAGGAAAGTGACAGCTTTATAAATCTTACCAAGACCTGGTTGGTCTCAGTGGAAAAGGGGTTCCTCTCTTAGAACTGTGTCCATCTGGCTTTAATTACCAGCTTCTGTGGGGGTGGTAGGAATGTTGGACTGTCTCTTGTTGTAATAATAAGATTTATTTTTATCCTCATTTGTGCCCCTTAATCCTGGAGGGAATACAGATATATGCTTCAATTGGCAACATGGCAAAATTTTGCTTTTGCTGCAAATATTAATGATCATCATTTCAGAGGTAGAAGTTGCTTCCACTATTATGCTTTCATCAAACTGAAAACTTCAGTAGGACGGCAATGAACAGTTTAAGTATCCAAATATTTACCCATATGCTTATTCGCTTCTCTAGGGGATGGTATTTTATAGAAAGAGTTGAAATATATTGACTTGTCTCAACAAAGCACTAAAGTCAAGAGGTTTAAATTTGAAAAAATACATTGGAACACTATGTGCTAGAGATAAAATAAATTTTTTGCGATACAATATATGCACACAAAAATTAATCAGAAAAAATGTTTATTTACCCAAACATGAATTGTGAACTGAGAATCAGCTTCAGGATGTGTATATAAAATAGACACATTAAATGGCAACAACTTAGCACAATATCTATTGTTCTTGGAATTTATTAGTATAATTTAGTAATTATTCATATAAAAGAGATTTTCTCTATTCCTGAATATTGTAAATTAGAATAATGAGTGACATTTAAATTATTTCTTTACCTGAGCAGGACTTTCCCATTTTCTTAAAAAATCTTCTTTGGCTTTGGCTAGAAATTCTTTCACTGAAATTAGAAAACAAAAACAAAACTGTTGGGTTCAATTCACTACAATAATAGAACACTTCAAAATTATTTAAAGCTGTTTCAAGGAATGCTGAAAAAAAATCCACAAATAAAAAGCAAAATTTCTATAGGAGTTATAACAGCTCTCTAAATCTTATAAATTACAATATAAATTTTTACACAATTTGCTTAAACTAATTTAAATCTAACAGGCCACACCACTGTAACATACAAGCAAAACTGAATGGGATTCAAAACCCTCTTAGAGGAAGCTTTTTTTAAAAAAAAAAAAATCTCTTGATACTTCAAAAGTAAGCAATTCTTGCTACAGTGCATTACTGTCACTTAATGACTGTTTGCAAGCTAAGGAATCAAGTGCATAAGAGCATTGCAGTGTTGTAAGCAAAGGCAAACTAGGAGGGTATAAAATTGCACATTAGAAATGCCCATAGTCAGAGACTATCTTGAATTACTAATTTTGCATTTCAAGAAAGATCATGGCTGTATAAAATGTGCACAGATAATATGGTAATTCAATATGACTTGTCTTTTGAAAAAAGCGTTTAAATATGATTATTAACCAAACCAATAGATCATTTTGCACTTTTACATAAAGAGTATTTGATACCTCCAGGCTAAACACTTGATCGATTCTACTAAACTGGGACATTCAAATGAGTGTATGGAGGGGTGGGATAGGAATAATTCTATTTACACTTTTATAGGAAGTGGACAAGCTGTGGTGAAATTGTGTGTGTGTGTGAATGAAATGGAATGTTATTGTATTCATGGTTCTTTGAGTGCTCATCTCTGCATTTACTTGTGTGGAATTTGCAGTTTGTGCTGCTAATAAAAACTCTGTTAATATTTAATTTTTGTTAATGCTTACACTCTACTTCTCCAAGAGACCCAGCAATCCTACAGCCAGACCATTCACCAGAAAATGCATATGGAGGAGAGATACATGGGTTAAATGAATGCACGGGTTATCATGAAAACCAGACTTTCAACTACGTGTCTGATTCCTCACTGTGATCTCTACACCTTACAAAGCCTGCATCCATTTAAAAGTATATGACTAAGTGGCTGCTTTACAGAGGCAGAATCACTCTCTGGAACAATTCTTTTGATGTACTATTCTAATGGAATGTCTCCAAAAATTTGGTAATATGTTGAGCTTTGCCAGTTGGTAGCTTAAGATAATGCTCTTTTTGAATCAGTTAGCAAAAAAAAAACCCTAGTCAGATATCCATATCCTTTAGCAGCCCTGTGAAGCATATAAATTTGAGGATCCAGCTTGTTGGGGGCAATATGCTGACTCTGTAAACTGCTTAGAGATGATTGTAAAGTATTGTGAAGCAGTACATAAGTCTATGTGCTATTGCTATTACTAAATATTTGGTTATATAACAAAATAATTTGTGTTCAATATAAAAATCCAAGAAACAAAATGCAAATGGGGGGGGGGGGGGAAGATAAGCAGAACAAAGGGACAAATTTTTGTGAAATTTAATAATATTTTATATATGATATAAAGGTAATGCAGTGAGAAGAGTCAATGCAAAATAACCTTGATAAAGAACAAATCGATCAAACAAGTCAATCATGTTTACTGAGTGTGAACTGTTTTACTGGTAATCTGGAAAAAATAGCTAAGGAGGTCTACTCTGGAACTTTATCTGGAAGTTAGTGCTCTTGCTGACTTTTTGTAGAGAAACTCTTATGCTATTCAATAGCTACATAAAATTGATAGATATGGTTATTTGGCAGTGGGTCTCTAAGCTACCAGGAGCACTTCCTTTGTCTATTTTCCTGCATAGATCATCCACCAAGAAAACTAATGTTCTGAAACTCCCTATTTGAATGGATCCAGAAAATCAGTTTCATTCCAATGCATTTGGAACAGGGGTGTCAAACTCACGTCACTGTGGCATCACGTGATGTATCAGGACTTTTTTCCACTTTGCTAAACCAGGCATGGGTATGGCCAGCGCATGATGCATCCAGCCAGGAGTTTGACAGCACCAATCTAGAGCTATAAATAAAGCCATTCTGTGTCTGTGGGCCAGGAGTTTGACAGCACCAATCTAGAGCTATAAATAAGGCCATTCTGTGTCTGTGTGCTGATGACATCCGGCTCAACTGCTATTTACTTTCTGATTCTATGTAAACGATTAGCGTCCTTGAACAAGGGAGAACAAACTAAAATTAAATTCAGAAAGATCTTGGTAAGGAAAAAGATTCAGGACTGAGGTGAAGTCTCCCATGGGTGAGTTACATTTTTCGGAAAGAGCAAGTTTTCTTGCTCTTTAATAATTTCTAACACTCAGCTATTATTGGAATTGCAAGCAATGGAAGTTGAAAATATGATCTTCACTATAGCTGCCACTTCACTAGAGCTGAGTGGCTAATGCAATTATTTCTGAATGGGATTTTTTTTTTTAAAAAAAAATATATTTTGTTTCTAGATTGCTCGTCTCCCTCAAGGGAAATAGAAATCAGTACATTTTTCATAGGATCTTAAAAAGTCTCTACAAGCCCCAATTGGTTACAGTTGGTTTACATAGAGAAGTTCTGAGTTAATTGCCAATTAACAGACAGCATAATTTAAGATGTTGATAAGAATTTTAGAGTCCTAAATCATTTACTGATTGCCAGAATACTTAGATCAGTTGGAAAAGCCTTTTAAAGTCTCTTCTCCTTCCTCCCTCCAAAAAAAGATTATCTATTTGCTATCTGGGAGACTGTCTTCTCTAATGTAGGTTCCCCTCTCCCTGACTATGGAATGCGCTCTTCAGGGGCATGGATTTTACTTTACTTCTCTCTGTATTTAGGAAAATATAAAAATATCATCTTGCCTTTAACTTGAATTAATTTGGGTTTTAATAAACTGATTATGATTTTCTTTAACTATATTTATTCCTATATTTGTATTTTAACTGTCATAAGCCACTTAAAATATTGTATAAATGGAAAATCCATGTAATAACCAATGAATTAATGAATATTGCTGAAAGCTACGGTACCTTAGGTGAGTGTGGTTTTTTTGGAAGAGATTAATGCTTTCGAAAAACTTGCTGGCCTAAATGGCCATCCAGATTATCCATTCTTAAAATGTACCGTATATACTCGAGTATAAGCCGAGTTTTTCAGTCCATTTTTTGTGCTGAAAAAACTGCCCTCGGCTTATACTCAAGTCAGATTCCCCTCTGAAAAAAAAATGGTGTGGAGCTCCGAAGCTGGGCAGCCGCTTCCGTGTTTCCTTTGCAACTTTTAAGCATGGGGGTAATCGGAAGCAGAAAAGTTCTTGCTTGAAGATATATTGTTTTTTCTTTTTTTAACTGTTTTTAGGGGGGGGGAAAGACCCACCGCCATGTGAGAATGCTCAGACACGAAATCTATCCGACCGAAAATAAGTGTGTGTGTGTGTGTGTGTGTGTGTGATTTTAACAGAGGGAAGATGTAGGGAGAAGGCAAAAGCGACGGAAGATCCTTCAGGGGAAATTGAGGAAGAGACACACCCTTGGTCCAGATGAGCCCCCTCCCCCGCCCCTAAGGAAGCAGAGGCAGCCAGCAAGGGCAGGCAAGCCCCACTTCACGGACTCCGTCCATCTTCGCTCCCACCCCCAATTGCGCAGCCCAGAATTGCCCTCCCCTCAGGGGGCAGCAACGACGCCCAGTGTCTCCCGAGACAAGAAGCTCCGCCGTGCAATGAAAGCGCCCTGGCTCTAGGCTCTAGGCTGAGAAAACAACGCGAGCCGAGGTCGCTTCTCCTTTACTCAGCTTCGTTTCCTCAGCTCCAGCTGCTTTCAGTCCACTCAGGAGGAGGGGGAGGAGGTGGTGGTGGCGGCTCGCGTTGTTTTCTGAGCTCTAGGCTGAGAAAACAACGCGAGCCGAGGTCGCTTCAGCTCCACTCAGCTTCGTTTCCTCAGCTCCAGCTGCTTTTAATCCACTCGGGAGGAGGGGGAGGAGGTGATGGTGGTGGCTCGCGTTGTTTTCTGAGCTCTAGGCTCAGAAAACAATGTGAGCCGAGGTCACTTCGGCTCCGCTCAGCTTCGTTTCCTCAGCTCCAGCTGCTTTCAGTCCACTCGGGAAGAGGTGGTGGTGGTGGCTCGTGTTGTTTTCTGAACCCGCGAGCCTAGAGCTCAGAAAACAACGCGAGCCGCCGCCACCACCTCCCCCTCCTCCCGAGCAGACTGAAAGCAGCTGGGCTGAGGAAACGAAGCTGAGCGGAGCCAAAGCGACCTCAGCTCGCGTTGTTTTCTGAGCCCGCGAGCCTAGAGCCAGGGCGCTTTCATTGCATGGCGGAGCTTCTTGTCTTGGGAAATACCGGGCATCATTGCTGCCTCCTGAGGGAGGGCGATTCTGGGCTGCGCAATTGGGGGACTTCGTGGCTTTGGGTGGGTGGGAGCGAGGACGTTGACTTTAAGCACTGCTGACCAAGTGTTTCACAAATACCAGTGGGACCTCCGTCCACCACCACCCCTCCCTCTTTTGCCTCCTTCCTTCTGATCAATCAGGTTTTCCCAGTATTTGCTCACAGCTGCGTTTTTTCTTCTGCTGTACTAGGCATTGAACGCGGGGATTTCTGATTCCCCTTACACGCGCGTGGATATGCTGTGGGGCATTTTCTTCCAAATGCCCCACGGGCAGAGAACACTGACTTTCATGATAGTGAGATCATTTCCCAAATTAATTGATTCACTAACCCAAAAGAAGAAGATGTTGATGACAGTGGGAGGCAGGAGTCACTCTCTCCCTTGCAAGAAAAAAAGCAAGAGCCGTTCTTATGATCTCTCCCTCTCCCCCCCCCATAATACAGTCAAGCCCTTTCCAGCACGCGGGATCCGCCCCCACCGCTTTGCACCTTGCAAATGCAAAAACCCCAGGATTTTGCATTTTGCAAGGTGCAAAGTGGCGACAGCAGATCGCGCATGCTGGAAAGGGCTTGACTGTATTACAGGGAGAGAGAGAGAGAGAGAGGGAGAGATCATAAGAACGGCTCTTGCTTTTTTCTTGCAAGGAAGAGAGTGACTCCTGCTTCCCACTGTCATCATCATCATCTTTTGGGTTAGTGAATCAATTAAACCTTTCATGATAGTGAGATCATTTCCCAAATTTCCCTTAAATCAGGGAAGAAATCAGAAACAAACCTTTGGACTGAGAATAAGCCTGTTCCTATGATGCCATTTTTGTTCACTGCAGTGTGAAAAGTGTGAAAAAACACACTTCTTTTTCTTCATCTTCTTGTTCCCTATTTACTGGTCTCTTTCAAAGAGGAAATTGTGAACATCAAACTTATCCTCAACTGTCCTAGTGAAAGTTTTTATTGGTATCTATTTTTATTTTTGAAATTTACTAGTAGCTGCTGCATTTCCCACCCTCGGCTTATACTCAAGTCAATAAGTTTTCCCAGGTTTTTGTGGTTAAATTAGGTGCCTCGGCTCATATTCGGGTCGACTTATACTCAAGTATATACAGTAGTTTGCAATCACATAAGGGCTATAAACAATTTAGAGTGGAGGGGGGTCAAAATATTTAAGGCTTGGTCAGATAAAGTGGGAATACTGTGAAACCTCACTCCTCTTCTTAAAAGTCTCAAGTGATGATGCTCCCACAACTTCCAAAGGCAAGCTATTCCATTGACTGATTGTTCTGTCAGAAAATTTCTCCTTATTTCCAGGTTAAATCTCTCCTTGTTCATTTTCCATCCATTATTCCTTGTCTGGCCTACAGGCACTTTAGAAAATAGCTTGACCCCTTCCTCTCTGTGGCAGACCCTCAAATATTGGAAGAATGCTATCATGTCTACCCTGGTCCTTTTCTCTAGACTAGCCATGCCCAGTTCCTGTAACCGTTCTTTGTGTGTTTTAGTCTCCAATCCCCTAATCATTCTGGTTGCTCTTCTCTGTTCTATTTCTGGAGACTCAACATCTTTTTTATCATGTGGTGACCCAAACTGGATGCAGTACGCTAGGTGTGGTTTTACTAAGGTTTTATAGAGTGGTATCAAGTGGTACCTCACTTGATCTCGATTGTATCCCTCTGCAATTTAGGATTGCATTAGCTTTTTTGGCTGCTGCTGCAGACTGCTGGCTCATATTTAGCTGGTTGTCCATTAAGACTCCAAGATCCCTGTCACAATTACTACTATTGAGCCTGGTTTCACCCAGTCTATATGTGTACTTCTGGTTTTTCTTGCCTAAGTGTAGGACTTTACTTTTCTCTATATTGAATTTCATATTGTTAGATATGGCCCAGTGTTGTAGTCTGTCAAGATCCATCTGGATCTTGAGCCTATCTTCTTGGGTGCTAGCTATTCCTGCCATCTTAATATCATCTGCAAATTTGGTAAGTTCCCCTTCTATTTCCTCATCTAAGTCTGTTTCAAGGGATGTGGTGCATTTTATTATATTGAATGTAAGCGTTGTAATAATGACCAAATGAGACATCTCTTTCCATTGTCCCCAATCAGGAGAACAATCCGATATCCTTAATGAAAATCTGGAGACTTGAGAATGATGCTCCATTGTTTTCCTGTACTGGGTTCTGCTATGATGTAAGTATATCAGTGACTAATCAGGCAGAAATGGGTTAAGATGGGCCAATTAATTAATTAATTCATCATAAAGCTTATTACAGAAATGACTTTCATCTATAGCACCCCAGTGTTTCTCAACATTAGCAACTTAAAATGGCACGGACTTCAACTCCCAGAATTCCCCAATCAGAGGTTGCAGAGGTTATCTTAAAGTTGTTTAAAGTTGAGAAACATCAATCTGATAAATAGCAATGTAGTTAAGTGGGATTAAAACAAAAACAGGAACAATGTTCCTTTTGAACATTACACACATCTATATTGCATCATAACCTGCATAGTAAATTGAATGTTTTCTTGAGAAATAGCAGCAAAAGGCAATCTGCTCCACTGTTACCACTTTCTAAGCAATTTTTAGGTTCCTGTCTTAAATAATTTTCTACAATAAAGAGATCTATTATCTGAGATGGAAATTTTGAAGCACGGTAAGGAAGTTAAATCCTTTGAAAAAAGCATGGGGCGTGTTTTTGAATCATTAAAAGAAATTGCACCTTTTCCAGGCTTGCAGAGTTGTTTCTAAACTGCTCCCAGATGTCTCATATATGTACACTGATTTTATTCCATTTTCTATTTGGGAAGAGCCTCTGAAGTACCGTAGCTGTGCAAATCTTAAAAACTTTGCTTTAACATGCTTTGGTCTTGGATCCTGTATGCTGGGAATCATCTTTTTTGGGTATTTTGTACAGGCTGTTAAATATCCCATAGACTAAAATGTTTAAGTTTTAAGATCAAATACGGCATCTAAAGACTTTAATGGCTAATACTAGCCAATATACTAAGAACATTTTGAATATGAATTCTAGATACTGGTTTGTATAGTGATGGCCCCAGAGTATGTGTTTAATGAGCTATCTTTTAGCATATTATTTAATATTAGCAGCAGTTAATACTGCAACTGTGTAAGCTGTCAATGTGCTTCTGAACTAAATTTAGAATTAGCGGTTTTACAATCTGCAGTATACATGTTTTAGGAAATATTTTGTCCTCCCCACATATTAAAATCACCTAATGAGTACTTCAAGTGGGCTAGTTTCATATTCCTGCATTTAAGAAAATAATGTCTAAAGTTAAAGTATTTATTTTTTAGTTTGCAATAACAAGGAAATAAACCCAATAAAAACAAATGATTTTAATATAGATGACTTTTAAGGCAAATTGTGCCTGCTTTATTTCTTTTACTTGTGTCTATTGTTATTTTTATATTTCACTTTGCATTTCTATATTTGAAAAGAGTGGAAAGGTAAATATTAACTCTTTGAAATTAGGAATTTAGGAACAATCTAACATCAAATTGTCAAATGTTTCAACCAAAATCAGAAGATATTTTGAGAAATGAGATTAAGTCATTTTATTAATTGATATTAGCTACTAATTTAAAAAGGGGTATCATGTAAAATTCATACTCTTTTAAAGTGTAAAATTAATTCCACTATGATTTTTTTTTTTATCTAGTGCACATTTCATGTTTTTCCCCAAAATTTACTATAAGCTTTGTAGTATTTTTCTAAAAATTAGGATAACTGTAAGTTCCCCATTTAATAATTTTGTAATATAGTCAATGACTCTGGGTTCTAATGAAAAAATGACCATACCAAAGATTTCTAAAGTTTTCGCCAAGGATTTGCAGGAGTATTCACCCACACAGATGTGAAGAAAAGAAAAAAGAAAGAAAAGGGATTTATACATCTTCTACATATGATATATAAAAAATTAGATTAATTCTTATCATGTTCTTGTCTCCATTCCTTTCTTTCCTAGAAATGGATACCAAAATACACCAGCCCTCCCATATGTTGCCAGAGTGGACTTGGCAACAACAAATGAATTTCTGTAAAAAAAGACACACAATTTTTACATCAAGTGCAGGTAGCAATTATATAGTATTATACACTAAAAACTGCTACAGAAATTACCCTCTAATAGCTTTATAAGGAATCTGAACAATCAAATTCAAGCACACTAATATTAAAATAGATTTGTACGAAAAGCTCAGAAGAAACAGTATAACATTCACAGAATGGCTGTGCAGACTGGATAGACTTAACATTTTCCTTTTGCCCACTGCATAAATAGGAATAAATGCTAGGTGAAATTTCAAGGCTGCCAAGCAACATGGGGACGTGGGAGAGAACTTCACATTCTGTGCAAAATTCACAGAAATTACACACATATCTGATCAGGCAGCTCATATTTTGAAATGGAAAAGTAGCCTGCCTTTCAGCAGTTCAAGTGGGTGGAATTAAGCAACATTCAAGTACTATGCAATCATTATCACCCCACACACATCCCCTTATACTGCATTCTGCCTTAAAATATTACCCCCACATATCACCACAAGATGTATACCAGGTAGTGAAAAAGAGAGGTTCAACATACGATCTTTATATACATGAACACTAGAACAAAGTGGGCAACTACTAAAAATATAGCCTTCTATTTCCATGTGATTAAATGATGTAATACTCTTAGCTAAAAACAGTTAAGCAGACGATTCCAAAACTATTACCTCCTCCAATGTTTTATTTATTTAACTCAATTTACTATCTACAAATGCAGAAATAATGTTATTTGCTTGCTATTAGGTTGGATGCAATGTAAGTATCAGCTAAATCACCAGAATAAAATTAGTTCATTCCTATTTAATATGCAAGAAAAGAAAGTTTAGTAAAAAAAAGCTTTCTTTGCCTTGCGTAAAAATAAAGATATGTAATGATGGCAGTAGGATGCAGTTTGCTTATGACATTCGAACTGTATGTTCTGAATGAATTATTCGCTCTGCCAAGTAACTTAACAGAAAACAATATTTTATAACAAACACAGTGGAAATTTTAAGAAATGTCTTCAAGTGTATATAACACCATTATTGATGATGGTTTTTTTCTTCCCTTTCAAATGTTTGGAGTAAATATTAAAGCAAATGTCTAAATCTCATTTTACAATTCAACAGTGAGGGTATCTTGGACAACAGTTTAAAAAGTGGGTTCTTGTACCAGCATTTAATTTCCAATTGTGCCATTTTTATAATATATTTTTGGTGTAAATACAATATATATGGGGATAGTATGTATCTCTGCCTCACTATCTTCTTGGGAGTGTGATGGCTCAGTGGTTAAAGACACTGAACTTGTCAATTAGAAAGCTGCAGTTCAGTTTCAAGACCCCAGCACTGTACGATGGAGTGAACTCCTGTTACTTGCATCAGCTCCTGTTCGAAAGCATGCAATGTGAGTAGGTAAATAGGTATCACCTTGGTGGGAAGGTAGCAGCATTCCACGTGCCTTGGAATATTGTCATGCAGGCCACACAACCATGGAAGAATCTTCAGACAATGCTGGCTCTCTCGGCTAAGAAATAGAAATGAACATTGTCCCCTGGAATCGGACACAACTGGAGAGGGGAAACCTTTACCTTAACATACCCATTTTCACTATCTTCACTTGTCTGGATCACTGTTTCTCCAAACTCCTTTTTGAACCTGATTCGTTTTAAGTTCACTGTAAACCCCCCTTAGAAATTTTTGTTCACTAATTATTTACTAATTATTCATTAATTATTCTAAAAGCTACTTCACTAATTATTCTAAAAGCTACTTAGATATCTTTCAATTTTTGAGAAATTTTTTCCCCCAAAGTATTTTTTTCTGTTAGCTTCTCAAATGCTCTTTCATATACAGGTAATCCTCAACTTACAACAGTTCATTTAAAAGTCTGTAGAGATTCTCAATTTTTGGGACAACCACAACTTGGATGACTGAGAATCTCTATAGACTATGCAATTTATAGAATCTCTATAGACTATATAGCTATGCAATTTGGGATGAACACCCTTCAAATGGTGTGGGAGTATGAATGGATTTCTCAAAAATAAACAAACTGCAGACTACAGGAATCATTAGCACTACTCAGGTGACCTTGCAGACACAGATAAACCTCCAAGTGCTTCAATAACCCTCAAAAAGGAATGCAAATGACCAGCTGTCTGCAAGGAATATAAATCCTTCCACTCTCTACCATCCAGTCAAAGCTGAAAAAGCTTCTTGGATGAGAAGCTAAAAGTCTTCAAAGAAAACACAAGAAAGTCCAATTGCCTCCAAAAAAAAAAAGCACCTTTGGGACAACAATTCATTAAGTGACTGAAGTTATGACGACAATGAAAAAAGTGACTTATGACAGTTTTTCACTGTTATAACTGTTGTAGCATCCCCATCAAATACTTGGCAATGGACTCATATTTTTGACGGCTGCAGTGTCTGAGGACATGTGATAGATTTTGACCTTCTAACAAGTAAAGTCAATGGAGAAGCTAAACTCTCTTAACAGCCACGTTGCTAACTTAACTGCAGAGATTCACTTAACAACTGTGGCAAGAAAGGTCATAAAATGGGACAAAATTCACGTAAATTTCTTGCTTAACAATAGAAATTGTGGGCTCAGTTGTGGTCATAAATTGAAGACTGCTAAATATATGAAATATACTGTTTTTTCTCAAATTGATTGGCATATCAACTGTTTTTTATTTTCTATATTTGACGCCAATAATTCATATTGCTCCACTGTCTGTTCCTGGACACGTATGTGTATGTTGACTGTATTGTACTTCAACTCACCAATTAACACTAATTTCTCAGCTGTTCAACTTGCTTATTTCATTTCCACATTCATAATTCTGTATTTCCTTAGTTCATGCTTTTCACATTCAATGTTATGACTGAATATGACTTGGGCAACAATAATTTATCTTTCAATTCTATCCCCAGTCTTTCTACATGATTACTCAGAAGTTTACTTGTGAATTACTACATTGCTTCCTAATAGTGAGAGGAGTATTGTCCACATAAAGATCTCATAGTCTGGTATGCCTAAGGCTTACCTGGGGAATGAGACTTAAGGAGATGCTGTGGGGAAGGGCACTTGTCAGGAACAAGTGCTGAGTTCATTGAGTTTTGTGTGCCATTGCCGATGTTTGGATTTCGCTGGACTTCTTGCCTTCTTGCTGCTTTGTTTCTTTGCCTTGCTGGACTTCTTGCCTTGAAGGCATTGCGCTAACAGCATTTTGCTGGACTACTCAGTCAGGGCTGCTGGAGGTGTGTGTGAATGCTTTGCTCCGGGACTTGCTATAAACGTGGGAGCATTTGGGGAAAAATTGAAGCAATAAAGGCTAGTTCGAACTATCAACTGGCTGTGTTGCCTCCATGCCTTGCCCCAGGTCATCACAGTTGGTCTTGCCCTTGCCTTGTGGACTGCTTTTGCCCTTTGCTTTGCTTTACCTTCAGAACTGCCTTTGCCTTGTACCTTGTCTTTGCTCTGAGGACTGTCATTTGTCTTATGCTTGGACTTCGTCTTGTGGACTTTTCTGGTAATATATGCAGGGGTGGGATTCAAATTTTTTAGCAACCGGTTCTGTGGGTGTGGCTTCGTTGGTGGGCATGGCTTGGTGGTCATGTGACTGGGTGGACATGGTTTGGTGGTCATGTTATTGACTGGGCGTGGCCAACTCTATATCACTCACATTGAGGCACGCATCTCCTTGCCTGGCCTCTCATGACCGTGGGGATGCTGCAACAGTCATAAGTATGAAAAATGGTCATAAGTCACATTTTCCAGTGCCACTGTAACTTTGAATGGTCACTCCACACAAGCAAAGTACCAGCAAAGGTGGGGGAAAAACTCCAGAGAAGTTCTTGAGACAGGAAGTCTAGTCTTGCCACAAATGTAATAAGGGTTAACGGAGAGGCAGTTTCTGTAAGCAACACCAGAATGTTTCCTTCCTGCCTTCCTTACAGGATTAGTCCAGTAATTTCTTCTAACAACCGGTTCTCGCAAATAGGTGTGAACTGGTAGAATCCCACCTCTGAATATATGGGCTGTTATTTGGGGGACTGAGGGTGGCTGCCTTCAGGGTAGCATGGGGAAGAGCCTTACTGGTTGTTGGAGAGCTATTTGTCGAACATTTATTGAGAGCAATAAAGGACTCTCTAAAGGCTTGCCTTGACCACCTGGGTCGTAACAGAACCTAAAGTTAATTGTTGTTACAAAAGCCATTCCTACTCGGCCATAGGACAATCACTTGATCCTTTAAGAGCATTCTTCTACAAACTGATAATCCATGTAATTGCATTATACATCAGTGGCTGTATATATACTACATGATTTTATGAGACATCTCACTTCCAGCCTATTACTTCAATTCTATGTGTCAGCAACATTCAATCTCCAATGTCTTAGTCAGCCCTGCATATCCATGGCCTAGAATAGGAGTGTCAAACTCGTTTCATCACAACTTCATCACATGATGTATGATTTTTTTTCTCATTCACTAAATCATGTGTGGGCATGGCCAGCGTATGACGCATCTGGCTGTAGGCCACAAGTTTGACAGCCCTGGCCTAGAAAATTAATTTTGATATATACATATTAAAATTAAATAAATAACATGTATTATATACATCTGTTGTATTCACTTTCAATTTTTGGATTATTGTATTTCAACTTTTAAATGCCATGCTTCTGACTGGAGTTTGGATTCATAATCTAGCAATGGGATATCCTCCAGCTCTGCTCCAAAGTTCACCATAGATCAAAAAATGGACATCGTGGGCCTTTAGATTGTGTCCTGTGCTCTAGATATATAAAGGTTGGCCACGTGAAATAGATAGGATTAAAATTCAAACTAAATTTATTTTACAGTGAAATGTAACTACAATTACAGTATATTAAATTTAAAAATCCATTTAGGCATAATTATTCTCCATCATTCAATAATTTAATGTTATCACATTAAATATTATAATACAGTCATAATTTTTAGAGTGGCTTTGAGAATTACATCCAAGAATTTCAGGGAGAAGCACATAAGTCTGAGTTTTCAAGCTGCCAAAGATAGTATCAGAAGTAGTATTCAGTCAGTTTGGACTGGTTCTGGAATACTGGTAGCAGAAATTTTGACTAGTTTCGGCAAATACCACCTCTGGCTGACCCCAGTCCCACCCTTTCTTGTCTTATGTTCCTTTGTTTTTTAGCTCAGCTGATACGCGTGGCAGAGTAGATTGCCATGCCTAAGATGAGCTAAAAGACAGCTCGCTAGTGCAGTCACAGAGGCCAGATTTTGAGTGCTGCACGCATGTGTGAAGTTAGTACACTCTCATGACAAAACCGGGAGGAAAAAAATTGGAAATCCACCACTGTTTAGTATGTTATGTTTTAATCCTCCAAACCCAGGGAGGATTTATAAGCTACAGTTTTCTTTTTCCAATGTATTCAAATTACTTTGGAAGCATATTGCTTCATTATTAATACTCCAGAAGATAGTAATAATCTGAAAAAAAACACAACTGAATGCAGACCACAGCGGAAACAAGAGAATAAATATTATATGAAAATATGCATCTCATTAGTTAATTTAAGATCTTTAATTCTTTTTCCCCATCTGTTTTCTTTAAGTCTATGGGGAAGTACAAAAGAAAGTAAATATATCACATTCTTCAGACGAATAGACAAAACTTTTCATTAATGCCAAATACCCAAAGAAAGAATAGTATAGGACCATAACAGTACCAATCAACATGGTATCTTCTTCTTGACACCATTCTTAATCAGAACTCTGGTTTATAAACTTTGGAACAGAATCTTCTGATGACTATAAACAACTATATTGGGACTGTTGAAGATGAGCTTAGACTTTCTTTTTTCAAAATGAGATTGGTTCAACAGATCTTGTTCTTCAAATAAAAAGGAAGAACATTATCTCTTGCTTGATTATAATATTCTTGGTCTTCATGAATTGGTACAATATATCAGCATAATGTATGCATGTGTGTATGTGGGGGTATAACTACAAAATAATAAAAATGCATATAATTTTTAATTGTGTGATCATTCCTAGATTTTTGCCTAAGATACCAAATATAAGTTCAAACATGCATATGCTAGATTCTATCTATCTATCTATCTATCTATCTATCTATCTATCTATCTATCTATTCATTCATCTGTAAGTACTTTGATTGGAAACAAAATAGAGACATGTACTCATACAATTGACAAATATTTCACTGATCTTTTGACTAAAGCTAATTCTGCAAGCATCCTCTTATGGATACCTTCACATACTAAAAGCACATCATCTTAAAATAGAGTATAACATTCTACTATACACATAGCAACTGATCCAGAGGAAGAATTATCATGTGGATTCCTGATTCTAAATGTTATGTGTTATTTTGAGGCAAACTGTACTCAAGACAATACCACAATGGAGAAGAATATAGAAAAATACAATCCTTAGTATAATCCCTATTTAGGAGAGAAGAAATTCAAGGGAAGGTAGCCTACTCTCCATATGGGCCACGTTTTTGCAATCTGTGTGACAGATGTAGTCAGTTACCATGACTAAATTAGATAGTTGTACAAGCCAGAACTCCTTTTTGCATGTCTACTATGAGCCTCATAAAACTATATTTAATCAATATTTTTTTAATTCAACCCTGCAAATAAGTATTTTTCAGTTCTATTCTGTATTGATCCCCCCCCCCCGGTAACTAAAAATAAACATAAATAGCTTTCCTATTCAAGCTGTATTTTGAGACTGCTTAGGTACTTACAATTTTATATAAAACCTTTTGAAAGAAGTTATTTTTCTGAAAGTACAGATTTAGAGGTCTTTGCTAAAATAAGGTCAAACAAATTTCAATCTAGGTTCTATAAATAATTATTATATACATCATTTGATTCTTAATTTTCTTATTCCATTAAATTTATGACAAGAATACTTTGTTTCAGCCTATTACAGTACATGTTTGATATCAAAATCAAGTTTTCTTGTCGGAAATGGTAACAAAAATCAGTCTGGCAAGCTAATCAGTACATCTGACCATTACTTCACATATTAGTTTCAATTGCCAACTAAGAAAACTAAAGTCCTTAGCCTGTTATGAAACAAATTACTTAAATACTATGTAGAAATATGTATGACATTAAAAATGCCAATAAACTGAAATAAAAGGTTATTTGCTCTAACTCTAATTTAAAATTACTGAATTTACATACTGTATATTAAAAGCAACCTACAGAAAATAAGCTAACTGCATTATCTTTCATGTTCTCTATAATGCTCTTAGAGTAAGAAATGCTTCTTTTCAATGGCTTGTACAATATTAAATAATTTGGTATCAAATGATTGAAAACAGAAACTCTGTGTTATCCAAACTATAGAAAGGAAAAATGCTCACAACAAATGTGTAATGGCATGACAATAATTTTATAGATTTCTTTAACAAATGCAATTCAATTCATAATCTAAAAGCAGAAGTGCAAAAATGAATTGACTTACCATTCATATTGAAAGATTAGTTTTCAGAAACATATTGCTATAAAATTTATCCGTTAAATGAGTTTTTAGTCTCTACAGTAGATGCAATGGAACCCATATACACAGCCACTAGAACTGGAAGACAAACAAATCCAGGGAGCTTGCTTTCATGCAGTTTAAAATACAAATACTATCCAATAAAAAATAACAGCAAAGTAGATTGATATTCAAACAGGAATGTTCATTAACTATTTTCTTTTGAACTGGTGTTACCTATACAACATAAAAATAATGTAAAATGGCTGAGGGAAAAAAGGGAAATGTCAGGATGTTTTAAGATGCTCTCAATTATAGCAAGCACTGCTAGTTTCCATAGCAACCTTAGAGGAGAATTATCGGTCTGCTTGTACCCAACCAGTAGCTTTCTCTAAAGCTTTAATTTATTCACACAGAAAATCTCTCTATTTTTTTTAATATATAAGCTTCAATATATCTCTGGAGGCAAACAACTCCAAATTTTCTACTTGAAGCTCTATACTACTATATCAATATCCCAAACCATAAATTATTCTACCATAATGTATTGCTCTCTATATTATAAAATCTTAACCATCTTCACCACATTTCTCAAGTTTCTAATATAGTAGTGTTTGCGGGACACCTGTGACCCAGATACTACAAATAATATTTAAACAGTTTCTTATCCTCCCTAAGGATTTAGATTTTACCTTTTACATCCAGGACAAGCCAGGCTGGGTTACATGCACATTTTCATACAGTTGTGCATTCTGGTTAACCTTATTTAAGCTTGCAGGAAGGGAAGGAAGACAATACTCACTGTGTGTGAAACATGTTTCATTGAGAATTTGGAATGGATTACCTTTCCCATGTGTTCTGTAATTTTATGTGGTGAATGGCAATATGGTGATGTATTTTGCCATTTGTTCATATAAGGGGTATGTTGAAAGGGCATGTGCTAAAAATTTGTAATGTCTATGTTCATGTATTTTTTTAAAATTTGTATAAAATATTGCCTTTTGGTTGGCACTTATGAATTTAGTAGTTTTGACTGTCATTTGTTAAATGTACATATTTGCATGATTTCAGGAATGTAATTTATTACAATTATCAAGGATTTTTGGAAACGGATACTCTGAGATAAAAGTGCAGCTTAGGATACAGGGAAATCATTTATTTTCTATGACTCGATATTTTGTGATAGTACACAGGACAGTCATTCAAATACTGAAACAAAGCCATGGGTTGACACAACTGTGTTCCATGTTAAATCTTTTTTCATGAGTAACTACTTACAATAATATCCAAGTTATCAATACTATTCACTTTAGAACATTCACACAGCTAATTCAAACAAACCCGATGTGATTTACAACATGATTTATATTATGCCATTCCCTTGTATAATCAGATAAAATGTGATATGCCAATGTAACAGCTACAAAATCCCCCATTTTTGCCAAGCACTTTGTAAGAAATCCATAATTTGGCCAGACTTTGAGATTCCAAAGCATTAAGGATTCTGACTCACACAACTGTGTCTGTTACGTTAATTTTGATTAGAATTTAACTATAGAAACTAAGGTTTATAGACATAGTATTGTATTCAGCGGGCTGAGACATTCATAATATCATAGCATCATGTGCTTTGTTTCATATTTGTTTAGCATGAAGTATGAAATGTCAGTAAGCTTAATTGTAATTAAGAAAAACTATGTATGAAGGCATGTCTATGATCCTGAAAATTTAAATTGAGTATCAACATTACAATTTCTTTGCTATGGTTTTGCTAAACGAAGCAAATTGTACAAAAACCCTACTTTTCTAAACCTAGATAAATTTAAATAATGTATCATTTCATGTCAAAATGGAAAACAGAGCAAAAACAAATGTTTGTTAATCGTTTTTCTAAATTTTCTAAAAATTGCAGCTCTGAAAACCTGCCAAAACAACTACAATACTGTATACCCGTGGCCGCCAACCTCCAGGTACCAGCTCCCAATAGAGAGGTTTTTCTACAGACCAAAGGGAGTGTAGTTTCATGTGCTGCCTGAGTCCCGTGGATGGGGCTTTGATTATTTGCATGGCCCAGTTTCTGGCATGCCACAGACTGATGCTGGTCTACCAATCGGGGATTGGAGACCCCTGCTATCTGCATTGGATGTTTAGGAGGAGAATTAATGGGGCAATATTGTTCCTAAGAGAGCAATGCTAGAACTTTCATAGAATAAATACAAGGTTCTGTGAGTAAATCAGCTTAGGGTGGAGAGATTTGAACTTCTGCTTTTATTACTAACCACAACATATTAAGCCAGGGACAAACAGCTTCCTCTTTGAGAGAGTTTATGTATGTGCACCAACACATGAGGTGTAAGAAGTTTTCCAAAGAGAATATGCCAAAGCAACGTCTTAAAAGATTCTGCAATCAAAATGTACACCCTATCACCTTAATACAGATCTTTTCCCTTTTCCCGTCAAAAATGTGTTTGAAGTTTAATTAATTAATTAATTTTATTATTAAGCATTTTTTTCTTACTGAGCTCCCACCCCTTTGATATTATGTGTTCCAGTTCTCCATTAAACAGTTGGATGATAATGTGGTAGTGAAATGAGAAAGGCATTTCTAATCAAAATAAGAGCTTATATATTTTCTTGTCATTGTTTCTAATGGTACAGAATGGATGGGGTGAGGGATTAGTGTAAATTCCAGGCTGGGGAAAAAAGGAACCTATGTAAACTTTTGTTGTTGTTGTTCTGCTGTAGATGAGTATGGCATGTTTTTAAACATCTGATATCAAAGCCCTCTGAGGAAAAACCAGGAGATGTCTATTCTTGTACTTAGATTTTTATGTTACCCACATGATAATATAACATATGTTAACCCCTAAGGCTTAAGTAGACTTTCTAGGAAGCAATGTATAATTCAGTTGCATATTCCCAAGAATAGCCTGTTAACGCTGTGCGCCTTTCAACTCATGAATGATTTCAGACAGAATTTAAAATAGGATTTATGTACAAACTTTAGAAATGGCTTCTGGATGTATTTGTATCCAGCTGAAATACTATTCTAAACTGCAAATTTTATTTATTTCTAAAAGTATAATTAAATCCTTAAATTAGTTTTAAAATAGATTCAAACATACAGTAATTATTCTTAAATCAACCATTCAAATCCTCTTAAAAGATTGTAGTACAGATAGTCCTTGCTTACTATCTCATTTAGCAAATGCCTGAAGTTCTGATGTGTAAAAATAGCTAGTTTTGAGACCAATCAATCCTCACATTTTCAACTGTCTAAGTATCTTGTGGTCATGTGTTGACTATTTGTGTGCTTCCTGATTACCTTGTTGTGACAAACAGAGTTAATGGAGAATGGAGAAGTAAAATTCTAAGTCGCAGTCACGTGATTTTTCACTTAACAATTGCAGTGACATGCTTAACAACCAAATGGAAAGTCATGTTGTAAATCCATTATGGTCATCTCATTTTCCACTTAGCAACTGCAATGCTTAGCAATAAAGTTACAGGTCTTTATATAAGCAATGACTACCTGTATACATATAAACTCTGAATTACTGCTCTGTATTAATTATGTATTTTAATCTCAAAAGGGGATTGGGAAACTTCAACCTACAATTTGAATATTACCTTGTACGTCTACTTATTATTTGTAAGCTGCCCAGAGTCATTTTATAGAGCAGTTGATCAGTATAAAAAATTAATAAATAAAAATAAATACTAGACCACTCCATCCTGTTTGCTGGGGCCCTAATAAGATTCCTCTCTCAGCTTTTTCTAAATTCTGGAGAAGACAGAGGATGACTCTTCATGAAGATGAAGGCAGAAGAATACAGACAGAAACTAGAAGTAGTTAGAAATAGTCAGAGCCTTATGTCTAGTTAGCTATCAATCCTGAAACTCACTGTATCCAACTTGCTATATAGGGGATAAAATAAATATAATTTATGTTTCCTCCCAAACTGAAGAGGTTTTGAAAATAATACTCTAATAAATCACATCGTTTTTCAGTTCAGCAATCCAAAATCATGGTTATTAGTAATGCCACCTTCTGCAGGAGTTGAATCAGTATGATAGTCATCAGCTTAAAGGTCTTTGACACTAAAGTGAAGGGAGAGGTCAGAAGCAATGTAGATGCAAGAAGATAGAGATGTGTGCTCAGCTAAAAAAGGAGAAGTCCTACCAATGAAGGAAAAAAGAGGAATTAGTTGCAACAATGAAGATGGAGCCTAGCCTTACTCTTTCAAATGTAGCAACACATGATGGATCTGATTTGTATGAGATCGGATTGCTATTTCTGGATGAAGTCCTAAAAGTTATGCAGAAAGCCCTTGTGGAAGGCTTCTGAGGAATAAACATAACCTCCTTTACCTCATCCCCAGAGTCCTTGTGCATCAAATCCTCAAAGATGTAAAGTAGACAGAATCAAGGTCAGAAGATTTAGTTTGACAGATGGAAAGAAAGTTAGATTAACATCATAGATAAAACAGAACAAACTATAGCTGCTAAAAGATTATGAAGAATGCAACACACCTCCGGTTATTAATACTTTGTCCTTTTTCTCTATAAGTGCAGAACACTATTAATGGCAGATACTATAATTAAGAATACTATCCCCTTTCATTTTACTCCATAAAGGTTCTAGCCGTGGTGTTGATGGTACAAAAACCTATTTATTATAACAACCACAGCTTCTTTACAAATCATTTTCAGTTGTTTATTTTGTTTCTATTTTGACTAAGTTTGTGTGCTATACTATATTTTGTACATATTTCACCTAATCATGTTATTTTAAGATTTAGTATCTTTATCCCAAAAGGTAGGCTAAAGATCCAGAAGGAACTTGACAAATTAAAACACTGGACCCTATTTAACAAAGTAAAAATAAAATAGTGAGAAAAGTAAGATTTTACTCTTAGGCAAGAAAAACCAAATGTACAGGTACAGAACAGGTGGTATCTGTGGCTCAGTAGTAATAACTATGAGAGGGATCTAGGAGTCCTAGCAGAGAACCACTTAAATATGAGCCAGCAGTGTGCTGTGGCCACCAAAAATCTCAACACAGTCCGAGACTGCATTAACAGCAGGACAGAATCAAGATCATGAAAAGTGTTAGATCTACTTTATAAGGACTTGGTAAGACAACACTTGGAATACTGCGTCCAGTTTTGCTCATAAAAAAAACGTTGAGATTCTCGAAAGATTGCAGAAAAGAGCAACAAAGATTATTAAGGGTCTGGAGGCTAAAATATACAAAGAATGATTTCAGGAATTGGGTATGCCTAGTCTAGTGAAAAGGAGGACTGGCACTGTTTTGATATTTGAGGGACTGCCAAAAGAGGGCCAAACTATTCTCCAAAGCACTTGAAGGCAGAACAAGCAGCAATAGTGGAAACTAATCAAGGAGAGAACCAATCTAGAACTAAGGAGAAATTTCCTGACAGTGAGAATAATTAATCAGTGGAACTGCTTGCATCCAGATATTGTGGGTGCTCCATCACTGGGGATTTTTAAGAAGATATTGGACAGCCATTTGTCTGAAATGATATAGTCTCCTGCTTGAGCAGGGGGTTGGACTAGAACAGGGGTCTCAAGCAGAGGTGGCATTCAGCTGTTCCCCAACGGACCTCCTACAGGATCTGCCTACAGGACCAGGTAAGCACTAAGCCCCCGGCCCTGGGCTGAACCCCCGGTGTTCCTTCCTGATGCCCGGCCTTGTCCCGAGCTTCTGGCAACCTCCGCTGGCCGCAGCCTCAATCCGGAGCTTGGCATAGCTCCCCAAGCTGCTGCAGATTCCTTGTGGGCTGGCTGCTATCCTTGTAGCCACCCACCCCTGCTGCCGGGCTTCCAAAAGCCCATTGAGCTCCTTGCCGCCACCTGGCCTCGCCCTGGGCCTCTGGAGGCCATGGCCTCCAGCCTGGGGATGACTGGATTGGCAGCAGACCCACAAAACTACACAACTGAAAACACACTCCCTACACAACTGAAAACTACACACACACACACACACACAAAACAGATACAGCTGGAAAAAATCTGAAAATTTTAATTTATAGGCACATAACATGTCCTAGCATTTTTTGATGTTGATGCTTCCAGCATGCAGGCCAGGTGACATTTTGTGTGAAGTCCAGCTGCTTTTATGGTTTCTGGGAAAATTAGTAACTTGTTTGGGGGTATAACACTTCACCATTATTAAAGTTGGTTTTAACATGTTGAGATTTCTGGAGCTGAGCCTGCTTGATGGGTTTCAAGTGCTCATGATTGCCCTGCTTTTTTTCTTGCCTGGGTCTTTTGTCTTTCCTATCATGGTGGTTAATTCTGCCAGTTATCAGGAAAAGGGGACCTCCAGGTGATTACCTTAATGTACTTTAGTGGTGATTTTTGTTGTCTTGCTTGTTTGCCTGGGGATTTGGGCTGAGATTTCTAATGTGAGGTTTTGGGTCCTTGGGAGAACAATCCAGGATTTTTATTGCAGTGGCTTTGTCTGGGGATTAAGTAAAAAACTAGTTTTTATCTGCAGTAAAAAAATTTTTTTTGGGGGGGTGCTTTTAAAGTTATCTACTCATTAACAATGATCAACTGCTGATATTTGCTTATCCTTTTTAGTGAAATTTCCTTATATAATTGGTGTTTTCTTTTATATTTTTACATTTCCAACTTCTGTTTCTGTTAGTTAGCCATTGATAAAAGAAATCCCATATTAAAAAGTATTCTAAGCCTTCTCGATTGTAAATTTGTAATTGTTAATTTATTCATTTCTGCACATTCTTAATATTTTAATTCATTTTCATATTTTTTTCCATGCTGTCTGAGGAATTCTGGGAGTTGAAGTCCACAAATCTTAAAGTTGCCAAGGTTGGAGACCCCGGACTAGAAGACCTCAAAGGTCCCTTCCAATTCTGCCCAGCCAGTCACATGACTGCCAATCCACACCCAACCAGTCATATGACCAAGCCATGTCCAGCCAGTCACATGACCAAGCCATGCCCAACAAACAAGCCACACCCAGTCACATGACCCCCTAGGCCACACCCACAAAATAGGCCACAGCCACAGAACCGGTAGTAAAAAAATTTGAATACCACCTCTGGTCTCAAGCCTTGGCAACTTTTAAGATTTGTGGGCTTCAAATCCCAGAATTCCTCAGCCAGGTTGCTGTCTGAGGAATTCTGGGAGTTGAAGTCCACAAATCTTAAAGTTGCCAAGGTTGGAGACCCCGGACTAGAAGACCTCAAAGGTCCCTTCCAATTTTGTTGTTTTGGTAAGAGGTTTACAGAATTTCTAAATTACAAAATTGGTGATCTCCTTGGTGCTGATAATGATGCAACATAGACCTCAGGATTTCTGTGGGTGGTGGTGGATTCAGGATCTGTCCAAGAGATGAAGGCTCACCAACTAAGTTTGTGATCATCCTAGGAAGCTAAGGGGAAGATGAGCAGGGTGCAGCAGTCTTGGTATCTCATACTTTAAAGCTTGTGAGACCATTTGAGATCTGCAAATAAATGGTCTGCAAATAAAAACAACTTTAACGAACTTGTTAAGTAAAAGCCTTGCATGATCTTAATTAAGGCAAAAAGGACAAATAATTCTACGGAATTTTGAAGAGTTGGGAGAAAAATGAAGAAATTAAGAAGAGAGAAAAAAGTATTTTATTAAAATAGAAGAAAAACAGGCTCCAATATGTTGATTATATAATAAAAGAAGCAAATTGATTCTGAATAGGATTCTACAAGAACTTAAGATCCATGCAAATGAGGATTTTCTGCTATGTATGAAATACTTGTATGCATATATTAGAATCTATTTGGGTAAAGTAGTTCTGTATAGTAAGTGAAATCAAGATACCAAGAGTTATGAAGCAATTCTAGGTATCTAACACCCAGAAGTTGATGAAACAAACAGCTTTGAGCAATATAGTTTAATTTTAGTCATATAAAATGCTGCCTCCACCCTTTTAGAAAACAAGGGATTATTAAATTCATAACAATTGGGATTTTTATCTGTACTAATCTACATAGTACATGCTTTAGAATATAACAGTACCTGAAAAATCCTACAATGTCACATGATATACATTAGTTCTCAAAAAAATTTTCATAGGCAAAAATTTCAACCAATGCAGTTTTTCCTAATAAAGAATTGAAAATTAAAGTTTATTGATATAAAAGGTAAAGTCTCCTTCAAGTTGAGCTTGAGCCCCAATGACTTGCTGTCCTTGTACAATTTTCTTGATAATGGGAATTGTTTTGCTATTGCCTTCCCTTGTTATACAGTATATTTTCGAATTCAGCTCTGATAGAGTTCTGAAGATTTTTCATCCAAGCAGTAACCAGGCGGACAATATTTAGATCCTGAAATTATTATAATAAAAATACACAGTGCATTACAATTTATTCCTTAATATTCAAAATTTGAGGAAAGAAAAAGAAGCAGAGGAAAGGAAGACTTCCTTCTGAGAAGATATGTTGCACTGACAATAATGGATAGTAAAAAATATTTTTATAGTTTTACAAATAATTGTATTGATTGTCTTAAGAGATCGAAATCACAATAAAACCAATGAATACAATCTAAGCAAATCAAAAACTATTATACTCTATGAATTAGTTTAAGAAGAAAAGTAGAAAAAGAAATAAAAAAATAAATTTAATAGAATTAAGACTACTTTTCTATTATAAGAGTAGAAATTTTTTCTTTATGCCAATTGCAACTCATCTTTTTTAAAAAACTGAACCTAGCTATATTGAACCTAATTATCTTTCTTTTCCATAGATCGAAAGGCTGAGAATTGACCAATTTAATGAAGCAACGTAATCTAGAATTTTAAAAAATCTTTCCAGGAATGCATAATCATAGATTTTAATAGTCCATGCATGGTATATCCAGTGGCCTTCAAAAATAAACAAATTCCAAATTAGGGGAAATATAATTCAACATCTTCATCCCAAGAATCTGGTTCATCAAAGTATTGATGCCTACCCAAATAGAAACACACCAACTTCTTAGTTTTTAAAAAATACCTAAGCAGAATCAACAAAACAATAATTTCAAAGCATGTATACATTGAAGCTACCGCATTTCTCCAACAATACGGCCTCTACCAATAGGAAGGCCCAGCATGTTTTTTGGGCATAAAATCAAATTAAGCCCCTCCCCCCAAATTTAGGCCTATTTTAAAATATGTAAAATAAGGGGGAAGGGCGGGGAGACTTGCCGTTAGGAGCACCTGGCGGACAGGAATTCCTCGCCACCAGCCGCTCCTAACGGGCAATCATGGCGAAGTGAGGAGAACTCCCTACTCCCACCAAACACCTTTGCTGCTGCAGACACCTTTGGCACCTGGCGGTTGCTTTCCCTTCTGCCCATTCTGCCGCCACGTTTGGAGTTGCCGCTTCCGTGTTTGGAGTGCCGCCGCCATTTGGAGCTCCAAAGGCGGAAGTGGCAGCTCCAAACATGATGGTGGGCGATCTTTTTATTTTGGTCTGCATGAAGTTCAGAGCGAGCAAGAGAAGGAGACTGCGATGCCTCCATCCGAGATGGCAACCTCACTAGTGGATCACAATGTGGCTGGAAGCTCAAATCAGCGGGATACGATGGCAATCTTCCTGACGCCCGGCCTTGTAGTTGTACTTGATGCTGCCTTGTAGTTCCCAAACCAACTCAAAACGCGAACATGTTCCAAACGTGAAGCCAGACGCTAAAGAGCCCGAAAGCACCAAGGGTGCCAGGTGGAAAGAACAGGGTCACAATCACACGGAGATGCCCAAAGAGTGGAGGCACATAACTAAAGGCGGCACACGCAGTTGGTTTGGGGACTACAGGCAGCATCTGCACCTCTTCCTGGGCGCGTCTCTAGGCTGCTTCCGGAGCTACGGGATGCTCTCTGTTGCCTACCGGCCCTTTTTCCTTGGGCTTCCTGCCGTGGGGTATACCCACTTCCTCCTGCAAATTACACCTCGCAACTCTTCTCTCCCTTTCCTCTCGCTCCAAAAAGATTGCCATCGTATCCCGCCAATTCAGACTTCCAGCCATATTGTGATCCACTAGTGAGGTTGCCATCTCGGATGGAGGTATCGCAGTCTCCCTCTCTTGCTCGCTCTGAACTTCTCCCTCTCTTGCTCACTCTGAACTTCACATGGACCAAAATAAAATGATTGCCCGCCATCATGTTTGGAGCTGCCACTTCCACATTTGGAGCTCCAAATGGCGGTGGCACTCCAAACACAGAAGCGGCAGCTCCAAACGTGGTGGCGGAATGGGCAGAAGGGAAAGCAACAGCGGCGGGTGCCAAAGGTGTCTGCAGCAAAGGTGTTTGGTGGGAGTAGGGAGCTCTCCGTGCTTCGCCATGATCACCAGTTAGGAGCGGCTGTTGACGAGGATGCAAGGGGGGGAATTAAGTCACCCCCGAAAAGACGGCCTAACCATTTTTTCGGGGCTCAAAAAAAAATAAGGTGTCATCTCACATTATTATGTGAGAAACACGGTATATTCGTTTTTACTATAAATAAATCCTATGCTTCTATAATTAGCGTATTACAAATTGGGAAATACTAGATTTATTTCAGTTTATTGTATGACTAATTATCGTATTGTCATACCATTTGATGAAGACTTTTGAAAATAATTGAAAAAGACCATATCTATGTAGAGCAATAAAGTATATCCAATTTCTGCTCCTAAATACCATGAAAGTTATATACATATGTTTACAATGTCAAACTGAATAAACTAAAAGTTTATTCTCTTTTAAACATTAACAGGTATCAATTAGGAGAACATAAACTTGAATAAAATTCTGTATACTGAGAACTAATGGCAACTGTCACTTGTAAGCATTATATTATTTGTTTCAATGCTAAATCAGTGGTTTATCAGTCGTTGTCCCCCATCCCATTTGTTGGCTCAATATACTTTAATAAACATTCAGTACACAACAAATATAATTAATTAAACTCTTACATCCCCAAATATGCTTTTTAAAATATTTTTAAAAACTTTCTACAATGTTAACTTTCTCCCCCCCCTTCTAAAAGGTGTAAGGCAATTGCTTTATCATGTATGGATCGTATAGGATAGTATAATAGAATTCTTTATTGGCCAAGTGTGACACAAAGAATTTGTCTCTGGTGTATAAATACCTTTAATGCAAACAAAATATCTCACATTTTCTAATCCTATATTTATTTGAAAAGAAAAATCCCATGGTATTATAAACCAACTCAATCAGAATTTCTGAGATCTACATTCTGCATTCCTGCTCCATAGCCTATATCCGTAATGGCGAACCTATGGCATACGAGCCACAGGTGTCACGCAGAGCCATTTGTGCAGGCACATGAACCCCAGCCAAATATACCTGCAGTGCGCATACGTGCAACCTCCCAGCTGATTTTTGGCGCGTTTGAGGCCTTTTTCAGCCTCCCAGAGGCTCAAGGGAAGCCTCTGCAGCCTTTGGAAAAAAAACATTTTTTCGACCTGCAGAGGCTTTCCTTGAGCCTCTGGGGGGCTGAAAATCAGCTGGGAGGCACGCAGTGCAGGTAAGGGGGCAGCGGCGTGGGGGAAATCGCATACGCATGCTTAGGGGGTGGGGGGCTGCACGCATTGCCTTCTGAGTGCTGGCACATGAACATAAGCATGCACACAATTTTCGGCACAGAAGCCCAAAAAGGTTAGCCACCACTGGCCTATATATTTCTTAGTATACATCTTGGCTGTACCCAAATCCCTGTCCCAGTTTAACATGGTAGATAAATATACGTTCTCTTGAAATGAGCTAATAGTTTCCGATCTTGCTTGTAGCAATTTCTCCAACCCTGGCTTAATCGATTTTGCCTCCAGGAAACAAGACTAAGCAGAGTTTGACTCAGACCTACAAAGTAACAAATCTAAACTTTTATCGCTACCACTATAGAGACCATGCTCTTTATGCCATCCGTAAATATCTTCACATCATCCTTTCCACCCACGCAGAAAGGCATTCATATTAGCAAGGTCTGACATCTAATCTGAAAAACGATGAAGGGGATATTGTTCAATATCTGCAAATGGGAATGAGTGTGAATGTGCTCAGATGCAGAGGTTGGAGGCAGTTGCACATATTCTGTTCAGTTGTTTCCTATGCCATTTCATCATAGCAACAACATGTGATTGCTCATCCTCAACACAAGACAATTTCAAACCATGTATTTTTATGGCGTGCTTGTCATTCGTTCTACTCTAATTCTTCTTTGTAGGTTATAGCTATTTTCATATACTCTTGTTCTTTACTTAATTCTTTATTCTTTCACCTTTCTCTTGATACTGGCATTTTTAAAATATTTCATATTGACTTTTGAAACAATTCAGAAACCACCTTTTAATAACCTGTCAGCCCTCCTAAATAAACCAAATAGGAAGCACAAGAAAACACTTCAGTCCAATTAGATTACTTTATTGTAACAAAATCCTGCAAGGCTAAAGGTATAAATTTCCCACAGCCACTTTTATCTGCTTAAGCAACTAGGCCTAGTCTTTCCTAAATTTGAGAAAACACTGAAGTAGTGGATTATCTAGACTCTTTTCAGTTGGGATTCAGGCCTAGGTATGTGATTGAAATGCCATTGGTTACACTTATGGATAACTTCTGGAGCTGGTGTGATGATGGCACATCCATCCTTGCTGTTCTTGAACTCTCAGTAGCATTCTATACTTCTGGATCAGCTTTGGGGATTACAAATGGATGGCAATATGTGTTAATTTTATTTATTTCTTCAGGGCTGGTTTCAGTCAGTTGTGATAACGGAACAGAAGTCAATCCACAGCCCCTGCTTTGAGAAACAGGTGGCAGCTGAAGTTGAGAAGGCTTGCATGCATGCAGCTTTGTATTGTGCACCAATTGCACCTGTTCCTGGATCAAGAAACGTTGTTCCTTATGCATTAGTCATGCATTAGTCAACTTTCAAATGCATTACTGCAATGTGCTTTACATAGGTTGCATATGAAGAACAACCAGAAGCTGCAGTTGATTCAAAATACAATGCTGCAGCTACTTATCCAAAGTTCTCAATCCGTGCACATTACATCTCTCCTCCACAAGATTCATTGGCTCCCAATGTGCTTCTCAGTTAAATTCAAGGTGCTGGTTACTTATGAAGTCCTTTATGATATGAGACCAGGTTATTTGGGACTGCCTCTCCTAGACTGTGTTTACTTACTTACTGGCAGCAGGGGTATGCTTGGATCCTGTCTATTAAGGTGAGCTATATAGTGGGATTCAGGATGAGAGCCATTTCTATTCTTTGGAATGTCATTCTGCTAGAGGTCAGATTAGACCCAATTGTGGTGGATTTCATAAAGCTCTGAAAACTGGTACTATAAACTGGCCATGGGATAGACCCTGTGGGATGGTTGTGATTTTTTAAACCTTGTTGCTAATTTCTATTTATTGTTTTGATAGTGTATTGTTTTAACTGGTGTCTAAAATCTTAACGTTGAGATAAATGGCTATATACATTTATTAATATAAATAAGCTAAGTCCAAGAGATTCCCAAATTACAAATCTGCATCTAGGCTCAACATCTTCCAGATTACTGGAACATGATTTCAACAAAATTATTGGCAAGATGCAGAGTGACAATATACAATTCAATATTATAAGCTCTGAACAAAATAATATCCAATGGCTTCAAGCAGATCTTAAAAGACTGAGTCCTCCATCACACTCAAGTGTGCAGTCACCCAGATAAACCCTCCTCTCCCTTTAATTGGGATAATTCATTATGGAAAAAGTGGAAGCACTGTAAGAAAGTGTGCCTCTGATATTCTATCACAGAAGCAAAGGGAAAGAAAAAAATAATGCAAGTTGTCTAATTGCTCAAGTCACTGGAAACTAAAGTGGAGGTAATTCAATACTCTTTTATCTGTTGCTGTGATGGGCAGAAGGAATAAACTTGAGGAAGAGGGAAAAGAGTCACAACCAAGGCAATGGTTAGATAAGAGAAATCCAAGTCTAGGCAAGAACTGTAACCAGAGAAAGTGTCTCAGACAAAACCCTCCTAGTTCTCATGAAGATGAGGGAAGGGAAGGGAGGAATGCATTCAGACTTGCAAGACTATTTACCATAGCCTCACAATAAATAATAGTATTAGCTTGCATGATTTTGATTTCCTATTTTTGTCTTCCTTGCAGGGTTGAAAATTACTTCCTAACAATTCATAAATTAGAAACCCTGTAACAGATAGATAAGGGGTCTCCAATCTTGGCAACTTTAAGATTTGTGCAACTTTAAGATTTGTGGACTCCCAGAATTCTGGGAGTTGAAGTCCACAAATCTTAAAGTTGCCAAGGTTGGAGACCCCTACTGTAGCTAGACAAATAGAAAAAAACTTTCTAGAGCAGACTCGCATTGTCACGTGACATATCATAACTTTTTTCCCCTTTGCTAAACCGGGTGTGGGTGTGGCCAGCGCATGATGCATCTGGCCCACGGGCCGCGAGTTTGACAGTCCTGTTTTAGATAGACAAATGAGTAGTACTGCCTCTAACACAGTACTATGTGTTTATTTGAAGGTTTATTTCCATTGCATTAACTGGTTGGCAGAAAGACCAGGCATGAACAGAAACAAATGCTCATTATAACATGTGGGGAGAAGGCAGGTTCACCACCAACCCTGATAGCACAAATCTAGCACTAAATTTAGTACATATTACCCTCTTTCAAAATAATAAGAATTATTATTATTATATCTAAAACTATGTGCAGAGGGAAAGGTCAACAATATTCGGAAAATTGTTGTGGAGCAGACTTTTTCCCAGCACAAAAACAAAAACCCCTTGTGAATAAGTGCTTCTCAGCACATTACATTATCTTTAAAATGTTTTACCACTTAAAACTGAAGCAAGTCTGATAGTATGAATGCAGAACATTTCTTGAACCAGTATTCCCTTGTTTCAACAAGCTACAGTGTTAAAGTCGGTCAGCTGACTCACAAGTATATAATTAAACAAAGAATAATAATTGATTCAAAGTTTAAACTCTTAAGTTCAAAATGACACATTTTCTCACTGCAGAAAGGCAGACACTATCAACTAAAAACAATCACAGATGCATTTTGTGAAAAAGCAGAAGGTATTAACTAGGATTGCAATAAAACCATTCTTTATTGTACATGTCAACTCAGAATTCTGCAATGCAGATGGATATGAACTGAACAAATAAAACCCCCCAATAAAAATGCAACTGTCTAATGATTTCCAAGTCAATCCCAGATTCATAACATAAATCTGGTTTTTTAGATTGGTTCCATGTTTTTCATTCAGAGCATACATAACGGAATATAGATTTCCTTAAGTTATAAAGATGAACCCAGCCTCATGATTGCAATTGCTCCTGATAGCATAAAATAAGTAACACTGTCTTGATATTTGAAGCGACTTCCCTCAATATTGTAAGATTGATTAAATAATGTTCCTGTTATAAATTATAAATCAATTACTGCTGGAATCCAGATAGAAGGCCAGAGTTTTTCCAATGAATTTGTTTTACAGAATTTAGGGAGTCTTTTTATTTGTTGTTCCCCAACTCTCTTGAGCCATCAATATTTGGGGAGTAGCTTTCCTTCATGGATTTTAAGTACAGATAAAATTCATGTATCTCTCTTTATGTGTAAAAACAAATACAAATCTAAGAACTTGCTAAAATGTTGATTTTTATCTCAAACAACATCCTCTTAAGACTGTTGTGTTTCAAGCACAAAGGACCAAGTAGAATATTCTACAATAAAGTCCAAAATATAATTTGCTCATATTAATCAATTAAAATTAGATCTAATTACATTTACTAAATTTATAAATAAACAAATAAAAATAGACATACAGTACATATGTCACTATGGCAAAGAAACCAATGTATATTAGTATATAACGAATAATATTTTACATCATATAGACAATTTAACATATGAACAAATGAAAGCGACTGTATATCTTTACCCTTAAAATAAGTGCTACTTTGAATAGTAGATCAAACAATTTTGTATGATAGCAGCAGCTTTTTAAAAGTCCCAAGTTTTTATAAAGTATATTATATATTATATATTATATATTAACATGCTAGTAAATATTTTAAAATTAGCAGACTGCACATTTGTCAATATTAACTTAATTACTATATGTATGGCAAAATAGGCAGCAAATTTTTTTTTAAGAATAATAACAATAATAAAAATACAATCGAAAGAAGAGAAAGAATTGGCAAAGATAGCAAAATATAAAGACCTGCAAACAGAAATAGAATGACTATGGCAAAACCAAGCAAAGGTAATAGGGCCTTGGATGCAATCTTAAAATAATTGAAGTACCACTTGAACACCATCAGCATTGACAAATTCACTATCAGTCAATTACAAAAGGCAGCTTTACTCAGAACAGCTTACATCTTCAACAATATCTGAAATGCCATCAAACATCCATTCCTGCCTATCCCTAATCCTTGGAAAAGACTCAATAGGTAGGCAAAAATTAGAGCATAGCAGCCTATCATTTGGAAAAGTAAATCAACATTAAATTTTCAGTTTGGTTTTGTGAAGTTGTGGAATGGGCGTTGGTTCTTACCTGACACGCCATTTCTCTTCGAGCTGCGAGGATCATCCAGAGAGTGGGAGGTGCTTCAGTCTGCATCGTTGTAGGCTGAGCTTAATTACTGAGGAACACTCCACCTTCCATCATGTGGCTCCGTTACGGCGTTCCCCAGTTTATGTGAAGGCGAGAGGAAAGAGAAATTCGTACTCTCATCTTACTAGACTTAAGGATCATTGGCCGAAACAAGACCCCACCAAATGGTGAAAGATTAGGGTGGGGCTGGATGATCCTCGCAGCTCGAAGAGCAATGGCGTATCAGGTAAGAACCAACGCCCATTCTCCTTAGAGCTGCTCGGATCATCCAGAGAGTGGGACATACCAAAGCTTGGCTGTCCTACGGGAGGGACTCCGTCTGGTTCGGGAGCCTCTCCGGGTCCCGAGGACCCGCTGTAGGACTCGTCTGCCAAATGAGGCCTCCGCTGAGGCAATGTGCTGATCTTGTAAGGCCTCATGAAGGGAGACGAGTAGGCTCAGGTGGTGACCTGGCAAATGCCAGTGACTGGGGCCATGGTGGCCCAAGCTGCCGAGGTGGCCTCACTTCTGGTGAGATGTGCTGTTATTCCGCTGGGTCCTGGCAGAGCCTGTGACAAGTAAAATCTAGTGATGGAGGGTGAAAAAGGCTGACTTGGGACTTATGACCCCACTTGCGGAAACTATTCCGAGTGGCATCGTAGATTCGGATAGTTGAGGACCATCTGGCGGCTAAGATGGTATCAATAACCTGGTCAGAGAGTTTCTCGTTTCCTAGGCGACTCTGTTCAATCTGCAGACGGCTAAAATGAGCCGTTGGGGATCCAGATGTAGAAGGGGCCCCTGAGAGGGGAGATCCTGTTCGGAGGGATTTTCCCGAGAGGGGCTACCGATAAGTCACGGAGAGCCGCAATCATGGGCGCCTGGGTCAGAAGGGGGCCACCAGAAGCAGTTCTGCTTTTTTGTGGATCAGTCCTAGAATGACTCTGGGAACTATCTCTAGTGGAGGGAATGCGTATAGAAGCCCCAGGGGCCAGGGGTAACGGGGGCATTGTAATTCTCGGCACCTGGGAGGGGTGCCTCGAGAATCTTGGGAGTCGTGTGTTGAGAGGGGATGCAAAGAGGTCCCCTATCGGTAGGCCGGAGGTCGTGGTCACTTCCTTGAACAGAAATGAGCTCTGCTTGAGGGAGAGGAGAATGCACTCTGCCTGGTAGCAGGGGCGCTTGGCTTCTCTCATCAACCGTATGGACTGTGTGGTCCCTTGTCTGTTAGCGTGAGCCTGGCGCTGACGTTGCCCGTGAGGGTAGGGACAAGATGCCCGCGTACCTGAGGGAGGGAGCTACGAAGGGCCAGATGAATAGCATGAAGTTCCAACTAGTCTGTACTACATGCCCGGTCTGTTTCTGACCATTTGCCCTGAGCCATGAGCGAGTGGATGTGAGTGCCCCATCTGGACAGGCTGGCGTCCGTGGTGAGGGTGAGCTATAGGGGGTCCTAGAGGTAATGACCCTCACTGATGATGGGGAAGGCTTCCCAGGGGAATGGAGAATCGAAAAACTAACCGCAGGGCTAAGTGGAGAATAAATCAATACAACCTGATAAGAAGGAAACCAGTCAAATTAGAGTTTTCTTGAGACGGCCAAGAGAACTGAAAAACACTGCCTACTCTGCACGAGGCTGAGCATAAACAGGGAACGCCATAATGGAGCCACGTGATGGAAGTTCCTCAGTAATTAAGCTCAGCCTACAACGACACAGACTGAAGCACCTCCCACTCTCTGGATGATCCGAGTAGCTCTAAGGAGAACTTCCCTATCCATTTTTCAACCTCAGTCACTAAACACACCCTTGCTCACATATCCCAAACATGGTTAGCAACTTTATGACAGCAATAACACAGACATCTAAGAATTTTGAGTACTTTTAGAAAAGATATTTTCAGTTCTTATGCCTTTATGTACTAGCCATCTTCCTCCACATTCTATCAGTCTAATGTACATGAGGCCCCCTGTCTATCCTCATCAGATGCCTTTCTTGGCTGTCTGATAACACCTGGCACATCTTATTCTTCTATTTCATTTGTAGGTATGACAACAGTTATTAATTTTATACTATATTTTTTGCTTTAAAAGACTTATTTTAAATGATGAAAAAAAAACATATTTGAGCAGATGGAACAGTCTGCATGGCAATAAATCAACAAAAGAAAACTGGCTGAAGGTATGTGCTGCAAGCCACTTGCAACTGCTGAAGAAAAAGAACCACAGCCCTGAATCAACCTGCCAATCATTTAATTTAGCAGTTTAGCTCTCAGCATTTTCCTTTACTTATCAGGTAATATTGCAAAGTCTGCAGTTTCAAACTAAAGAAGGCACACTGGACACACTTACTTGATTTTTCCCACAGTGCAGTAAGTTCAGACATGTCCGAAGATCCATTTTCTGCCGTTATTTTCAATTCACTTGCAGACCCCTTGGAGTGCCTATGAAAAAGTCTGTTCGCAAACCCTTCTAGCCTCTGCAAAGCATTAGCTGTCCCGGTACCTGGGTTGCCCTGTGACTCCCTTTGGGTGGCCATTTTTATGCATATAAGATGTAAGTTAAAAGCAAATTCTAATTCTGAACACGGAAGCCAAAGACTATGAATGTGTCACACTTCCTGTATGCAGTGAGCTAAACCACAACAGTTTTCTGTTTCCTGTTAATATAAAACTAAATTTTAAGGGCTATTCTCAGCAAAAGCCACTTCATCCCAATTGAAGATGATGACTAGTAAAATATTTGTCCTGTTTGCTTGTTAATTTTCTCTTTCCAAGTAAGAATAATATGAGAACAGGTCCAAGAATGCTAAAAACTAGATCATGAAACTCTACACACAAGCAGTAAGCAAGAAAATCTAAATTCTGGGCAATTTATTGAGAATGGAGAAATTTTCAAAAAATATTTGAATAACAATTTCTATAGTATGTCAACATCAAGGGAAGCATCTGAAAACAATTGCAGGTCATATCTACTTTTCTAAAACTGATTTGCAAGTTGCAGAGTATGCACACAGATAGTAATTATAGTACAAAATTCTTGGCAGATCTCCTTCCTTGTTCTAAAGAGTTATGCTGTTGAGATCTGCATTGTTCCACTGTGTGTGTGTGTGTGTGTGTGTGTGTGTGTGTGTATATACTGAAGGTTCATAATTTATCTCACTTTTCACATTTATCCAGGTGCTTTACAATTGGCAGTAATGAACAGATAGCAGTCAGAGAAAGAACAAGCATTCCTGGCATGTGAGTGCACAGCTTTGAAAAAAATACTTTTTATTTCATACACTCGTGTGTTTTTAAAGCCTTGAATCTATAACAATACTAACTTTGATAAGATTTGTTTGATAAGATTTATTTGAGTATTGTTATTAAGACAAAGAGAAGAGCTGGCAGATTTATTGAAAATTCAAGTTACGAACAAAGTTAAATATTTGGGGATATATTTGACGTCAAGATGTACTACACTGAAAGAGAATAACTATATTAAGCTTAAACAGCAGATAACATCTGACCTGAAAAAATGGGAAAACCTACAATTGTCATTGATAGGTAGAATTTCAACAATCAAGATGAATATTTTACCCAGAATTTTATATTTGTTCCAAACAATATCAATTAGGTTAAGTAAGGATTACTTCGAAGAATTAAATAAAATTATGTTGAAGTATATATGGCAAGGCAAGAAAGCGAGAATAAAATTAAAACTTTTACAGGATGCTAGAATTAGAGGAGGATTTGGCCTTCCTAATTGGGAGTTGTATTATCAAGCTGCAAACTTAATGTGGGTTAAAGAATGGATAACGTTAAGAAAGACTAGATTGTTGGCAATAGAAGGTCATGATTTATTATTGGGTTGGCATGCTTTTTTATGGTATAAGGGAACTAAATCACAGGGTTATTTTAGAAGGCATTATATAGGGAATCGTTACGGTTGAATTGGGAGAAAATTAAGAAACAATGTTATTTGAAAATTTCAGTTTGGTTATCAACTATTGAAGCTTTTTCGTATCCTATAACTTATAAGAAGGAACAAACAGTTAGATATGGGGAAATACTGGATGAAAAGGGTGAACTTAAAATGATGCAAAATTTAGAAGAACAAGGTATAAAGATGAATTGGTTTTCATATGCACAAATACATGCAAGGTATCTTAAAATAGAAGGATTTTATGATAAATTGACTGATTTAGATAGGATTTTGACAGGTACTGATGAAAAAGTGATTAAAAAACTATATAGTTATTTGTTGGAAATTAAATTAGAGGAAGAACAAGTTAAAGAAACAATGATTGCTTGGGGGAAGAATTTTTGATATGGAATTGATTTAGAGAAATGGCAAAAATTGTGGTCACAAAATTATAAAATGACAATGTCAACAGCATATAAAGAAAATTTGTATAAGATGTTTTACAGGTGGCACTTTCCCCCGACAAGAATAGCAAGAATGTTCAAGAATAAATCTGAAAAGTGCTGGAAATGTCATCAGATACCTGGCTCATATTACCATATGTGGTGGACTTGTGAGGAAGCCAGGAAATATTGGACTAGAATTCGCATATGGCTGGAAAAATGACAAAGGAACACATAGATTTGAAACCAGAGATTTTTTTTATTGGGAATCGTACCTGATATATATATAATAAAAATTTAAAGTATTTGATTGTAAATGTATTAATAGCAGCTAGAATTGTATTTGCTAAACATTGGAAGAGTGAGAAAATACCATTAGAGGAAGAAATTATTAAGAAAATATTGGAATGTGCTGAAATGAGTAGATTGACATTTGAAATTAGAGAACAAGAAGATAAACAATTTTATGAAGTTTGGGGTCTTTTTTATCAGTGGTTATATAATACAATATAATATTAGAATATTTAGAAACTTAGGAAATAATGAATATATAATTTTTCTTGGTTTTGATAATATTTAAGAATATTTTATTAAGATAGATTTGGTATGATTCTATGATTTGTTATAAAATAATTTAAATTAATTATTGTTATCTCGCTTAAGTATGAATTAGTAAAATTATAGTCAAATGATTGTTTAATAATGATATTGGGATATTTTATTGATGATTGATAATGTGAGTTATTATGTAATATAATTATTTTGATGACTATGAAATGGATGCACAAAAGGGAGTGGTAAACCAACCGATACACTGTAAATTTATGAAGAATGATCTTTTTATGTTATGTTTTATGTCTTACATGTTTTTTGTCTGTCGTTAAAATCAACAAAACTTTTACCAAAAAAAAAAAAAAAAAAGATTTGTTTGAGTATAAAAACAATCCATGAAAAAACAACATCCCACATATACAGCACACATAGCTTTAAATATAGTGTTATGCCTTATTTCAAAGCTATTTATTGCTCTTAATGATGTTAAGGCAATATACTGTATGCATGTTAGTTTCTACACTGTTCTGAATGCATAAACTGGTATTCAAAATTCTGTTATATCTACTGGTATTAGGGCTGTGCCTGCTCTAAAAAAAAAAAATAGAATCACTTCAGATTCCACACAAAGGCAAGCACAGTTCCTCTTTGCTATTCATGAAAATAAGACTCATCTTTTTTTATAGGCTAAAAAATGTAGCTGCTTTAAAAATACATGAATTTTAATGAGTCAACTCCTTAAAAGTGATAGTGTTAGGAATATAAGTAACCTAACAGTTATTTGGGTTGGAAATTTATAAACTAGGACAGACATTTTAATACTATGCCTTTAAGAGAATACTAAAACTGTAATTGGGTGTGGTTCCACAAATGGCCATAAGATGGAGCCAGAAACCTGGGTTGTTTAGTCTCAGAAGAGAGTCTCAGTAAGTCTGTTTCTTCTGTTGGAAAGAGTTTTGCAGTTCCTTCTAATGACTGTTACTGATCGTTGATGTAAGTCTGTTACTGAACTCTTTTTTGATACTGGACTTTGATATTTGGATTATCCCTCAACTGAACACTAACTGCCTTACCTGTGAATGACTTGGACTGTTTATCTTGAACTTTGCTAAAACGTTTATTGGAAGTAAAAACCTACATTTACTGTACGGTGTATCTGTGTGCTGTGTGTGTATTATTCAACACTATTCTCACTACGTCTCCTAATGGGGAATTACCTCAACAGATAGTATTCTTTTTCAGATGCTTGAAAATAACTACTTGAATGAACAGGTATTGCATTAGCACAAGGTCTGCTGGTACAGTTATTATCCACTCATGACAATGCTTATTATTTATCCACTCAAAAAATACCCGTCAGCAATCCCTAAATGCTGGTATATCTTTCCAAGGTCTTTATAACAGCCCTCCATTATTAGTGAGTGATTCTGGAATAGAAACACATTTGGTTTAAAGAGATGTCAGTGCACACAGTGCATGCTTCTCCCATAGATGCAATTGATGTAAAAGAAGAACAGCATTGATATTCCTAGTCCATTTCTCTAGATTCCTTCTTTATGTTTCTCCACTGCCTATGGTTCCATAGATATTGGAATGAAAAAAATCTGACTTTAAAAAACATGGAAAATCACTTTCAATATTTCCTTAATATAAAAAAAAAACTGGCCTCAAAAACTCTTGCCACTAATACTTTAATAGTTTTTATATTTTATATTGTTTGCTACCTAGTGTTACCTGTTGAAAAGAGCAGCTATAGAAATTGATCAAATGAATGAATGAATGAATGAATGAATGAATGAATGAATGAATGAATGAATGAATGTATAAATAAACAAACAAATAATCTGAATTTCTATTACAGAGATATCGGAATATATGGAAAGGAAACCTATAGAAGAAAAATAGAACTAGTGTTGATGCTTTTGAACTATGATATTAGAGAAGAATACCATAGAGAATACCTTTTTGAATTATTATGGAGATCACAAAGAGAACAAATAAATGAATCACTGAACTATATCAATCCAGAATTCCCATCTGAGGTCCAAATGACTAGACTCAATTTAACATACTTCAGAAGCATTATATGAAGACCAATCTCTCTGAAGTAGTCTATAATACTGGGAAAGGTGGGTGGAAAGAAAAGAGGAGGAGGATCAATAAAAAGGGAGGCTGAATAGCAACAACGGTGGGTGTACTGCTAGAAAATCTGAAACACCAGGCTAGGCACAAAACATCATATATCTATGTGGTCACTAAGAGTTAGCACTGACTTGACTGCACACAATCAATCAAACTGTAACAAACTGTGCATATCTTATTCATTAACTGTAGTGGCACATATAAGAGCAATCAACTTTACTGTGGTTGAGATCCAAACAAATCCTTCAGTTGTTATCTAGGTGCACATGTCCATTCATGTCTATTCACATTAATTACTGAATAAAAAAAAATCTGAAACAAGGGATACTTCAAAAGTTGCCTACAGTATTACACAGGAAGGGGAGGTGTTGAGGTATTCCCCGTTAGCAGAATGAGTGCGCTCAGGGAAACATGGTGAGGAATAACACACAACAAGCATATAGATACACTGAATAGTAAAATGTAGGTTTTACTTCCTGTAAATGGATAAACAAAGTCCAACAAAACATTCCAAATCATACATGGTTAAAGCTGGTAGTATTCAATACAATCAGTCCAGGGATAATCCAAAAATGAAGTCCAGTATCATAAACAAAGTTGAGTAAACGGAGTTTGCTAACAGTTTGCAAGACTCATAGCAATCCAAGCAGAACAACGATCAGGCAAAAGGCAATAGGGAAAATGCAAGAAGAGAACAAACCAGGTTTCTGGCTTCATCTTATGGCCATCGGAGGAACCTCAGCCAATCACAATTACAGCACTCTCTTAAAGATACAACAGTATTAAATAACTATCCTGGTTTATATATTGCCAACTGAACTGTTAGGTGACTATCATTCCTAACATTCTCCCCTTTGGGTAGAACAATATATAAAACCTTACAGTTTAAGTCCATATTCCTCACAGCAAGCCTTATGTTTTACAGTGCCTGGCTTTTGTAAAATGATCTTCAATGTTATTCTCAGACATACAGTACTCCAAGTTTAATCATTTTACTTTGAACACATTGTCTCACATTCAGATATCATAGATCGGTGTGTTTTGATCTTGTCTTTACAACAAGATTGGAAGCCATCTGAATTGCTGATTGGTTGTCTTCATATACAACCATAGGTTCATTTACATTAATTCCCATGTCTGTCATTAATTGTTTATAACATACTAACTCTGTACATAATAGAGATAAACATGAGAATTCAGCCTCCATTGTTGATAAGCTTAAGATATATTTGTTGAATGGACCGCCATCCAATTAACACCTTTCCTAATAACACTACAGTACCTGACATTGATTTACATGTAGGTACATCTGTAGCAAAACTTGCATCGGCATATGCAGTTACACTTAGTTCATCCTTAGGCTCCAAATATAATGGGTGTTGGTCCTTACCTGACACGCCATTTCTCTGGAGCCGGGAGGATCATCCAGAGAGTGGGAGGTGCTTCAGTCTGCATCGTTGAAGGCTGAGCTTAATTACTGAGGAATGCTCCGCCCTCCATCACATGGCTCCTTGCATTCCCCAGTTTATGCGAAGTCGAGAGTGAAGAGAAGATCGTGCTCTCATCTTACTATGCTAAAAGGATCATTGGCCGAAACAAGACCCCAAGAAATAAAAGGGTGGGGCTGGATGATTCTCCTCGGGGAAAGACCTTTCCTCAGACCCTCTTGGAGGAATTCCAAAACTTGAGGGATGGAGGGTGAGAGCGGGTTGACTTGAGACTATGGCACCACTCGCAGAACCCCTGCCAAGTGACACTGTATGTTCTGGTTGTTGAGGGCCGCCTGGTGGCTAAAGTGGTATCAATAACCTGGTCAGAGAATGCTCCTTCCTTAGACGTTCCCGCTCAACCTCCAAACGGCTAACTGGAGCCACTGTGGTTCCGGATGTTGGGGGGCCCCTGGGAAAGGGATATCCTGTGCGGGGGAATTTTCCGAGTGGGGATCACCGATAGGTTGCGGAGGTCCGCAAACCATGGGCGCCTGAGCCAGTAGGATGCCACTAGAATCAGCTGTGCTTTCTCGGAGATGAGCTACTGGATGACTCTGGGGACCAGGGCCAATGGAGGGAATGCATATAGAAGCCCTGTGAGCCAGGGGCAACGGAGGGCATTGTGATTCTCGGCCCCATGGGAGGGGTACCCCGAGAAAAACTTGGGATGTGAAGAGGTCTACTGACGGGAGACCGAACATCATGGTCACTTCCCTGAACGGCGACGGGTGGATGTGCCACTCGGACTGGTCCACTGTGGTCCTACTCAGCCAATCTGCTTGGGTGTTTGAGACCCCTGAGATATGCTCGGCTTTGAGGGAGAGGAGATTGCGCTCCGCCCAACCGCAGAGGCGCTCGGCCTCTCTCATCAAACTTATGGACTGGTACCCCCTTGTTGGTTGACGTGAGCCTTGGCGGTGACGTTGTCCGAGAGTATCAGGATATGCCGCCCGCGTACGTGGGGCAAGCAGTTGCGCAGGGCCAGGTGGATGGCGCGAAGTTCCAACCAGTTTATACTGCGTGACCGTTCTACCTGTGACCATTAGCCCTGTGTTAAGAGCGAGTGGATGTGAGCGCCCCATCCGGACAGGCTGGCGTCTGTGGTGAGGGTGAGGCGTTGGGGTTCCCTGAAGCAGTGTCCCTTGTTGATGGCGGGACTGGTCCACCAGAGGAGAGACGTTAGGACCCTTGAAGGCACCTTGACCGCAGCCTTTGAATTGCTTCTGCCGGTCCTTTGGAACGGGATCAGGAACCACTGTAGGGATATAGTGTGTAAACGGGCCCAGGAAACAATGGAGATACATGAGACCATTTTACCAAGTAATCTAGACGATTCTAAAGGTGGTACCTTCCTTGATCGTCTGATATGTTTGGCTGTTTCCTGAATGCTATGGAATCTCTCGGAGGAAAGGAAAACCTTTCCCTGAACCGAGTAAATGACGGACCCCAAGTGGGTGATCCGTGTCGATGGTAACAGATGGCTCTACTGCCAGTTTACTAGGAACCCATGGTCTTGGAGGGCAGAGAGAATAGCTCTGGTATCCTTTTCTGCTTGGGTTCTGGAGTGAGACAGGATGAGGATGTCATCCAGGTAACAGTGGAGATGAACCGGGCGGTCCCTGAGGTGGGCCGCTAGGGCCGCGAGGACCTTAGTGAAGGTTCCAAGGGAAGGGCCGCATATTGGAAATTGCGATGGTTGTAGCAGAACCTGAGGAATTTGGAATGAGAGGGCTGGATTGGAATGTGAAGATACACCTCTGAAAGGTCTATAGAGGATAGCCAGTCTCCCTGCCTGATGCCCAGTAGAATGGATTGTAGGGCGTGCATCGTAAACCTGTGGTAGGTCAGGTAACGGTTAAGGCGTTTCAGGTCGAGAATAGCCCTCCATCCCCTGAGGATTTAGGGACCACGAACAGGTGGGAGTAAAACCCCCGCCTCCACTGGGATGGTGGTACAGGTTGTATGGCCTGTATGGTGAGGAGATGGTGGATAGCTGAATCCATTGGGATTCTTGGAGGGGGGGGATGCCATAAAAAAAATCAGGGGGGGCGTGCTGGAATTCAAGCGCGAGGCCCAGTCTGATGGTGTCTCGGGCCCAGGCATTGGAGGTAGAGGAATCCCATCAGTCGGCGAAATGCTTGAGGCGTCCACCAATGGGAAGGGAGGGATGGGATCTATCTGGGTCATCTAAGTACAACCCCTTGCTTGAGAAGAGGAGTTTATTCCAAATATTTGCCTTTGTCTGGGATCGAACTCACGACCTCCTGACTGTGAGGGAAGTGCTCCACCTCTAGGCCACCTGCCAAAGAGCTGCGTCAGAAAGGCTTCCCTCCTGAACCCCTGAAGGGGCGCCTGTAGCTGCCGCCCCTCCTGTTCCTGTCGCCCGATCGGCTCGATCCTGGGGCTGGAATGGCCGGAAGGAGGGGGGTCTCGGATGCCTGGGCGGGAAAGGATACTGGACGAAGGGACGAGGGAACCTCTCCGAAAGGCTGAGGTGCTCTTGACTCTGACCTCCAAAAAAGGGGAGGAAGGAATTTTTTCTTGCTTCGGGTTTCGGATAGCAATGGCTCCAGGGCGGTGCCAAATGGTTTGTCCCCCTTAATGGGGACGGTGGCCAAGTTAACCTTGTTTTTCACGTCCGCTTGCCAGTGTTTAAGCCAGGGCAGGCAGCGAGCTGTAACGTGAGAGGTTATTGCACAGGCGGAGAAATTAACCGCGTGGTAGGTGGCGTCGGCCAAGAATTCTGCTGCGGTCATCAATTTTGCGATGTCCTGATGTGCCCTTGCGTTAGAGGGGGGAACATGTTTCAGTTGGTGGAGCCACCGAATTAAAGACCTGGTGAAGAATGAAGCGGCTGTGGCCGATCTAATGGCCCAGGTGTCCGCTTGATGGGCCCTACGTAAGGCCAGTTCGGACCTCTTGTCCTGGGTGTCAGAGCCTCCAGGGGATCACTGGGGGAGGACGAGGGTGCTAAGCCCAATATGGGCTCATCTGCCTCGGGAGTGTTAAGCAGGTTGTAGAAGCTCGACTCGAGGTTAAAGAACCTCTTGTCCTGGTTGGATGGGACCGGAGGGGCCCTTGTAGGGTCCAAATGGTTTGAAACTAGGTCGTGAAATATGGGTGGGGCCGGAATAACCTCCGCCTCCACCACGGGCTGCCTGAAAATGGCATCCTCTTGTCCTTCCGCCAGGGAAAGGAGAACCGAGGAGGACTGAACGGACAGGCCAGAAATGTTCTTGGCCTAAAATCAGAGTGATTTAAACATGTGTGGCTTGAACAGACCCACAACGGTGGGTTGATCGGGAGTGAGACCCACGTCCTCGGACATGTCTCCTTCCATCGGGTCTATCTCCGATCGGGCTTCCCCTTGGTGTGTAGAACCCCGTTCAAAGTCCTCCTCCTCCCCAAACCGATCCAGGTCCTCTATGGCCTCCTCCAGTTCCCCTTCTGGGAGAGGACTGTCCCCCTGCAAAGGTACCTGACCATGAGTAGGGTCCAATCTGGACAAGGACCTGGCTGATGGCGAGTCTGGACGTCTGTTGAAGGCTGTCTGCTATCCCCTGGCGGATAGCCTGTTCCATCCATGCCTGCAAGTACGCAGGGATCTCAACTGTGGCGGCCTCCTCCTGGCACAGACCAGCGGCCGTGGGCATGAATGTAGCTTCGGGCAGCCGTCTGGTGGCTGGTCCGGGGACCTGGTGTCCCTGGGATGAGCTGTGCCTGGAGAGGGAAGAGCAATCGGAGGAGGGTGGGATGTCTGGAGGTAGAAGGAACAGAGGATGGTTGGGCTGGAAGCATGGCTTGTGCCTCTCTAGATCGCCTCAAACTTTTTCTTCAGCGCCCTATGATGTTTAGGGCAGAAGCTTTGGAAGTATCCTTAGAGGCTTCCTTAGCCTGTTTGCGCAGGTGGTAGGATTTAGATCTGGCCTCCAAATAGGGGCCTTTTGTGGAAATGTCATCTGCCATTATATAAGAAAGGACTGAAATACCAATTTAAGGCGGTTGGCTCGCCAAGGGTTCGACCTACAACAAAGGCCGGGTGTCCTTTCAGCTGGCTCGCACCCCCTTTTGGAATTTAGACGTATACAGTCTATAAAATTAATATTGTTATAATTATTAATATATATAAAACAATTAGTATTGAAACTGTGTAATAGTCCTTTAGCAAGAAAGTTCATATATCTATATATGCCTGTGTGTGTGTGTGTGTGTGTGTGTGTGTGTGTGTGTATATATAATATTTCTTAATATTATTATTATTATTTTTATTTCATAATATTCAGTTCGGGGTCTGGCTCGATGCTCCTAGGAAGGAGTGGCCCCAGAGGTTGCTGTAAGTTATCACCAATCTGCCAAATGAACGCCTGAGGCTGGAATGAGGCCTCTGGCAGCTGGAGCTCCCAGGCAAAAACCGGGAGGGACATGCTGCAAGCTTCTGCCCTGAGTGTGCTGCGGAAGCCAACTAGTGTATGCCAATTGTGATTAAATCTAGTAGCTCTCACAGGCTGGAAAGCCTATGACTAGAGGTAGTCCCTTCGCAGCCCAATGAGGCCTTTAAATATAGCGCCCGACACGCGGCGGCACCCAAAATGGCGGCCGGCCACAATCTCTTATCCACGGGCCACTCAGAGCAATTAAAAAGCCTCTCCGGCATGTCTAGAGGCTGGAAAGGCAGCCAGGTAAACTATTCGCCCTTTCCTGGGGCAATCAGCGTTCGCGGTGGGGGGGAACACCAGCTGCGCTTATCAGCGCGATCAAATGGAGCCGCTGCGATTGCGGCACGGAGAAGCGGCAGGAAAAAGGAGATGAATTGGGGGGGGGAGGATTGGCGCTGGAGCGCGAAAGCCGCCCGCTTGTTATCCCCCCTGGGGGCGAAAAACGCGCTCCCCTGCTACAGCTACCTGAAGTGCGCAGAGGCTAAGGAAGAGCCAAGAATAAAAGGCAAACCTGAAAAGGTAAAGGACTTTGCAGCAATTAGCTTGAATCGGCCAAGGAGTGGAAATACACAGCCTACTCTCATGAAGGCTGAGCATAAAACTGGGGAATGCAAGGAGCCACGTGATGGAGGGCGGAGCATTCCTCAGTAATTAAGCTCAGCCTTCAACAACGCAGACTGAAGCACCTCCCACTCTCTGGATGATCCGACCGGCTCTCAGGAGAATGCATAATGCATCGTTTGTTTAAGATATCTCAACACGTTTAGCAGCTTGCCAGTATCTTTCAGTAAGCTAAGCATTAAACCTGGCTAATTGCTTGAAACTATATGCTATGTCTGGCCTAGACCAATTACTAAGATAGGATAAGCTACCAATTAATGATTGATAAATATCTTTATCAAAAACAGGACTTTGTACATAATTGTGGCTAAACTCCTGGCTCATTGGTGTTTTAGCTGGTTTACAATGTTCCATTTTAAAATTCTTCAGTAACTGGTTACTTTTATCTGCCTGTGAGATTTTATAGCCTCCCTTAGTTTTATCTATTTTCAAACCAAGATACTGTTTAATCTCACCTGTTTCATTTTAAATTTCTTTTCTAACAGTGAAATAATCCTAGTAGCTTTTTTCTTGGTTTTAGTGATTACTGCTATGTTACCAGTAAACAATAGGCAACAATGAAATTACACCATCACTTTCTTTTTTGAATAAACATGGATCAGCCATGGCAGCTACAAAACCTATCGTAGTTAATTCCTCCACTATGCACTGGTTCCACTCATATCTTGATTGTTTTAAGCCATAAAGCCATTAATCTCCAGCAATCAGTTTTGTTATCAGTTTTTATCCCCAAAGGCTTCTTTAAATATATAGTATGTTGTAATGGTGCATGTAGATATGCCGTCCCCACATCTAAATGGCTTATTATGTATTTGTTCTTAGCTGCCCACACTAATGCTGCTTGTAATGTGGTAGCCTTCAGATTAGGTGCAAACACCTCATTGTAGTCGTTAGCTGACTGATCGAACCCTTGTGCTATTAACCTGACTTTATGGGTAACAATCCCATCCACACCTGTCTTAATTTTATAAATCCACTTACACCCTATGGCATGCTCATTTGGTGGTAATCTGACATTTTCATATACCTACAACCTTTGTAAGGATTTCAGTTTCTTATCCATTTCTTCCTGTCAAGCAGCCTGATCCTTAGCAGCATACAATTTCAGTTCATTATAGTTAGTAGGAACCTCCTAACAGGAGGTTTTCAGAAGAGCAATATAGCATCTTAGTAATTATGCTGAAATGCTTGGATTCCTGATTACAACATAGCAGCTGCAATACAATGCACAAAGTTTAAAATCAGTCAAGGACTGGGGTTTATTGATATTCTTAAGACTTTATAAAAAGCTGTTTAGTCAGTCTTTCTTTAGCTTGACAATCTTAAAAAAAAAAGAAGAAGCAACAGCACTTCTATAAATAACAATGCTAAGAGGAAGTTGTTGCTATGACAGCCTTGATCACATTTCTATTTTAAATTCAGAAGATAACTACTGGCACCTATTGTTGAAATATTAAAATGCAGTCAAAGGGGCACACATTAAACTAGTGAATATTTTTATAGCAAAGGGACAAATTCTACTTTAAAATGATATACTAAATATTAGTCTCTGATTTGGGTTTTTCCCATACCTACTTGTTTTTCCCATACCTACTTTCCCATACCTACATGTTAAATAATCTAAAGTAATACAGAGTATATAAATAAAAAATGTATACACTTTTAAAATAATTAAATGGTTATAAATATATTACAAATATTTCTAAAATTAATATAAGAATTAATATTAGTAATATATAAGAACCTGTTTTGTCTAGTGATTAAGGCATAGACTAGAAACCATGACACCAGGAGTTTTAGTCCTATCTTAGCCTTGAAAGTTGGCTGGGTGACTTTAGGCCAGTTACTCTCTCAGTTCAACCCACCCCACAGCTTTGTTGTTATGGGAAAATATGAGCATTGCACATGTTCGTGGCCTCTGAGTTATTTATAAAAATAACAAAGCAGAATAAAAATAATATATTTCTATCCTACTTTGCTTCAAACTTCTAAAATGGATAGCAATAAGACAGTGAATATTGTCAACAGTATTTTTTAAAAAAATATATAATTGATAACTCAATTTCTCAACCCAGCAATGTAATCATCTCTGATGAAAGGCTGTTGTTGGATTATAATTTTCTTTGAATAGCATAGGGAAGGACAATTGGAGCTTATTTATTATCTGGAGGAAATTGTTTGGTGGTGTTTCTGTTAATTATGCAGATCCTTTCAAAAGACAGACAGCAAATAAATAAATAGATAAATAAATTATCTATTTCAGAGCCTTCTGGCACGGGAAACATTTGTGGAAACCATTGAAGGAGCACAATGTCTTTCCTCCAATTTCATTCACATTCAGGGATAATTAGGTTTCTGTTTGTTTAAGAGGGACCCAGAAAAGCAAATATGTCTTTATAGAAGTTGAGGGTTGTAAGGCAGGAAATTTAAGGATCAATTTTTCTTGCTGGACAGTTAGGGGAATTTAGGTAGTTCCTTGATAGTGTTCTGGAGGTTGTTTTTACTAGGAGAAATGAGCCTTTCTGAATGGCAGTAGCACTTTCCGTTGAAGGAGTCCACTGTTAAGAAGATAGAATGCTGAGGCAATCAGGCTGATTGAGCATAAAACACTGGGGTTTCCTACCTTATACTATGCTATGTCTCTCATATTAGGACTGCCCATGGGCTGTGCTGGGAGGAAGCTGTTAGGAATATAAGTCACCTAACAGTTGGGTTGAAAATATACTGTATAAACCAGGATTAACATTTTAATAGTGTCTCTTAAAGGGAATGCTAAAATTGTAATTGGGTGTAGTTCCTCAAATGGCCATAAGATGGACCCAGAAACCTGGTTTCCGAGAGTGTTGCCGTTCCTGCATTTCCCTATTGACTGTTGCTGATCATCGTTATTCTTGGATTGATGTAAGTCTATTACTGAATTGTTTTTGATACTGGATTTTTGATATTTGGATTATCCCTGGACTGAAAACTGACTGCTATAACTGTGTATGACTTGGACTGATTGTTGGACTTTGCTTAACCATTTACTGGAAGTAAAAACCTACGTTTTACTATACAGTGTATCTGTGTGCTGGTTGTGTGTTATTCCTCACCACTCTCATTACGTCTCCCTGTATGCACTCATTCCCCTAATGGGGAATTACCTCAACACTGGTTATGGGCCCAGGCCATACCAGGCTCAGATAACTGAGAGTTGGTGTGAATGCACAGTACCATATACAGACTGCTGTTTATTGTTTAATTGTGGGTTACTATCCTGATAAAGATGGCACAAGACACTTCAACAAGTCTATCACTGATAATCTGGTTGGATGGAACAAACTATGTTTCCTGGTCTATGAAGTGCAGTCTACTTCTGCATTGAGAAGGGTTATGGAATGCAGTTCAGGATCCACCGGATGTAAATGCTTGGGATCCAGATGATGAAGACAATGCCAAGAAGTTAGCTGACTTTAAACGGAACAATGAATGAGCTCTTTGTATAATTGAACACTGAGTGACCAGCAGCTAGTCCATATTCGTGGAGAAGAATCTGCTGCTAGGTGTTGGGAGAATTTGAAGAGGATTTATGTTCGTGACAGTGTAGATGCACGCATACATCTTACATGTAAACTGTTTATAGCACGTCTTCTGAAAGGTGGAGATATGTTAGCTCATTTAAACTTCATGAAAAGGAACTGATATTTTCAGAGCTGCATCAAGTTTACATCATTCTTTCCTCACTGGATGAAAGTTATGAGGATTACGTATCTTCACCAGAAATCCTGACCAGAGACAAACTGACATTGACTGACATAACTGGAAGGTTGTTAGAAGAGGCAAGAAGATGGCTGGATAGGGACCAACTGAGAAAGAACCAACCACAAGAAGAGGATTTGTGTTCAACTGCCTATACCGTTAGGAAATGTTTTTCTTGTAGAGCTAGGGGACATATAACTAAATTCTGTAAGCAGGGAAAATGACAGAATACTGCCAATCACCAGAAGGCTAAAAAGAATGTTAGTTTAGCTATATCTAGCAATTCAACTATAAACCATGATTTGTAAGTTGTTGATAGTGGAGCATCGAAGAGTATTACTAGAAATAGAGAGAGGTTTGTAATGATGTCCACGAGTAAGCAACATGTATCATTGGCAAATGGATGGAAGATGAAAGCGTCTGATGAAGGTACTGCATATTGTTCGTGTATAAATGAGCATTTATCTATGCTATATGTACCTAAACTGAAATTTAACTTGTTATGAGTAAGAGCTTTAGTTAATATTGGTTATGTAGTAACCTTTAGGGGAGATAACTGTATAATAGAGAAAGAGGGTAAAAGTGTTACTGCTACATTAGAGAATGATTTATATGTGATACATGATGACCAGTTGAAGATGGCTAACTCGGTTTATAACAATGTTAAGCCACATGACGAATGTATACATTTACTACATAGATATCTGGGGCACATAAATTTCAAAATGCTGAAGCAAACTGTTGAATTGTCAGAGAGAGTAAAATTAAAACCCTGTAGCAAGTATTTAAACTGTAATGTCTGTATCCAGGAGAAAAGCAAGGTTACTCCTGCAAACAGACTGAATGGGTTTAAGACCAAAGAACCTTTAGTGATTGTGTTTGCTGACATAATTGGTCCTAAGAAACCTAGTTTGGGAGGTGCCTGCTATGTTTTGAGTATAATGGACCATTACTCACGGCATGGTTTCTGCTATTTAATGAAAAACAAAACAGAAACATTCCAACATTTCTTTAACTGGCTAAGATTTGCTGAGAGAAAAATGAGAAGTAAAGTAATTACTTTAGTTACTGATAATGGGACTGAGTTTATTAACAAGAGATTCCAAACTATGTTAAAATTGGTTGGTGTCGAGCATAAATGTTCTGCACCTTAGCGACCATAACATAACTCGTTTATAGAACAAAGAGGGCAAACGTTACAAGCTATGGCTCACGCTATATTATCTGACTCAGGTTTGCCTAAAACACTATGGGGTGAGGCCATAATGTGTAGCAATCATGTGTTAAACAATGTAGTTAACACAACAACTGGAGAATTGCCATTCACTCGTTGGCATGCAGAAAGCCAAATTTAAGCTATCTACATACATTTGGAGCTCCAGCATGGGTGCATATTCCCTCACAAGTAAGACTAAAAGGGCAACATAGAGCTAGAAAATTATTTTTCGTAAGTTACGAGGCCAACCATAGATCGTTTAGATTTTGGGATTATGTTTACTGTAGTGCTAGTACTAAATTTCTTGAGCATGTTGGGTGGCATAAACTGGAACAGGAATCCAGCAATGATGTTATTATTGACACCCAAATAGTCCCTAAAAATATAAGTAAACCAAGAATAGCCATTAAAGAGGAAGAACAGGCACAGGAGGAAGTAGCAGAACAGGCACAGGAGGAGGTAGAAGAACAGGAGCAGGTGGAACAGGAGTGTCCACCAGTAAGCCCTGTATTACCGGGACGTTCAACCCGAGTAACACGACCACCTGATAAGATATCAGGCTAGTGTTGTATGCCAAGTGAATACAGTTCCAAATAACTATAATGAACTAAAACTGTATCCTGCTAATAAACAGGCTGCTTGGCAAGAAGCAATGGATAAGGAACTGGAATCTTTAGAAAAGTTGGAAGTATACGAAAATGTTAAGTTACCATCTGGTAAACATGCCATAGGATGTAAATGGGTTTATAAACTTCAGACAAGTGTGGATGGGACTGTTACCCATAAAGCCAGGTTAGTAGCACAAGGGTTCAATCAGACAGCAAACGACTACGATAAGGTGTTTGCACCTAGTCTGAAAGCTACTACATTATGAGCAGCATTAGTATGGGCAGCTAAGGAGAAATACATTATAAATCATTTAGATGTAGAGACGGCATATCTGCATGCACCGTTGCAACACACTATATATTTAAAGAAACTTTTAGGTCTCAAAAATGATAATACAACTGATTGCTGGAGAATTGAAAAAGAGCCTTTATGGCTTAAAGCAATCAGGATATGAGTGGAACCAGTGTATAGTTGAGGAATTAACTACGATAGGTTTTGTAGCTGCCATGGCTGATCTATGTTTGTTCAAAAGAGAAAGTAATGGTGTAATTTCATTGTTGCCTATTGTTTACTGGTAACATAGCAGTAATCACTAAAACCAAGAAAAAAGCTACTAGGATTATTTCACTGTTAGAAAAGAAATTTAAGATAAAACAGTTAGGTGAAATTAAACAATATCTTGGTTTAAAAACAGATAAAACTAGGGGAGGATACAAAAAATCTCACAGGCAGATAAAATTAACCAATTACTAAAAAATTTTAAAATGGAACTTTGTAAACTGGCTAAAACACCGATGAGCCAGGAGTTCAGCCACAGTGATGTTCAAAGTCCTGTTTTTGATAAGAACATTTATCAGTCCTTTATTGGTAGTTTATCTTATCTCAGTAACTGGTCATGGCCAGATATAGCATACAGTGTTAACCCATTAGCGAGGTTTAATGCTGAGCCAACTGAAAGGCACTGGCAAGCTGCTAAACGTGTGTTAAGATATCTGAAACAAAGAATGCATTATGCATTATATTTGGAGCCTTAAGATTAACTAAGTCTAACTGCATATGCCGATGCAAGTTTTGCTACAGACGTAAATACATGTAAATCTACATCAGGTACTGTAGTATTATTAGGAAAGGGGTTGATTGGATGGAGGTCTATTCGACAGAAACATTTAAGTTTATCAACAATGGAGGCTGAATTCTCATGTTTGTCTTTATTATGTACAGATTTAGTTTATCATAAGCAACAACTGATTGATATGGGAATTGATGTAACAGATTCTATTGTTGTTTATGAAGATAACCAATCAGGAATACGGATGCTCCCAATCTTGCTGTTAAGACAAGATCAAAACACACAGATTTAAGATATTTAAATGTGAGACAATGTGTGCAAAGTAAAATGATTAAGCTGGAATACTGTATGTCAGAAAATAACATCGCAGATCATTTTACAAAAGCCCAAGGCTCTGTAAAGCATAAGGCTTGCTATGAGGATTATGAATTTAGAATGTAAAGTTGTATATATTGTCCTACCCAAAGGGGAGAATGTTAGGAATGTAAGTCACCTAAAAGTTGGGTTGGAAATATATAAACCAGGATAAACGTTTTAATACTGTCTCTTTAAGAGAATGCTAAAATTGTAATTGGGTGTGGTTCCTCAAATGGCCATAAGATGGACCCAGAAACCTGGTTTCCAAGAGTTGCCTGGTTGCCATTCCTGCATTTCCCTATTGACTGTTGCTGATCATTGTTATTCTTGGATTGATGTGAGTCTATTACTGAATTGTTTTTGATACTGGACTTTTGATATTTGGATTATCCCTGGACTGAAAACTGACGGCTATAACCGTGTATGACTTGGACTGCTTGTTGGACTTTGCTTAACTCTTTACTGGAAGTAAAAATCTACACTTTAGTATACAGTGCACCTGTGTGCTGATTGTATGTTATTCCTCACCACTCTCATTACGTCTCCCTGTGTACACTCATTCTCCTAACAGGGAATTACCTCAACAGAAGCTTCTATTATTTAATCTAGATGGCTTGCAGAAGTTTTGGCTGGGGACAGAGAGAGTCAATTTGGGTGTGATAGGATTAGACAAAGAGATGAACTGGATGTTATACTGGTGATGTCAAATGATGGGGTTGGTAATAAGGAAAAGGTGTAGTCTCCATTTTGTTAGATTTATGTTCTCCCCTGTGTTAGGGATAACATTGTTTTACCCTAACTGGTTTAGGTAAATAATAATATGTAATCATAGTTTGTATGTTAAAGTGTCTGCAACTTTAACTGTGGGATAGTAATTAAGGGAGTGGTTGTGAAAGCACTTTAAAAGAAGCAAGATAACAACTTGCTCTCTCTCTGGTTTTGATGATCCTTGATTACTGCAAGGACTCAAGACTGCATTGCTCGAACGGGAGAGAAAACAAAGGACTGACTTGTAAGTGAACTGACATAGGATATTCTAAACGGACTTTGCTAACTGAATATCCCTGAATGGACTGACTAAATGATACATGACTATTGGACTGTTATTTTGACTATGCTATGAACTCATAATGGAATAAACTATATTTTTGATAGCACAAGCGTATCTGTTATTTTTACTGTATGTTAATAAACATACAAGCTTAGCTCACTCATTTATCTGTGTGCCTATCTGACTAACGCTGCACATTCTGTTTAGCTTGTCTCCCTAACCCTGATTGGGGAAACCAGGCTTAACACTGGTTATGGGCCCAGAGGCTGCAAAGTCAGTTTAACTAGGATAAAACAGATTTATGTTAAAAGTGAGAGTTTGTGTTGTTATACATTACAGTAAACAGACAGCTGTGTTTTATTAATTATAGTTTTATATCCATATAAGAAAACATGGCACAAGTCAATTTACAAAGTTTGTCCCTTATATCCAAGTTGGATGGAACAAACTATGTATCATGGTCTATGAAATGTAGTCTGCTTCTACGAAGAGAAGGTTTGTGGAACATAATTGAAAATCCACCAAACGTAGAAGAATGGGATGCAGAGGATGATGAAGATAAACTAAAGATAGAAGAATTTATGCATAAAAATCAACAAGCTATTTGCATAATTGGGTTAACCTTAACTGACCAACAGCTTGTTTATATCCACGGAGAGAAAACGGCTGTTGGGTGTTGGCAGAAGCTGAAGAGGATTTATGTTCGAGATAATGTTGGTGCTCACATAAATCTAACACGGAAGCTTTTCAGTACACATCTCCAAACAAATGGTGATATGCTGAATCATTTGAAAACTATGCAAAGCATTTTTCAAGAACTGCACGAGAAAGAGCTTATTTTCTCTGAACTACACCAAGTCTACATAATTCTATCTTCACTTGATGAAAGTTATGATAACTACGTAACTTCCCTTGAAATTTTGCCAAAGGAAAGCCTAACTTTAACTGATATAACTGGCAGATTGATTGAAGAGGCCAGAAGAAGGCTTGAAAGAGATGAGTTAAGGAGGCAGCAACCTCAAAAAGAAGATAATGAATCTCCTACTGCATACGTAATTAAAAAGTGCTTTAATTGTGGAGGAAGAGGACATTTGGCAAGATTTTGTAAAAAGGCAAAGTGCCAGAACACTGGCCAGAATACAAAAAGTCATCAAAAGATAAATAAAAATTTAGAGTTAGCCATGTATACTAACGAAGCTGTAAAAAATAATTTATGCGTGGTTGACAGTGGAGCATCACATTGTATAACAAATGATAACAACAATTTTATTAAAATGTCCAAGAGTACACAGCAGATATCGTTAGCCAATGGCTGGAAACTGAAAGCTAAAGGTCAAGGTATAGCATATTGTTCTTTTATAAAAGAGAATGTAAAAATGTTATATGTACCACAACTTAAGTTTAATTTAATTTCAGTTAAAATTTTGGTTAAACTAGGATATGTAGTTACATTTAGGGGAGATAGCTGCATAATTGAGAAAGAAGATAAGAAAATTACTGCATCTTTAAGAGGTGAATTATATGTGTTAAATGATGATGGTTTAAAGGTGGCTAACACAGTTTATGAAAATAAGAAACCTCATGATGAATGTATTCACTTGTTACATCGAAGGCTAGGGCATTTAAATTTTAAAATGCTTAAGAAAACTGTTGAATTATCTAAGGGAATAAGTTTGAAACCTTGTAATAAGTATTTGCAATGTAATGACTGTAATCAAAGCAAAGCCAGGGTCACACCTGCAAATAGAGTTGATGGATTTACTACTAAAGAACCTTTAGAGGTAGTATTTGCAGATTTAATAGGTCCGAAAAAACCAAGTGTAGGAGGAGCTCGTTACATATTAAGTATAATGGACCACTATTCTAGATATGGGTTTTGCTATTTAATGAAAAGCAAAACTGAAACGTATCAAAATCTCTTTAATTGGATAAAATTTGCTGAAAGAAAAACTAAAAAGAAATTAGTAACTCTTATAACAGATAATGGTACGGAATTTACAAATAATAAATTCCAGAACAGACTAAGAATGTTAGGTATTCAACATAAAATGTCTGCACCATATAGGCCACAACATAATGCCTTTATAGAGAGAAGAGGCCAAACATTACAATCAATGGCACGAACTATGATGTCTGATGCAGGATTACCTGACAATTTATGGGGAGAAGCAATAATGTGTGGTAATCATATATTAAATAATGTTGTTAATTCAACAACAGGTGAATTACCATTCACACTGTGGCATGGTACAAAACCTGATTTAAGTTACATGCACACATTTGGAGCACCAGCATGGGTGCATATCCCTTTACAACTTAGACACAAAGGACAGCATAGAGCTAAAAGATTATATTTTGTAGGATATACATCTAATCATAGATCTTATAGATTCTGGGAACCAGGTACATCTAAAATTTACACCAGTGCTAGTGCTAAATTCCTAGAACATGTAGGATGGAATAGATTAGAGCAAGATTTAAATAATGAAGTAATTATTGAACCCTACAAAAGACAGAAAGAACAGACTAGTTATAAGAAGAGTCCAATTAAAGAAGAAGTCCACGAAGAGCAAATAGGACCAGAACAAGAGGAAACAGTTGATCAGGAAGAGTTAGATAATCAAGAAGAGTTAATAAATGAAAGTCCACCTGTAAGTCCTGTAATACCTAGACGTACTACACGTGTAACTAGACCACCTGATAGATATCAAGCAAGTATAGTTTGCCAAGTAACTAAAGTTCCAACTAGTGTAGATGAACTTAGGATGTATCCTGCTAAGGATCAGGAGAATTGGCAAAAGGCAATGGAAAAAGAACTAAATTCATTAAAGGTAATGAAAGTTTATGAAGATGCTAAATTACCTCCAGGAGAAAAATCCATTGGGTGCAAATGGATATTTAAAGTAAAAACTGGAAATGATGGGACTGTTACCCATAAGGCTAGGTTAGTAGCTCAAGGATTTAATCAAACTGCATATGATTACGATGAAGTTTTTGCACCAAGTCTTAAAGCAACATCTTTAAGAGCAGCATTAGTGTGGGCAGCTAAGAAAAACTATGTCATTAACCATTTAGATGTAGAAACTGCTTATCTACATGCACCATTGCAGCACACTATATATTTAAGAAAACCAGTAGGTATAAAAGACAATAAAGTAAACAGTAATGATTGTTGGAAACTCAAAAAGAGTCTTTACGGGTTGAAACAATCTGGGTTTGAGTGGAACCAATATATTGTGAAAGAGTTAAACAATATAGGTTTTAAATCTGGTTTAGCAGATCCATGTGTGTTTAAAAGAGAAAATAATGGAACGGTGTCATTATTGTTATTATTTACAGATGATATTGCTTTGATAACTAAGACTAATAATGAAGCTAAAGAGATTATATCATTATTAGCCAAAAAGATAAAATTAAAGCATTTAGGTGAAATTAAAAAGTATCTAGGATTGACAATTAACAAAACAAAAAATGGTTTTAAGATATCTCAAGAAGATAAAATTTGCCAATTAATTAAAACGTATAAAATGGAACTTTGTAAAACGGCAAAGACTCCAATGAGTCAGGAAGTTTGCCAAACTGATGATCAAAGTCCCAAATTTGATAAGTCTATATATCAATCTTTGATTGGCAGCTTATCATATATAAGCAATTGGTCAAGGCCAGATATAGCTTATAGTGTAAATCAGCTGGCACGTTTTAATTCAGATCCACATCAATGTCATTGGCAATCATTAAAGAGAATTTTAAGATATCTTAAAGGAACAATGAACCATGCATTGTATATAGAACCAAAGGGTGATTTGAGTCTTAGTGCCTATGCAGATGCAAGTTTTGCAACTGATATAAACACAAGAAAATCAACATCTGGGATGGCTATATTATTTGGTAAGACACTAATAGGATGGAGGTCAATCAGACAACAGCATATCAGCTTGTCCACGATGGAAGCGGAATTTTCATGTCTGTCATTATTATGCACTGACTTGATTTTGTACAAACAGTTATTATTAGACATGGGTATAACTGTAAAAGATTCCATTATTGTGTACGAGGATAACCAAGCAGCTATAAAGTTAGCTACTAGTATTGCTGTAAAAACTAGATCAAAGCATACTGATTTAAGATACTTAAATGTTAGAGAATCTGTAAAGAATGAGCTAATTAAATTGGAATACTGCATGACGGAAGAAAACATTGCAGACCAATTTACAAAAGCTCAAGGAGTAATTAAGTTTAAAGAGAGTTGTAACAAATATGATTTAAAGATGTAAATAGTTATATTTATTATTATTTCCTAAAAGGGGAGAATGTTAGGGATAACATTGTTTTACCCTAACTGGTTTAGGTAAATAATAATATGTAATCATAGTTTGTATGTTAAAGTGTCTGCAACTTTAACTGTGGGATAGTAATTAAGGGAGTGGTTGTGAAAGCACTTTAAAAGAAGCAAGATGACAGCTTGCTCTCTCTCTGGCTTTGATGATCCCTGATTACTGCAAGGACTCAAGACTGCATTGCTCGAACGGGAGAGAAAACAAAGGACTGACTTGTAAGTGAACTGACATAGGATATTCTAAACGGACTTTGCTAACTGAATATCCCTGAATGGACTGACTAAATGATACATGACTATTGGACTGTTATTTTGACTATGCTATGAACTCATAATGGAATAAACTATATTTTTGATAGCACAAGCGTATCTGTTATTTTTACTGTATGTTAATAAACATACAAGCTTAGCTCACTCATTTATCTGTGTGCCTATCTGACTAACGCTGCACATTCTGTTTAGCTTGTCTCCCTAACCCTGATTGGGGAAACCAGGCTTAACACCCTGCATAGGATGAATATAAAAAAATAAACTTCTAAAAGCTGCTGGTAGTATTCTCTCCAAACTTTGACAGATGAAAGTTATGAGGCATCTCTTTTTTCCTTACTGTGCTACAAGCTGGCACAAATTTTGTCTTGCACAGTAAAGCTAAAATAAAATGTTTCAATAATTAAATCAAGGAAACTTAATACTGGTATATGCTACACACATAGTGGTGGGACTTGAGATTGTTTAACTTTTTAATGCAATATAGTGAACTATTAGTGAACTTAAATCAGAATAGTGTTAATTTTGTTTTCGTACATGCTTTAGGAAAAACAATCCTCTAGAAACTTTAGATCCCTACCATTGACCACGATATGTAACATGCAACATGATTGTTTGGAAACATGGCTTTCAGCATACTGGCGACACAAGAGTCAGAATAGTTCTGCTTTTGCTTGGAATGCAACAGTGAATGCCTGCAGTAGGAGTCCAAGCAGGTCAATCTGATTGGCATATATATCCAAGAGGTGGAGTTTGAGATGTGGCACTGTACTCATCATTTTGACAAAAGAATGTAATCCTGCAGATGCCCTTTTTATTCAGTGAATACAGTGATGCTAGTGTCTTTTTCCAGCCATAACAAGCCATGAAATGTAAATAGTTAGAGATAGCTCAATGTGGGGTTATGCTGTATTTGAATGACTAGCTTAGCCTTTATCAAAATGTGGACTAATGGTTTGGAATTTGTACCTTTCCTATCGTAAAGAATGGGCGTTGGTCCTTACCTGGCACGCCATTTCTCTTGAGCCATGAGGATCATCCAGAGAGTGGGAGGTGCTTCAGTCTGCGTCGTTGAAGGCTGACCTTAATTACTGAGGAACGCTCCGCCCTCCATCACGTGTCTCCCTTGCGTTCCCCAGTTTATGCGAAGTCGAAAGTGAAGAGAAGATCGTGTTCTCATCCTACTATGCTACAAGGTTCATTGGCCGAAACAAGACCTCACCAGACGGTGAAATACTAAGGGTGGGGCTGGATGATCCTTACGGCTCAAGAGAAATGGCGTGTCAGGTAAGGACCAACGCCCATTCTCCTTAAGAGTCATTCGGATCATCCAGAGAATGGGACATACCAAAGCTTGGCTGTCCTACGGGAGGGACTCCGTCTGGTCCGGTAGTCTCCGCGGTTCCTTGAGGACTCGCTGGAGGACTCGTCTACCAAACGAAGCCTCTGCCGAGGCAAATATGTCGATCTTATAGTGTCTAATGAAGGGAGATGGGGAGGCCCAGGTGGCTGCCCGACAAATATCAGCAATTGGAGCTTGGGTGGCCCAAACTGCCGAGGTGGCTGCACTTCTGATGGAATGTGCTGTTATTCCGCTGGGTACCAGCAGAGCCTGAGACAAATAAGCTTTGGAGATAGTAGCTCTAATCCAGCGGCCTATAGTTGAAGGGGACACTTTGTGGCCTAATGATTTGGATTGAAAGGAAAGGAATAGTGATTCGGACCTCCTGAAGGGTTGGGTACGCTTAATGTAAATGCGGAGGGCCCGTCTCACGTCCAGGGTGTGCCAAAGCTTTTCCCTTTCCCACGAGGGATTGGGACAGAAGTTTGGAAGTGTGAGTTCCTGTGCCCTGTGGAAGGCTGAGTTGACCTTGGGTAAGAAGGTAGGGTCCAGCCGGAGAACCACCCAGTCGGCATGGAAGATGCAAAGGTCCTTCCTCACTGACAAGGCTGCTATCTCCGATATTCAGTGAGCCGAAGTAATGGCCACCAGGAACACGACTTTGAATGTGAGGAACTGGAGTGAGGATTCCCTGAGAGGCTCAAAGGGTTGTTTAGTAAGGGACACAAGGACCTTATTGAGGTCCCAGGTAGGGTATCGGTGTACGGTTGGGGGACACAAGTTAGTGGCTCCTCTGAGGAATGCCCTAATGCAAGGGTGGAGGGAAAGGGAATCCAGATTGTCACAAACAATGACAGTTGAGAGGGCTGCGACCTGACGCCTCAGGGTGTTTGGGGAAAGACCTTTCCTCAGACCTTCTTGGAGGAATTCCAAAACTTGAGCGATGGAGGGTGAAAGCGGGTTGACCTGGAAACTATGGAACCACTTGCAGAAACTATTCCAAGTGGCATTGTATATTCGGGTTGTTGAGGGCCGCCTGACGGCTAAAATGGTATCAATAACCTGGTCAGAAAACTGTTCCTTTCTTAGACGTTCCCGCTCAACCTCCAAACGGCTAACTGGAGCCACTGAGGATCCAGGTGTTGGAGGGGCCCCTGAGAAAAGGAATATCCTGTTCGGGGGGATTTTCCAGGAAGGGGCCACCGATAAGTTGCGGAGGTCCGCAAACCATGGGCATCTGGGCCAGTAGGGTGCCACTAGAATCAGCTCTGCTTTCTTGGAGATGAGCTTCTGGATGACTCTGGGGACCAGGGCTAATGGAGGGAATGCATATAGAAGCCCTGTGGGCCAGGAGCAACGGAGGGCATTGTGATTCTTGGCCCCGTGGGAGGGGTGCCTCGAGAAAAACCTGGGGAGTTGTGTGTTGAGGGGGGATGCGAAGAGGTCTACTGACGGGAGACTGAACATCATGGTCGCCTCCCTGAACAGTGACGGGTGGATGCGCCACTCGGACTGGTCCACTGTGGTCCTGCTCAGCCAGTCCGCTTGGGGGTTTGAGTCCCCTGAGATGTGTTCAGCTTTGAGAGAGATTGCGCTCCGCCCAACGGCAGGGGCGCTCGGCCTCTCTCATCAAGCTTATGGACTGGTGCCCCCTTGTCAGTTGACGTGAGCCTTGGCAGTGACGTTGTCCATGAGTATAAGGACATGCCGCCCGTGTACCTGAGGGAGGAAGGTGCGCAGGGCCAGGTGGATGGTGCGGAGTCCCAACCAGTTTATACTGCATGCCCATTCTACCTGTGACCATCTGCCCTGTGTCGAGAGCAAGTGGATGTGAGCGCCCCATCCGGACAGGCTGGCGTTTGTGGTGATGAGGCGGCATTGGGGCTCCTTGAAGCACTGTCCCTTGTTGATGGCGGGACTGGTCCACCAGAGGAGAGACGTGAGGACCCTTGAAGGCACCTTGACCGTGGCCTTTGAATTGCTTCTGCTGGTCCTTTGGAACGGGAGCAGGAACCACTGCAGGGATCTGGTGTGTAAACGGGCCCAGGGAACAATGGAGATACATAAGACCAGTTTACCTAGTAATTTAGACAATTCTAAAAGTGTTACCCTTCTTGACCGTCTGATATGTTTGACGGTTTCCTGGATGCTAAGGAATCTTTCTGAGGAGAGGAAAACCTTTCCCTGAACTGAGTCAATGACGGATCCCAAATGGGTGAGCCGTGTAGATGGTAACAGTTGGCTCTTTTGCCAGTTTACTGGGAACCCATGTTCTTGGAGGGCAGAGAGAGTAGCTCTGATATCCTTCTCTGCTTGGAGTCTGGAGTGAGACAGGATGAGGATGTCATCCAGGTAACAGTGGAGACGAACCGGGAAGACCCTGAGATGGGCCGCCAGAGCCGCGAGGACCTTAGTGAAGGTCTTCGGGGCAGAGGCCAACCCAAAGGGAAGGGCCACATATTGGAAGTGGCAGTGGTTGTAGCAGGACCTGAGGAATTTGGAATGGGAGGGCTGGATTGGGATGTGAAGATACGCCTCTGAAAGGTCTATAGAGGAAAGCCAGTCCCCCTGCCTGATGCCCAGTAGAATGGATTGTAGGGTGTGCATCTTGAACCTGCAGTGGATCAGGTAACGGTTAAGGCGTTTCAGGTCTAGGATAGCCCTCCATCCACCTGAGGATTTGGGGACCACGAAGAGGTGGGAGTAAAACCCCTGCCCTCGCTGGGATGGTGGGACGGGTTGTATGGCCTGTATGTTGAGGAGATGATGGATAGCTGAATCCATTAAATTGTGTTTGGTGGGATCCCTCAAGGGGGGGATGCCATAAAAAAGTCAGGGGGGGCTCACTGGAATTCAAGCGCGAGACCGAGTCTGATGGTGTCCCGGACCCAGGCATCGGAGGTGGAGGAGTCCCATCGGTCGGCAAAATGCTTGAGGCATCCGCCGATGGGAAGGGAGGGACGGGATCTATCTGGTGCACCGGAAGGTCTTCCGTCCTGGACCCCTGAAGGGATGCCTGTACTGCCGCCCCTCCTGTTCCTGTCACCCAGATCAGCTCTATCCTGGGGCTGGAATGGCTGGAAGCAGGGGGGTCTCAGATACCTGGGCGGGAAAGGTGACTGGTAGAAAGGTCGGGAGGAACCTCTCTGAAAAGGCTGAGGGGTTCTTGACTCTGGCCTCCGAAAAAGGGGAGGAAGAAATTTTTTCTTGCTCCGGGTTTCGGATAGCAATGGCTCCAGGGCGGTACCAAATAGTTTGTCCCTGTTAATGGGGGCAGTGGCCAACTTAACCTTGTTTTTTACGTCTGCCTGCCAGTGTTTGAGCCAGAGCAGGCAGCAAGCTGTAACATGAGAGGTTATTGCTCGGGCGGAGAACTTAACCGTGTAGTAGGTGGCGTCGGCCGAGAATTCTGCCGCGGCCGTCAACTTTGCGATATCCTGATGTGCCCTTGTGTTAGAGGGGGGAACATGCTGTTTCAGTTGGCGGAGCCACTGGATCGAAGACCTGGTGAAGAAGGAAGCGGCCGTGGCCGATCTAATGGCCCAGGTGTCAGCTTGATGAGCCCTACGTAAAGCCAGTTCGGACCTCTTGTCCTCGGGTTTCAAAGCCTCCAGGGGATCACTGGGGGAGGAAGAGGATACTAAGCCAACGATGGGCTCATCTACCTCAAGAGTGTTAAGCAGGTTGCAGAAGCTTGACTCGAGGTTGAAGAACCTCTTGTCCTGGCTGGATGGGGCAGGAGGGGCCCTTGTAAAGTCCAACTGGTTTGAGACTAGGTCGTGAAATATGGGCGAGGCCGGAATAACCTCCGCTTCAACCATGGGCTGTCTAATAATGGCATCCTCTTGTCCCTCCGCCGGAGAAGGGAGAGCCGTGGGGGACTGTACAGACAGGCCAGATATGTTCTTGGCCTTAAATAGAAGCAATTTAAAGATGTGTGGCTTGAACAGACCCACAAAGGTGGGTTGATTGGGAGTGAGGCCCTCATCCTTGGACATGTCCCCTTCCATAGGGTCTATCTCCGATAGGGGCTCCCCTAGGTGTGTAGACCCCCATTCGAATTCCTCCTCCTCCCTGAACCGATCCAGGTCCTCTATGGCCTCCTCCAGTTCTTTCTGGGAGAGGATTGTCCCCCGTAAAGGTACCTGACCATGAGGAAGGTCCCATCTAGGTGAGGACCTGACTGATGGCGAGTCATGTTCGGGCACCATCGAGGGGGGACCGGACCTGGACATCTGTTGAAGGCCCTCTGCTATCCCCTGACGGATAGCCCGTTCTATCCATGCCTGCATGTAAGCAGGGATCTCGACTGTGGCGGCCTCCTCCTGACGCAGACCAGCGGCCGTGGGCGTGAATGTAGCTTTGGCCGTCTGTCTGGTCATTGGTCTGGGGACCTGGTGTCCCTGGGATGAGCTGCGCCTGGAGAGGGAAGAGCAATCTGGAGGGGGGGTATCTGGAGGTAGAAGGAATGGAGGGTGGGAGGGCTGGAGGCACCGGTTGTGCCTCTCTAGATCGCCTGTCAAATTCTTTCTCCAGTGTCCTATGACGTCTTAGGGCGTCTCTCTGAGAAGCCTTGGAAGGTTCTTTAGAGGCTTCCTTAGCCTGTCTGCGCAGGTGGTAGGATTTAGATCTGGCCTTCAAAGAAGGGCCTTTAGCGGAATTGTCATCTGCCATTATGGAAGAAAGGACTGTAATACAAATCTAAAGGCGGTTGGCTCGCCAAGGGTTTGACATACAACAAGGCCGGGTGTCCTTTCAGCTGGCCCGCGCCCCCTTTTGGAATTTAGATGTATACAATCTATAACCTTATTATTGTTATAATTATTTATACATATGCGTACAATTAAGATATATAATCCAATTAGTATTGATAATGTGTTATAGTCATATATCGATGATTGATATATATATATATATGGCATTCAGCTTAGTTCGGGTATTTTCCCACATCATTATAGTTGTGCTTTTAAAGTTGTAGCAATGTTTCAGCAGCAACTTTAAAAGCACAACTATTATGACATGGGAAAATACCCGAACTAAGCTGAATGCCATACATGTAAGTACCCGCGAAAACTTAACACACACACATGTATATATATATATATAGAGAGAGAGAGAGAGAGAGAGAGATAATTAAGTATTTATCTATTAATATTGTTTTATTATTATTATTATTATTATTATTATTATTATTATTATTATTATTATTATTAATATTATTTGACAAATATTTAACTCCAGGACCGGTTCAGTGCTCCCAGGAGGGAGTGGCCCAGAGGTTGCTGTTAAATATCTCCAATTCGCCAAATGAAATGCCTGAGGCTGGAATGAGGCCTCTGGCAGCTGGAGCTCCCAGGCAACAACCGGAAGGGATAGGCTGCAGTTTCCTGCCCTGAGCGTGCTGCGGAAAGCCAACAAGTTGCCAATTATAATGAATGCACAGTAGCTCTCATAGGTTGGAAGGCCTGTGACTAGATCTAGCCTCTTCGCAGCCCAATGAGGCCTTTAAAAATGGCGCCCAACACGCGGCGGCGCCCAAAATGGTGGTCGCCCATGATCCCTTATCAACGGGCTGCTCAGAGCAATTATAAGCCTCTCTGGCATGTTTAGAGGCCGAGAGAGGTAGCCAGGTAAATTTTCGCCCTTTCTTGGGGCGATCGGCATTTACGGTGGGGGGGAACACCAGCTGCGCTTTATCAGCGCGATTGATTGAAGCCGCTATGAGTGCGGCGTGGAGAGATGGCAGGAAAAAGGTCCGAATGGGGGGGAGGGATTGGCGCCGGAGCACGAAAGCCGCCCGCTCTTTATCCCCCCTGGGGGCGAAAAAACGCGCTTCCCTGCTATAGCAACTATTCCAAATGCGCAGAGGCTAAGGAAGAACCGAGGCAAACAATAAGCACACCTGAAGTAATAAGGAATTCTCCTGAAGTAAGAAGTTCTTGAATCGGCCAAGGAGTGGGAAATACACAGCCTGCTCTCACGAAGACTGAGCATAAACTGGGGAACACAAGGGAGACACGTGATGGAGGGCGGAGCGTTCCTCAGTAATTAAGCTCAGCCTTCAACGATGCAGACTGAAGCACCTCCCACTCTCTGGATGATCCGAATGGCTCTAAGGAGAAGGAGCCAGCAACTTTTGGAGCACTAGTCAGTAAATGAATCCTAAATATTTTATTGGCCAATAAAATTCTTTAAATTTTGGGAAATTAGAACTTCAAGTGATTATTTAAATATAACTATCCCAGAAAGCCTTTGGCAACTATAAAACAAAGGACAAATTTAACTAGCCTATTACAGTGGTGTTTAAAAGTTTATGAACCCATTTGGATTTTCAGTATTTCGACATAAATATTACTTAAAACACTGATTTGATCTCTAACAAGTTCTAAAACTAGATAAAGGGAACCAAATTAAAAATTATACTTGCTCATTTCTTTATGGAAAATGGCCAAGTTATATATTTATATTTTCAAAGTTAATGCTTCTTAGAATTTGTTCAAATGTGTAAGCCTAAAATTAATGTCACACACCCTTTTAATTCTGTGAATTCATCAATTCGAAAGCAGCCAGAAGCCCTGCTTATGAATTGCTAAATATAGGAATGAAGAATTTTAGGCTGCCAAGAATATAAAATTCTGCAAAACTACGGATTATGAATGTACCAAGAATGTTTAGCAAAATATTCTCATTCTGGCACTCTTCAAATGTGTTTTCAGTTTTACTGTTTTAGGATTTACAGCCTAAAATATCTTTTGAGGGTGGCTGCTTGGAGGTTGCTGCAAATTGAATATTAAGTGTATAAATAGTATAAATTTAAAACTAACCATTCTATTCAAAGTACTTATAGAACAATGTTAACTTCTCTGTAACCCATTAGTGGTAGTTTTGAAAAATACTCTGTAGTATTCAAATATGACAAACATAAATGTAAGTGACACTGCATAGAAAACAACTAATTTTCAGCAGTTCCCTGTCATTAATATATCTGATCCATGCTTTTCTTGGTTGGTTAAGGCTCAAAGAAATGGACATATGGACAGATGATGCAGTACTGTAGTAAATGCTTCTTTGAGAGATGGAATGGCACAGCCTGTTTTCAAGAGACCTACCTTGGAACCAACTGAAATGGACAATTTTTATCCAATCTCCAATCATCCCTTTTTAGGGAAATGGGTGTTGGTTCTTAGCTGATAAGCCCCTTGTCCCTCGAGCCGCTCGGAGCATCCAGAGAGTGGGATGTGCTTCCGAGTCCTCTTCTTGCAGGCTGAGCTTTAGCTGAGGAAACGCTCCGCCCCCTCACGTGACTCCAAGTAGCATTCCCCCAGTTTTTTGCGATAACAAGAAGAAAGGTTATGAAATCCTTCTAATCAACTATTGGCTCCTTGGCTGAAACCAGAGTACCCACCAGACGGAGGAGTTAGGGTGGGGCTGGATGCTCCTCGCGGCTCGCCGAGAAGGGGCGTATCAGGTAAGAACCAACGGCCATTCTCCCTTGAGCCGCTCGGAGCATCCAGAGAGTGGGACATACCAAAGCTTGGCTGTCCTACGGGTGGGACTCCATCTGGGCCGGAAGCCCCTCCGGGTCACTGATGACCCTCTGTAGGACCTTATTTTTAACATCCGCCTGCCAGTGCTTGAGCCACAGTAGGCGGCGAGCTGTGACATGGGATGTTATCGCTCTGGAAGAGAACTTTACTGATTGGTAAGTGGCGTCAGCAGAAAACTTGGCTGCGGCCACCAGTTTCGCTATGTCTTGGTGCGCCCTCACATTGGATGCGGGGACATGTTCTCTCAGCTGCCGGAGCCAGCAGATAGAGGACCTTGTAAAGAATGAAGCGGCCGTAGCCGATTTAATGGCCCAAGCGTCGGATAGATGGGCCCGGCGCAACGCCAGTTCCGTCCGCTTGTCCTCAGGTTTCAAGGCCTCTAAGGCCTCACTGGGGGTAGAGGAGGAAGCAAGGCCCACAAAGGGATTGTCGACCTCTAGGATGTTTAGAAGAGTAGACATTGCCGAATCGAGATTAAAGAATCTCTTGTCTTGGTTAGAGGGTGTAGGGGGGGCTCCCGTGGAAGCAAGTTGCTTTGTCACTAGGTCTACGAAGATGGGCGGGGTTGGGATGACCTCAGCTTCCACCACTGGTTGTGTGAAAATGGAGTCCTCTGGTCTCTCTGAGGCGGGGGGAAGTCAGAAGGAGACTGGGGAAGAAGACCAGAGACATTCTTGGCTTTAAAGAGGAGGGATTTAAACAAGTGTGGCTTGAACAGACCCCCGAATACGGGTTGGTCGGGAGAAGCCCCCTCGTCCTCCAACATCTCCCCCTCCATGAGGTCTGCCTCTAAGAGGGGCTCACTATAATGGGAGGATCCCATCTGGGAGTCCTCTTCCTCTTCCCTGAAGTTACCAAAGTCCCCTTCCTCCTCCTCCTCCTGGGCCCCTACGGGAGGAGGGCTGTCCCTCTGAGAGAGTACCTGACCAACCGGGGGATCCAGCTGTGGAAGGGATCTGATGGATAAAGAGTCGTGGTCGGGAGCCCGTGGAGAGAAGCCTGATCTGGACATGTGCTGCAGGCCTTCCGCAATGCCCTGGCAGATAGCCGATTCCATCCAAGCCTTGATGTGGGCTGGAACCTCAGATGTAGAGGGTTCTTGCTGAGGTAGACCAGCGGCCGTAGGCGTAAAGGTAGCTTCAGGGGTCAGTCTGGTCGGTGGTCCCGGGGTCAAGTGACCCTGAAGTGGGCTGCGCCTAGATAGGGAGGACGGGTCTGGAGGGGGAAGAGGTTGAGTAGAGGTAGAGGGGTTGGGAGAAGGAAGGGCTAGAGGCCCCGAGCGGGACTCCCTTGATCGCCTATCAAACTTCTTTTCCGGCGCCTTAAGGTGTCTCGTTGGGAGGCCTTGGAAGGTTCCTTGTCCTGCCTGCACAAGTAGTGGGACTTTGCCTTAGCCTTCAAGGAAGGTCGTTTAGAGAGATTGTCGTCTGCCATTTTGATAATTATAATAACAGTAATAATAATAGTAATAATAGCAAAGGGCGGTTGGCTCGCCTGGAATTGGCCTGAGTGGGGCCGAGTGAGATTTGAGCTGGCCCGCTCCCCCTTTTGGAATTTAATATGTACAGTGGTAACAGGTAGTAAGGTATAAATATATATATATATATATATATATATAATATGTACAGATATATATAATCCTCTGATTTTTATTTTTATTTTTTTATTTTTTATGCTATCTGCATGTAAAGGTTATCTATGTATATATGTATAAAAACGTATAATTTTGTCTGTAAATTTTTCTCTCTTTCTTTTCTTTTCTTTTCTTTTCTTTTCTTTTCTATAAACAATAGCAGGAAAGGAACCAAAGAGCAACCACAGTACAGGCCGGATTTACCAAATAAACGCCTGAGGCCTAGAAAGAGAGAGGCCTCTGGCAGCAGGCCTCCAGACAACAAGCCGGAGGGGGGGTGCTGCAACTTCACCCCGATAGAGGCTGCGGGAGGCCAACAGAAACAATGAAAGCGAGCCCGGAGGAACGCTAAAAGCAACTAACTCTTGACCCAAGGGGTCTTGGACTTTACTTCCACCGCAGCAGCAAGAATCAGAAATAAAAATGGCGCCCGACCACGATGCAGCACCAAGATGGCGGCCGCGAGCTGAGCTATGTCAGGCGCCTTCGGGACGGCAAGGAGGGCTTGTCCGGTTAGCTCAGCATGCCTGGTGCTCTTAAGGAGCGACTAGCCCTTCCCGGTCGGCATTTAGGGTGGGGGGGAATCCAGCGAAAGTTGCGCACCACAAGGCGCGGAGGCAGCGACGCGATCTAATAATGGGGGGGTCGTGCGAAGCGCTGTGAACCCGCCCGCTTGGCCCCTAGGGGCGAGGGGAGACTTCCCCTAAGTCCCAACCTTTTGCGCAGGAGGAAGGAAAGGAAATATCAGACCTGAAAATGAGGAAAATAGCCAGAATAATATACGTAGTATGAATCAGCCAAGGAGCTCTTTCCAACAACAGCCTGACTCTTCGAGTCTGAGCAAAAGACTGGGGGAACGCTACTTGGAGTCACGTGAGGGGGCGAAGTGTTTCCTCAGCTAAAGCTCAGCCTGCAAGAAGAAGACTCAGAAGCACATCCCACTCTCTGGATGCTCCGAGCGGCTCGAGAGAGAAGTTGTTGAGAAAACAGCCAGCCTCCAACTTCAGAGGGCCCTGGAAAAAGCAGGCAATCTGGATTATCTCCAACTAGGATTTAGACTGGGGTATAGTATTGAGGTGGTATGTGTAGTGCTTACTGATGGTCTGTGACCAGCTCAGGATGGGGATGGTGCATCCATCCTGGCTCTCTGATTTCTTAAGAGCCTTGGATACTATTAATCATAGCATTATTCAGGACCAGAATGGTTTACAAAGAAATGGGTCAGTTGGTAGCTTTGAAAAAGACTAGAAATTATGTGTGGCATACCCACCATACACACACTTTGGGGTGGGAAACTATACAATGGACTCCTCATTCCTTGTTCTTTTCCTCCTCTGCTTCTGCTCCCCGATGGTACCAAATGGGGTAGTGAGAATGTAGCATGCAAATGCTCTAAAGTCTAAATATTCTATTTGGGTAGAGGGGTAATAAGCTCTGCAAAACTTTTTTTCTACAAGGAAGGGATGGACAACATCTGTGTTGTCCACATCATAACTTGGATGAAACTCTCTGCACTGAATTAAATAGGTGTCCAAACACCTGTCAATATGGATTACGAATTCCTCTCTTCCAAAGAATCTCCCCCATTGTGCTCTACTGAAATACTCTATTGGATTATTAGCTTATTGTATGGTTTTGCCTCCTGCCTAGGATATAGTCAACCACTTGTCTATCCTCATCTGTTCCCTGGAAAACATCTTGGAAATTATTTTTTTCATTGCAATAACTAATATAACTAAATTTATTCACACCACCACCATGTTCACTATTTAACTTTACAAATATGCATACCATATTCACGTAATATAATTCACAGAATTACTTCACTGAAATAATTACTATATTTCTAGGTGCTCGGTATCCATTTTTATATACAATGCAAGCTTGTTTATAAATTTTTCAGTGTAACTATTATAATCACAAATGGAAGTACAAAATACAGTTAAAAGCACAATATTGTATTATTTTAAACTCAGAAGAAAAGCAGCATGGTTAGCATTGTAAAATTGAAATTCAAAATTATGTTTTTCCCATAATCCTGAAACATGTTTAATATCTTTAAAATTTTTCATCAAAAATGAAACCTATGAAGTAAAGATTTAACACAAAGAACTTTCTTCTCAGTATTTTTTTAAAAACAAATCTATACGATTACCTAGAAACCTATCCAAGAATATGTGTTTATGCCAGATCAATTATTAATGAATAAAATATTTGGGGGTATTCTATTTTAAAACAGAGAAGAAAAGCTACTTATATCATGATAAAAATTTACAGAGCTATTGTAATTAGAAAATGACAGGATCACAGGAAAATATGTATTAAGAATCAGTAATTACTAAAGACAAATAAGTATTGCATTGTGCAGACTTATAAAGATACATGCTTGTCTAATTAAATAAACAAAGAAAATTAATTTTCTTTCATGTGGGTAAATATATCAAAACAATTAACATTCCCATGTATGAAAAGACAATGTTTAGACACGTGTAAAGCTGATAATGAAGGACCAAACTACTTTCAAAAAGAGAATTTAAATTACCTTAAACAATACGGCTAATGCCATCCCACACCAATTTGACAGTTAACTTATTGTATTTCAAATTTATACACAACTTCACATTCTATCAGTTTTTAACCTTTCAAAAATACTGTCATGACTAATTATTTTACTGCAAAGTTTGCTTCACACCTGCATTTTTATGTCATTTCTCACACAACAATGGTGAAAAACATGAACATTTTTTAGAATATAAAGCCAATTTTATTAGAACATAATTCATGGAACTTGAACTTGTTTACAAAAAATATTAATATAACACTGCTTAATAAATGAGGTTTAAAAATTAGCACTAGTAAGAATTTGCTATGTACTGAACTGTTCCAGAATAGCCACTGATACTAAAAACTAACAATGTATAGGCAGTCCTCAACTTATAACCACTTGTTTAGTGGCTGGTGAAAGTTATGGCACAGAATAAAGTGATTTATGAACAGTTCTCAAACTTACAACCACGGCAGGTCACATGATAAAAATTTGGTTGCTTGGCAATTAGCATGTATTTATGATGGTTGCAACACATTGGGGTCATGTAATTACTTTTTATGATCTTCCTAGCCAAGCTTCCAACAAGCAAAATCAATGTGGGAAGCAGGATTTACTTAACGTCCGTGTGAGTCACTGAACAACTACAGTGATTTGCTTAACAACTGTGACAAAAAAATAGGCCCAACTTACTTAACAACAGGATTGCTTAACAATGAAAATTCTGGTCCCAACTGCAGTCATTAAGTTGAGGACTACCTGTATTTCAACATTGTTTGATGATATTTAGCAGAGAAAAAAAACCCCGAGTACTTACTTAGTTATTAGTAATCAAGCAAATATTTGCGGGCAGTTTCACTATTTTGGTGTGATACAATTTTATTAGATTGCAAAATAATATTTTGTAATTAAAAATTAGAGATCTTTAGTTGTTTGCCATGATACTAATGGCATATGTTTCTAAGCCATCAGGCATTAAGCTATTAGGATTCTGTTCTGTGCTAGACATATAATTCCTTTTTTAAAAAAGAACTTTCTTTCAACTACAGTATGTTCATAAAATCTACATTTTATTAGTATACCTTACAATATTAAACAGTAACTTCTAACGAGCTCAGATAATATACCTTTATATGTTGCATTAGAATTATCACATTAGAACACTAAATATGAATTAAAAAAATATAACTAGATTAAAATGTTCTGAATTATCACATTATATATAGTTTCAGTATACAAATTACAAATCTTGTTTGTGTATGGCTATCATATCATTTTAGCAAGTTCTATATTAGGACAAGAATCTATCCATTTAAATTCAGGAATGTTACAATAACAAGGTTTTAAAATATTCCACTATTATGTGTCTTTATCTAATAACCAAAAATAGAAAAATCAATTGAAAGGAATAGAAATTATTCATGAATTTTAAAGTGAAATTGCTTTGGCTATTTCTTGCAAATAAGCAAACAATGAAAAAACCCCATAAAGAAACACAAATAAGGAATATTCAAAGGACATTTAAAATCAACTGGATAAAATTGCTAATATTCATAAGTAAATTGTTTATAACTTTAAAATGCCATGCTGATTAAATGTGGCTCCTCTCCCAATTTAAGTTCATATACATCATCCCCACTAGGTATGTACAGAATGGAACAAACCTGAGAACTCTGAAATATTCAACTTTTACTTTGGGTAATTGTAATTCTGTCACTAGGGGGATGGTATAGAGGCTTTCCATTTTCAAAACTGGAAACAATTGTAACATTCCAGACAAACGGACGCCACACATGTATGATTAAATTACTTCTATGTTACAATAAAGTAACATTAAAGCAGGTACTTGCAATAAGATTTAACCAACTACAGCAAAAAGCATTTGTCATAGTTTCTGAAAGAAGTCTCTATTTCTTATTTTTAGATCCTGAGCCATTGAGAATACCATGTTTGAATGCCATACTATAACTTAAGAGACAAATTTTTCTGAGTCTCAACTACCACATTGCCACTGAGCATTAAAATCAAGATTAGTAATAATACATAACTCTAAGAATTAAACTTCAAAAACATACAAGCAACATATTCTTAAAAACATTTCATCAACTACAAAAAAAAATTAATTGCATGCAATTACTTTTCAATCAAAACATATCTGTTTACACAGGGAACAACATGCAAATTACAGATGGCCTTTTTAATCTGTAATACCAATATTGGCAGTTGCTATAAGGTATTTATAGTAAATATTTCCCATATCTGTGATTGTGGGTTTGTTTTTTATTACTTTAAAACATGTACAATACTGCAAATAAACTTCTGCATACTTTATATCTCTCAAGGTCTCATTATCCAGTTGTGAAGCTAGAATGAAAGATCCATAAAAAAGAGATCTACTGATATCATGTTTAGAGCAAATTATTTAATCAACATGAAGAATGAGTTACAATTCTGAGAATAAGCATGCTTGCCACTAACTATGAAAAGTGCCATACCTTTGTAAAAATATTTCCAATTGCTCTCTCTATTTACAATTTATGATACTTTAAGGTAAACTAAGGCTAATATGTTTTTGCATAACTCTTTTTAAAAATACAAGTTTCTGTATACAATGGTTTTGTAGTCAACTAGGGAATAATAATGTTAATCTTGGCCCGAGATTTGTTCTTGATAAAATTTTGAAAGCTTTCTATGAGTGATCACTTTGAATTTCTAGCAAGAGACAACTATTATTTCTGAGGCAATCTATACAAGAAGAATAGTGAGCACAAACACAAAGGATGCATATTTCTGGCTCTATCTATTTCTTCAGAGGAAAGCTTATCCTCGAGAGTTAAAAGTTCTGAAACCATAGAACTAGTGTTCAGATTAAAATAAGGTAATCTTCAATTTAGGACCACAACTGAGCCCAAAATGTATGTTGCTAACAACATTTGTTAAGTGAATTTTCTCCCATTTTATGACCTTTCTTGCCACAGTTATGTGAATCACTGCAGTTAAGTTAATAATCCAGTTGTTAGATGAATTTGACTTCCCCGTTGACTTTGCTTGTCAAAAGGTCAAAAAAAGGAGATCATGTGGCCCTGGTCATAAATATGAATCAGTTGCCAAACATTTAAAATTTGATCACTTGATCACGGGGATGCCGCAAAGATCGTAACTGAAAAACTCTCATAAATTCTATTTTTCAGTTCTCTTGTAACTTTGAATGGTCACTAAATGAACTGTTGTAAATTGAGGATTACCTGTTCTGCCAGTTGCAAGAAAGAAAGCCTAATTCAATTTAATAGAACCTATTAAACACTTATATTATGTTCTGGTTAAATTTTTACATTGAAATATACACCTTGTCAAAATGGTAGAGCAAAAACTGTAAACATAAAATAAACACCCAACATTTGCAAAAAGCCAAAGTAACATGTGATCGATATTGTGAAGAACTTTGGCTCTTGAAAATCATCCTTATAATTTGGTCATGCAATTAAACATATGTGTGTAATTGCTTTTGGAATATTGGCAATTCTGTTTCCCTATGTATACATATTATAAGTAGTAGAATTCTGTGATGATAAAGATAATCTGAAGCAATATCCTGCAATGCAAAAGGTTCTGATGTAAACTGCTTTCCTTCATTGAGCTTTGGATATTTATTTGTAGTTCACAATCTTTCAGCATAATGATAAAATTCTAAAAAAGGAAACAGAAGCAAACAACAAAATACCTGCTGCCAGAAACAAGGATTGTTTTCTAACCCAAGGCTTAAGTGTGGTAAAACAATTTGGTTTACCTCCCACACTACATACATAACCTTTTATTTCTGATTTTGGAATAAAATGCACTTGCATTGACATAATATAGTGAGCCTAAACTATGGTTTATAAAACATTATCGCTGCTTTCATAAAACATGCTAGGAAAAAACAAACCAACTGTATTATGGTTTAGTCCATGATACAATTACTCAGGGGTGGGCTTCAAATTTTTTAGCAATGGGTTCTCTATCCGGTTGCTAGGTGGGCATGGCCATAGTAGGCATGGCCTAGTCAGCCTCCTGTACTACGGGGGGGGGGGGCTTTTTGCCCTCCTTGGGCTCCAGAGGCTTTCTTTGAGTCTCCAGGAGAGTGAAAATGGCCTCCCTGGGCTCCAGAGGCTCTCTGGAAGCCAGAAACAGGCCCGTTTCTGAGAGGCCAATTTTTTGCCCTCCCCAATTCTACACTTACCTGCATCCAAAACGGACCATGTGGGGACTCCTGGGAGGGCAGGGGCAAGGTGGGTGGGGCCAGCCAGGAGTGGGATTTGGGAGTTCTCTGAACTGTGCAGAATCTTAGCTAGAGGATCCCCAAAACCCCTGTGAACCCACAGCAGCCCACTTCTTTTTTTAAAAAATAAAATTTTATTGAATAAACTTTAAAAACAATTGAAAACAGTGCAAATTTCTTGGCCATCATTTTGGCCATACAAGCTATACTATAGATACACATAACAGTTAATTTCCTTTTTCCCTTATGTTATTAGTATAATGCTAGCTGCATATTATTTTCATTTCCATTTATATACAATTATATACATATTTACAACCATCTTTTATACTCAGGCACTTGTGTTATCTCATATTTGTCCATATTCAATTCTCTGCAACTACTTCTTGATCAAACTGTCCAGTGAAATAAATATTAATTCTTTATTCAAATTATCTGAATTAAAGACATTGCTACAAAATTCTATGAAGATAAAATAGAATATATTCTGTGAATTAAATTTTAAATGTTGGAGTAGTAAGGAAAACTTTCCCAAGTACAAATTGCAAAACAAGTACAATTCAAATTATATTTATTTTTTTAATTTCTAAGGCTACCCACTAGTTTACAACTCTGTCAGTTTACCCAGAATTAAAACATTAAAGTTATAAACAGTAAACAATATTAGGATCGTAACACTCAGAATTGGAAGAAATCAAACTGGAAATACACCAGACCAGGGAAATCTAGTTGAAGCTTCAGAAACCTATCTATAACAATTTTCGCCTTATTTTTTTCAAATAATGCACATTTCTTATTACTGTAGCTAGGTCACAGTTCATCAATGTAAGGGTAATGATCATGTGATCAGAATTTGGATGCTTTACAACTTGTTCATACTTATGACCGTTGCTGTGCCCCAAGGTCATGTGATCACCTTTTGTGCTGTGCCCCAAGGTCATGTGATCACCTTTTGTGAAGCAAAGTCAACAGGGAAACTAGATTCACTTAACAACCAAGTTACTAACTTAATAACTGTAGCGATTCATTTAACAAATGTCGCAAGAAAAGCCATTAAGATGGAGCAAAACTCATTTAACATATGTCTCACTTAACAACAGAAATTTTGGACTCAATTGTGGTTGTAAGTCAAGGACTACTTTTACATTTATCCAGCAACATTCATTTTTAGATTTTTTTTTTCAATCTTGTAGAGTTCATAGTTTCACTGACATGAGGATGAACATAATTCTGATTATGAATTGGATAATTATAATCAGAATTATGATTCCAACACAGGAAGGCATTTTAAAAATTTATAATATTAAATGATCACTTGTTAATTTTCATGAACCATATTTCCTTAAATCATGAAACCATCAATATTTCAATATTTTATTTAATGCTCTGAAATGTTAAAGGGAATTCCCTATTGGTTGACAGGTACATTAAATTAAAGAGTTTCTTATCTTCTTTGAAAGTATACATTGTTTCTTAGCTCTAAATGTATTTTAGCTTTTAAAGTTCTGCTTTTCCAAAAGTTACTAGATCATAAAAGTTTATATAAGATTTTAAATTTTTTATTAATACATTCTAGATTTGTTAATATTTATATATAAATATATTTTAGGTTAACATTTCTTAAAGTATCTCATTTGAGGGAGAAAACACACAAATTCAATTTTTCAACCAACAAAACTTGCACTGTTTTAGTCAACTGATTTTTTTCAAATAGTTCCTTGCAAGCTGAGAGTTTTAAAAATCTCATTTTCATACAGCATATTTAGTTACAGTCACTATCATTTCATGTTATTAGTTTGCACAAAACATTATCAGCCTACAGATACTACACTTTCACATTTCTTCAAAAAACATCCAACTCTGGTCCTTGAGAGATTATTTCTATGCTACAGTTGGCTTCACAGTTAATTAAACCAATGAGTATTGTGCACATCTATGAAGTCACGAGGAGCTAAGCTTGATTCAAAGGAGAGGTTGCCTTATTGCACTATCATGCCCACCCAATGTTGTGTCATCATCCAACACTTCAAGTTTGTTAAGCCAGAATTTCTCATTGCGGACCTCTTCTTTAGTAAACATTTCGGTTTTTAAAAAATAGGTGCACCAATGCTATACTATAGAAATAACAAATTCTAGGGCCAAAGTTTTATAAGATCAATCTACCCACTCTCTATCAAAAAGTAAATCACATAAAGAAGGAAGGAAATATATTACTATTCCACAATTTTATTATATAATCCTAAAAAAGTTCTTCACTAGAATTTTCTTCTCAAACAATGCACTGCCTTATTTTGCAAAATTCCAACCAGATCAGAAAACAATGCACCAAAGGCAAACCCGTAATTAGCTCTGAGGGAAGGGTCCAAATTGCTTATAAGTGCATATAGCTATTGAATACCATGATCAATACTGCCATATAACAGCAAATCTAGGCCACAGCCTAATACTTGACTATTTTTAATTATATGCATACAGTGTAACGAGATGACCAATTTATAGACTTCAAAATCATGGAAACCCGACTTTTGCACTGTAAATTGGTAACCAGAGTTTCAGTTTAATTAGTTTAAAAGAAATGAAAAGTGGTCAGTGCATAATTCAGACAAGTTTATAGAATTTGTTCAAAATGCTTCAAGGAATGACAAAATTGTACACTAAATATATGGATTCCAGAGTGAAGAAAACAAGAATCCCTCATTGGGTAGAAATGGATGCCCAAAAGTTGCTATTCTGTACCTAAAGCATACTGTAGTGTAGGAGGTCATTCTTTAGAAGTCAGGCTTCGTCTTACAGAAGCAGACCTCAAACTCTTGGAATGCTAGCTAGGGATAGCAGAACTGTAAAACAACACATCTGAGAAGTAAAAGATTGAAAGAGGATCTCAGTGTAAGAAGAACCCAGCAATCTGTCTCTTTTAAGCCCTTCAATGTACAGCTTACATTCAGCAAAGCAAAACAAAGCTGGAAAAATTAAAGCATTGGAAACAAGATTAAGATGTTGTCTACATAAATAGCCCTCTGCATCCACAGCTCATTTGGGATATCATTAATGTACCACTCACAAGAAGTACCATGGCAGGAAAGGAAAGTTTCAACAACAGTTGCAAGGAAAATCCTTTTCTCAGGTACAAAATCCAAAATGAGAGGGGCCTTTTTTTCAAATGTCAGGCTCACCTGATTCATCATACCAAGCATTCACTAGAAGTCAAGAAAACTATTCTCCATATTATTATTTAAACAAGAACACAACAATTCATTATAACATAATGTTCTTAAACATTGGTACCTGAATCTTGAGATGTTCCTCTAAGTAGGACTAAGGCTGTGATATTATATAAACTTATCTGTGAATAAATTTAATTGAATTCCATGGACTTTATTTTATAAATATGAAGTGGATTATGGTGTTAAACATATTTCACTCCTTTTTTCATTTTTGAAATGACAAGAAAGCCAACAGTGGCACTGTTGGCTTTCTTGTCATTTCAAAAATGAAAAAAGGCATACTACTTTATTAATCAGTCAGATATTTCATTTTGTTTGAAAGACTCCTAGCTTCCTCCAATTAAAACCTTATTAAGCTGATAAGCTTATAAAGCAAACTGTCTGATTATTTGCCAGACTATATATCTAATCAAAATAAACTACTATTTAAAAATGAGTCCAAGTAAGTTGAAATGAAGGACCCAGTTTGGCCTAGTAGTTAAGCCACTAAGCTAAAAACATGGAAGTATTTAGTTCTTGTCCCACCTTCGCCATGAAAGCCAGCTGGGTGACCTTGGGCCAATCACTCTCTCAGCAAAACTCACCTCACAAAGTTATTGTTATGGGGAAAATGAAGATGTGATGGATATGTTTTCCATCTGAACTATTTATAAAAATAAAGGTGGGATGCAAATAAATAAAACAGAAAACAGTATATAAATAAAAGCAATCAATATGGTTATTATTAGTACAGCATAAGACAAAATATCGTCTGCTTCCTTCTGATGGGTTAAAGACTAATCCAAATATTTATCTAATAATAATAATGGATCATTGGGGCATTTGCTTTTCTTTTGCGTATTAAAACTTTGGGTGATCCAAGTTTATTATTAGAACTCTACCTTGAAGTAGAAATCAATTAACGTCCCCTCCCCCATAGGAAACTTTAAACCTTTCTACACGACCAACGTGCTTGAAGCTTTCTTTTTACACTGCAGATGCTGGGACTAATCCTTTCTCGTAGCACAGGACTCTATCGTGGGAAAAGGATAGGGAGATCTCTGGGGCTGTTACCTGAGAAGAAACACAGGGGACCCGACAAATCAATGCACAGTTTACATTGTTATGTTACGCGCGTTTCCTTCTCCACGCAGGTTTGTATGACATAAAGCTTTCTCTGGAAAGTCTATAGATATTCGAAGGGGGATGAGAGAGAGAGAAAAGGGAGAAACCCCCCACCGGTTCTAATTTTGTTTCCTCCGGCAGAGCAGCTTAGTTACAGCGAGCCTGGAAGTGGGGAGAGTTGATATGGGTTGCGGGGGCTCGGGGCTGCTCTCTTGCCCTCTCCGCCAATGCCTCTCTCAGACCCGTGTTAATCCGCTCATCTACGAGCCCCCCACGCCCCCGGCTCCTAACGCAAAGCAGGCCCTGCAGGCCAAGCAAAGAGGACTGAAGGCACTCGCCGAAGCACAGCCTCCACCTCCAGGCCTGCTGCCCGGGGCAAAGAAGAGAAGCTGCTCCGGCCGCAACCCGTCAGGCTAGGCCGCAGGGCCTGCCGCTGGTCGTCCCGGCGCACCTTGCCAAAGCAGCGGCGGCGGCGGCGGGGGGGCGGCGGGTGAGAGAGGAGAAAAGAGAGCTGCCTGCCTGCTTGCTTTCCACGGAGCCAGAAGCTCGCCTTTTCGTCCCCCCTCCGGGCTCACTCACCGCTCTCAATTTCGTTGCCCTTCTTGGCGGTGGCGGCGTTTCCCATGGCCGGACCGGGGCGAGCAAGAGAGGTCGGACTGCGCCGTCCGTCCAGAGGGAAGGGCGGGAATCCCGAGTTGCGTGTCGAGCGGTGCTTCGCTTGGCTTGACGCGGACCGGCCCTTTCCCTCCCCTTCCCTCCCCTTTCGCACTTGGCTTTCCGCGCTCCCGCCTTCCTCTTCCTCCTCTCCGCTCCGAGTCTTTGGTTGCGGGGAGGGGGGCGGCGGTCTGACCGGCGGCCTGAGGAGCGAGGAGGCGGCAGCGAGAGCGCTCGGCTGGTTTGTCCGCTTGCCGCCGTCCCTCCCTCGCTCCCTCCCCAACTCACACACGACGGAAATGACGGCCTCTGAAGCGCCTCCTCCTCCTCCTCCTCCTTCGGAGTCGGAGTCCTTACCTCCGTGCCCGACGTCCGCAAAAAATAAATAAATAAATAAAAACAAAAAAAAACCACCTTCAGCGTGTTTCGGCCCGGGCTGTTGCGGGGTGGAGATTGCGGGTTGTCTCGGGAAAGGTTCTGAGGCGCTTGCCTAAAGCGCCCGGTGGGAACTGAATAATTCTGGTTGTGTTTTGGTCCCTTCCACGAAGGAGGCGGGAAGCAGGTGCCACCGCTACAAAGAAACCTCCCCAACCTCTCCGGTTCCTCCGCACATTATGCACCCGATTACAGACCCCGGTTTTGCTCTGACTGGAAATAGTCGCCACCTTCCTATCGGTTCGCTACCTCATGCCGCGGCTACTTTACCAGGCGTATTTGAAAATAAAGTAGCTGGTTTACTATTGCATTTAGCCTACCAGTCAATGACTACTTCGGCTTCAACTGCAACAATATAAGAGATACAAACTGAATGTAAACCGCTTCAAGCTCGATTGCAGAAGGTACGACTTCAGCAACAGAATGGTCAATGCCTGGAATGCTCTACCTAGCTCTGTTGTTACATCCTCTAACTCCCCCACTCCTTTAACCTCAAAACTATCCACTATTGACCTCACCCCATTCCTAAGGGGCGTGCATAAATGCCTAACAGTCCCTGTCCCCATTTCTTCGTACCTATTTCCTGTATTCTTACTCATGTTTATGCTTACACCTATTGTAAGCGATTGACAAATCAAATCAATCAATTAATTAATTAAGGCTTACTCGAGAATGAGTTCCCAGTCGCCTGGGACGGGTTCTGCTCTGAAGTTGGGGGGGGGGGGGGGGGAGAATCGGAATGTAGTGCTAAATATCTCTGCTGAGGAGAAACTTATCGCTTTCGCGACTCTGCGACTTCAGAATAAACGAGCTTAGGTTATCGCCATCCATGTACTTATCTTCTGCGTGTGTGGGAATAATTTTCAGAGAAACTTTTATGAGTAAACATGCATTGATTTGGGTTGAGTGGCTGCAATCTTGCGTCGCTGTCTATAGTTGGAATTAGGGACCCAAAAGTGCTTTAAAAAAAAAAAAAAGAGGCAACTGGACTTTCTTGTTTTTTCCTTTGAAGACGTTTAGCGTTTTCAGCTCTGGGGAGCTGAAGAAGCTTCTTGCATGAGAAGCGAGAGGTCTTCAAAGAAAAACAAAGTCCAGTTGCCTCTTGAAAAAGCACCTTTGGGACAACCATGATCTGAGAATCTCCATAGACATTGGAAAGAGCAACCTAAACAGAATGAAGACAAAAATACATGCTGACTAGACATGTGAGAATAAATTTTCAGCCACCTAGAACATTTATTGGTTTTATTTATGTTCCGCTTTTTATTCTGGTATTTAAGGTAGTAGAGTTCCCATCTGTTTGTTTGTTTTTTCACAACCCTGTGAGGTAGGCTGGGCTGAAAAACTGAGTTTCTGTGCCTGAAGATGGACTTGAACCTTGGTCTCCCTACACCTGATCAGTGCACTAAGTCAGTCTGGTGAAATGCACCTTAAGATAAGGACATATTTGGGAGTCTGATGGAGTTCAGATGGGATTGCTGCCATTTAGGCTGAAACACCAATGATGGCATTTTTTTAAAACTAACAATGCTACTTTCAGATAGTCTATCTAAATGTGGAAGATCCTTTCAAGTAATACTTTTCAAATATAAGATGCCTATTTCATTATTTTTGTCAATTCCAGCTAAAATGATCTCATTCCAATAATCAGTGATCTATACCCATCCTCTCACATCTAATCCTGGGTATATTTTTATAAGACCAAATACTATAATTCAGTCTGTTAAAGGTTTATTTTCCAGTGTGATACTATCTATTTACTAGCATTCTGATAAGAGAAGGCCAATTTCATTTCTTCTATTGTGAAGGACAGAGGGGAAAAATGCTGCTAAGAATTTTGTCCCATCCTTTCTGACCATATTCAAGGCTAAACCCCTGTGATTCTTTTCTGTTGGGGAATTAAAGAGTGGTGCACTCTGGCCTCAGAAGCCAAAGATAACCAATTGTTATTGAAGAATAAAGTAACAAGATTGTTCCAAACTGGATGACCTGGCAACATACATTAATGTTAACTGAATGAAGGAAAATACAATGCCTTCTTTCTTGAGCTGTGCTTGGTATCTCATTAACTACTGAGCAGTGGGTACTCCTGAGGCTTCATAGTAAAACCTCCTTTCTGACCGAAAAGTTGTAGTCATGGATTAGACCCTGCGGCCAGTGCTTCAGACGTATGTTTTATGGCTACCAGCATGTTTATGGTTACCAACCTAAGCAAGGGGTTGGACTAGAAGACCTCCAAGGTCCCTTCCAACTCTGTTATTCTATGTTTTGTAATGGAGTGCCTACATTTCACTGGGGAATATCCAGGGGTGGGATCTGACCGGTGTAACTGCCGGTTCGGTGATTTATGTTTTGCGCGCGTGTGACAAAAGTCGTCAGCTTGCCTGGACAGCTGAGCAGTGCTGTGCGGAGGTGCACAGCATTTCAAAAAGCACTTTTTTCCTGCTTTTTCAACCACAGCTGTGCCACACAAAGCAGCTGAGGTTGAAAAAGCAGGAAATAAACATCAGGTAAGAGCCCGGGTGGGCAGGTGGGCCAAAACAGCAGCAGACATAGAACCAGTTCTATGTCTGCTGCTCTTCAGAGCTACTGGTTCTACAGAGCTGGACAGAACCGGTAGAATTCCACCCCTGGCTATGTCTCATTCAATGACTGATATAATTAATGACCATTCAAATTACAACTTCAGCAGCATCCCACATTTATGTGTTCACCATCTGCATGCTTCACAACCAGTTTTTGACAAGCAGAGTCAATGGAGAAACTGGCAGTAAAATCTTAAGTCCAGTGAGATTTTTTTTTCCAGAAGACAAAATAGCAAGGAATAAGCAGCTGGGGGTAGTTGAAGGGGATGTAGGTCCTTACCTTAGAATTACAGCACCTGCATTTATAAATAGACTTATGAGAACTATCTGGAAAATAATAATTCCATTCATCTGCCAATAAATTCCAGTGTACCACAGATTTAATCTCCACGTCTCCTTTATAATGTTCATGGTAACATTAATTAATTAACAAATTAAGTAATGAGAACATTTTAATGTCATTTTTAGAAGTTTAATAAAATTAGGAATCAGCTTGCATTCAAAATTTCCAAGATTGGTTTTTTTGTGGCACATTACTTTTGCAGTATTTTTGTTTCCAGCTTTAAAAAATTACAAAATGTATCCCAAATATTCCAATGAATGTGAAACATGTAATCCTTTCTTTTATTCTTTGAAACATAATTACCATCTTTTTGCTTCAATACTTTCAAAAGACTTTTAAAAGTAATACTTTTATGTGAAAACAGAAGTCTTTACTCAACAATATCCAAGTATATATTTTACCATCAAATTTGTAACTTTTGTGAAGAGATAAAATTAAATGTATCATGCACATTATCTACAATAATTTTAGCAATCAGTGGTTCTCTGCATGATGTACTGATTTATGATTATAGTTTTTATTTCACCAAGTAACAAATTCAAGTAAGAGCCAAGTATCACTGGAACACTATCTGTGCAAACATAAGTCATGTATTTGAGACAGATAACTTTACAAATTAAAGTAATAAATAAACCAATTAGTTTTCCAATAAAAATTTAATAAAACAAGATGGGGGGGAAGGACATCAGAAGGTTTTGAGGTGATTCTCAATTGCTTTTTCAAAGCAATTCTTCTTTCACACCTCCATTGTCAGTGAATAAAATGTAGGCAGGCAACAGACAAAATTGTGGTACATATTTTTGAACTGTAAAAAAAGGATAATATATCTGACCAGGTGCTAAATACAAGATTTTACAGAAGTACTGAAAAGGGAAAAAGCTGATACATTTTTCATTTTCAGCTTCATGTTCAGTATTAGTTTTCAGCAAGCAAGATATTAAAAGAGATTCTCTTGTATTATTATTTTCTTGCTTAAGAATTAGAAATGTAGTTCCTAAGATGCCCATTTGTCCCACTTCAGCCAATACTTGATTATTTGTTTTAATAAAATGCAAATCCAGGTATTTCCACTTTTAGCAAGCTGAACAACAAAAATTCCTTTGGCTTGTCTTTCAAAGTATTGTGACTAGAATCTTGCTCAAAAAAACTAAATCTCATGCATTAATACTAAGAATGAGTAATATACTATACACTGAAAATTGTCAGTCATATTTTGTTTCCATGGCAGTGAAACTGTACTTCATATAATTGGTCCTGAATGCTTGTGTTTTGGCTGCAGCCATATTATATTAATGAAAAAGTATATTAAAATATTTTTCTTATGATAACAATAAATTCAACAGTTTACAGGTCCTGCTTTGCAATTTAATATTGCTATTAGGTATACATCATTGTCATACAAAACTGACTTCACTAGAACAATCCCAATCACTTCCAAATATTCATAAGCAGGCTAGAAAAATCAAGAATATCTTTCTATAGTGTATTATAGCTTCTCTGTTAACCAGACAATCACACCTACACGATGAAAATAAACTACCTTTACTGACCATTCATGGCAAAATTTACCATCTATCAATCTAACAACCTTTCCATCCAGTCTGCTCTGTCATAATCTTTCCACTGTACACCCACCTATATTTACAACTTTTCACTCCTTTTTATCAACTCGCCTAACCCTGATTTCACTTAACCATATCATCACTATTATTCACAATATCTTCTTTTTCTCCTTTCTATCAATCTGTCCATCATGATATCCTGGTAGCAAAGCCACTAATCTTCATAGTGCTTCCCTGCCTCCTTTCAAGTCATCCCGACCACCTACTGGTTTTTTTTCCAGCTCACTAGATTTTTCAGTCGAAAAATACTGCCTATTGTTAATCTAAAGTTTCTAAAAATGTCATACATTCATGACTTAAATTAGAATTTTATCATGTCTTCCCCAGAGGGAGTGCCTCTTAGCTGGGAAACTATTCTTGTATACTATTCCAATTCTTCCCGGATTCCTGACTCTTATTACACTATGGTCCCACAAGAGACCTATCAGATCGGTGGGATGAATTTTTCAAAATATTCAGACTGTGAACATTTCTATGGAAATCAGACCCTCAAATTACTCATATTTTTGGCATGCCATATTCTGCAAACTTTTTACTCTTCACGCACCCATCCTAGCTTTTCTGTCCTTCTGGTGTAGTATCATGCCATTGAGGACATTAGTAATTTAATTTTAGCTATGTTCTTCAAAAATACATATTCTTTCTCTGCACTTTCTTCAAATTGTAGTTTGTTTACATTCTCTATCTGATCCCAATTCAGTAGTTTTAATTAATGATTCTAACTTCAGAATGTTTAAATATTTCATCTGTCCAGCAATAGCAGCATTTTCTTTTCTTCCAGTATGCTTTGCTCTTTTCTCTATGAAGATGAAGAAACAGTACTATTACTACTTTTCTTTAATTTATTTTAAATCCCTAACATTATGCTTAGGGACATTCCTACTGGTCCTCAATGCCATACTCTCTGCCCCACTTAATTTCTGAAAAAAATATTTAAAAATAACAAGTGGTAGTTGTTTTACTGAAAAGCAAAGTCTCAGAATCACCATTTCCAAGAAAGAACTCCATAAATATTATTAGAAAGTAAAAGTGACAGGTGGTTAAAGACTAATACTGTATTTGGTAGTACACCAAACTCCCCCCCTCAAAAAACCCCCCAATAAAGTGGAGAGAACAGGGAATGTTCCTATGATGGTGGCTGGAGTGGCAGAGAATTGCAAGACAGTTTTGACTTATAATGAATGGATGTTTCAGCCATTTTCTGTAAGTGCATTTAACTCTTTCTCATGATACTTTGGGAACCACTATAGTAAATGGTAAATATTATATTTATATGTAGCACAGAGCTTTACTTAGACTTTGCTTTTTCTAAAATAAAATATTTGATCTTTACAACCAGTCTCACTGTAGCATAATATGTATACAATTGTATTTTGTATTTGTAATAAAAAGTGTATTCTTTCTACCGCCAAAAATCAGCATAAACATTGGTAATATTAACTACTTATTTAGACTGAGAAATGTAGCTATGTTATGTTCATTCACCATACTATGACTTGACTTATCTTTTTGTGCCTTCAAGACAGTGTTGACTCCTAGTAATTTCCAGGCTAAGTCCCCACCATTTTCTTGGCAAGATTTCAGAAAAGATTCCCCATTAAAATCATCAGAATTATTCAGGAAGTTTACTGTTTTACCTATCCTATGAGGGAGAACCAAAATCTGAATGGACATGCCTGTTAGATATGGACCTGGTTGATTACAAAATTCAGTTATTTCCTTTTCTGAAAAACTATGTAGTGGATAAACTTCCAATTATCTATTGTTGAGGAAAGAAATAAATTCTTCCTGGTGTGCACTATAGGATAATCTATTGGAGACAAAGTTAAAAATCAATGAGCTAAGTATGTAAATGATCTCTGATTTTATACCAATTAGTCTCAATTAACAGGGGAAAAATATCAGTTTTAACTTGGTCTGACCAATGAAAATATTATGCTATTCTAGAGTATTTTTTTTTGTTTTCAGATACTTCACATTATACTTTGGATAATGGCTGCATTACAGAATATTCATATTATGCTTTATTTTAGACAATATCATTCATTCAGGTGAACAAAGTAGCAGCTCTCCCTCACCTAACCTTCAAATGTAGCACAACTAGAAAGAAGAACAAGAAGGGTTCAGTTTGTTCTGAGACATTCAGAAATCATCTTTAGCTACAGCCTAGTCATATAACTCAATCTCTTGCAAATGACTATGAGAAAGAAAAGACTCAACAAATAATTGGATGGATCCAGATGAGAGAGTAAATTATTTAGATTGAAAAGGATTGGATTAAAGTCAGAAGCTTCTAAGTTTCTGTTGGACTTTCTAAATTGGGGCTTTTACAGAGTGTGTGATTGGGACAAGCCCTATTTTTTGACACCAGGACTAGTTAATTACTCGATAAACATTACCGTGATGTTTGCATAGTTCCTACCTTAGTCTGCTGTATCAGAAGGTAAAAACTGCCATATAAGAATCCAAATGCAAAATAAAAATAAAAGACATACCCATTGCTTTCCCAGAATTCTCTTTAGTGTTCAGTGCTCAGGGACTTCCTATATGCAATGAGGATACTCAGCTTTATTGCAAATACTGTATACTTTCAGCCCATTATATACCCTTGCCATTTTGACCATACAATCCAGACATAGGTAATACAAATAACTCAATAGCTGTAGAATCAAAACATTTCTACAATACTTCTTAAGGCCATCTAAATGGTATGGATTAAGATCCTTCCATGCCACATTTAATCTTTCTGCATCAAGAAATGAAGACAAAAGTAAAAGCAAATAACACCTGCTATGATATAGTCTGCAGACTAGTACAAACATTGATGGAAACATTCCTGTTAATATAACTTATTGAAATAAAGAAGCTTACTATAGTTAAGGAACAAATGAATGCATAAATATTTTAAACACTGCTAACTGAAACATACTCAAAGGAAATTATATGAAACTCAAGTTCAAGGACAGGATGTTCCCAAGTATCTGTTGATAGATGAAGGATCTGCATGGCTTCATAATTCAGCAACAGTAAAAAGGTTTTCTTTGGGATGAGAGCATGCATAGAATGGCCTTCAGGGAGTGGAGCAAATAGCCAAGGGCAAGAGTATAGAAGCACTGCCTCTTGACTTTCAGAAATCCTGCCAAGGAAACAATCCCTCAGTCTGAAATTCATCTACAGTAGCTGCATACATCCATTTATTCCTTGCTGGCAGATAGTGAGAAAGACTAAAGCACTGACATAAGGAAAGCATACAAAAGTTAAACAATTGGAATAGCACTTACACCTTAGGAGGCCTTTTGTCTTAAACAACTTCAGGAACCAATTACTATTGAACTCACTCTACCTCCACTGTATATCATTGTGGAATATGCATTTGGGATGCTGAAAATGCATTTCTGTTGTTTATAAAAGATTGGAGAATAAGAGGAATTTGATAAGTTTATCAGAGAAAGCAGTCAGTCATGATGATATGTATCTATCTTCAAACACAGCCTTGAATAAGAGTCTGCTTATCATGCCTGTAAGTCAAGAGTAAATACAGAAAGCTGTCATAGATTTATCCTTCAATGCCAGTAGTCCCCCAGCATTTCAGGCAGAAGTAGTTATTTCCTTAGTAATGATTAATAATATCTTCTAGCATTGCCAGCCATTGCTGATACAATAAAAGGCTATCTTTGTTATTGTTATAGTGCCATAATAATGGTTGGATGTTGCTGGAGTGTGGGTAATAGCCTATGGAATCAAAAATATCTATATTCAGGATATATTTCCATGTCTACCATTGTAAGTTATACATCTAATAGCTGATTCCATTTCTCTCTCTGCATGTGAATATACAATATATACACTTTTTACCGACAATCTGAAAACCTCCAAAGAAATGGAATGACAAAAATTTGGTATGTGCACTTGGTACTGCATCATATGAGCTCCATTAAATACAAGATTGTGTTGTTTAACCAGAAACTCTACAAGACGAATTCTTCAAAACAATAAGTCAGTTTATGCTCTGATAATGAAGAGCAGCATATCTTCTCTCTGAAATACTTATTTTTCACTGATTTTCATCAACTATCCTTAGTACTTTGAACAGGATGAGACACTCGTCATCGTATTGGCTAGTCCCAACTCTGTTTTAAATTTTCCAAACTGTTTACAAAAATAGTGCTATAAAAATACATTGTAGCAATCCAAACTAGACCACACAGAATTTATTCTCTTTTGAGATTAACATAGAGATTCAAAGTCTCCCCCCAGTTTTGACTTAATCTGTTATGTGAAATGACTGAATTATAGCTTATTTAATATATCATTTTAATGTAACAAGGGGATCCAATGAATTGATTCATTAGCAGGTTGCAAATGACTGTCTCAGGCTACCAACTTTTGATTTTGCAGAAGGAAAAAAGGTTTACTTTCTGTATAAAATCTGCTTTTAGAACAGATGCAGAGTAAGACCTAATTTTTTTTTGGGGGGGGGGGGATGAAGCTAGTGTGGAGCCTGATAGATCTAAGTGTTTGGAACAATAGTTTTTTTAAAAAATAAACTTAAGCTTTTATTGATCTAAAATTGATTTTGAAAGGTCAATAAATACATAACTTTGAGGACCTGGTTTTATTAAAGCTGTAAGTAAAATAATGGTTAATTTCAATTCAGCTTGGAAGTAAATATAGTTCAAGTTGTTAAATAATTATTTATTTGCATGCTCATCCTATGGCTGATCTTATGCATAGTGGTTGCTTTAACAAGGCCCTAATCTTGCAATCCTAAAACATGTTTACTTACAAGCAAATCCTTTTGAACTTATTGTTAAATATAAGGTTGCAGCTTTAGTATTTAAAGGGCAGGAACACTTTTGCTTTCAATCCCTTATGACTCTGCTTAGCAATCTTTATAACTTGAGTAGTCTTCTGGGCAGGTGGAGGATTGTGTTCACAAACAGAATATGTCATAGGCTGTGTTCAACAGAGCCTTTGTCCTTATATGACCTCATATGAACTAATGCAAGTCTTCAGGCTTACAGAATTTATTTTGCTTTTTTTCTTTAATTACAGCACTAAGCCCTGTACTTGTTGCCTTGTACAAAATGGTTGTCTTATTACAACAGGATTACTGTTGATTATTTTAAACATGGTTTGTTCAATGTATCTGTTTTTTTTTTCACTGTACATTTGCACAACACATTCAACCATAAACTAGTCACACAGAGAATGTTCACATAATATGCTTGGCTAGATTGTGATTCCACATTTTGTGACTCTGTACTTTTAATGAGTTTTGAGATCAAGAAATATTTTTTTAAGTACTAGTACAACTGAACCATATTAACTATTCTTCTACCCAAAAATCCTTAACTAGCCATTCCAAGATCTTGTCAATTGAATAGAATCATCTGTGATAAGGAATGATGTATTTAGCCATATTATTAAACCACTAAAAGAACTGTGTCAGTCAATCTGTTGAAATCTCCTCCCCCACAATATTCAGATTTACCCACTGCCTTACCACCCCTTTCCCAAATAATAAATGTATTATACATTTGTCATTAGAGGAAACTGATTTTATTTTTTAAAATACATGCAATGAAGAATGTGATATTGTGGTATTTTAAAAAGAGATGGAGATCATATTTAATCATTCATTTTATATATAGAGAAAATATTTCCTCCTAAGCCAACAAGGGAGAAGAAAAAGAAAAAGGAACTGAAATGTGTTTCTATAGTTTTCCCATCAGCTGGGAAATTTCTATAATATTTGCTTAAGATTGTGGGAGTTAAGCAATATTTGGTGAAGTTCATACAGTATATAGCTTTGAAATTGGTCCCTTTAAATCTCTATGTTCTGTTTGGTTGCCTAGGACAACTTTTGTAAACACTAGTGAACCTACATGTGGCCTTTGAAAAAGCTGGGAGCTGAGTCTGATGGGAAAGGCTAGGTCAATTCAGAGCAGTTGGAAGCAGACTGTGAGTATTTATGTAGAAGGGAAGGTAGTGAGGCTTTGGTGCTTTGATATGCTTACTTTTGTACTTTTGGATTTTACTTTCCAGCAATCAATGAACAATTCAATATACAGTATAGTGAATTTATTGCTATGTAATTTCTACTGAATATACTACTGGAAACAAGATATTACTTTTGAAAGCATTAGAAATCTCCTCACATAGGAAAAGATTGTCACGTGTGTAGGTTTCCGATAAGTGTTTATGGAGAAGACATCAGAGTCTCTTTACGTAGTCTTTTATTTTTTTCATCAATTAACATAAAAACAAATAAACCGATGTTTCAATTTTTTGAAAATTGATGTTTTTTCATTCATAATTTAAACTATGCAGTTAAGATATTACAGACACTTTAGGATGAAGTGTTAGGAATAAGTATTCAGAACTGCTATTTCCAGAAAAAAAATCCTTCACATTGCTCAAAATAATTTATGTATTGCTGAAGTGTTAGCATTGCTAAATGTTAGGAAATCAGTAAACTGGAGGTTTTTGAAATTTGTTTAGTTTATTATGTATTTCCCCAAAGCTCTGTATTTTGTATGTAGTTTATTTAGCTCTTCATATATAAATATAAATACTATGTATGAAAATGAGCAATATATAATATATATATATATATATCTGATGATGGCAGATGAGATGCTGCCAAAATGTTGCTACAACTTTAAAAGCACAGCTGTAATGACGTGGGAAAATACTCGAACAAAGCTGAGTACCATACATGTAAGTACCCGTGAAAACTTAAGAATATATATATATATACATATATACATATATACATATATACATATATACATATATACATATATACATATATACATACATATATATATATATATATATATATATATATATATGTGTGTGTGTGTGTGTGTGTGTATGTGTGTGTGTGTGTGTATGTATATATATATGTATGTGTGTGTGTGTGTGTGTATATATATATATATATTGCTCATTTTCTTTTTAATTTGATGTTGGAATTGCTGCCTCGTGAATTTTGCAGTGCTAAATATTGAAGGCAATATAGGAGATGGAACAGAAATTAAGATATCATATGTCAATGATGCAGAATAATTCATAGGCATGCCAGAGCATTATCTTAATTCTTGTTTCATTAAAAAGAGAGTTTTGTTAATCCTATATACTTTTGGCCTTCAATTTAAACTGCAGTGATTGGTTAGAACAAAACATTCACAATTCTGCTCCTCTTTCAGTTAACCTGAAATGTTATTATTTGAGATTACTGAATTCATGGCAGGTATTGGGATACATGTCTATTTTTGTATAAATTTTAATTCCTATGTTCAGTAGCATTTCATTCATTCATTCATTCAGTATAACTTTCTGATCACCATGAAACTCTTTATGGTTAGCAGAGGATTTAATTAAAAAAAAACCCAACACATCCTTAAAACATCCTTAATAACATATTGTGTTAGTGGCAACACACTTTCTCACAGGTCTTTCTAAAGGCTGGTAAAGTCAGATTCATATGAATTTAGGGGGAAATATGTCTAGGCCTAAAACCTGGCTGAAAGATTTCTGGATAATCTGCTTCCTCCAGACACTCTGATTATCTTCTCAATCCTCTTTCCAAAAAATGGAAGGTTAGGACTGATCAGAAGTTATCCAGCATCAATGCTATGTTTCTTGACGAGGGATGGATTACTGCCTCCTTAAGAGAAAGCAGAATTAGCCCTTTACTCAAGGATGAATTCACCATCATTTTGACTCAACCAGATCTTGTCTCCTGGGATGTCTTAACTAACCCATGAGCTTATAAATAGATGGCTATGCCCCCAAACTCAAGGATGTAGCCCAGTAGTGACTAACTTTTTTGGACTCCTGTCCCAAAAATTGTGCATGCGCTTGCATGCTCGCGCTCATGTGCCAGCACCCAGAAGGCAATGCATGCCCCCCCCACTCCCTATGCATGCACATGCAATCCCCACCTCCATCACCCCTTACCTGCACTGTGCCTCACAGCTAATTTTTGGTCAGTTTGAGGCCTTTTTCTGCCTCCCAGAGGCTTTAGGAAGGCTTCTGCAGGCTTCTCAGGCCAAAAACTAAACCCGTTTTGTCGCTTCCAGCATTTCCAGAAAAACAGGACGTTATGAAACAGGCCTAGTTTTTGTCCTGAAAAGCCTGCAGAAGCCTTTCTAAAGTCTCTGGGAGGCCAGAAAAGGCCTCAAACTGGTCAAAAACCAGCTGCAAGGCATGCGCATGCACAGTGAGGTAAGTTTGTCTGCAGTTCATATGCCAGCACAAATGGCTCTGCATGCCACCTGTGGCACGAGTGCCATAAGTTCGCCATCATGGACCTAGCTTATTGCTTCAAAGCTAACAGGCTGAAATATCTCCTTGATAATCAAGCCAGACCACACTGCAGTCAACTCTGAAGGGCATGCAAAATTTGAGTGTACCTCACAGCAGACCAGAGCAATTTTATCCACCAGATATCTTGAGCTTTAGAGCTGCCTTTCAGTCGTTTCCTTGATCCCTTCCTCCAAATGATTAGTAATCTGAAATAAGGCTATCAATTGTCAACTTGTGGATGTAATGACAGTGGAAAAATAGGTGCTAAATCAAGGTTCTTTTGCATATTCTGTTGGACTCACTCTTCATCTTTCTCCAATGGCACTATGAATTTCTTCTGTATCATCTTCCAAGGTTCTCTCAGAACCAGGGAATCTCTAGGGATCTACAAGAGGCCACACAGGGACAAAACAAAATCATTGTCACCCTCTCAATCTAATGACTAAACCATAATCAAATTATACCTTACAGCTACAGGATTCTCTCCAAACTCCCTATGAAAGACATTAGATCATGACAAGAGATAGATGTTAATATCCTTCAGATTCTGATCATATAGCAACTACACTCGCTCACAGTCTCTCTCTCTCTCTCTCCCCTCCCGCTCCCTCCCTCTACACATTACCTGTGCTTAGCTACAAAACTGTGTGGTTGGGCTTAGTTTTGGAGGAGGAAAATAAGGGGAAAAAAATCTGCCTCTGCCTACCAGCATCCATTGGTATTCATCTGGCTAGTGTCCTGTCAGTGTGTCTGGAAACTAAAACAGTATTTGCTGTGTGAGCAAGAAGGAGACAGCAAGGAGCCTGGGCATGGCTTAGCTCAACTGTTCTGTACTAAAGCTGATTGGTGCTGTGAAACTAAAACTGAAACTCCTCTCTGCTTGTGTTTTGCATTTGGAACAGATTTCTTTTCAGGTGGGGAGGGGGAGTAGAACTCCTTAGCATCAGAGCATGTTAATAATATAAAAAATACTAATGCTCTGATGGTAATTTTGAAAAATCCTTCCTTAGTGAACACCTATAAGCCAAGAGTAACATACATGCCAAATTTCAAGTTTGTAGGCTTTACAGTTCTGGAGATTTTGTGATGATACGTAAAACATATATATGATAATAGTTGATCCCTGATGACCTGATTCAGGTCTATGGTTTCCTATGAGTTACCAAGCCACTTCAGATTTTGTACTCAAGAAAAGCAGTTTGAAGTCTCCTAATACCATACACCATATCTGGGAAACTACACCTCCAATACAGAGTTGAACTGGTGAAGGAATAAACCACTACACAGCAAGGAAGTAAGTAAGTATAGCAGCAACAATCCATCTGCTTCCTAGAGACCAACTTTACAAATGGCCTTACATCTGCTTATCTGCAGAACAGCATCTCTGAAAGCCACAAGAACCTCTTGAATGACAATAGCCATTCCACCACCCTGCCCTGGAATCACCACTGGTGCCAGTCCTGAAACCCAGGTAGGACACTTCCAAAAGGGGAATGATTACTATATCTGAAATTCTGTATTTATAAAAATCTTGAAAGAAATCATCTGAATGAAATCGTTGCTAATTGTTAGAATACTTTTGGAATAATGAAATTGGCTGTCTGTTTCTGCCAACCAATAGAAGGTTCTTTTAGAAACTAGTTTTTTTGCTCTAAATCAGGGGTCTCCAACCTTGGCCCCTGGAAGCCTGGTGGACTTCAACTCCCAGAATTCCACAGCCAGCTGGCTGTGGAACTCTGGGAGTTGAAGTCCGCCAGGCTTCCAGGAGCCAAGGTTGGAGACCCCTGCTCTAAATGTTGCATATATGCACTGCCCTACCCACAAAGGACATTTAAGACTTATTGATGGAGATGCAATTCAAAAATGTGAATGTTAATTCATCTGATATAGATTCACTCGGTTACTGTCATTTTGAGACTGACATTTACAATTATACTGATTGTTGCTAGTCAAAAATTTATCTCTTCTTCTTGCCCATAAAACCAATTGTTGCTTTGTTTCTAGCATTTGTGGCAGAACCATTCAGTGGTTAGTGCTAAGAAGAAATGATTGACCCAAGGTTATCCTGCTGACTTCTGTGCCTAAGGATGGACACTAGAACCTGGGCTTCTCTGCTCTTAGTTCAACACCTTAACTACTGTATCAGACTGATTCTCCTTGTACAGTATACATATCAGCACTTTGAATGCATTACACGTACAAGGAATTATTCATGGTTCATATGTGACATAACCAAAATGATAACATATTGAAATATAAGTTCATATCTGAGGCTGATATGTTTCTCAACATTTGAATTAGTCTTTTTGCTGATGGAAAAAGAACACATATATTTTGACTAATTTTACTCATTTTTTCTGGAGTTGCTTTGTTCATGATACAAGTTCTAGGCCTTTTTATTTTTAGTTATTGTGTGTATATATAAATATATATAATTCGGCATTTAAGAGGTTAGACTAGTTCAGTTTCAGAGAAATGGAAATGCTAGTCCATTCTCACATATGGAAGTTCACTTGGTAAGGCAGTCATTCCCTCAGTCCAACCCTATCTTACAAAGTTATTGTTGTAGGAAAAAAATAGGAACAGATAGGTTACAAATATAAAAAATCGCATTATAAGCACTACTATTTAATTAAGTACATATAAACCAGGAAATTAAAACATCACTGTTTACAGTAATACATCAGAGGAAAATCTCTATAAATTCACTAAGTTTTCCAAAGTAAATTTTTATCTTTTGGTTCCTCACATGAAATGATTTAAGCAGCAGCAAATCACTTTATGGAGGATGTTAGAGTGATGATGATAATCAATATAATCATCATAATCATGTCTCTGAAAGGTGGTATTCAACAGGTTCTGATCAATTCTGGAGGATTGGTAGCAGAAATTTTGAGTTTGGAGAATGGGAAATACTATCCGACTGGAGATTTTGCAGTATCCTTCACCTGCTACGCCCACCAAGCCACACCCACAGAACCGGTAGTAAAAACATTTGAATCCCACCACTGATGTATGTGTGTGTGTACGTTTTCTTAAGTTTTCACGGGTACTTACATGTATGGCATTCAGCTTTGTTCGGTATTGTCCCATGTCATTGTAGTTGTGCTTTTTACAATGACGTGAGACAATACCCGAACAAAGCTGAATGCCAGACATGTAAGTACCTGCGAAAACTTAAGAAAACATATTATATATTTATATTTATATTTATATTTATATTTATATTTATATATATATATATATATATATATATATATATATATATATATATATATATATATATAAGTTTTCGCGGGTACTTACATGTCTGGCATTCAGCTTTGTTCGGGTATTTTCCCACGTGGTGCTTTTAAAGTTGTAGCAACGTTTCAGCAGAATCTCATCTGCCATCATCAGGCTTCTGTATGGTGTTTGTCTTGAGTCAGACTTTTACAGTGGTTTCAGATTTAAATTTGGGGCAGCCTATTGCTGTGTCAGAATGGTTTTTTCTTCCTCCTGATTGGTTGAGAGTCTTGGTCTGTGTTTATTGGTCTTGGAGTGTGCTGTGTTCTGCTACTAATAGCACACTCCAAGACCAATAAACACAGACCAATAAACACAGACCAATAAACACAGACCAAGACTCTCAACCAATCAGGAGGAAAAAAAAACCATTCTGACACAGCAATAGGCTGCCCCAAATTTAAATCTGAAACCACTGTAAAAGTCTGACTCACAGACAAACACTATACAGAAGCCTGATGATGGCAGATGAGATTCTGCTGAAACGTTGCTACAACTTTAAAAGCACCACTATTATGACGTGGGAAAATACCCGAACAAAGCTGAATGCCAGACATATATATATATATATATAATATTATATATATGTGTGTGTTTATATATATATATATATATATATATATATATATATATATATATATATATATATATATACACACACACACACACACACCAATTTGATGTAGTGGTTAAGGTGCTATCATGGAAACCAGGAGGCATTAAACCCATCTGAGTGACTTTGGACAAGTCACTCTTCTGTCAGCCCAATTCACCTCACAGGGTTGTTGTGGGAAAAAAACTATGTAGAAGGAGAAAGGAATATTGTGTGTGTTTGCAACCTTAAGTTATTTATAAAAATAATAAAGGTGGAATTTTAAAAAATCAAATATATATGATTTTAATCACTTTGGCTCTTCAGTAACCAAGTTGTTTGAGTATAGCTATCAAAGTTGGGCAAATCTAGAAAATGAGTTGAGCAAACCATATTTAAATTAATCATGAATAGGCAAACTCAGAACCACTTTATGTAATGGTTAACACAAGGCTACAAACTGGAAGATTATGAATTTTTGTTCCTCATTAGACACAAAAGCCATCCATGTGATTTTTGGCCAATCACTGTCTTTTAGCCCTAGAAAGCAGGTAATCGGACACTACTTCTGAAAAAGTCATGCCAGGAAATTTCATAGACTAGTCCAGGCAGTTGCCAGGAGTAAAAAAAACCTGATACATTTGCACACATACACATACAGCAAACTCAGCTACTGCCTTAAAATTGATTTCTTTTTCTTGTGTTGCTTTTGCTTTCATATGAATATTAGGTACTTTACTATTAATAGATTATTTTCAGGAAGCAAGAGACAAAGCTATGAATGGGCTGAGACTCAAGAAAAAAGATATTAGTTTTTTATAATCATATTGATAGCTTTTCCATATGTGTATGCGGGAGAGAGAGAGCATTAGCTATGTAAAAATGTAAGTCATATGACAAAACATACTACTACTTGGGCATGTAGGTATATAAACCAAATAGCATTCTCCTTGGTCCTGAGCTTGGATTATAATTCAATGCTGTTTTTAAATTGTGAAAAACAAAAAATATATTGATGGAAAATGAATAAATAAATACTACATGTATGATGGATGGAAAATGAATAAATAAATACTACAATAGGGTTATATGTAAAACAAAAAAATGATTTTTTTCATGTAGATGGGAATAATTTTCAATTCATTTTAAAATAATTTTTAGCACAAGATTATAAATTATCAAAATGGTAGAGTTGTATAGCATCTCTACAGCAAAGAAAACTTTATTACTAGAGGGAAAATTCACTAGAGATTTCCATTCTGAATAATTCATTAAGTGCATATGGGTCCTCCTTTTTGCCTATTGCAAGAGATGTCTTTCATAAAATCTGGAGTTATGGGCTCTAATTTTTCATTTAAAATTACAGTCAAAGCAAACCACCAAGCCAACATTAAGACTGAATTATATCAATTGATTTTTAATAATGTCAACGACATTGATTATTCAGTGTTACATATTGTTTAATAATTTAGGAACATATTTCTTCATGTCTGTCACACAGGACTCACTGTGTGTGGGAGGGCAGCTATATAAACCTGATTAATAAATAAATGTAGGGGTTGTTCTATCAATTAAAGAACCAAGACCAGAGAATGATTCCCATATGACCTGGGTTTAATTTACTGTTTAAAAATTGAAACACAATTTGAACAACTTGAAGTCATATAATACTAGTATATATCTCTCTCTCTCCATCCAACTATTCGCATTTAATAGACCTTTAATACTGTATACATATTCAAAAATACTTTGATACTTTGGTTTAGGTATTTTACTTTGTATACATATACATCAATAAGATTTACTTTTTTCAGCACATATACATACAGTAAGATTAGGTGCTTATTTGTATAGTTTTTATGATAAAATAGTATTTGCTACTTATTATAAAGTATTACATATGCTTATATATATTTGTGCCTTTGAGTAAATCTTGATTCCTGTTGACTGCCTAGAAAAATCCATGCAAGTTTCTTGGCAAAATTTTTGGAAGAGGCTTGCCACCGTTTTCTTCCAAAGGCTGAAACTAGCCTAAGATCACCCAGCTGGCTTGTGCCTGAAGAGGAACTATTGCTCATGGTCTTCTGGTCTCTAGCTAGGTGCCTTAACCACTATCCCAAAGTGGCCCTCTTAATTTATTTAGAAAACATACATTTTCAATAGTATAGTTTTAATTAATAGCTCGTTCATTATAATAGCATTAATAGCTGATTTGAGGGGGGAATTTTGGTAGAAAATGTTTGGATTTCATGTTATACTGCAGGAAAAATAGGCAGAAGACAATTTAATTGTGACTATATCTACCTACCTACCTACCTATATAGCTACTTATCTACCTACTTACATCTATCTATCTATCTATCTATCTATCTATCTATCTATCTATCTATCTATCTATCTATCTATCTATCTATCTATCTATCTATCTATCTACCCTTAGCATGCGCTTTCCACCCATCCACGTTAAAAAAAAAACCAAAAGCCAAAACTTGTACCTCATAGTAGATAAGGAAAAAAAACAACCCCGATCTCTCTTGAACCTTGTAACCGATTTTGCCCCACTCTTTTTAAAAGTAAAGGATCTACAAAGAGAAGGAAATATATCATTTGCAATATAGAAAGCATATGCTTGCCTAACCTCTTATTTAACTCCTGACGCGTAATTTGTCACCAACCACGAGTGGGCAAAATATTGCCTATATGGATCTAATCTAGCTTTAAAAAAAATGTTATATTTTCTAAATAAATGAAGAGGTCCACTTTGGGAAAGGAATGTCGTCCTTCGAATAGGAGCACGCGCGATTACGAGACGAGGAGCGCGCGAGAAGGTGTGAAACAGGCGACGGCTGCAATCTCTTTGCTGCTTGAGCGCCGATCCCATTGAAATCGATGGGCTCTATTTACGACGGCATCTTCCCGGGGGGGTCAGGCAGCGCAAATCCAGACGTGGTTGAGGCCAACTTTGACCCCGGAGATCTCATCTCTCCAGTCGCCGAGCTCAAACCCATTTGCATCGCCCCCTGCTTAAAGCCGCTCGGGGGAGCGGAGCCGAGTCGGGGCTTTCCACTTTCCCAACAGAAGAGGGGGGGACGCGGTAAGAAGCGAAGCCTCTTCCTTCAGGCCGTACTTCGGGCCTGGCTCTTTCCACAGGGAGCACCCCACACCTGCTGTTACCACACGGAGCACGTGAAAGCCCCAAAGCCGCCTTTTATTGTAACGGCTCCTATCGTGCAGTCAGCTTGCCCTCCCCTTTTTTTAGATGGTGAGTAGATTGCTCCGGCCTCTCAGCTTTACCGCAGCGCCCTCCAGTTCAGTATTTAGGTGGCCTCTGGCGAGCGTTAGAGTAGAAAGTGCTGCTGGAGAAGGGCGGGTTGGAAAGGCAATCCGCGAAAGCGGGGCTGTCGACGTCCTACAGCCGAGAGGAGTCTGTTGGAACATCACGACCCCGCCAGAAAGCCACAGCCTTGGGTGGGGGGGCGGTACTTGCTGCTTGCAGGTAATTTCTGAACATTATTTTCTCATCCTCTTGTCTCCAACCTGAGTTTCTGTATGTGTGTATGTGGGGGGCAGTTATCCAGTGCATCTTATTCTAGAGTAAAGCAGAGAGATGCTTTGGCAGCTTTTTCTAGCTTAACACAGACACAAAGGGGTGGTGGGGTGAAATGGATGCTGCACCACTGGGAAGGGAGGGTGTCATATGAGGATGAGAGGATGGTGGAGGCAGCTGCTGCTGCTAGTGATTCAGCATTGTTCCTTGCAAAAAGGAGATTAAATAAAAAGGCTTTCCTTTTGGTTGCCCATACCAGTGAGGATCTCCAGACTTTCAGTGAAGAGCTGGACCTTCAACTCCTTTTTCCGGCTGCTTGGGGGGGGGGGGGCAACTTCTGTTTTCGTTTCCTACTTTCAAGAGCTTTGGGTTCCAACTCTTCTCTAAGATATTGTTGGAATAATGCAATAAAATATGTATTCGCATGAAATGAAAAGAAGGACCTTATCTTGGAACAAACCCTGTCATTCTAAAAGTCACTTGATCCCTAATTACAGGAATGGGAGCCCATGCAAAGTACATTCAGGCCTGGATGTGATAATATGACTGATGAATTTGGATTCTTTCTGTAATCCAAGAAAGAGGGTATCGAATTGGTATGAAGGCACTTAGCTTCAGTGCAGTGGTTTAGAATATAAAATGGATAAGCGTCATTCTGACATGGGCACCTGTGTAATGGAAATACTATTAATATATTTTATATGTCTAAGAAATGACTTGATGTGACGATAGATTTCATTGATTGTACATATCTTTGATAGATAAATCATATGCAAAAGTCAGAAAATGATGTAGGATAAATACATGCCCCAGAGGCACTGACCTGAAAGAATAAAAAGAATCATACATAAAAGACTGTCTTTTGTTGAGAAAAATCTTTCTCTCTAAATCCTTCTCTGAATAAATTGATTCCTCTTAAAAATGATTCTTATGAGGATCATAGAGGTGGAAAAGGCACATCTAACCTCAGGTTCCTGATAGAAAGCCAGATTAAACTAATCAAATCTCTACAAATATATCCACTATAAGGGAGTCTGTTACCTCTCTAAGTACTTTAATTTATTCCAATATTAAACTTGTTTTTTGTTATGAAATTATTAGATCTGCTTTCCTGTAACTTGCCCATGTTTCTATATCCTGCATTCAAGGACAAGAGAAAGCAAATCTTGACTTCTTTAGGATATCCGTTCAGTTGCATCCCTGCTTCATTACAATTAGATAACAGATGAGAAATTCTGTGCAAATGTGAAGGATGTGTAAGTAGATGTGTAAAAACTGCAGAAGCAAAAATGGTTAAAATGCCTCCCATCTCTGAGTTCCTGGTCAGTCAATGTAATGAAGCAGATGAAATAATTCTTTAGAGGACAAATGGGTTAATTATCAGCAAATGACTTCTACACTGTGAGTGGAGGAGTGTCAGCTGATTATGTAGCAGGGTGTTATTTTAAGAGGTGGGAAATTTAGGGCAGAGATGTGCTATTTTAAAAGCACTGTGAAAAAAAGTTATTTTCAGAAGACTATATGGAACATTACACTTAGAGAAAATGTACTAGATTGAATATTTAAATAAAGTATGAATATCCTTTCCCCCGCTTTTTGCTCAAAAACTGCTGCTTCTGAGCTGTATTCAGCTTCTTAAGCAAACAGGAAGATAATCTTTATTTTCTGACATTCACTGTATAGTCCTTAATACATTGTGATTGAATTTATAGTAGGGATGCCACATTTGGACTGCCAACATGCAGATGTATTTACATCTTCTTGCTACCAAATAGGGATTGTATGGATTTTTGCGGCCAAGATCTATTCTTAGTTTTTAGTTTTGAAACATGCTGGATTCAGATAATGTGCTTTGAAAAGACAAAATAATTGCTTGGTTGATCTTTAGTTTGTACAGCATGTAATTTCTGAAGTATTTGTTTTGTTTATCCTTACAATAGCTATGAACAGAAAATTAAAAAGATAAAGCAATAAAGTTAATTGTGTTTTTCTGAACAAATAATGAAGCAGACTGGATTGAAGTAGATTCCATATCTTTACAATCATCTCTCCCTTGATATTTTTCATTTCTCCCTGGTTATAATTTGTCTTTTAAAGCACATACTGGGCAGAGATAGAAAATCTCTAGACTCCCTAATGAAATTCAGCACCTCAGTGTCTATGTCTAGTAGAAGGATATATGTCAGTTGTCAGCAATATCTGAAAATACACAGATATACAGAGATGATGCAATGGTCCTAACTGAAAAAAAAATATTCATCAGTCACTTTTTTCAGTGCTGTTGTAACTTTGAACGATCACTGATATATGTATCCTGCAAGTGAGCCAGTATTTGTGAATACTGATGTTTTTTGTCTTTGTGATGGTTGTGATCTTTCTGTTGCACATGTACTTCTTTCAGTTCCAAGGGTCTTATCCTTTGAGCTGAAGAGAGAAAATACCTTGCACTGATGTTTCCATTTAAGGTCTGGTATTCTTTCAAGTAACTGTTTAATATATAAAATGCTTGAGTGAGGAGACTGTCCTGTATATGCGATTCCAATTATACAACTAAACCAAACTATAGTCACTTGAAAGAATTATGTATTCTTCCTTTCACCTCGACATTAACTGTGTACTCTTTACTATTTTTCTCATTCCCTTTCTTTGTTGTTTTCATGCGTGCTTCTATTTGATTATAAGCCCTTGAGACAAGAGCCTTTTTTCTGGTAAAGCATCATGTACATAATAGATATCCTCCCACAATTAAAAAACAGCATGTATTCCTCAGGGGAGATAGCAAGAAAAGGCACTCAACTGAAAATAGCTGAGAAAACTTATATGGTGTACCTATTCCAAATGTAATTTCTTAAGTCCACCATATTTTAGCTGAAGACTTTCTCAGAAATTAATTTTTTGCACTTACCGTTATAAAATAGCTTTGAAGTTAAAGGCTACTTTTCTGTTTAAGCCAGTCTGTTGTTCCTTGCTCTGAGCTTGTTCTGATGGTGCCATTTGACTACTTACACTGAAGAAACTTCTTAAAGATGCTTCTCCTGTGTTAGTGCTTTTTCCCCTTATTTCATTTGCCAATTGATTTTGATGCTTCAATAAGAAAAAAAAGAAGTTCATATAATTGCTTGCTTATAATGGAATCAGATTCAGGTATGAATCTATCCTTACAGCAGAGTTATTTTTCTTAGAGCGTCTTGTTGATGTGGATTTATGTCATTGTTCCTGCCTCCTTAACTGTTGATTCCTGAGGATCATGTTAGTATAAAAATGAACTGAAGTTAACAATTCATCCATTTCTCCCCCCCCCCCCTTATTTGTTAGACTTTTATCATGTAATTAGCCTGCTTTATTTCCTGAATTTAATCAAGGGAAGGGTCTAGATTCCCTCCTTCTCTGTTTGTAAACGTGCATGTTTTCTCAGAAGTCTTATCGTTTGTCTATTGAAACTTAGTTAAAGAGGTAAAGATGGAATTGGAATAGCTCTGCAGTAGTTCTTGAGCAATGATGGTAAGAGCTCTCCATCTGGTGGTAGTTTTTGTCTAAGGTTTCTTTTCTTAATTTTTGTCCTACACCATCTATCTGAAGTTCAGCAATTTGTCCTAAAATTCCATTTAATTTAGATCCTGTCCTCCTACTATGTTCAAGTGACTTTCAACATGAATTATATTCAGAATGAGTATATGCTATATTGGGGTTTGAGGAAACACTGAATAAAATTTAATACCGATTTTCATGTTAGTGAGGCTCTGCATATTATATCGCTTACAACTAAGATGCTTTGAAAAGAGATAAAGAACATTTTCAAAGCAACTTAGTTGCAAACAGAATATGATATCATCATAAACAAATGAATTGAGATTAAGATTTACTTGTATTTTCAAAAAAACAGTGTTTATTGATGCTCTTTCCAGAGGCATATATTACTATAAATAGAGAAGGAAAGAATAGTCTCTTCCTGAGATATATCATGACAAATGTAATTACAGTAAAAAAGTGTACTTAACTAAATGCTGGGATTATGGAAAATGTCTAAATAAGCTTTTTTTAATGGATTGTTAACCATAACATGAATCAGGATTCTAGCCTCTGAAGAATATAATACAGCTTTTGAGCTGATTTGCAGAAATAAAGAAATAAGTTATAATTTCTAGTTTACACCTTAGACTAGCAAATTACATTACATTCATGGTTTCTTTAGTCATTAAATTCAGCAAAATAATACTGATGGTGCTACTCATTGTCAGGTCACAATTCTTGGTACTTCTAGAAAATGTGATCTGTGTCATGCGAAAGGTTCAACTACATCTTCCAGAACAGATGTCAAACTGACGGCCTGCAGGCCAGATGCATCATGTGCAGGCAAAGGGAAAAAATCCCAACTTGGCAAAGGGAAAAAATGTCATAAAACGTCACATGATGGCAACATGACGACACGAGTTTGACACCCATGTTGTAGAAATTACTCTGATCCTGCCTTAAGCATAAAAAACTGGTGGGTAACTTTTGCCAGTCATCTCAACCTAACTCATCTCGCAATGATAGAACCTCAATTTCTCTAGAACTCAGTCCATGCAGCATTCCAGAAAAAAAATGGCATCTGATTCGTAATTATTGAATTAATAGCCTCCAAGATCTTGTTTAGTTTCACCCTTGTTAGGCCTTGGTTTATTATCTGTTTCCAAGGTCAAAGAAAATTGCTAGTCGGTAGTTACCTACTCTTGTTTTTGTTATTTATTTGATCAGCATGACTAGAGCAAGTGAGCCAACCACAATAATTACATCTTTTGCACAATCCGCAGATGGTAATTAAAAACATGCAAGCCTTTGTTGAAAGAACCAGATTAACATTCCAAGATTTAGTAGATTGGTTCATATTGAATACAAAGTCATGGTAATTACCAGCCATTATTTTAGAAACATATATGAAAAATGCATAATTGAAATCTCTACCCAGTTGATTCTGATACTGTATGTACTCCCGGACTTTCTTTTAGATCTGCTTATGAGACCATCAACTCAGAGATCAATAATTTTGCTTATCTAGTAACATCCAGTAACATCATGCTATGCAACCCTGGTTCCATTTTCTGGTCTTATTTATTTTTAACTGATTGGGTATGGAGAAAAGAGACTGTAATAATACAAAGATTGTGTATATATTTTATAAAAATAGGCTGTAATTCCTTTTTTTGCTCACCGCAACTGATAAAATCTCATGTCCAAATAGATTTTGTTGACAGCAGAGAAATTTGCATCAGCAGATCCTGCAAACTTTTATTAATCAACAGCTTAGTTACATGAATATTGCCAAACTCAGTTACATGAATATTAACAGCTCAAGTTATGTGAATATTGCACAGGTATATCATCTAGAATGCATTTGAAGGTATTGTTGTGAATGTAGACCTCACTATTGGGCAAAACCTTTTTTAGTAGGTAAAAAAAGAATGAGAGCATAGATTAGTTTACATATTACAGAAAAACTTGTTTATTTGTAGCCTCTAAATGTGACTTAGTTAATAAATATGATTTGGTTGGAATCTGTGAAATTATAGATTGATCTGACTTGAGAAATATGCATTTATTAAAGCATTTATACTTTGCTTTTATGTCTCAAAAGTACGTGAAAGAATCCCTGCTCTCAGGCATATACGCTACAAAGCTATAACCCTGTAGATGACTTTGACAGAAATACGCAAGAACCAATTATTTACTTATATATGTATCCTGCTTTTATTATTTTTTATAAATAGTTCAAAGTGGTGAACATACTTAATAGTTTTTTCTTCTCCTTTTCCCCAACAACAGCTCTGTAAGTTAAGTTGGGCTTAGAGAGAATAATTGGCCCAAGGTCACCCAGCAAGCTTTCATGCCTAAGGCAGGACAACAACTCACAATCTCCTGGTTTCTAGGACAGCACCTTCCCCCACTACACCAAAGTCCCATTACCTGAGCAAAGGGGGCTAACATTCTTGAAGTCCTGGGAAACAAAGAAACCTTTAGAGTGGTTCAGACAGATGTGATTCACTGGGTTATATGAAGGGAAATATAATATAGATTTGTAAGGCTCTGCTGTTACACCCAATCTCAATAAAATGTCCTCTAATTTTTCTGTGGAGTTGATTACCAAGTCTGCTGTACTTTGTGGGAGTGAAAAGCACAGAAGAAAAAAAAATACATGGGCACCAGTTGTGATGGAATTCCCCCATTCTACTCTTTTTTACAGGATAGCTGGCTCTGATGGGCTTGGTAAGAACAGAAGAAGGGCAATTCTGCTGCTTCTCTTCTTTGGTTCATATTGAATACAAAGTCATGGTAATTACCAGCCATTATTTTAGATTTTCTGCTGCTTCTTTTTCTCCTTTGCTGCTGCTTCTCTTCTTTGTAGGACATTTGGTCCTGTAAGTAAATAAAGATACACCTTGTGACCCATTTCCCCCTCTTTTTTTTTACCACTCCTTTCTATTCTCATCGTATTTGAACCTCAGCCAATAATGCTTCATGTTATTAATATCCAGCTATCTCTGAACTGGGAAAATATAGTAGTTGCTGACAACTGGTGCTTAATGGGGCTTCAGGAGCAGAGGGCAAAGTGACAAATTGGAGTGAAGCCAGGGAAATGGTGGGGGTAGCAAATATTTTCAGTTTTTATATCCTTCTCTCTTGCAAAGCGAGAAGATACTTAAGCCATTCATTTTAATAACTTTGTTTTCTAAATAAACATAATAAATATCCCCACACAAACATTGCAATCTTCCAGTTAACTTTCACATTCACTTTTTATATAGGAAAATGGTTTCTTGTTTCTTTTAACAACAGGTTAATTTTCTACAACTAAAGTCTGGAACTTCTCTAGTCATTGATTTTACAATGCATTGCCAAGGCATTGGACCCATTCTCCTTGGAACTGCTCGGATTGTCCAGAGGATGGGTGGAGCTTCAGTCTCTGCTTATTGTAGGCTGAGCTTGACTTCTGAGGAACGCTCCTCCCTCCATCACGTGGCTTGCCATCTCGTTCCCCAGTTTATGCTCAGCCTTCGAGCAGAGTAGGCTGTGTGTTTGCATGCTCTTGGCCGTTTCTGGATTCCCCTCATTCACCCCTTTCTCTACCTGTTCAGGTTGTATACAACCCTAATTCCTTTCTATCTCCTTAGCCCTGCGCATCTGGTTCCTTCATTGGCTTGGTTTCCTGGGAGGGTTTCCTCCCCCAGGGATTGCCAGGGGGTAGGCTCAAAACTTTGCACTGCCTCCCCCACCCTTTTTTTCTCAGCTTTTCTGCCGTGTAAAAATTGTTTAAAAGGCTCTGTTTCATTCCGTTTCGTTCCGCCCCCCCGAGCTCCGTTTGAATTTTTTTATAGCGTTTAAGGTTTTTTTGGCTCTATTCTCTGTGGGCTTCCCTAGGGACCCTCTGATTGTTACCGGGATCCTCCTGGCCTTTGCCAGGTTAATTTCCACAAGAACTGTTAGTGGCGACCGCCATTTTGAAGCTCGCCTCGTGGCCGGGCGCCATTTTGGCATTCATTTCTTCTTCTTACTGAGTGCCTATTCAAAACAGCAGGTCCGGTAGGCCTGCTGAGGTTTAAAAAAAAAAAGAAGAAAGAAGAAAGAAAATTGCTTTTGCAGTTGGAGGTTTTTTCTCCTCCTCCCCCTGTTGGCTCTCACCGCAACCAGCTGTAGTGGCTGCGGTTATTTCCACCACTCCTGCCCGGTTGTTGCCTGGGTCGGCAGTTGGTTTAGGCCCGGTTTTGCCCTTAAGGCCCTTAATCTGAGACCTTGCAAGGTCGTTTTCTTCAAGTTCTTCACTAGGCCTTGACTTCAAAAAAAAAAAAAAGAGAAAAGAACATAGTGGGGGGGAATAATCATACGGAGCAAAGAATCCTATTGATTCAAGTCAATAATATTCGGGGGAAAGTGTGTCTGTGTATAAAGGAACTCCCAGGGCTCCCGGCCTTCGTTGTAGGTTGACCCCTAAGCGTGCCAACCGCCTCAGATTTGCACCCCTAATTATCTGGAATGGCAGAGAGCAATCCCTCAAAGGGGCCTTCCTTGAAGGCCAAGGCAAAGACCCACCACCTGCGCAGTCAGGCTAAGGAGCCCACCAAAGCCTCTCAAAAGGACGCTTTAAGACGTCACAAGACTCTAGAAAGAGAAATTGACAGATGTGCTAGACAGACAGGCTCAGTGCGTCCAGCACCTGCCACTCCTTCCACCTCCACCCTCCCTCCCTCTCCTGCAGCTTTTTCCTCCCTATCCAGGCACAGCTCGCCCTCTCAAGGGCATCAAGCCCCGGGCACACCAACCAGGCGAACTCCTGAGGCCACCTTCATGCCCACGGCCGCTGGCCTGCGCCAAGAGGAACCTCTCATTCAGGCGGTTCCGGAGCAGCTTAGAGTCTGGATGGAGATGGCCATTCGACAGGGAATTGCAGAAGGGATGCAGCAGATGACCAGACCGGGGTTGCCTCCACAGGCCACCGAATCTGTAAGATCATTCTCTCTTATGCCTCCCCAAGGGGAGGTTTGCCCTTCAGTCAGGGAGGACGAGGAGGAAGTGGAAGGGGACCTAGATTTAGACAGGGAGGAGGAGGAACAATATGACCTGGGGTCCTTACCATACGACGAGCCTCTTCCGGACTCAGACCCATCAGAGGCGGAAATGTCCGTCTCTCTCCAGACCAGCCCACCTTTGTAGGGCTCTTTAAGCCCCAGCTTTTTAAATCCCTCCTCTACAAGGCTAGGAACATCTCGGGCCTAACAGCCCAGACCCCCTCTGATCCCATTCCCGTAGTTTCGGAGGAACAGGAGGACTCCATGTTCAGACAACCGGTAGTGGAGGCCAAGGTCATCCCTACCCCCCCATATTCCTGGATCTGGTGTCCAAGCAACTGTCCTCTTCAGTTGCTCCCCCGGCCCCCTCGGCCAATGATAAAAGGTTCTTCAACCTCGACCCGGAGCTCTCGACCTTACTGAGTACCCTGGAGGTTGATGAGCCTGTCATAGATCTGACCTCTTCCTCCGCCCTCAGTGACCCTTTAGAGGCCCTCAAACCAGAAGACAAGTGGTCAGAGCTCGCATTAAGGCGAGCTCACCAGTCGGGCGCATGGGCAATCAGGTCGGCTCCGGCCGCTTCTTTTTTTGTCAGATCTTCCATTCGCTGGCTTCGCCAGCTTAAGCAACATGTCCCGACCTCCAATATCCACGCCCATCAACACATCGCCAAAATAATGGCCACTGCTGAGTTTTCAGCTGATGCCACTTTTCATTCCGTAAAATTCTCCTCCCGTGCCATTTCCTCCCACGTCTCGGCCCGCCGCCTGCTCTGGCTAAAACCCTGGCAAGCGGATCTCAAGCACAAGGTCAAGCTAGCTTCCGCACCCATAGCCGGAAATAAGTTGTTCGGTACTTCCTTGGACCCTCTCCTAGTCGAGGGAAGGAATAAAAAGAAATTCCTCCCTTCTCTTTCCCGCAAGTCTGATTCCAGAACTCTGCAGCCCTTTCGGAGGGCTCCCTTTCGTCCCTATCACCAACCCTTTCCTCCCAGACACCAAGGGTCCCCCTCCTTTGGTTCGGTACAGTCCCAGGACAGGTCCGACCCCTTCAACAGGCACAGAAGAGGCGGAAATTTCAGGAGGCCCTTTCGTGGCTCTGGCAGCAGGCCCTTCCGCCGCTCCAAATAAGCCTCCTGACATTATTCCCGTTGGCGGGCGACTTAAAGCCTTCGCCTGTCAATGGGATTCATCCACTTCAAACGCTTGGGTTAGGGATACAGTCAGGTTGGCCTTGCCCTCGAGTTTCTCTCCCCCCCCTGATTTTTACATTTCATGTCCCCGCTCCAACAACCCTTCCAAACGTAACCTCATGGAGGAGGCAATTCAACACCTACTGGACATTCAGGCTATCCAGCCTATTCCTCCATCCCAAAGGGGACAGGGCTTTTATTCACGTTTATTCGTGGTGCCCAAACACTCGGGGATGGAGGGCTATTTTGGACTTAAAGCGTTTAAACTGTCACTTAGTGTACCGTAGATTCAAAATGAACACATTTCAATCCATCCTTTTGGGAGTTCGGCAGGGAGACTGGTTGTCTTCTATAGACCTCTCCCAGGCATATTTACACATCCCAATTCGACCCTCCCACTCTAAATTTCTCCGTTTCAGCTACAATAACCTACACTTTCAGTATGTGGTCCTTCCATTCGGGTTAGCCTCGGCCCCCAGGACCTTCACCAAGGTTCTGGCCGCGCTGGCTGCCCACCTCAGATCCATCCCGGTACGGCTCCACTGTTACCTGGATGATATTCTCATCCTCTCCCCTTCCAGGGAACAGGCTATCAGGGATATCCATACTACCCTCACCTCCCTCCAGGAACACGGGTTCCTCATAAATTGGAAGAAAAGCCAACTGGCCCCCGCCACTAGACTACCCCACCTAGGGACCATAATTGATACAGTCATGGGGAGAGTGTTCATCTCCCCAGAAAGGATACTCAGCATCCAACAATCAGTCAGGTTCATCAGACGACACAGGAAGGTCTCTCTCCTTGATCTATCCAAGTTATTAGGTAAAATGATCTCTTGTATTCCCGTTATTCCCTGGGCCTGTTTCCACTCCAAATCCCTCCAGTGGTTCCTGCTTCCGTATCAAAGAGCTGGGACAAGCAACTCAAGGAGCAAGGTCAAGGTCTCGCCAAGGGTTCTCACCTCCCTCCTCTGGTGGAGCAAGGCGTCGATCAACAAGGGCTGCCTCCTCAAGGAGCCTCCAAGACTTATCATCACCACAGACGCCAGTCTGTCTGGATGGGGCGCCCACCTTCTCTCCCTTACAGCTCAGGGCAGATGGTCACCGTCAGAGAGGCTGCGCAACATAAACTGGTTAGAGCTTCACGCCATCCACCTGGCCCTCCGCAGCTTCCTACATCATATTCAGGGCAGCCACGTCCTCATTCTCACCGACAACATAACAGCAAAGGCACATGTCAACAGACAGGGGGGCACTCAGTCCTCAAGTCTAATGAGGGAGACTGAGCGCCTCTGTCAGTGGGCAGAGTCTCACCTCCTTTCACTCAGGGCAGACCACATTTCAGGCACCCTCAACACCAGGGCAGATTGGTTGAGCAGGGCCACCATAGACCAGGCGGAATGGCGCCTCCACCCAGCCCTGTTCAGGGAGGCGACAACAATATTTGGCCTGCCAGTGGTAGACCTGTTTGCCTCCCCCAGCAATACCCAACTTCCACGGTTCATCTCCAGATTCCCGTCCCTCGGAGCGGAGAACCACAATGCCCTCCTATGCCTGTGGCCCTCGGGCCTTCTTTATGCCTTCCCCCCTCTGGCTCTGGTGCCAAGAGTACTCCAGAAGGTCCTTCAAGAAAGGGCGGAATTGCTTCTGGTAGCTCCTTATTGGCCCCGTCGCTCCTGGTTTGCGGACCTCTGCAGCCTATCAGTAGCTCCACCTTGGAGGATCCCAGCAGACAGGATCTCTCTGTCTCAAGGCCCCTTCTTCACCCAGACCCCCAATGGCTGCAGCTAGCCGTCTGGAGGTTGAGCGGAAACGTCTAAAAAGGGAGAATTTCTCCACGGAGGTCATCAACACCATTTTAGCAGCCAGGCGTCCTTCTATCAGAAGGATTTACGACGCCACTTGGAACAGTTTCCGCAAATGGTGTGCCAATCTCCACATTGACCCATCAAACCCATCGGTAGCAAAAGTCCTCGATTTTCTCCAGGAGGGTCTCGGTAAAGGTCTCTCCCCCAACATTCTAAGGCGTCAGGTAGTAGCCCTATCCACCGTAATTTCCTGCGAGGGCACTAATTCCCTCTCTCACCATCCCTGCATCTGGGCATTTCTAAAAGGCGCCTCAAACTTATGACCTCCGTCCCTTCACCGATACCCAACATGGGATCTCAACAAGGTCTTGACCTCCCTCACCAAGCCTCCCTTTGAAACCCCTTAGAGAAGTTTCCCTCCAGTTCCTATCCTACAAAGTAGTTTTCCTGGTGGCGATTACTTCGGCCCGAAGGATTTCAGAGATCGCTGCTCTGTCAGTCAGGAAAGACCTGTACGTCTTCCACTCTGACCGAGTAGTACTTAGACTTGACCCTTCCTTTCTACCAAAAATTAATTCTATTTTCCACAGGGCTCAGGAACTTATCCTCCCCAATTTTTGCCCCAGGCCAACTCATGAAAGGGAACAGCTTTGGCACACCTTAGATGTTAGGCGGGCCTTGCGGATTTATATTAAACGTACTCAGACCTTCCGCAAATCAGAGGCCCTGTTCATTTCCTTTCAACCAAAGTCACGGGCTCAAGGTTCCCTCTACTACAATAGGCCGCTGGATAAGGGCGGCCATTTCTAGGGCATACCAGGCTCAGGCACTCCCAGTGCCCAGGGGTATCACGGCTCACTCTACCAGGAGTATGGTGACATCGGCTGCCTGGGCTACACAGGCCCCTATATTTGACATTTACCGGGCAGCAACATGGTCCTCCCCGTCGCCTTTTATTAGGCATTACAGGATTGATAAGTATGCCGCGGCGGAGGCGTCTTTCGGTAGAAGGGTCCTCCAGAGGGTGCTCGGGGATCCCGAGGACTCAACAAACCAGACGGTGTCCCAAACCAGACAAACCAGACAAGCCCCAGCTTTGGTATGTCCCATCCTCTGGACAATCTGAGCAGTTCCAAGGAGAATGGGCGTTGGTTCTTACCTGACACGCCGTTTCTCTTGGACTGAGAGGATTGTCCAGCCCCTCCCTTTTCCTTTCACCGTCTGGGGGTGGTGGTTCTCGTTTTGGCCAAGGCACCTTAAGTCTAGCAAAAGGGACAGCACGAATGCCTGTGTCTTTCTTCTCTTCTTCACATAAACTGGGGAACGAGATGGCAAGCCACGTGATGGAGGGAGGAGCGTTCCTCAGAAATCAAGCTCAGCCTACAATAAGCAGAGACTGAAGCTCCACCCATCCTCTGGACAATCCTCCCAGTCCAAGAGAAACGGCGTGTCAGGTAAGAACCAACGCCCATTCTCTGGCATGGGGTTCTTCAGAAAATTCTCAGTCTGCTTGCCTATTCTGCTCCACCAAAGATATTCTTTGGTAGTATCCTTAGCAATATCGAGGTAACCAAGCTGCATTTAGATCACTCCTGAAGATCATGCTAAAGAGTGCTTCTGTGCACATGGAGAATCTGGCTTGTTAAATGAAAAAGAAAGCTGTTTTTATCTTTCATCTGAAAAAATGGGTATCTTTCAGTTGCTTCACTGAGGTTCTATTAGACTGTTTGAAATAACACAAAGGAGATATCAAGCCACTACCAAGCCAATTGTCGCAGTCCCAAGGGGCTCTTATTGCTACCCTTCCCTTTGCTTCTCAGCTCTGGCAGCAGCTGCTACTTCATTCCTAAGAAGCCTTCTCTCCACTTTTGATGGCAATTAGAATTTGTCCTTCTGCCATGGTCATGTGCTTCATTTGGTTTGTGGCAATATTTCTCAACCTGAGTAATTTTAAGATGTATGGTCTTCAATTCCCAGAATACTCTATGGGGTTCATCCCTTTCCAGGGTGACTGCAAAAGAGTGCATGTGAAAAAGTACAGATGGAAGTCACAATTGGGTGATCAAAGCTCGGCTATTTAGGTGGGGTACATTCTGTGATCAGATGCATCATCTTGACACTTTTTTTTTACGCATACTCTCCATAGATGCCCCTCAGGCAGGAGAGGGCAATTTTATCCTCATTGTCTCAGCAGCAGCCAGCCAGTAAACAAAGAAGGAACTTGTGCAGCTTTCACACCCTACCATGAGACAGCAGCTGCTTCTCATAGATTACATTTATTTCTAATCTAGTCATTGTCCTAGTCATATGAACTGATGCTCCAAGTTTCCCACTCTTTTCAGTCCACTGTCTCCAAAGCTTTTCAGTGAGCCAGTTTGTAACTCACCAGGCTTGCCTAGTGCTAAGCTTCCTCTCATTGGTCATGCCTTCTTCTTCTTCTTCATAGTTGATAGGAGTAAAAAGCCCATAGAATCCCTAGTGCAGGTAGTCTTCATTTAAACGACTACCTCGTTTAGTGTCCATTCACAATTCCCCCAGTGACAAAAATGTAACTTTGCAATGAATCCTCACATTTAAGACTGTGATGACCCGGAGTGTAACACAAATGTAACAAAATCCAAAACGTAAATAAATGTCCCTTAATGCCTCCAACTTGGCCCCCATTGTTCAATAATTCTCAGTTGGAGATAAAACGTACTCAAAAATAGTCTTCAAAAGAAAGCAATACAGTCCGAACTTAATGAGCAGATGGGGTGAAATAAAAAAACCAAACAAACTACAATGACAAAATTTCCACAACAGACCAGGATAAGTAATTACCAAATTCAAGGAGATAAGGCACAGTCTGTTGGAAGGACGCCAAACAAAACTTCAGCCCAAAATAAAACACACTTTGCTTCTAGCAACGCTGCATTGTAATCGTCTCTTATATACTAGTCTCCCCAACTGCAACCAATGAGGAGGATCATGGCCGCTTCTTCTCTCGTAAGTCAAGTTGTTGCCTTCTCCGTTCCTGTGTGTCCTAGGATGCAGAGGGAATGGGCCTGGTTCTTCCTCTCTGCCCAGCCGGCCTCTGTCCTTCCCCAGCCTCCTCCACAACCTCTGGAGCCACACCTCCACTCCGGGTCTGCTGTTCCTCCTCTCCCCAGAGTCCAACTCTACCAAGGGCATGACAAAGACCTTTGCAGGTCTGCCAACAAAGGAAGGCTGAAGGAAGTGAATGCTTTGTTTAATGACTGAGCTGCTAGTCCCAGTTGTCACCATTAAACAAGGATTACTGTTCCATCCTTGCCTGTAACTCATGCTTAAGGAGGAAGTAAGAACAAGTAAATTTAATCATTTGTTTACTTGGATCTGGGACTGCCCCACTCAGCAGCCACCAAGCAATGCAAGAAATGTCCAGTTAAGCACAAAACAGCCCTTGCACCATGAGTCGAAAGAACAGCTGCTGTCTATGGATGGGAGGAGGGGGCTGGTTAGGGGACTGGTTTTTTCCCCCTAGGCTTTGTGTTTTGATTCCCTTCTGTATTTTTAAACACAGAGAGAAGACAAATGGTCCTTCCTTGCAAAGGACTAGAAAGCAGAAAGAGGAAGTCAGGAAAACCTAATTAGAGGCAAAAGATTAGGTTTCTCAAAGGCATACAGGATATAATTACTGTAAGATTATTTTTGTGTGTGTGAGGAAAGCAAGCATTTTGGGACATTGCCTCCTGACTTTTTTTCCTTCAAAATTTTCAAACAAACATACATGAGATTGATTGTACCCTAAGACTATCATTAAGTCTTGTGCGTTATGATTCTTGATTCTTAACGAATGTACCTTTTCTTTATGTATACTGAGAGTATTTACACCAAGACAAATTCCTTGTGTGTCCAATCACACTTGGCCAATAAAATATTCTATTCTATTTATTTGTAAAATAAAATAAAAGTGAACATCTCACTACGCATGAAGAAAAAAGGAAACCCCCCCAATAAATAAAGATTTAGAAAAAAAACCCACTTTAACTACAAATATTTTCCAAGTGCATCTCATTTTAAACATATTTGAAAGGGTATTGTTCATGAATCTTGTCCAAATTTTCTTCTCAAAGGAAGAGATAATGTGGCATTTGTTGATTGATAGAATCTGTAATTTTCTAAAAATTTGCTATCTCTAGCATCTTTTATAGCTTGAGTAAAATTCCCCCCCCATCTTCTAAGGATTTAACTTTTTAGTATTCCTATTCTGGTTTCTCTTCAGATTGTTTAAATCTTTTGCTCTCTGGACACTTATATACCTCTTCTAAATGAGGATAAACAAGTATGTGGATTCTTCGAAACATGATTTTAATTCTGCTTAAAGTGTGTTTCTGTTCTAGTAAACACACTTTCTGATTTGGGATATGCATGATGGATTAAGATACCCAGGTCAATTTTAGTCATGATGCACCAAGAATAGTGATCAGACAGCAGCCTGAAAGTCATGTATGTTTTTCCTTCTCTTTTATGCATTTTTTTAAATTAAATTTTTTGTTTACAATAGTAAAAATAAAATCCAATGCAAACTAAATGTAAAGCAAAAAGAGTAGCAAGAATGAAGAAAAAGTGAAGAAAAAGAAAAAAGAATATGATAAAGAAAAATATGTCAGGGTAATGATGACCAGATGCTATGATGATGTAATACTGGGAATGAGTCAGCAAGGTTTTTGGGCTATGACTTTAAGGAGCCTGTAATAAGAAGAGGCCCCGTATCGACTTCCGGTTTGCCAGGGTTCGGCGGCGGCAGGGATTCGCGATCCTGCGTGATCCCTGTTGCGCTAGCTATCTTGGTGCCTCCAATTCCGACGGGTCTGGAGGCTAAGATAGCGGGGATCCGGAGAGGGGTTTGGGGATGTTGCAGACCCTCTCCCCAGCCGGCAAAACCCCCTTCTCTCAAGGCGGTGGAGCGACGGTCTGTAATGGCCGCCACAAAGAAGCCGGAAAAGAAGCTGGTAAGACTGCGCAGGAGGAAGAGGGAGAAAGTTTTGAAGAGAAAGTTTTTTTTGGCTGACCCAGGACTTTAAGATACACCTAACATCCTGAAAACCATGACTTTTTGAACGATACTTTGTTTCCAGAGGAGATTTTCAAGCGGCGAATTTGAGGTGCTGAAAGGGAAAGTTTACTCTCCTTCCCTACGGAATCAACAAATGGGCATTGAGAAACCTGTCTTTTTATAGAAGGTAAAAATTTGGCTCCTTGTTATAAGTGGGAAGGGAGAGGACAAAAATATATATATATATATATATTAAGATCTTGTTGGAGGAGATGCCTTGAAGATTTTGAGACCAGAAATTAATTACAACAAGGCTTTAAAATACAGATTGGGCTTTTTTTTTTCTTTTTATTGATATTACCCCAGGAAGAGAAAGTGAGAACTTTGTGCTCTGTTTGGACTGATTGATGACTCTGGGACTTTGGGGAACTGTTTTAACTTTTGAAACATCTTGGTTGTTTTAAGAAGAAGAAGAAGAGGGGGGAAAAAAAGGTTTATAATAGCTTTGCCTGTTGATGAACTTAGAAAGGAATATGGAAAAATAAAGAAAGAAGGCAAGGATGCTGTGAAAGAAGCCTTTCATTTTTTAGAAATGGTGCTTGCTATTTGTCAGCAAACACCACAACGGATGGAGGAAGCAGAAGAAGAAAAAGAAGAAGAAGAGGCCATCTTTAATGAATCCAAAAGTTTAATTAAGAAAGAAAGGAGAAAGAGAGGAAGGAAAATGAAGGACTTAAGATCTAAAAAAACACCCAAGAAAGAGAAAAATAAGATGCAAAATCAACACAATGTTAGAAAGCAAAAGAAAAATGGAATACAACAGAGAGGGGAAGCTAAAAAGAGAGGGGAAGCGGAGATTAGGAGGGGGGGGTAAAAAGGCCAGGTGGGATAAGAAAGGAAGGGAAAAGGGGGGGAAAAGTCACAAAGGTATGAAACAAGATGGGAAAAAAGAATTTTTTTTTAGGGATAAAGGGTAATGTATAATTTTTTAAAAAGATTCTTCAAGGTACATAAGATGGTATTGTATTTGTATTAGAAATAGAAAATTAGAATGTTATAAGAATTAATAAAAGATTAAAATATTGAAATGTTTAGTAATGATAGACTTTAAAATTTAACAAAATATTAAAGGGAATGTCTAAAATGTTGAGTTTAATTAAAGAGTTTAATTGACGATTGTATTGATGTTATTATAAACTTATTACTGTAGCATTTGTTTTTGAAATAGATAATTGGAAGGTTACAAGATTTAATATTTAGATTCATTATCTAATTATGTATTTGATCATTTTGGATTTATTATTTTTTCTTCTTTTTAAAAGTTAGTAGGTAGAATGTACTAAGCAGAATCAGATTGGGTACTAGGTATTACTTTAAATGTTAATTTAGGGGGACGATAGAAAGGCATCATACTTTGATTAGTGATTCCAGGAGAAATTCTTTTTTTTTACTATAGGGAATGAGATAAATGGATAATTTGGAAAGAATGGACAAAAGATACCAGTATAATGATTTAAATTAAAATGAAATAAATAAAATAGAATTAAGAAGAGTGAAAAGCAGGGAAAAGCTATATAGAAGATATAGAATGGTAAATAAGATAGGTAATGATATATAAGATGAGCATGAATTTAATTGAAGTCCATATAAAGAGAGGTAATCTGGGGCCAAGCTACTTTCTAAAAAGAAGTTTTATGTTTTTGTGTTTTGTGTGTTTATGTTTGTTTGAGAATTAATAAAACTTTGGAGGAAGGTTGGATGAGAATAACGGTAAACAAGTCAGAGAGAAATGAAGATGATGACTATAAAATGGATAAATATAGAAAAATAATAATAACAATGAAATTGAATAAGAGTAAAGAGAAATTTGCTAAAAGATATTTATATGTCCATATGGAAATGGGGTAAAATAGAATTATGTTGTATAAAATAATGTTTTATTCGACTTGTAAAAATTTATAATGGAAAGAGGTTTTATGTACTCAATGGTTAATGATGGTTTGTTTGTCTTTAAAATTAATAAAATTTGTTTCAAAAAAAAGAAGAGTCCCTGTATCTCTCTCTCGCCCCACCCCCTGTTTTTCTGTGCTGTAATTGCTGATTCCTGTTTGAGGTCTGACTTTTAAAGTAAGTGTGTATATATATTCTTTGTAGATAAACCCACTATTTAAAATATAAACCTCCATTTACTGTATTTGCTCCTGGGTTATCTCCTGTGCGCACTCTGACAAAATAAAATTATATGAAGGAGTGACTTCTAACCCTCATTACAACAATTACAAATTTAATAACTCTTCACCCACATAAAGTTACAGATGAATGTATCTTCATCCCCATATCTCATCCTTTATCTACAGATAGTCCTCAACTTGTAATTTATTCAGTGACTTCTCAAAGCTCTGATAGTGCTAAACGAATGGTGTTAATTAATTCAAGGTGTACAAATGAAAGCACTTACACCTTTGAATAAAAGGGTAATATTCTGTTTGAGGTTGACGGTCATTCTAAAATGCTTTGGTGGGAAATTGTTCCACCTTTTTAAAACCATGTAGATTCCTTTGAGAATTGACAAATATGCCTCTTCCATATTATTTTAGGTAAATACCAACTTGCAGTGACTAACAGAGAACAAAAGGTTGAATGTTGCTTCTAAACAACCATCAGAATAGGACAGAGAATGCAATGCTTGAGTTTCTAAGTATCATCTGGCGGTGGATTTTCTTTGGGAAAGATTAAGGAACTAATTGTAGGTTTATAACTTGATATGTGCGATATCATTTCATATGGCTTTTCTGATTCTCCCCCCTTACATGGATATATTGTTTCTTTAGCCTTAAAGACAACTATGACATACTTACTTATTATTAAAACATATCATTATTAAAATTCGTCATTACATATTATTAAAAATTCAGAATTTTGGTCTAAGACAATATAGTGGTTTTTATCTTTTCTGCCTAATAAAGTCACAAGGAAATGTACATGTGTTTGGCTTAAATTCAAAAGTTCTCTTCCCCCAATTAGAATCTTTCTATAAGATTGCGTCAGGGTTTACTGCAAATGAGATAAAGTAACTAAACATTTTATTCTTCATCTGCCTTTTCATCATATTTTAAGATGCCTTTCAAAGAAATTTTATGAAAATCTGAATGCTAAAAACTGATCTGCAAAGAATGCTTTGTAATTGGGACATATTTCTACTTAAATACAGGTGGTTTTTCTTTCTTAAATCTGGGTTTTGCTGCAGTCTTGAACTGAAATGGTATGAAAAGAAGATTGGCTTGGAAAGCCTCTTAAATTCCTTCACTGTGTGTAGCTCTCCAATTACAGCATCCCAGATATAATGCCATCCTTTCCTAATGAAGGAGGTAAGCTACCTTATTACAGAAACCTTATACTTTGGGTTTAACAAGCAACTTTTGGGCAGTTCAGATATTATGTATTCTATTCAGTCCTGGCGATACTACATGCATGATTAGATAATGGACCTCCAGGTATAATTCCATTAGGGGTGGTGCTGCTTCTCTTTGTTTTTAAAAAAGACACAGGGAAATTGGTGGGGGCACAGCAAAGGATTTTAAGTACTTATCAAGCTATTTCTATATTGGGACCATGCTGTGTTGATATTTCCTGTATAACAACTGCTTTGGACACAAAGAAATATAATCATAGAAGTTGACTTGTTTATTAAAACAACTGCATCTGCTTTCAAGTTCATTTAGCTGCAGCGGAAACCCAAGGAACAGGTGATGTTTTAGTGAGTTGTAAGCAAGAGTTACTTTTGTACTCCCTGCAATTTAAAAATATCATTCTTGAAATAAATCTGAAACATTATACCACATTATGGGTATATGTTTAGGCAAGGATTGTATGTTTACATTGCAGAAGGATCATGTGGTAGTTTTGCTAGGATTGAGAAGATTGTAAATTACGGTAGTTCAGCAGTGTGTGTGATGCTTGTTACTTCAAATTGAAATTTTATAATTGGTATTTCAAAAGTTTTTTAACAGCTTGTTTAACTTTGCTATGTTTTTAAGATCTTACGGTAAAATGATTTTCTGTGTATTCTCAATTTGCTGAAAAAAGTATATAGTGAGGACTTACTATACCCCCTTTTTTTTAACAGATAACCAAGGAACCACGTCTTTGACTTTGAGTTCAGGCCTAACTTTCCAAAACTCAATAAGGAGAAAAGTCAGAGAGAAGAAAAAACATGCAACCATTACTGCGAATATTGCTGGCACAAAATATGAAATTGGTAGCAAGCTACATACTCTATTTAATTTACATTTAATCCTATGGTAAAATAAAGAAAGGTGGTTGGAGAGTGTATTTTTTTGTCTTGGTAAATTGCTCTAGCAGTTAACCCTAAAGGTGCATTTCATCTCCGTAGACATCTAGCATCTAATATTTTTCAATATTCTAATGCATTAAACTCAGTATGATCATTCAATTTCACATTAATTTTACACATGAATTACAAAAGAGAGCACATTTAACTGGAACTTAGCATTTCAGCTGGGGAAAATCTTGTTTTTAATTGGAGGATTATGATGTGCTGTTATTATCTCTCCAGTCAATGCTGTATTTTTGCTATAATTATCATTTTTATACAAAATGTGACAAGATTCCTTGGTTTTCTTTTTCTTTTTGTTTCAATTTAAGCCTTAATGTTAACCATTCAGCGTTCTTGAATATTATCTACTATTCTTTCAGCATTCTGCTTTTGCTTATCTATAGTTGTGATCGCTTAGATTTTGTCTGATTTTTTTAGTTGACATAAATGAAGAAAAATACAAACATTGCCTCTTAACACACAACTAACCCTAACCCTAATCCTAACACACAACAATTAACATACAACAATTAACCAAGAAGAGAATGAATCATATCTTGTATCTTCCATTATGTAAATTTAGTTAGAAAAGCAACAACTAAGAAAGCTTTATAAAGTCAACTCTTGTCAGAGTCAACATATTCCTACTGTTTCAAGTAAAAATCAGTTGGAGGTTTTAATTATTTTGAAAGCTAAAAAGTCTTAATATTTCTTTTATAAACCAGTATTTGCTCCTAACCTAACACACAATCATTATATTTCTACAGTAGGGAGTATTATTATGTATTATCCTTCATTTATGACCAAAATTGTAACCAACATTTTATGTTGCTAAGCAAGACAGTTCTTAAGTGAATCATGTCTAATTTTACAACTTTTTTTTGCCACAATTAAGCAAATCCCTGATTTACTTGTTAATATGGTTGTTGAGCAAATCCCCATTGACCTTGCTTGTTGGAAGCCAGCTGTGAAGGTCACAAATGGCAATGACATGACCCAGATATGCTGCAACCCTCATAAATACATGCCAGTTTCCAAAACCCTGATTTTTGATCAATGCGACTGTGAGGATGCTGTCATAATCAGAAGGTGCAAGGAATGGTCATAAGTCATTTTTTTTCAGTGTTGTACCTTTGAACAGTCGCTAAACAAATGTTTGTAAGTTGAGAACTACCAAAATTCATATTGTGAACTGTATAATATCAGTAATTTTAATAATAATGTTGTGGACTAATATCTGCTATACATCCAAATTTGGAAAATTAAGGTTAGTTCTCTGGATATTGAGAAATCTAATTGTTTCTGTTGATTTTCATGTATCGCTTTCTCTCTTGTAGTCCGGGTAGCAATAGATGAAATGGGATTTGCGAAGACTCGGGATGATGACGAGACTGCAAACCTTATCTGGAATGACTGTGCTGTGCAGCAAGAAAAAATTGCAGATCTCCAGAACTACCAGGTAAAAATCAGAAAGCGCTGAGACATTGATTAAAGTAGTAAACTGTTATATGTTCAGGATTTCTCTTAGTAGTCCAGGTCAATTAATCCTAGCTCAAAATTGAAAACAAACTATTTTCAATAAATACATTTGGCAGAAGTATGATCAAAGTATGGTTCAGAGTTGCAGGCAAAGATTCTAGTATTTATAGCTTAGACAATTGTCAACTCTTTGAAATAGTTTAAGTTGGGAAACAGACAACACAAGAAATATTAATACTTTGTTGGTATTAGGTTTTCTATGTCCCCACTTCTCATACTAAAGAATGTCAAGGTATCGTTATATTGAGTTTCTTTCTTATCCCTTCCTGTTTTCCCAGGCAAGTTTATGTTTTTATAACCACTGTGTATCTTTTTTCAAGATTACTTCTCTATAGCAGCAGAACCCTGTCACATTTTAGCAGAAATCAAACTGCATGGACAGTCACAATTGGAACTGAGTTCTATATATGAGTCAATTTAGAACAGGGTATCATAGATGTTAGCTAGATTTCTGGTATTTTTATGGACATGGTTATGTTTTCTTGGCAATGATACAAAAACGGTTTGTCCTTGTCTTCTTCTAGGATAGTTTCTGAGTGTATGTGTGTTTATTGAACTGTCTAGTCCACAACCCTAATGTTATCCTTATCAAGTGATCAGATTGTACTTAGTTGGTTTGAGATAACCAATTTTAGCTAGGTACTGCCAATCTAGCAGGACAATCAATAGAGTTTGATTACTGGAGACTTACACAGATTTATGCCAAAATCTCTTGGCAATATTAATTAGATGTGCCAGACTATCTTAGAGTAATAGTTCCTGCTGAGCAGATCATTACTGTCAAGGAGATCTTCCAAGCTATCTCATACATCTCTCTTCGTTATTTGGTTCTCAATGCATCAGTCTTTCAAATTTGTATTCAGAACCATACATTGTTGGGCAGCCTTATAAATTCCATAAGTAAATAAAGTGTTCTACTATGTTGTATGAGGCCTCAGGTAAGCCAATGATTCTTACATTATCTAGTTTTTGTTCTTCCTCTTGTTTGGATGGGGGAGTCGTACCAGTGAAATATCCTAACAAAAGCACTTGCTATGTTAGTATTTTGCAATATGCCTACTTCATTTGCATTCTCCTCCACTCCAAATTTGATTTTTTTTCTTTTTGAAATAGTAAGAAACAAAGAGCCATTGTGTTCCTAATCAATAGTTTATTCAGGATTTCAGTGATCTGGGACCAAATTCTTAAACTGAGAGAAAAAAAGAAAGATTAATCATCTCTATGTAAGATTGCTAAGAAGCCCATACAGGTATTCCTCACTTAAGGGTCACAATTTGGATTGGCAAGCACCACAATTACTAAGTTGAAAATTGTATGACCATGTCATTTCCAATATGGTCATTAAGCAAGATCTCGCATGGCAATGTCGTAGCAATTTTACTTTCCCATTCTCCTAACTGCCTGTTGGAAGCCGGTTGTGAAGCACAAGAATGTCACATGTCTGCAGGACACTGACCGCTGCAAATGCATGCTGCTTGCAAAGCACCCAAAGCATGATCAAAAGACTGGTATGCTGCAACGGTCATAAATGTGAGGACTGGTTGCAAACCTGTTTTTTTTTTTTTTAAAAAAAAATTGTAACTTTGAATGGTTGCTAAATTGAGAAAGTTGATTAGTGAGCATTACCTGTATGTATTTCTGGTCAATACACTATTTACTAAATGTCAGAAGTTTCAGAATATATTTAATAACATTATCTTGACTTACAGTTATTGACTGATCTTCAGCTTTAATATATATCAGCTTTGTATCAGAAATTCCTGTCTAATGTGTGTCTTCTGTTTTTGTTTTTGTTTTAACCAGAGAATCAACCATTTTCCTGGAATGGGGGAAATCTGTAGGAAGGACTTCTTGGCACGAAACATGACCAAGTAATTTTTCTTTTTTTTAATAATGGAAAACAGTTGGTTACAATGCAGGTTAAGATATTTAAATATAGCTGCTAAAGTTTTTCTTTTACGGGATATCTAAGTAGTCATTAGTAGTTCCTGAATGTCATCCAGTTCCTAAAGTCCAAAATAAGCTGGTCCTCTACCAGTCTTTGGTGGTTCTTCCAAAGAGTTATGAAGGATGGATCTATCAATAGCTACAGGGTAGCCACATGTTCAGCAGCTGCCATAAGTGGCATTTGATGTGAGTTCAGGGGCAACTACACAAGAAAATTGCATGCTTTATGCCTTGGGTGGAGAATGATAACCTTTTATGACTTTTGGACTTCAACTCCCAGAATTCCTGAGCCAGGAATGCTGGGAATTGAAGTCCAAAAGTCATAAAGGGGCCATGGTTTCCCACCTCGGCTTTATGCCTTAAAACTTCTTGAAGGTTTCCAGTTAGCCTACATGGCAAACAAGATAGCTTTTTAGCCTGATCCAGGAAAAGTTACTTTTTTAATCAGTTTGATTATGTTTTCTTTGTATTCGTTCATAAGCAACAGGAAAATATTTCAAATTGGAAAAAAAGGTTTTCTTGTAAGGAAGTCTTCAAATATGTCTATGTTGTAAATATGCAATCTATATTTATATACATTTGAATACTTAATTTTATTTTTACTTTATGCTGAGAGTCGCTAGACAACACTCAACTATTAAATTTACCAGCATAAAAGATAATGCCTCTCTCCCCCCCATCTCTTTCGTATTTATGAAATTTTTACCAAGGTAGCAGAGAAGTATAATTAGATATTCAAAAAGCTGCTTTATACTGATCTCAGCTATAATCATGGTGTGTGTGTATGTTTGTGCATATAATATAACTCTTAATTCTCAATTTTTTTGATTTTTTTTTAAAAAAATAGTAATAAATAGATTAGGATTAGTAGAGGTTAACACATCTATTTTAAACATTACTTTGAAAACAAAGTCAAACTGAAAATCAGCAATTTTGCTAGCCAGTTTGGTCTAAGCACCAGGCTAGAAACCAGGAGAATCTGAGTTCTAGACCTACCTTATCTCCGGGAGAGATGAGTCTGCCTACCAAGATAAGGTAGACTGGTTGCTTTCGTGGTGTGGAGACAATAACTTGGTTCTCGACACCAATAAGACCAAGGAGCTTATTGTGGATTATAGAAGGAACAAATCAGACATCCAGCCCTTGCTTATCAATGGAGACAGAGTGGAGCAAATGGCCAGTTTAAGTTTCTGGGTGTTACCATAAAAGAGGACCTGACCTGAAGTGCTCACATTGCAGCCCTGGTCAAAAGGGCCCAGTAGAGATTATACTACCTGAAACTTCTCAGAAAACAATAACTGAATGAAAAACTGCTTGTTGACCTTCTACTACTGCACCATAGAGAGCATTTTAACATACTGCACCTCTGTATGATTTGCCAATTGCACAGTGGCAGATAGGACAGCACTCCAGAAGATCATTGGTTGCTCTCTCCCCTCTTTGGAAGAGCTTTATAGCTCCTGCTGCCTTATGAAAATTCAAAACAGTTTCAAAGATCCATCTCATCCTGGGAACCCTTTTTTTGAACTATTACCATTTGGCAGATGGTACAGAATAATAAAAACAAGGACAAACAGGCTGAAAAACAGCTTCTATCCCAGGGCAGTAGGTCTTTTGAGTTTTGCTGTATAGTGCAGTGTTGGTGTGGTGTCAGAGGTTTTCAGTTCAATGTATGAAGGATGTGTGTTTGTGTTTATTTTCCATGGTCATGATGTGCACTGAAGATGGTGTTTGATTTTGTTGTACGAGGTGCAATGACAATAAAGTAAACTAAACTAAAGTTGGCCTGGTGACTTTGGGTCAATCACTTTTACTCACCCTAACTCACCTCACAGAGTTGTTTGTGGAGAGAAAATAGGAGGAGAAAGGAGTATTAGGTATGTTCGCTACCTTGAGCTATTTATAAAAAATAATATAGGGATAAAAATAAATGCGTTTCAGTGGTGTGATATCAGGAAGTTTGGGCAGGGCAGCATGGTATAGAAATGGGCTAGGTAGTCATGCAACCTATTGCCTGTGGGCTTGCTCTTCTCTGTCCTAAAACATATAGTATAATAAGAGGGAAGCATTCATATCAATACTTTCAGTGCTCAGCAAGCAGAAAAAAAAGTTCCGACATTAATAACTTTAGTTGTCATTTCAAAAAGAGCTTGAACCAATGAATTGAGCATTACTAACGCCTTAAACCAAGGGAAGACAAGCCTGCACGAATGCTTCTTTGTTTGATACTTGAATTGTCTGTTTTCCAGGTTCCTGGAAAACAGAAGGGGCTCTGTAGAATGAGGTTTCTTTTCTCTCCCCTCTCCTTTCATCAAGGTATTTTGCAGCTTAACAAGATTTCCTCCCAAATAGAAAACGGATTTAGTTGTATGAAGAAAGCATCCCATATTCCCAGTGGTGGTATTCAGCAGGTTCTGACCAGTTCTGGAGAACTGGTAGTGGAAATTTTGAGTAGTTTGGAAAACTGGCAAATAACACCTCTGACTGGCCCCGCCTCCATCTATTCTTTGCCTCCTGAGTCCCAGTTGATCGGCTGGGTCTTCTTTTGTTGCCCTGCATAGGAGAATGGAGCTGGAAAGCAGGTTAGCGGGATGGGATGGAAATGGAGATTTTACAGTATCCTTCCCCTGCCACGTCCACCAAGCCACACCGACCAAGCCACACCCACAGAACAGTTACCCCATGGAAAACTAGCTTACTCTTCCCCAAAACAGCACCCTTCAAAATATATCTGAGGATTGTCAGCTGAAGAAGAAAAGATCCCAAGAAGAGATCATGAAAGATATAATTTTATATATCCAGAGGACCTCAGATTAGAGAAGACCTAGTCTTGACTTTCAATAGCAACCTTCAGAGTTACAGGTAGTCCTCGACTTATGACCACAACTGAAGCCAACATTTCTGTTGTTCAGTGGGACATTTGTTAAGTTGAGTTTTGCTCCATTTTACGGCCTTTCTTGTCACAGTTGTTAAGTGAGCCACTGCAATTGTTATGTTAGTAGCAAGGTTGTTAAGTGAATTTGGCTTCCCCATTGACTCTGCTTGTCAGAAGGTCGCAAAAGGTGATCACATGACCCCGGGACACTGCAGCCATCATAAATATGAACCAGTCGCAAGCATCTGAGTTTTGATCATGTGATTATGGGGATGCTGTAGTGTGAAAAGATTGTCATAAGTCACTTTTTTCAGTGCCTTTGTAACTTCGAATGGTCACTCAATGAAATGTTGTAAGTCAAGGACGACCTGTATTGAAGTGTTAACTTCAGCAAACAAGGCGTTTTGTTCATCACTTTTTGACCAGTTTCTACCACATCAGATATAGTTCACATTTTTCAGATATTTAGAATACGAGTCATCAAATAGTAGGATCAACTGGTGAAGTGAAGATATGAGCCTAATCTTAATTTGACTATACATGTGACGTTAAGAGAACAGGTTGTCCTTGACTTACAAGTGTCCAAAGTTCTGACGGGCTTATGGGGCATGTGTATGTGCGTGTGAGACAGAGACTTACGACCCAGATTCAAAGTTTTGATAGTCATTTTCTCCCTCATGGTCACATGACTGTACTTTGGAGGCTTGACATTTAGGCCTCATTTATGGCTGTCTGCAGTATCTTGTGATCACACACCTGCATTTTACGATGGTTTTGCGAAAAATGGCATTCCCTACTATTTTTTCCCCACAAAATGGTACCCATAACAACCACTGGTTCACTTAACAACCTAATAACCACCAAATTAGGTTAGTTATGTGATCTACCATTTTACAATCGTTACCAATTACGATCGTGATGAACAGGCTCCGTTACAGTGGTAGCTTGAGAACTACCTGTATCAAAAATAAAAATAAATAAATAAAAAATCATTGTGCTGTGTGATTAAGCAAGGAATAAGGCAATTCCACAATGCTGAACCACAGTACTGCCATTACTTGAGATCTATAATAATTGTAAGCACAATTATAAAAATTACCATGATGGTTGTGGGTTTTTCTGTTTTCATTTTGAAGTGTTCTTTCCACAATTAGCTAGTTGCTTTTGTAACAGGCTCTCTATTGTACACAGACCCTGACACTCTTGGCTCCAATCCTGGATCTGCAGATGGCCATTTTTGCATGTTTTTTGTACCCATATAAGCGATTAGTAATTGTATATAATCTCTCAGGCAAATTAAAAGAATGACAGGAAAGTTGTTATGGTTTTCTTCTTGTTTTGCTTTGCATTCTATTTATTGTAAAGTGGCGAATATAATAGTAGTACCTGACTTGAATCAACATTTCCTTAGTACAACCTTTGGGGAATATGAAGATCCTTATACCTTTCATTTCTGTGGTAATTCTTAGAACAATCTTTTCATATTTTTCCGTCTCTTTTAAGGGAGTACAAATAAATTGTAAGCAATTTAGCATACAGTTTTGTTCCTAAAGTTTCCATCTCAGTTGTTGGGAAAGATTCTGAGTGTGAAGGTCACATTTTGAACAAAAAGATTATGCAGATTTACTGAAGTAACAACACACACAGAAATTCAGATCTTACAATGGTAATATGTACTGTTGGATAAACTTAATTTTGGCACCTATCCTGTTGAGTTATGGCTTCCATTAAACCATTTCAATGGCAATCCAAAATATAAACTAAGGTAGTCCTCAGTTTACAATCCTTTGTTTGGTGACCAAAGTTACAAGGGCACTGGAAAAAGTGATTTGTGACTGTTTTTCACACTTACCACTTTTGCAGCATCCCCTGTGGTCATGTAATCAAAATTCAGATGCTTGGCAGCTGACTCATATTTATGACAGTTGCAGTATTCTGGGGTCATGTCATCACCTTTCGTGACCTTTTCTCAAGCAAAGTCAATAGGAATGCCCGATTCACAACAACCGTGTTACTAACTTAACAATGGCATCAAGAAAGGTTGTAAAATGGGGCAAAACTCTCCTAACAACCATCTCATTTAGCAACAGAGATATCGGGCTCAATTGTGATCGTAAATTGAGGACTGCCTTTATATAACTTCTAAGTATACAACATATGGATATGTTTTTCTTTGTCCAGTTTGCTACTGCTAAACACTGAATTAAATCAGAGTGAAACCGCAGATATGAAAATGCATTGGATTTTTTTTTTGTTCTTCTGGTTTTTTTTTTTCAGAATGATCAAATCTCAGCCACAGGAATATAGTTTCATTCCTCGGACGTGGATTTTTCCAGCAGAGTTTACCCAGTTCCAGAACTATGTAAAAGAACTTAAAAGAAAACGCCGACAGAAAACATTCATAGTCAAACCAGCTAATGGGGCCATGGGACATGGGTAGGTGCAGTGGTAACCCAATTCTTCCACATGAGGACACTTGTTTATATTACTGGAATTATAATTAGATATTGACTTTCTAAAAATGCTATTCATTAATAACAGGGACAGTAAGCAGGCTGTTGCTACTAAACTGGCAACAAACATTTCCTTCCAAATAGTGGACTGGATTTGTTAGTTTTGTTTCCGTATAGAGGTAGTCCATGCTTAACAACGCTAATTGGGACTGGAAACTCTATCCTTAAGGCATGTAGCTATAAATTAAAAAAAAAACCAAGTAACTTTGTTGCTTAATGATAATAGCTCTGACTGTCCCAGTGCTGTCATTAAGCAAGGACCGCAAGCACACCACATGACCACAATTTCCAACTTCCTGTTAGATTCCCCATTGACTTTGCTTATGGAAAGTTGGCAGGGAAAGTTATTAATCACAATCACCTGACTGCAGGTTGCTTTAAAAGCTGTAACTACAAGGTACAATTGTAACTATCACTCATTCAGCATTGTTGTAAGTTTGAGCAGTTGCTGAATGAGTAATCATTAAGTGAGGACTACCTGTAATAATTTGTTTATTTATTTATTAAACTAATTTATGTAACTGCACAATAATTATAGCTTGAGAGGTATTCAAATACATGGTAAACTATACAGTATAATAGATTTGGTGTACATGCCTAAGAAGTTAGGTTTGATAGACCTAGCTTAAAACAAATGAAACCAGTATCTTACTATGTATTTAAGGGACATTATTTTTTTTTATAAATAATTAGCCGGAATGAAAAGTCTTCAGTTTTTCTTTTTTGCCTTTTATCAGGATCTCCCTTGTCAGAAATGCAGAAAAACTTCATTCCCAGGACCACCTCATAGTTCAAGAATATCTTGACAAGCCCTTCCTTATGGAAGGTTACAAATTTGATTTAAGGGTGTACATTCTGGTAACTTCATGTGATCCACTTAAAATATTTTTATATCATGATGGATTAGTGAGAATGGGCACAGAGAAATATCATCCACCCAATGAATCAAATCTGGTAAGTAAAAGTTAGGTGAATAAAAATAGTGTAATAATATATGCTTAGGCAAACCTACGGTATGTATTGTAATAGTGAACAGCTAGGCATTGATTGCAAGAGAAATTATTTTGGAATGATTGTATTTGGCTTTGTTTTTAATTTCTGTTGAGTTGAGAGTCAGAAGAATACAATAGTTGAGAGTATCAGAACCTACTGAGAGGCCTAAAAAGGCCAGAATGGATCCACAATATTCATCCACAACTAACGTGGATGTGTGACTAGTGCTTCTCGGTTCCATGTTCAGTCTTAATCACTGATTTAAAAAGAGTCTAGCGAATTTCCTTTAGAATTCTCCATGGGATTATGTTTAGCCTTTGATCCTGGGGACAATTCAGAGACTTCATGACTAGAAAGATGTATTCTTCATCAGTTTATTCATTTTACCCAATTGTATGCCAGTAAATTTGAATAGATGTTTTTCCTTTTGTCTATCCTGAATTTCCAACTTTGGTATTTTTATTAGATAAATAAACAAGATAAATAAACAGATAAGATAAATAAACAACAAATAAATTAGATAAATACTATTCTGTATCAAAAAAACTACGAGGTTGATTCCCCCCCATATCATGCATATTTCTTATTCTTCTGTTGTATTCCATATTATTTAACTTTAAAAAAACTAAACAAATCTGTATGCACACTTACTCTGTCATTTTATTTGATATCACAATTGATTACAATACTCTTCTTTTTTATATTATCTTTTGTAAATCATTGTTGAGCAATACTGTATCTTTTCTGCAATGTAAAAAAACTGCTTCATTAGCATCATCTTCATTAAGTCTCTCTTTAAATAGAACTGTAAACTCTCTTTCTCTATTTGTCTCATTGGAATCACATTCTGATTTTTGTTTCAGAGCCAGTTGTATATGCATCTGACCAACTACTCTGTGAATAAGCATAATGAGCATTTTGAACGGGATGAAACAGAAGACAAAGGCAGTAAGCGCTCTATAAAGTGGTTTACTGAGTTTCTGCAAACAAATCACCTTGATGTTTCCAAATTCTGGAATGATATTTCAGTAAGAGAAAACTAATATGCAATAGCTGTTCTGTGTTTGGTCATCCTAGTGGCAATGCTTTGTACAGTTCCTCTTGGACCAGGACATAATATGGATTTTGATGCATGCAACTGAAATTCTTATTTAAATTTTTTTATATGGTGAAATTACTAAAAGACAGAAGTGTTATGTGTAGAATCTTGTCATTATGTCAGAGACGGGAAATGGGCAAAATATCAGATTCCCCCACCCGCAGGTGAACTGAATAAATGTTTAGAACAAATTACTATAATACTTTGACAGTCCTGATTAGATCCTAAATATTATTTCCGCTTGATTTTTTATGATTTAGACTACAGCCAACAATCAATCTGTTCTTATTTTGTTAGAGCATCATATTTTGCTGTTTTAATGTATTGGTTTTCTGTAAAATTCAAATAAACACAATGATGCTAGTCTGCTGTTCTTATCTTTTGCACAATCTCCCAGGAGTTAATTGTGAAGACACTTATAGTAGCAGAGCCACATGTCCTTCATGCTTATCGTATGTGTAGACCAGGGCAACCCCCTGGAAGTGACAGTGTTTGCTTTGAAGTGCTGGGATTTGACATTCTGCTGGACAAGAAACTCAAGCCATGGCTACTAGAGGTGAGCAACTTTATAATAATTTCAATAAGTGTATGAAGGTTAAAACAACAACAACTGGTATGCCACTTAATACCATTGTTGAATTAAAAATCAGATGTTCCTATCTAACCACTAGAAGTGAGCGTGATGGTTCAGCAATTAAAGAGGCTGAGCTTGTCAGCTGAAAAACAGACAGTCTGGAATTGAAACTTGAGCATCACATGAACTCCCATTACTTTCCTAGCTCCTGCCAGCCTAGCTGTTCTCAAAAGTATACAAATATGAGTAAATAAATAGGTATCACTTCAGTGGGAAGGTAGCAATGTTCTGTGTGCCTTGGCATATAGTTATGCTGGCCACATGACCACAGAAGTGTCTTCGGACAACGCTTAATCCCTCAGAAATGAAGATGAGCACTGCCCCTTAGGGTTGGATATGACTGGATAGGGGAAACCTTTACCTTTATGTAACCACTGGTTTATAGCACATTAAAAATAGAATTAAGAGGATGACTTAGTGTATTGTGCAATCAAATATGGCTCCTGAAAATGCATACTCTGTACATACACACACTAATATATGAATATGTATACACAACCTATAATACAATATTTTGTTGTGTGGTGGTTAAATGCCCTGATCTAGAGGCTGGGAGACCATGAGTTCCATTCCTGCCTTAGTCACAAAGCCAACTGGCTGATTTTGAGCCAGTCATCTTCTCCCTAAGGAGAAGGCAGGGCTTCATCCTGAGATGGAGTAATTTGGGATGATAATCATGACAATGATTATGATGACACCTGTTATTTGTGTATTCTGCAATTAACTAGCAGCTTTTTAGATCAAGGCTGATATTTTTAGAAATGTACGATAAAAATATTCTCAGATGAAACATGATAGGGACAATATTAGTTACATGTTTGAACCATGAATCAAGACCTCTTTTCCCCAGCTATGCTCACATAGTTTTTCCTCTAGCAGAAGCTTGTATGTCATCTCACAAGTATTTTACACCATCTAGTGGATAAGACATGAAATGCTCTGTTCCAAATAAAGTAATCTTGTCTATTTTGTTTCATCCTTAATTTGTCTGGATAATGTTGTATTAGCATTTGCAATCAGCAATATACAAATAGAGAGAGAGAGAGAGATCTATACTGTAAGGGGTTCAATGTTGAACAGAACCTGTTTCTTCAGGGCCCTGGTGATCCTATTACGGTTAGATATTTTTTCAACTGCCTTTACATTCCAAGAAATTTAAATAATGTAAATAAATTACAGATATATTAATGTGCTTGAAAGTAGTTCTCTATCAAATATGTTGACCGCTACTTTCGGATCTCTAGTCAATATTGAATACAGGAATGAGGGATCTGCAGTTTTAACACATCTCAATAACAACTGTAAACTGCTGCATAATTGGGCATAGTTGTCAGAACAGAAAGCTGTTGAAGAGAATGAATAAAGTTCCCAGGTAAAAAGACTGGGAAAATACAACCAGGTGGTTGGACATAAAGAGTTGCCTTTGGGAAATGGACAAAAGAAGAAAACTATAGTTAGGAAAAATTCTAGACTGAAGCTTATTCCTGGGTGATAACATGGTAGCTGTAGCTAGGAATGGCTTTTTCCAGTTTGATATTACATCAGCTTGAGAAGTTATAATGTATACCCAAACTACATTACATACATACGTACATTCATTCATTCAAATTAATTGATATGCCACCCCTCTTACTCTGCAAAGCAACTCTGACACCAGAATATATTGTGATGTCCTCTGTGTTGATAATCTGAGTTTTCCAGATTGCAGATATTTGCAGTTAAGTGAGGCCAGTAAAGAAGAATATACAAACAAAGAAAATACATTTATAGATCAAGAATTTGTTTTGGGGTCCAGTTTAAAATATTAGTTTTGATTTTAAATGCCTAAACAATTACAACTACCTTAATAAATCATTTCTTACTTTTCCTGTTCTCAGGATCTAAGCTAAGGGAGGAAAAACTTAACCCCCCAATATTGCTGGCCTACAACTATGTACAGTCATAGGCAATGTAGTCAATAGAGCGATTCTTTATACTAAAAATATTTCCAGAATAACAATGTAGCATGTTTTGGCTTATCTCCAACTCTGGGAGATATTTTTTAAGCATCTCAGTATTTGTGAGAATTGAGTGTTGTGGCTTAACATCTTCCTGTTGGTTAGAGAGGAGAGTTCATTGTAGTTATTTTCTGTTAGAATACATATTTGGATTGCAGAAACCTATGAACATTATATTAAGCAACAAAAGCAAAAGATCAAGAGTAGATAACTTCTAGGTTTTGTGAAACATTTTATCTAGTTTTTGATACCTACTATAATTGGGGAAATTCAAATTCAAAAATCAAAATATAACTGCTTTTTTGCTGTTTGAGAAAATGCCACTAGCAAAACTAGCAATTTGTGTGACTACTGGCTTGGTATTGCAAGAGGAAGATAATTTCCAACCCCACATAATTGTATTAATTGCTATAGTCCCCAAGATATTGAACAGCACTTAATCCCTTCATTATTGTGGTGCATTCATTGAGTAGCAACATTATTATGATCTGTAGTCTGATGCAGAAATAATTGATTGGTCTATTATTAGCTAATTCTATCAAATTCTATCGATGTGTCATTGAAATAGGCTACCATACAGTATATATTATAGCTTACATTCAGTGATTTTAAATAGCATGAAGTTCAGATTTATTTCATGAAATATTCTGTAGCATGGATAGGGGAATCTGTGGCTCACCAGATGTTATTACACTACAATTTCAAATATCCCTCACTCTACTGGCCACGCTGCCTGAGCTGCTAGATATAGTATTGGACAGCTATTAAGTGCAGGAAAACAGGACCCCAAGCAGTTCAAATGAATATATAGGTTTATTGTATCTTCGCTCTACAAGAATCTGAACTATTAATGGTTAAAACTAGTTGGCGGTAGATAAGAGTCAAAGGAATTCAAAGCAGGCTGGATTTAGATTTCTTGTGGGTGCAAGGGACTCTGTGATTTATTTGACCCCTCCTTTTGGCTCAACTTGGTCATCTCCTGAAAGGGCCATGAATTCTCAACTTTGATTCTATTGGAAAGAAAACAAAATGTAACTAATTTTATATTTTTGAACCTTACTCAATTTTTCTGTTAGAAGGAATATATCACTTTTTTCTACAAAGCTCTAATAAGCTTTTGTATACACATATGTTCCCATGCTTTTCAGACTTTTTTTGGTTTTAATAGCTATACATTATTAGTTTTATGTACAGATTAAAATTTAATAATACAAACCATTACAAACATTTTGAAATATGAATTAAAATGTGTTACACTGCATAGGGCAAATATTAATTCTACCTACACCTGTGATTGAGTGTTCATGCTCCAATTATAATAGCAAATGGGTAAATAATACAGGCAAGATAAAAACATTTTAAATGTAACTCATTATTTTGGATATTTCACAAGCCGTCAAATTTGCAGCATTTGTATAAATCTTACCTCCTTTTTTTTCATATACCAAATATGCTTACTTGGTACATTTGCAAGTAAGGATCTTGAAAACTTGGTCAGTGATACATGCATATATGTGAGTGATGGAAAGTTTTGTACATGTTATTATTTGTATTTAACATTCCTGAAAATGTTCTGCCTCCCCCCACCCCCATTTGCTCAGATTAATCGAGCCCCCAGCTTTGGTACTGACCAGAAAATCGATTATGATGTGAAAAAAGGTGTCCTTTTGAATGCATTACAGCTTCTCAACATCAGGTAAATATGCATAGGCCAGTTATTATTTATTTTGGTTATAAAAGAAATAGATGTACATTTACCATATTTTACAAAAATTGTTTTCATACAATTTAAGTTAAACCCTTTAATCCAGATATAATACAATCTTTGTCATTACTGGAAAAGAGTAAGTTAAATCCTAGTTTGATCCAATGATATAGTGGTCTGGCCAGATTTTTTTAATGATTCTTGAGGCAGAAAAAGGACGTGTTCATGTGTCTGTTATCCTTCTGATCGGATTAAAAAGATTACAATGAGACTGGTACTACTGTATATCTGTGCATATTCTCTTAGAGCATGAAAATGCCTAAAGCCATAGAATTACTTTCTTTCATAGAATTACAGTTTATTATAAATGAGTGCTCTGAGGACATTGTGTATTCCTGTGATCTAGTTGTTGGTAGGAATTCCAATATCTTGTTTGGTATCATCTGCCCCAGGTCTTTAGGAGGAGTTAGTTGTTAAGATATTATCAGGTGAAGCATCTGAAAGCAGCATGGTCTAGCAGTTGCCAGGCATTCAGCATCCTATCAGGGCCTGACATTAATAACCAACTGAGGAAGATTGTTTCAAAGGAGAACCTATTTCTAATAGTTCATTGTCTGGCTGACAGAGATAGCTTCCATCTGCTCTATCCTGGGGAGAGCAGTTGTAGTAGCAACTTTGCTCTCTCCATTGTACTGTAGCTTGTTAGTACCAAGCACTCATTGGCTTGCCAGTGGAGGTAGATGAAAACAAAAACGGTATTTTGGAATAGCTGCCATGTAGGAAAAGGAAGAAAATGGGTGCCTTCTACTTCTGCAACCATGGTAAACTGAAGTATTTCTCCTTCTCCATCTGGGAGGTTGGTAGGTATGGGAAAAAGAAGGAGCTTGCTATTCATAAATAATAAAGATAGCTCTGGACTCGGGTGGACTTCAACAATTTTAGCAACAGGTTCTCTGCCTGGTTGCTGGGTGGGCGTGGCCATGGTGGGCATGGCCTAGTCAGCCTCCTGCACCACAGCCGGGGGGAGGGGAAGCGTTTGTGCTCTCCCTGGGCTCAGGAAGCTTTCCTCAAGCCTCCAGGAGGATGATGAAAACAGCCTCCCTGGGCTCCGGAGGCTTTCTGGAAGTCAGAAAAAGGCCTTCGTGAACTTCTGGGAGGCCCGTTTTTTTGCCTTCCCCAAGCCTCTGCGCATACCCTGCACCCCGCGGGTACCCTGCATCCCAAACTGGCCACGTGGGGACTCCTGGGAGGGGCAGGGCGGAGTGGGTGGGGCAAGCCAGGAGTGTGATTTGGGTGTTCTCCAAACCATGTGGAATCTTAGCTAGAGGGTCTCCCAAACCCCTGCGAACCCCCAGCAGCCTACTGCCTGGACTCTGACATCATTGTGTCAGAAAAGCTGAAAACCCCACTGGGTTGGCTTTTGTTGATCCTTTCAAGTATTTTTTTTTTTCCAGGACAAGTGATAAAAGAAAAAATTTAGCCAAGCAAAAAGCTGAAGCTCAGAAGAGACTGTACGGCCAAGGGTCAATGAAAAGACTGTCACCTATATCTTCTGACTGGGAAAAGCAACGGCGTTCCCTAGAAAGGAGGAGAGAAGAACTGGTAATTTAAAACACCTATGTATATATAAATAAAGGAGCCATGTTTTCTACTTTTTTCTCTAGCAGTATGTTCAGTCATTTCCACATGTTCTTGGCTTCCAGAAAGAGAGACTTGCACAAGTACGCAGGCAGATCTCCAAAGAAGAGCATGAAAACAGGCACATGGGAAATTATAGGTAACTATGTAATCCCTAGATTCCTAATTCAAAATCTATCTTGGATTCATTTGATTTAGAATGGAATTCACTTTGCTTGTATCATGCTTGCATAAAGGTGCTTTCTTCTTGAATAGTGAAATGGGCTAATAATAATAGACCTTAGTATGGGTTGAGGCTTTTGGTTCTCAAAATATTATTGTTAGCAACATGATGAATCATGGTTCTATAGTTCTGAGATATTTATTTCCTCTATTCAGAGAGATTTCTTTTCTGGTTAAAATGGATCTCAGTATAAAGACAGATGTAGTGTGAAAGCAAAGCCATAACTAAGCCAACTTTCTTAAATAATGTTTTCCCCAATCAAACTCAAATTATAAAAGCAAGATCTTAACTGAGTTTTTCTTTTTGTTAAACTTTAAGACAGAGTTTGAAATAAGTCACTTGATGGCCTACAGAAGAATCTCTTGTCATGCATCAGGAATTCCTTAAGAATCATGATAGCTTTTTTTAAAAATGAGATACAGAAGTGTGTTTCTTCTGAAATGAATCTCAAAATGCAGCATCAGGAAAGATGGAAAATAGAGAACTAGTTTTAAGGGCTTTATAATGTGTTTTCCTGGCATATAGCAGCAGAATATCTGGTGTAACTGTTGATGATGCCTGATTGCTCCCCAATTAAAAAGGAAAAAAAGCTGAAATCTAATAAATCTAATCTAATTGCAGATAAAGTTGATGACGTGCTGTTGCATAAGATCTTATAAAATATATGGTATTTGGGCTGTTACTACTTTGATTTAAAAATTTTTAAATTTAAATTCAGTCCTTGCAACATAATGAAAATTGATTTGATCTCTCATCACCCACTGGATTTCTAGCATTATATTCTCATGATACCAACCTGTTTGTTCGTTTGGAATCAGAAAAAAAAATCATGATTATTATTTCTGATATATTAATCTGGTAATGTGTTTAATGTAGTGTTTTTGGAAGCTTTTTATTAGAACTCCTTTGAATGATATAATGTTAAATGTTTTTATTACTATGTTTTGTTTCGTATTTCTTTTGTTTCAAAAATTTGGGTGATATTTGTGTGTTTTAAGATGCTCCAGAAAATCAGGTTTTGAAGGATGGCATATAGCAACATAGCAATAGCACTTAGACTTATATGCCGCTTCATAGTGCTTTTCAGCCCTCTCCTAAGTAGTTTACAGAGTCAGCATATTGTTCCCAACAATCTGGATCCTCATTTTACCAAATTCGGAAGGATGGAAGGCAAAGTCAACCTTGAGCTCATCGGGATTGAGCTTCAAACTATGGTCAGAGTTAGGATACAATTCTGTATTCTAACCACTGTGCCACATTTTAAAGATACACAATTAAAGTACGCTTGCGTGTCTGCTGCTAGAAACTATTGGTCTTAGTGTGACTATAAGGAATTTAACTGACTTTCAGAATTGTTTAGGGGATTTGTTTTTTCTTGATTAGTATGGGCAACTAATAGAGACAGTATATAATTCAGCCCCCTAGCCTTTTTATATCCCTAGGAACCTTTTCACTTTATGCCATTGAAATCTAGTAATATTTTTATTTTATTTTTAAATATTTTGATCACAAAAGAAATAAAGCAAAACAAAAAGACTGAAAATGTTAATCCTTTCTCTTTCAACTTTTCATTATTAATGCTTGGCTACAAAAGCATTGTTTGTATAACATGGATTGAATCATCATTAGCAATACCATTGGGGAATAATTTCCCTCCCCCGCTATTCTAACACTGCCAAATAATAGCTTCAATATGTGTAAACTTTGTAATACTGCATGTAGCCTACTCTGTAATGTGTTTTGAAATGTACCATCACAGAGAAAAGTTGTATGTTGGAAACAACTTTTTCTCAAACAAAGCATCCATTGCATGTTGCCATTACACATAGCAGATCTAGTGAGATTCCAAAGTAGTTGTAATACTTTGCGTATTTATCTATGCAGTAGCTTTAATGTACCTGGTGTATTTCAGAATTTGTAAATGGCAGAAGGACAGGCAGGCATCTGTCCTGAAGTCTGGAACTTTTTTGGTGTGTGTTATCCAGCAATCCATACTAGCCAAGCTAGATATTAATAATAAATTACAATTTGTGTGGTTGGAGTGGAACAGGGAGTTGAATGGAAAGGAGGAAATGGGTTATAATTGGTAGTTGTTATCAGAAAGAAAGTAATGGGTGTCTAGTGCAATGTTTGTGGTTTTTGTAATGTCCTTCTCAAACTTACTCTCTCTGTCTCTGAATTATGAATGCAATATATAATGTTTCGTGTCTCATGCAATCCTGGTTGACATAACAGTGAGTATTCGAACACTTAAGCTTATTGTTTGTAAAAAGACAAGCTTTATTCCCATTTTGCTTTTTTCGTTGTAGTGTCTCCTTTCTCCAGTGAAAATACAGTAGATTTTAAGTAATAAAGTGTTTTCACTGTGTTTTGCTTAAATATATTACCAAGTCAGTGTTCTCCCTGAAAATTTCTATGTACATAAACCAATTTTATATATATGGTATTCAGCTTTGTTTGGGTATTTTCCCACGTCATTATAGTTGTGCTTTTAAAGTTGTAGCAACGTTTTGGCAGAATCTCATCTGCCATCATCAGGCTTCTGTATAGTGTTCATCTGTGAGTCAGACTTTCACAGCCTGTGAAAGCCTGATGATGGCAGATGAGATTCTGCCAAAATGTTGCTATAACTTTAAAGGCACAACTATAATGACGTGGGAAAGTACCTGAAAAAAAAAATATTGGCACCCAAGTGCCAATAAAAGAAGCCTTGACAGCCATCCAAAACAAATACAAGCCCCCCAAGCACATCCTAGATCTGACCAACCACTGCCTATCCAATACATACTTCACCTACAATGGACAAAAATACAAACAAATAGAAGGAGCACCCATGGGATCACCCCTCTCACCTGTCATCGCTAACCTCTACATGGAACACTTTGAAACACAAGCTCTAGAAAAATATGATCACAAACCCAAACTCTGGCTCAGATACGTAGATGACACCTTCATAATCTGGCCACACGGGAAAGAAAAACTGAACAACTTCCTCACACACCTCAACAGCCTACACCCCAAAAAACAATTCACCATGGAAACAGAAGCTAACAACCAACTTCCCTTCTTAGATGTCTTAGTATACAAAAAATCCAATGGCTCTCTAGGACACACCATCTACCAGAAGAAAACACATACAAACTGCTATCTACACGCACTCTCACACCACCATCCAGCACAGATCAATTCCGTAGCCGAGACACTCATTTCCAGAACAAAATGCTTAGCCGACGAACAACACCTAGAGACCGAACTACACATTCTCACTGGCGTGCTGACAGCCAATGGATTCCAAAGAAAGAAGATCACCCACCTAATCCAAAAAGAAACCTCAACCAAAATCCAAGACAGAGAACAAGAGAATGGCAAAGCCCTCCTCCCATATATAAAAGGCACTACAGACAAATCAGCAAGATCCTCCAAAAACACAACATTAAGACAGCATTCTGCACAAACAGAAAGATATCCACCATCCTAAGAAACCCTAAGGATAAAATCGAGTTAGAAAATCAAGGAGTATACGAAATCCCTTGCACTGCCTGCCCCATCACATACATTGGACAAACTAACAGAAGAATAAGTGCATGCATTAAAGAACATAAGAACTCAATCAAAAAGGAAGAACTGACCTCTTCCCTGGCCCAACACCTCAAAGCCACAGGACATGAGATTGACTTTAAAAATACCAGAACTATCGCCAAAACTGAACACTTCAGCAGCAGAATAATCAGAGAAGATAGAAAAACGCCCACACAGCATGAATAAACGAGATGATACCTCCCGCCTACCAGCCATTTGGGAACCTGCCCTCATGAACGGACGAGTACTGAACATGAAGAATGACACCAGACCCACACCCCTGAGAGCCACACAAGATGCCACCACCACACTTCCATGTAGAAAGAAGACTCACACCCACACAGAAGATGAGACACGACCACGGACCAGAAGCCATACTGCAGCTGCATCACTACCCACTTCAAACCCCTCTGAGCCATACATGAAGCGAACTGACCCCCACTATGGAGATGCAGCACGACCACGAACTCGAAGCCAAACAGCAAGATCACAGCTCACCAGCTCAAATCCCCCAGCAACTAAGACTAACCTGAGACAACCAAGCCCCCACCTGAACAAAACACGCCTCCAGCCAATCAGAACACAGCCAACCCCCAACCAATCAGAACACAGCCAAACCCTCAACCAATGAGGACACCCCCCCACCCAATCAGAACACAGCCAAGCCCCCACCCAATCAAGTCACACCCTCACTAGCAGTTAAAAGGAAGAAGCAGCTGCAAGCTCACATCACTCTAAGAAGCACAGAGCTGAAGACCAAGCCTGAAGATGATGAATGAGACTTCATCGAAATGTTGCCTAGATACTTCCAATCTTACGCGGGAGAAAACCCGAATAACCAAAGATCTACATACAAATACCCGCGAGAACCTCAGAAAACAAACATATATATATATATATATGGAACAGCTGTCCTGCCCTACATAAGAGGCACTGCAGACAAAATTAGTGAGATTCTATACAGACACCACATCAAGACTGCCTTCAAAACAGACAGAAAAATAGCAGCCATCCTCAGGAACCCCAAAGACAAAATTGACCTGGAAAACCAAGGCATATACGAAGTCCCCTGTGCATCATGCCCGGCCACATACATTGGACAGACCAATAGAAGAATAAGCACCCGCCTGGATGAACACAAAAATGCAGTCAAAAAGCTGGAACACACTTCCTCACTTGTCCAACACATGGAAGCCACAGGTCATAACATCAACTTCAATGGCACCAAAACCCTAGCCATCATAGAAAATCCCAGCCACAGAATCATCAGAGAAGCCATAGAGATTGAAAAAAGACCAGAAAGCATGAACAGAAGAGATGATTCCACCAGGCTGTCAATCATTTGGAAGCCTGCACTCACAAACAAAAAAAATCTCCACACCACAAGCCAGGCAAACACCTGGGTACAAACAGATCCCCCCTGATACCTCCATCTCAAACACACCCCAACCAGGCACCCAGATGAAACCCAGCTTCCTAACGAATGATAGCCGTCCATTTACCCGAAGCCAAGCTGCACAAAAGGCCTCCAATAAAGTAACACAATGTTGCCAGCCAATCAAGATACAAAAAGAGCCAAAAAAACAGACAGAAGATATTAGAAGCAGAACACAGCAAACTCCAATAAACACAGACCAAGACTCTCAACCAATCAGGAGGAAGAAAAAACCATTCTGACACAGCAATAGACTGCCCCAAATTTAAATCTGAAACCACTGTAAAAGTCTAACTCACAGACGAACACTATACAGAAGCCTGATGATGGCAGATGAGATTCTGCTGAAACGTTGCTACAACTTTAAAAGCACCACTACTATGACGTGGGAAAATACCCGAACAAAGCTGAATGCCAGACATGTAAGTACCCGCGAAAACTTAAGAAAACATATATGTATATATATATATGTATGTATGTATATATATTTGAAACAACAGAAGCTATACATTTTGTTTAACTTCATTATACAGGATAATGGGTTGTGGAATTGTTTGCATCTCATAGATTTTTCCTTTCTTTTATTCATATTGTAGGCGTATTTACCCTCCCGATGATAAACTTCTACTTGAAAAATATGAAGGTTTGTTAGCTACAGCTTTTCAAACATTTCTTGCTGGGAGGGCAGCTTCACTTCAACGGGAAATAAACAACCCTTTGAAAAGGATGAAGGTATCAGTAGTGCTGTTATTGACTTAATGGTTTCAAATAGTTGATTCCTGAGTAGAAATACCAAAATGTTTAGATTCTTATACAATTTGTAGTACTGTCGTACAGAGTTGTGTTTATATTGCAGTGAAATCAACATTTTTTAAATACATTTTATGAATGATTCAAACACAGCTTGATGAAAAATGTATAATTTGCTGGTTTTGCAGCATTTGCTTACTTTTAAATGTTGGTTTAAAAACCAGAATGGTTGGATCCATACATCACGGATTCATAAATTATGTGTAATGTCTTTGCATGTTGCATCCAATCATTGTTTGTTCTCCATATGCTTTTTCTGGCTACTCATCTATCAAGTTTGCAAATAGCACCCTGAAAAATATGTTGTCTTACTTCAGTTCACGGGTGTCAAACTCATTGCGTCACGTTGCTGTCACGTGACATATCGCAGTGGTTTTCCCTTTGCAGAGCTAGGGTGAGTGTGGCCTGCATGTGACGCATCAGTTTGCCACCCCTGCTTCAACATTTCCAGGCAAAAGATCTGATAGATGTTGTCTGGTTTTGAAACCTCAAGCAGCTTTTTAAAGAAACGCTAAACTGCTTGTTCATTTCATGCTTGTTTCAAATGGCCTTTGCATGGACAGCTGTGCTGGAATTCCTATGTAATGATCTCAGCTGTGGTTAGCTAGTATTATCTTGTCTTTTCATTGTGGAATGTTAATGTTCATAGACTCATAGTTCAATAAATATGTAGGACTGCCGTGGATTAAGTTCATTATTGAGTTCAACTGCCTAGTCAGGAATCAAAACTTTTTCAACTTAAAAGTTTAGCTTTTGGGCACCTATCAATAAAATATGGCAAAATCAATTATATAGGAATTATATATAGAAATTATATAAAAAGTGACGCCTTCGCCTCCATAACTCAATTTAAAAAGGGATAATTTAATAAAGAAAACAGACCATAATCCTTGAATTTGAGCACTTTTGTTACTTGTATTTACTCCTCCACATAATCATCACCATTCACTCCACACTTCTGCCAACAGTGGACAATCATACAAAAGAACTCCACACTTTGTCTCTTCAACCAGGTCCTGATAGTCCTTTCTGCCTCTTCGTTTGAGTCAAACAGATGCCCACCAAGGTATTCCTTCAATTTTGGGAAAAGGTGGAAGTTGTACAGAACCAAGTCTCGACCCTTATGACGGATGAAATAAGAGGTGAGATCCAACTTTGCAATTGCCTCTTGTCATGGCTTATGAGGTATTAAGGTCTTGTGTTGTCACCTTGCGGCAAAATTTCTTTTCTTGTGCTTCCAAATTCCATGTAATTGTTGTTTCAGAGGGATAGAGATGGAAGAGATGGAAAGGACTGTCAGGACCTGGTTGAAGAGATTAAAGTGTGGAGTTCTTTTGTGACAGCTGTAATTCATTTGGACATCATTGGCAAAAGTATGTAGCAAATGGTGGTGATTATGGGAAGAAATAAATACAAATAGCCAAATAAATTAAAGTGGAAAATAATCCGTGAAGCTATTAAAATAGCCCTATTTAAACTGGAGGTGGAGTCATAGCTTTTCTTTCAACCCTTGTAATTACCTCAACAAGAATAATTGCAAGTTTCCATTGACATTATTTTTAGGATCCAGACACAGTTTGATAAGGGGGGGAAAGGACGGTTTTCACATCATACTAAATGTTGTGTGCATTCTGACCGTTTCACATTTATTCAAGAATGTATCTTTTCAGGAAGAAGACATATTGGATCTTCTGGAACAGTGTGAACTTGATGATGAGAAACTAATGGGAAAATCTGTCAGACCACGTGGACCAAAGGTATTTATTGAGTGAAATTAAATGATATCTATATTTTTAAATGAAGTGCATCTGGTTCATCTGAATTCTGAGCTGAATTAGGCTCTTTTGGATCAGTTTTGTTTGTCACATTCCCAAACTGAATTTCATCTGAAACAACCAGAAGCTGATTGCCACTGTCATAAAATTTCATGAGCAATTTAACATTCTGGAAGATTACAAAATGGTATTTCATTTGCCAAAAAGGTTAGTGTACTTTCATGTTGCTAGAAGCTAGGTTGAAGCAGAGAGAATGAGAAGGGAACCAATTGAGTGATTGACAGCCATGACTGACAAGTCTACCTTTCAATTCAATGGTTAATCAGCAGCCCTTCGGTCATACTAGATTGCTACATGCTGTTCTCCACTCTTTATGGTGGTTTTTCAACCATGCTGTCACACTTTAAAGAGCTTTCCTGTGGTGTTAGTGAAGTGTATGTGTGCAGTTAATTTTCTGTCTTCCTATCCTGAAAATCAGCGTTGATGGCACTTCAGGTAAAAGACTATAAACCACTCTTTTTACAATTTGTCAGGCTTCTTAGGAAAGGATGCCTCTGTATTGTTGGTTATCACAGAATTAAACCACCAAACAAGTTTCTGTTTCTTCTCAAATTTGTAAAGGGGATCTGATCCATGGTAAAACTCCTTCTGAGGTTGGTTGTTTGCTAGCAGATGTTTCATTACCCAATTGGGTAATGTTATTGCACTGATGATGTTAAGTAGTTGGGTAATGCAAAGTCAGCAAACAAGCTCTGAGAACACTAATGATTCCACAGGTCAACCTAAGCTATACAGTATATATTCTCGTCTGCTAAAATGCCTTGTATCTGAAATTTGGCAGTGTATTTGGTCCTCCTTGTAGAAGGGGCAGTGTGTTTGTATTTTTTATCTAATTCTGATAACACTGAAAAAGGTACAGGTTCTTAAAAAAATTAATATTTGAAGAAACATATACACTTCAAACCTTCGCTCCTCAATGCATTTGTTTATAGGAATGCCCACAAAGGGCTATTATTTCTACAAACATTATCCTGCTTTATTATAATTTAAAATATTTTTTATTATTTTAAAAAAATTAAAAGGTTATTGCTGTTTCTAGGCTACTAAATTTGAGGCACAAAGCTTTGTTCTACAAATCTCTCTTTGGAATAGCTTGCCTTTCTGCCATTCTAAATATTGGACAACATCTGTGCTTTAGTCAACATTCAAAGGGAGACATGCTTTTATTTATCACATGGGCAAAATAATCCTTGATAAAGAGAAAGTCTTGTTCCTTTAAAAGAAAAAGAGAGAAATCCAAGGATGACCCCACCCCAAAAAAGTTGTGCCTGAGCTGGGAAATAAAACAGCAGTGTACCATATTTTGAATAGTTCTGATGTACCTGGAATTACACTGGGGGATGTCTGGGGAAAAGGATTTTGCTTAAAATTCAGATTGTTTCTGTAGAAATAGAAGAATATTTTTAGTCAAGAATCTGCAAAAGAGGTGTGAAGGGTGTGAAAGTCACTTCCAGAAGTCCATCCCAAGTTGTGAAAGCTTTTCCTTTTAACACAAATCAGATTAGAAAGACCAGGCAAGGTGTCCTCTGGTTATGGCAGTATCGGGCAAGCACCTACCCCAGGGCAGAAAGTGAAGCCAGCTTGTGTAGATCCAGAGGCCTTTATGAGAAGGAGGTTTGAAACTTTCAGACTTTCAATCAGTGGGTCCTGTCGCCATGTTGCGATGGGATCAAGAACAGTGGAGGGCAGCCTTGAGTAATACCAAAACTAATAATATAAGTTGTTTTCTTTCTTTCTTTCTTTCTTTCTTTCTTTCTTTCTTTCTTTCTTTCTTTCTTTCTTTCTTTCTTTCTTTCTTTCTTTCTTTCTTTCTTTCTTTCTTTCTATCTATCTATCTATCTATCTATCTATCTATCTATCTATCTATCTATCTATCTATCTATAATGTTATTTTCTACCTGACTGGAATATTACCTCCCCACTTTCCTCTATTTAAATTTTTTATAGCAGAAATATTAAAAGGACTGACAGGTTTTTTGCATTTTTAGCTTCCGGATTTGACACAATACCTACTGAAACACAACCATTAGGGGGAAGAACGACTCTCTATCTATGTCAGTGTTTGTTAACATTGACAATTTAAGATGTCTGGGCTTCAGGTTGTGTGTGCTCAAACATCTTAAAATTGTCAAGGTTGAAAAACACTACTCTGTGCTATTGGGAAAACCTATTTATTTATCCAAGCAGCAGTCAACATTTTAAGAGATAGCAAGTGAGATTCTGTGGTGCCAAAAGACTCTTATGGGATCTATCAACTCACTGGAGTTTAGGAAATTAGAATTCTAAGCCCTTGTAGAATTAGAATAGAACTAAAATAAAGAAGGAGGAGAATCATAACAAAATGGAAGTAGAGAAGAACTTAAAAAATGGAGCTGGAAAGAAAAAGAAACATTGAAACTGTAGAAAGAAGAAAAGGAATGTCCCTAACAAGTAGAAAAGAAGGCATGAAAAGCAGAGTTCTCCAAATCTAATATTTTTATAGGAAAGTAGACATGTTCAGAAAAGGAGAGGAGAATCCAGGCTGCTTCCTGAACAATTTTTAAAAGATTTGTCTTATCTACAAAATCAGGGAAATTTGGAATATTCAGTTTTTAAGAGAATTAGTTCTCTGTTTTTAGTGGTCTGTGAAATGACTAGGAATGATACGGACAACTGTACAATATTCAGGACTGCAGCAAATTCCTGCCGAGGACACACTTGCTAAAGGCATCTCAATCTTACTCAATCTTTCACCACAATGTGAAAAGAATGTACAATAATTGGCAAGTATGTACAATAATCATGTGGAAGCCAACATGATTCAATGTCACAGAATCAGCACAATTTGTATAATTCATGGCCCAAAGACTGACCCCTTCTTGTCTCCTAATGGACTCAAGGCCCTAGAGGCAGTAGGAAAGATGGTCCAGAAGCTGGATTATTCAAGTTCTCCGGGAGCCAACAATATCATTCAATGTGACTATTTCAAGATGTTTCTAAAATGAGAAGAATCCTGGCTAGTTAGATTAACCCAGAGTCTATAGCATGTTCAGTTCCAGCTACATTGTATCAAAAACAACTTTATAATATCCAGCACCACTCAACTTACAACAAGGAGGAAAGTTTCCTGATAGGCTAGCTTTTAAGTGTTTTAATTTCAGGTCACCTCAAAAGGGATTGTTCTTAAATGAAGGTTTAAGAAAACCAAACTGAATCTTGGAGCTACAGGCTAAAGAAACCTTTCAGAAAAAACCCTCCTTAACTCCTCTGTAGGGATTTCATTGCACCTATGAGATGAGTAAAAATGATAATAGTTAGACACCCACTAATGCAGAGGTGGTATTCAGCAGGTTCTGACCAGTTCTGGAGAACTGGTAGCGGAAATTTTGAGTAGTTCAGAGAACTGGCTAATGCCACCTCTGATTGGCTCCGCCCCCTTCTGTTCTCTGCCTCCTGAGTCCCAGCTGATTGGCTGTGTCTTCTTTTGTAGTCCTGCACAGAAGAACGGAGCTGGAAAGCAGATTAGTGGGGTGGGGAGGGAATGGGGATTTTACAGGATCCTTCCCCTGCCACTCCCACCAAGCCACGCCCCACCACACCACACCCACCAAGATACATCATGCCCACAATGTCACATCATGCCTACCAAGCCATGCCCACAGAACCAGTTGTAAAAAAATTTGAATACCACCACTGCACTAATGGCTTAGAAAGATACTTGGAGGCATGATCTCCAATATCTAAATTCACTCATCAAGGACTTACACATAGTCAAATATCACAATTGCACAATTGCTGTGTGCCAAGCTAAAAATCCTCTTATCAAACTACTTATTCAGTGGAACAGCCAGAAAGAGGAGTGGGTCTTTACATATCTCTATGCCATGCTGTCTGGAGGCATATTTCTTTTCTCCCAGCAAGAAAGAAAGACCAAGAATTGTCAAAGAAGGTCCTCTAAAACCTAATAGCAAAAGATTCTCCAGAAAGTAGAAGACACAAATGGAGCAGAGAAGCTCTGGTCAAACAAGTTAGGTGGATGCATATAGCCCTATCTGCTCAGTCTGATACCAGACTGTTTGAAAGGAAGATAATCTACAAAGATGCCAAGAACAGTCCTCAGAGACAACAGAAGAGAAAATAAGAAAAGACCCTGACAAGTACACAAAGCTGTCCAAGACACAACCACCATTGCTCTTCCAACTGGAGCTTGACTCTAGGAGGACCTTCAGATTAAGAACCAAATTGGCATAGCTGACCAGAACTTATCACAGCTCATAAGAAGATACAACACTCCGTCCTTCCACAAAGCTTAGAATTCTATCTTCATCAAAAGGAAATGATTATTGTGTCAGGACTACAATGCAATTATATTAACACTGTTTATATTGTAATACAGTGAAACTGAAGTTGGGGACTTTATAACTTTGAGAATGTAACAGGATTGTAGACAGAGGCAGGCAAGAAGACTCATGTCAGAACTGTTGTCCAAGGTTGCATTATACTTGGACAATAATATTAATAAAATTTCATGTAATAAAAGACATGCCAAAACTGCACTGATTGCAAACAAAATCCTCCCTCCCCTCCCTTCCTATGAAACTGGTAGTTTGTGTCCTCTAGAGGGCATACTGTACTTTCTAATTGGAAATTCTTCATAGTCATTGCTTTAATACTTTTATGTTTGCTAATATCACACTTCTTGTAATTATTGGATATTCATTCACAATATATATATATGCCTCATATGCATATTTCATCCACTGTCTGGAAGATTTCTTAAGGCAGTTTTGTATAATTCTGACTTGGTTGCTTCTGTGTTAGGTGAAAGAAAGAGGGGATTGTGTCACTTCAAATGATATTAAAAATCATATCTTTTGTGTATTGAACTACAGCCCCCCCTGCAATCTATCACAATATCATGACCTAAATTTAGCCATCTCATCCATGAAATGACAAGAGTTGTAGACCAGAACTAGGAAAGACTGCCAATAACCACACAGTTTCAGTCTCATAATAAAAAACCATATTTTATGAAAACAATTCCTAAACTTTCCATTTCCATGACTGCCATGTGGAATTTTGTTTTTGTAACAACTGTGACACCCTGTCCACCCCAAAATATCCAATTAACATTTTTCTATATTGTCTTATAGCCTGAGTTTCTACATAGGTTTAAACCAAATATATCACCTAAATCAAAGTGACTATGACCAAACAAACCCATGGTTTAACAAAATACTAGATCCAGTGTTCTTTAATAGCTATCAAGAAATATATGTTTGCTGAAATTAGAAAAAAAAAAAGGATACTGTATTGGATCCTTCAAATATCTCTAATTTTGATTTGGGTAGACTTTGGACAGACTATAACTATGGTGGAGAGTAAGATGAGTTTGAAGATCCCTTGTATGGGAGACGGAAACTAGCAAAAGAGGTGACTCATTATCTCATTGGTTCACCAGTTTTACTAAAGGCAAAAGTTGCAGTCCAAAATCTCTAGAGGACATCTGATTGTCCACATCTGTCTCCCCACTTCCTTCTCCTATGAGACACATAGAAATTCACAATCACTGGTTGCTTACCCATTAGATGACAGTAACTATTGATTCACAGCAATCCTTTCAGTAAATTTAGTCTCACTGAAAAACGGGGCATTTAGATATCTTTAACCATGAATTGCCTTGTAGCCCTTTGAGATGTCAGTTTAATGACAGCTCTGTGGAATACAAAGGACTGCAGGGTATATCCTAATCCTCTTCTGTACGTGTGGCACAGCATTGGAAGATGAATTAACTATTTTGTGTCAAGTGACCTACTTTTTATTTAAGTTTTTATTTGCTTCTGTTCTGATAATTCCTAGCCATCAGCTGGTATAAAGATTAACAGTCTCAGCTGAGGAGAATATTGGAGGGAGATTACAACAAACTATACCTTCTACTGTTCCCTGTATGAAAGAAGGATACCTAAGTGGCCTTGTTTATTGCTCTGGCTGTTTTTCTGTCTTTTATACATGTTTTTCTTTCCTTTGTCCTTTGTCCCCTTTCTTTTTCTTTCCTTCCCTTCCCTTCGCCCTTTCCTAAGATAAATGAAATACATGTAGTCCTCGAGTTATGAATGTAATGGGCCCTGTCCATTCCATTAGTATTTCGAGGATTCGTAAGAGTGAAACTCGTACCTTGAACAAGATCACTCCCTGCTTTCTGCCCAGGCATTCGCTAATCGAATGAGCAATGCGTTAAGTGCACATGAGTGATCTCAGGGTGGAGAAGGCTATGGGTGCCCTAGTCATGGAACAGGCCCCTAAGGCTTCCCCAACCACTAAGATACCTCATGCTTCCACCTCCCTTCCTGCCGGGCTGGACTAATTTATCTTATAAGATCTATCTTCTCTGTGCTGTGGTTTCTGTGGTTTGTCCCTTTGAGGGAGAGGAGAGTTGATGGAAGCTCCTGGATGCTGTAATATCGCACAAGTTCAGGAACCTATTCTCTTTTGCAGAGACCGGGTGCCTGAACTCTCACGAGATCACGGACCTGAGAAACTTTCATTCTGTGAAAAGTGTTTGTGGTGCCTTTCTCTTGCTCCTCTCTTCCCCCAACTCCTTTCTGCCACCACTGAGCACTTTTCACCCCCCAAAGTGAAAAGCTATCTACTATGTTTTTAAGCAGCCCTTTTGAAAGGAAACGAAGCTTCCAGCCTGCATCAGTTCTCCGTTCAGGTGAAAAGTGCTTGGGCGCCTATGGGATTTTTAGAAATAGAATGGATGGCTCTGTTTTTAAGCTCCCCTTTTGCAAGGAAACGAAGCTTCCAGCCCATTTAAGCTTCCAACACTTTCCAGCTTCGTTTCCTTGAAAAAGAGGCGCTTAAGAACGGCGTCAGAGGCTCAGTTTCTAAGAGTCCTGTAGGCACCCAAATACCGTATTGTAGTGGCTTGTGTTGGATCATTAAGCTAATGAGCATGAATCAGGAATACAAAGAAGTAGTTTTGTGGCAGGTTTGGGAAATGTATAATTTCCGTTAGAAATAGTTGTAGCAAACGCTCTTTTCTTTCATCTTTATTTGCCAAAGTTTTAAATCGGGAGTATACTTGAACATATGGGGTCCTTGATTAGGACTATTTGCTCTGTTTTGTGTTTACTTTATTTTGTTTCTTTGTTTTTAAATGGCTCACAATTTGTAAGCTGCCCAGAGTTGCTAGGAATTGGGCAGCATATTAATTTGATACATTATTATTTGTAAAACTTCTCATTCTATATTTCCTGCTGTTGTTAGTGTTCATATGTAGCTTAACTCTCCAAATGCTTCAATGCATGTTAAAAAGAATACATCACTGCGATACTTGATGGGGCAGGAAGCCATTGTGTAGGCCGATTCATACATGTTTATCTCTGTTGATAAATATGGTAGAAGAAGTTGGAACAACTGAATCAACTGGGATTTTAAAAGTCTGTGGAGATTCTCAGTCATCCAGGTCATGGTTGTCCCAAAGGTGCTTTTTCAGGAGGCAACTGGATTTTCTTATTTATTTTAACACATTTTGCTTCTAATCCAAGAAGCTTCTTCAGCTCTGACTGGATGGTGGGGAATGGAATGATTTATATTCCTTGCAGACAGCTGGTCATTTGCATTCTTTTTAGAGAGTCATTGAGGCCACTTTATCTGTGTCCTCAAGATCACCAGAGTAGTGTAAATGGGTGTGGAGCCGCCTTGTAGGGCAGAAAACATCCTGCAGCTCCATACCTATTTGCATTACTCAGGTCACCCTGAGGACACATAAACCTCCAAATGCTTCAACGGCCCTCTAAAATAATGTAAATGACCAGCTGTCTGCAAGTAATATAAATCCTTTTATTCCCCACCATCCAGTCAGAGCTGAAGAAACTTCTTGGTTAAGAAGCAAAATGTCTTCAAAGAAAAAAAACAAGAAAATCCAGTAGCCTCCTGAAAAAGCACTTTGGGACAATCAACTGAGATTGAAGTAACTGCCAAGTCAAAGGCAAACAGTTGTGGCATTCCATACTAGGGAATGTATGTATGTATGTATGTATGTATGTATGTATGTATGTATGTATGTATGTATAAAATCCCAAATCTTAGATAGCTTTCTCCCATCCCAATTAATTTCTTTATTGGGAGGAATCATATCATTGCTTCATTTCTGGGTAAAATTGCATGTTGCTTAAATATATAGCTAGCTTTTTAAATATAAGCCAATATGGGAAAGCTGATCTGATATCAGCTGATATGTCTGTGATTTTAACTTTTTGGCCATGCTAATTCCACAAATATATGTGTAAATTTGCATTGATAAACTTCATCCGATGAAGTGAATTTCTTTTTGTTTCCTGAGAGAATACATTCTTTGTATGTTGAAAGTCCCACCTTTAATTTATAATTTTTCCAATTATTAAGTAAATCTGCAGATTATAATAAAGCTTTTCCTCATATTCCTTTGCTACATTAGTCAAAGTAGACAACACTGATAGCTTTGTCTAAGTATAAAATAGTTTGATATATTTTAATGACCCCTCTCCTTTGACACTAATTTATAGCTATATTTTGGGTGAGTGAATCATGGAAATTATTTCATGGTGGTATTTATTTTCTATTAGCGTTGTTGTCATCTAACATAGCAATGAATCATGAGCTTCTAGCTTCCAGTGTAATCTGATATCTCCTTATGTTACTGATGTACTAAGAATATATTTGAAATTGGGAAGGAATTTTATAGTGACAAATATGGTCTGGGTGATCTCTGATAGGAAGTCTATCAAAAGCTTCACTTTGAAAGTTGGGAAATTCTGAACTTTCAGAAGCCCTGTATAGTTTTAAATTAAATTATTAGCTTTTTCACGGAGTATCTGTTGAAAAACTCCAATACAGTAGCATAAAAATATTGAAAGTAGGCCTCTCTGTGTTTGAGAAAACACCCTGAATCATTAATATATACAAATACACATATATTTGTGCTACTTTAACTAATTGTCTCCAAAATGCCCAAGGTGGATAGGCTTTTAAAATAAGAATATTGTGCCTTGCTGTTTTCCTTCAGAGAAATTTCAAGCACTTTCTTAGGAGTTGTATACTGTTATGGACTAAGCCATCGCATCAGTAACAACCCTAAATAGCTTTACTTTGCAGCAGGCTCGTAATCCTGCACTTCTCATTGGCCCGCGAATAGCGAGTCCTGATTGGTCGTTTCTGGCCAGTCCGATTGACTGTTAACGGGCCTCTCTGATTGGACGCTTGTTAGAGCGGTAAACTCAAATCATTGGTTGTTTTGACAGCAGCCAGCTCTATAAAAGAGCTGCTGCTGCCCAAGTATTTGCTCTGTTCTTATTTCACAATAAAGAGTTGAAGTCACCGTTCGATGTCTCATCTCCGTTCCTTGCGCCCATGCTCAGGACTTAACATATACCACACAGGGAATTTCAGAGAGCATAGCTTTCATTTCCTGAAATCCCTTCCTCTCCTGGACTCTTAAAGGCCTAGGATCCTTTTTCTGTTTTACATCTGGTCATCTTACACGCAGATCTTGAGAATTTAAAGGTATTTAAAATAGGTTTAATGGTGCTGCTTTATGATCAGGCTTCTTCAAAGTAGTGTTCCTTCAGATATGTTGAATTTCTAGTCTCAGAATTCACTTCTATTCTAGGGGTGGAACCAGTCTAAGGTCTTATATTATGCATCTTAACATTCTTTGCAGATTCTAAATCAGGTTGAATTGATACAAATGAAGGCTGAGCAGAGGCTTATTACCTTCTTCCTTTTTTCTCTTTCAGCCTCTGTATTCGATGCCAGAAAGTGTACAATTCATGAAAAAGAACAAGAATGACAGCAGTGGCAGTAGTCATGAAAGCAGCAGTGACAGCTCTGAATGGGAAGAGGAAGCTGAGAAAGAAGATGAAAATGGGAAGAAAGAGAAAAATGTCACATTTGATCTCGAAGATAGGAAGTTAATAGAGCGATCCAGTAAGTTATATGAATGGAATTGATTAATTTTTATATTAAAATGTTTTGTTTTTTTAAAAAAAGAGATTTACTGGTCATTTAATTTTATAAGACCGTTTGATTGGGAATGTTTTCTAAATGTGCAATCTGTGATACCTTGAAATACTTCAGAAATTAATACACGCTCTGTTGTTATGGGGTGGCAGAACATTTTTGTTATAATAAGAATTAAAACACATTCTATTTTTTTTAAACCCACTCGTTCCCCACATGCCTGTTGATTGTTTTTCTCAGTCCTCATAATTTAACAGCAAAGAGATTACAATCCACCCCAATTGGCTCTATTGGCTGGGATTGCTGTGAGTTAATTCAGCATCCTTAGTCTGAACTGAACAAATAAGTCAGGCAATTGGACTAACAAATTTGGTGGAGTAATAATATTTGATAATGAGCAAAACGCAGGAAGAGAGAATCCAAATGAAGCTCTCACAGCACCAAAGTCTGTATTATACATGGCTTAACAGAAAACTCCACTGATTATAATTCAGGAGATATTGAATTATACCATAACATGCACAATTAACTGAGGGAAGATTTTGAAAGAGATTGTGGGTGACTTTGTTATTAGGTCTGTTTTGATAGCATAAGTGTTAACACCTCTGTGTGTGTGTGTGTGTGGAGGAGGCAGGGTGTGCAGGGTGGCGATACAAAAAGACAGTGCCAGGATTTCTCTTTCTTGAATTTAATGGAGAGAGGGAGGGAGGGGGAGAGAGAGAGAGAGAGAGTTTTTTATAGGGATAGGAAAAGTGAACCATTTATACTCCCGCTAGGCAGTATAGGTGAGTTTAGAGAAATCAGGTGAGTTCAGAGAAAACTAAATTCTCTTAATTCTACTTCTTTGATTTTCTTTCTTTCCCCATCAGTTTTTGCATAGGTGCATGATAGAAGTTCAGGGTATTGGAAAATAAGAGACAGAAACGCATTTAGAGGCTACTTGCAACATTGGGTTGAAAAATCAAAAAAACCCACACAAAATTCAGAATATATCCTGAGTGTGCAAGTTTGGAAGATTTTTTTATTTAGTCTATATTTGTGATTTGGGAGAAGAGTTGACTCTTTTGTATTCATTTCCAGGCAGAATGCACTGGAAGCAGCCTCTTAAAAAAGTCCCATCTTATGTGTCTGCTGCCTCCTCAACTAGTCCTATCCGGCGTTCTGTAAGCTGCCCGCGATCCATTTCAGCTTTGGCTATGCAAATGCAAGCTGACAAACGCCCTTTCACAACCAAACCATCAATGCACCTCTCTCGGTCATCACTTGCGAACAGGTCACACTCTTTAAACAGAAGTCCATCTGCTATCAAAGTGTCTCACACTGCCAACCCAGGTTCAGTTCATTCATCTGGGGTAAGTTAGCAAAGCATGTTTATTTTGTAACAACAAATATTTAAAAAAGTGCTCAAGTGGGGAGGGGGAAGATGAAGAGCAACAAGATTAATTATTTTACCATCTATTTTTGCTCTGCAAACCATTATTTTGTTTAAACTCAAACTCAAAGCCCGCAGGCCTTGAGTTTGACACTCCTGGTTCTAGGCCTGTTAAAGAGCTACCTGTTAATTCAATTTCACATGGAAAGAACTGACAATTTAAACACTGAATGGTTTTGCAGTCTCTGGCACTGAGACAGATTTTTTTCAGCTCTCTCATACCCATTGTTCTGACTTGGCAGGGTGAAATGCAGCAGGGAACAAGGGAACAGGAAGAATTATTGACAAAGGAAACTTTAGCCATTTTCAGTGACATGAAGATACGATACCCAGGGAAAACAAATGAAGAAGCAGATCTGATCATTGACGATGTAAGTAGCGCAGAAGAACATTGTCACTAAGGCAAACTTTGCCTTGAGGTGGTGAGGTGGTGGTGGGGCATTGCCGACACCATGTTTTGCAGCGATAACCGAGTGATAAACAGGATGGAACAAAATATTCTCACAGAAAACTTCCTTGGAGAAATCGGAGGTGTTGATTGATTTGATAACAGCGTTTTTATCCCATTCAACTGCCAAAATGATTTATATGTAATCAGTAAACAAGGTACATTCTGCCTGCAAGCATGGAGACAGCCAAAAACCTGACACACTTGAAAGAGTATGCGTGTGTTGTCTGTATGTGGGGAAGTATAGGAATAAAAAAAAAGAAGTCTCTGGCACATGCTTATCAAGATAAATGTTAATTCTTGCAATGAAGAACTGGAATGGAAGCAGTTTAGGGATGGAAAAAAAACCTTGAAGCCTGTTTTCAGCAAGTTTGCAGAGTTTTCCTTCTCTCTCTGAGATGAAACCAAATGGGAGGCTTGTTCTTCTGAAATCAGTCCAGCACAAGTACAGATAGTCCTCAACATAATGACCATAATTGACCCCCCAAATTTTCATTGCTAAGTGAGACATTTATTAAGGGAGTTTTGCTCCATTTCACAATCTTTCTTTCCACCGTTGATGCAGTTGTTAACTTAATATCATAGTCCTTAAATGAATCTGGCCGCTCCATTGACTTTGCTTGTCAGAAGGTCACAAAAGGGGATCATATGATCCCCAGGAGACTGCAACTGTCATAAATGTGAGTCAATTACCAGGCATCTGAATTTTCATCACATGACCATGGGGTTGCTGCAACAGTCGTAGGCATGAAAAATGGTCATAAGTCATTTTTTTTTCAATGCTCTTGTAACTTTGAACGGTTTCTAAATGAACTGTTGTAAGTTGAGGACTACTTGTATTCCAATCTGTAAACAGTGTAGATCCGTGATGGCGAACCTATGCCACGCATGCCAGAAGTGGCATGCAGAGCCATTTCCCCTGACACACAAGAGCTCACCTGGAAGAGCCCCACTGCACATGCGCGCGTGTCACCGCCGCCCGACAGCTGATTGTCGGGTGTCTTGCGCGCATATGTGGGGGGTGCATGGGAGATATGTGCATGTAGAAATGCGGAGCGCATGCTGGGAGTCACAGGTGCATGCGCAGAGATGTGCGGCGTGTGGAGGGATCACGCATGCACACGCAAATAGATGGCACACGGGAGTGATTGCACGGGCATGCACAGAGTTGTACGGTGCGTGGCAAGGGGAATTGCACACACATGCAGACATGTGGCATGCGGCAAGGGGAATCACATGCGCGTTCGCAGAAGCGTGGCTCTGCGAGGGGGCCACACATGCGTACAGGTGCAGGGTGTGGGGGGGGCAGCATGCATTGCCTTCTGAGTGCTGGCATGCAAGTGCATGACGCGCCTGCAATTATTGGCACGGGAGCCGAAAAAGGTTTGCCACCACTGGTGTAGATCATGGGTGTCCGTGCATGTGCGTTGAATGAAGAAGAATTGTTTTAGGTCACATATATAATATATAGTTAATGGTGTATAAATCACATAATGTTAAAAAAGTTTATGATCTTGTGGGACTGCATTACTCGCTGTCCAGGGCAGTGGGTTGGACATACCTGGTCTAGATGGAATGTGGATAGCTTTTCTACCTGACTTGAATTTTTTTAAAGTCATGAGATATTTGGGATCTGGGAATGGAAAAAATTATTTTCTTTGGGGCAAATTGCTGTGAATATATAGTATGTAACCTGGCTTGTTTGTGTGAGCTACATACTTTTTTCAAACTAACAGCTTACCAGTTGGGGAAGATACAATCTAAGCTAGAAAGTCAGGTACTAAAATGTTTTTAGAAAATATGAATGACAACTCAATTATTGCATGCCTTTGCTAAAGCAGTTTTACAGATCAAAAGCTTACGCCACAATCAAGTTAACTATTCTTTAAGATGACACAAAATCCTTTACGTATCTTCCATAGCTACTACATGGGACTGTTTTTCAATTAATAATTAACTTTTTGAAAGATTGGCTTATTTCCAGAATATTGTTGCACTATTGCTTTTTTTTTTTTGGGTGTGGGCAGAAAAGCATCTGAATATAATTTAAATTGTTGGAAGTTTCCATCCTTGGTGGAGGGAGGAGAATATAAAACTTCTTTTACTTTCACATGTAAATTAGCATCAATATTGTTAGTCTTTCAGCATATTCCTTTTAAAATAACATACACTGCTCAAAAAAATAAAGGGAACACAAAAATAAGACACCCTAGATCTGAATGAATGAAATATTCTCATTAAATACTTTGTTCATTACATCATTGAATGTGCTGACAAAAAAATCACACAAAAATTATCAATGGAAATCAAATTTAGCAACCCATGGAGGTCTGGATTTGGAGTTACACTCAAAATTAAAGTGGAAAAAAACACTACAGGCTGATCCAACTTTGATATAATGTCCTTAAAACAAATCAAAGTGAAGGCTCAGTAGTGTGTGTGGCCTCCACGTGCCTGTATGACTTCCCTACAATGCCTGGGCATGCTCCTGATGAAGTGGCAGATGGTCTCCTGAGGGATCTCCTCCCACACCTGGACTAAAGTATCCCCCAATTCCTGGATAGTCTGTGGTGCAACGTGGCATTGGTGGATGGAGCGAGACATGATGTCCCAGATGTGCTCAATTGGATTCAGGTCTGGGGAACGGGCGGGCCAGTCCATCAATGCCTTCGTCTTGCAGGAACTGCTGACACACTCCAGCCACATGAGGTCTAGCATTGTCTTGCATTAGGAGGAACCCAGGGCCAACCGCACCAGCATATGGTCTCACAAGGGGTCTGAGGATCTCATCTTGGTATCTAATAGCAGTCAGGCTACCTCTGGAGAGCACATAGAGGACTGTGCAGCCTCCTAAAGAAATGCTACCTCACACAATTACTGATCCACTGCCAAAATGGTCATGCTGGAGGATGTTGCAGGCAGCAGAATATTCTCCACGGCGTCTCCAGACCCTGTCACGTCTGTCACATGTGCTCAGTGTGAACCTGCTTTCATCTGTGAAGAACACAGGGTGCCAGTGGCGAATTTGCCAATCTTGGTTTCTCTGGCAAATGCCAAACGTTCTACACAGTGTTGGGCTGGAAGCACAACCCCCACCTGTGGACGTCGGGCCCTCATACCACCTTCATGGAGTCTGTTTCTGACTGTTTGAGCAGCCACATGCACATTTGTGGCCCGCTGGAGGTCATTTTGCAGGGCTCTGGCAGTGCTCCTCCTGTCCCTCCTTGCACAAAGGCGGAGGTAGCGGTCCTGGTGCTGGGTCGTTGCCCTCCTATGGCCTCCTCCACATCTCCTGATGTACTGGCCTGTCTCCTGGTAGCGTTTCCATGCTCTGTACACTACACTGACAGACACAGCAAACCTTCTTGCCACAGCTTGCATTGATGTGCCATCCTGGATGAGCTGCACTACCTGAGCCACTTGTGTGGGTTGTAGACTCTGTCTCATGCTACCACTAGATTGAAAGCACCGCCAGCATTCAAAAGTGACCAAACTATCAGCCAGAAAACATAGGAACTGAGAAGTGGTCTGTGGTCACCACCTGCAGAACCACTCCTTTATTGGGGATGTCTTGCTAACTGCCTATGCTTTCCACCTGTTGTCTATTCCATTTGCACAACAGTATGTGAAATTGATTGTCAGTCAGTGTTGCTACCTAAGTGGGCAGTTTGATTTCACAGAAGTGTGATTGACTTCTGAGTTACATTGTGTTCTTTAAGTGTTCCCTTTATTTTTTTGAGCAGTGTATTTGTGCCATCTAGTGGCACAACTGGAATAGTACTCAGTAGAACTATCTATAGCACAGTATTTTAAAATAAAGAAATGCTTTCACCTCACACTATGTTTGCAAAATTTTGATTCCTATATCTGTACAGAAAAATGACAGCTATAAAACAAAACAAATAGAAAATGTATACTTAGGAACATTTAAGAAATTTCCACTTGAGCATTTAGCAAATTCAAGAGCAATGGGGATCTTTTTGAATTGCTAATTCCTAAATAGAAATGTGCAGTTTAGAGCAATGTTTAGAAGAGGAGTGGGCATCTTTGGTCTATTTAGAAATGAGCCATGAGATAGCCAGTTTTTTTTTTTTAATGATATTTAAACTGTCCATAGTTCATGGTAGCAAATTAAAATGGAACGTCACAAGAGCTCCAAAGAATTGGGTGCATAAGTCTCAAATTGACAAATGATTTCAGAGTAAATAATGTATGTGCAAAATATTGGGGTAAAATATTTGAAACATCACCCCTACAATATTGTTATTTATTAATGACATTAATAAATAATATTCTATCAATGAAGTACTAACATAGCATGCAAGCATTCTAAAAAAGGAAATTCCATGCCTCAAATCATTAGATAAAGAATTACTCTATTTTTTATAATTCAGCAATTCAGCGAATACTCTTAAACTAATTTGGAATGCAAGATATAGTTTTTATGACCAGCCCTCAAGGTTGACAAAGTAGAATGAAAACAAAATTTAAAAAATTCTAATCAGAATTATTATGAGTAAAATGAGATCTGCTGAGAGGGAACATACAATTTAATTATACAAATTCATGGAAGAAAAATATGCATAAGTCAAAGGGGTTTCCCTCCCTTTTATACAGTGCTAGAACTTGGAGTCACCTTTAAAATTAAATGTGGAGGGATTCAAGACGAATAAAAGACAAGCGATTTTTGAAAATTTTTGCATAATCTAGGCAAAGTGTGGAATTGATGGCTATTGGATATAGAAGTGGTCTTCAGTTTAAATTGGTATTTAAAGGCACATTCATGGAGAATCCAGCTATTAATATTGGTGGCTATAGCCTGAATCAGTGATAGCACATCTTAAATGTCATATAGTAAAAGAAGAAGATTGCTTTCCTGAATATGTTTGTGAGTTTCTTGAATGCGTTTGGTTGGCCATTGTGTGAACGGAGCTAAGTGAGCCCTTGTTCTGATCCAGAAAGGTAATGTTTTTACATTAGGTATACTTATCTGACAGGTGAGGTACCTTGATCACATGAGATACCTCCAGCTGCAAGTACCACCTCTTTGAGATGCATGTGTAACATTATGATGAATGTACAAAGGGGTGGGCTTTCCATTGTAGTGCATGATGCAGATTTTGTGAGACTGACTAATTTGACCTCTTTATAGATACTGTTGCATCATGGTTAATTTGCAAGCAGTCCTCAGATTTGTACATCAATTATTACGATGTTTTTACTTTGGCATAGTGGGTAATGTTTGTTCTCAGTAGAGCAGTCTAGGTGAGAAGCAAATTCAATTGCATTTGACATGTTACAGTAGACAAAATGAATGAGTGAAAAAATGAGCAGTGTGTATAGTTAATTGATTAGAAACTACCCCATTCTCCTTTCTAACTCAAATTCTTTTGTCCTTGATATAGATAATGGATAACTGGAAATACCATAAATCAAAAGTGGCATCATATTGGTTAATAAAATTAGACTCTGTAAAACAGCGAAAGGTGAGTAGCAACTTCTTGTTTTCACTCTCTGTTAACCATGTGAACAACTACCATGTTTCTTATAAAATAAGGCTGGGCCTTATTTTTTTTTGAGCCCCGAAGGAACAGCTAGGCCCTGTTTTTGAGGGGGGACTTAATTTCTCCCCACGCACACCCTCACCTAGAGCACCCCATGCGCAGACTCACCTCGCCACCAGCCGCTTCTATCGACCGATAGAAGCACCCCACGGGCAGAGTCACCAGCCACTTCTATCATTGGCCATTAGGAGCGGCCTCATGGTGAGGCGTGGCTGCCCGTGGGGTGTCCCAACGGCCATTAGGAGTGCCCCATGGCAGCCACACCTTGCCATGAAGCCGCTTCTATTGGCCGATAGAAGCAGCTGGTGGCGAGGCGACTCTGCCTGCGGGGTACTTCTATCGGCCGATAGAAGCGGCCTGGTGGCGAGACATGGCTGCCTGTGGGATGCTCTAGCCGAGGCTACCCTCGGGGTGCTTCTAATGGCAAGTTTCCCCTCCCCCCCCCATTTCTCTTCACCTCATGTTGTTCAAGCAATGTGAGAAATGGCAGGGAATGCTTGGTTTAAATTGACCCAAATTTTGGTGATGGGGCTTAATTTCACCACATGCCTATAAAACAGTGCTGGGCCTTCCTATTGGGGACGGGCGTATTGTTGGAGAAACACGGTATATTAGTCATTAGTACTTTATTAAGTCCTGCCCATACTGTACCTTTAAATTCAGGAGTCCTCCACATTTTTAAGAATGAGTATCAGACAGAGTAGTGCTGTTTCTTCATTTCATCTGAGCAGGTGGCACATTCCAGAGTAATTGTATTGCTGTCTCAAAAAATAAGAAATATTTGTGCTGTTTCATTTCTCCTTACCTTGTCGTGCGCACAATTGTGCTTACTAGTCAATTGTTCCCAGGCTTGAACCCATCCCAACTTGTATTTTCCTGTAGGTGGTTAAATGAGACACCATTAAAAAAAATCATCATATTTCACCAGCTTTCTTCTACTGATTTAAGTGAAATTTCAATACACTGGTTAGGTCAGGATGACATACTAGATCATCATGTAGAAAGTGTGTTCTTTTGGAGAAAATATGTCTAATACTGGGAGAATGAATATTATCTGAGGTACAATTAGCTTCCTAACTTCTTTTGGCAAGGAGATGGTTCTTGTTTTTAAGATTAGCTTTGACACTGACATTGCAGTTTAATGTGTGTGAGTACATTGAAATGAGTAGTGACCCCATTGAAAAAAACAATGCTGTTTATAGGAGCAAGGACAGGTGCTTAAAAAAAGGAAGAAAAAACAAAGAGAAAGTGGCGGTATAAAATATATATATTTGCAAGATATCAGTTAAAGACAATATATGGCAATTTTGACAAATCAGAAATACAAACCAATATTTTGGTATATATCTATTTAAGGATTAAGCTAATGGAAAAGTTGTGTCTGTGGCTAGACCTGCTCTGCTGTACAAAAGGTACAGGACACATAAGATAGAAGGGTTTTTGGTAGCCATATCATGTGGGGGGGCTGGTATAGAAACTTGCTTTTGAATCTGCTTCCATTGTATTAGATTTGTGATCATAATTGTTATGATCATATTATCTTGACTTGGCGAGTTCAAAGAAGGGTATATTTTTGGAACATGCTGTTAATAGATTAGTGGTAGAGCTATTTGAGGTTTTGCAGTTCTTACACAATATGAACATGTCTGCAAAACCCTGCAGTCACTATATGCAACACAAAACATCTCTGCAAATAGAAAATTGTTTTTTTGTCCCTGTAAGTCTAAGTCTAAATTCTGTTCTGCTGCATTGTGTATAAAATTACCTGTGATTTCCAGGTATTTGTACACCCTGGTATGTCCATCCTTCTGTCTATATTGCTTTGGGCAGAGTTTCTAGTCCAGGAATCCTTAAATAATTTTTCTTTAAATCCAGCCTTTATTTTAATTCATTGTCAATTAGCCTTAAAACCACAAAATAGTTTCTGCAATGTTCTTATATTTAAAGTTCTACATTTGATGTTGAATGGAATATGTTGGTCCAGTATAAAGTCTATGAATCTCTTAACATTCATTTACAGAAAATCGAAATTGATACGTTAATTGCAGCAAGATGTTGGTCTATGACATCTAGTCAATGCTGAAAGGAATTGAAATAAGGTCATTATTGTTCTAAAGTAGAAGGACTTGGTTTCATGTGACCAGTTTTGATTTCTCTTCCAAAGCTTTGTATATATCTCCAGCAGTGAGGTCTGCATCTAAGTGGCCACATTTACTTTAATAGGCCTTTAATAGGCCTGTCCTATGTCATTTAATTACAGAAATCAGTCCTTCATATATTACATTACTGAATGGTAAAGTACAGTACATATCCATCAAAAAAAGAAAGAGAAAGAAAGAAAAGAAATACTTCAAATAGACTAACAATGTGAGTTACGGGGGAGGAAAGGGCCCTGATTCTCTTCATTAGCTGCGGCTAGGAACATAGTGTTTAAAAAGGGAGTTTGTGCACAGTAACTCGTGGGAAGCAAATCATGAGTTATCTTTTGTGGTCGAGGCTTATCTGGGTGCCTGGTGTCTTCCCAAGTGTGTGTGTGTTTTGTTGGCCTTTGAAGTCTGCAATTTCTTATCCTGCCCTGTCCAGTTAATTGCTGCAGCATGGTTTGTGTGGATTTTTATTTACAGTTTATATGTACTTTGTTTTCGGACTGAATTTCCTTCATTTAAAGACTGTTTTTGGGAGAGTTTTTTCTCCAGTCAAAGATAATTGGACATTGAGGGCAAAGTTGGAGGTATTAAAGGGACTTTTCTTGCTTATGTGACTATGTTGGCATTGTGCCACACCCCGGATCATCACACTGGATATGGTTTTAGGTAGAAAAATAGAATCTACAAATAGTATTAGCCTTATAGGAAATCAAGAATGAATATTGAAGCGCAGAAATGTTACAGACTGTCTTTTTTTCAGCAGGTTGAATTCAGCATTTGCTTAGGCTTGGAATACCAGTGGCATGAAAACTTATTAATCAGGACACTGAAATTAGATCACTTGAATTTGTTCCCCTTTTGTACATGTCAGGCAGACTTTTTCTCAGTTTGAGGCACTGATGTACTGATTCAAAAACCTCTTCATTGTCATTATCATGATCACTGAAACATTGTTCCGGAGGTCATCTCATGACATCAAAGATTTATAGCCAATCAATACTGTGTTTAGTTGGCTTGGGTTGCAAATGGGAAAAACAAGTTTCCTTTGAATTCGACCTTTATCAGAAAATGCTACAGCTCGACAATCATGGTAAATGGAGTCAAATTTTGTAACTCTGGAAGCAGTTGTTTTATACCTCCTAATAGCAGTTGTTTTATACCTCTGAAAATAGTTCTGGTTTATAAAAGAGAAGGTCAATTAAAAAAATCCTTAAGTTTCTAGAAGTTGCCTCATCCTTTCCTTTTATATTTCCTTTTCTTGTGGTTGTAGTGGTAGGAATTGACTTATGCCTAATAAATAATTTATAATTGTTTAGAGTCACCTTGGACAATGTAATAAATAAATAAATAACATGTTTTTGATTGCATATATTTGATTGTAATGTGCAACAAATGAAGTTCTAAATGTGTATTTTTTTAAAATTAATCCATCCTAGAACCTGCAAGATAATTTTCAAATTGCTTTCTAAACTGTTCCATAACTTTTATTTATTTATTTTGTCAATGTAATCTTTTTTTGTAGGTTTTAGACATTGTGAAAGTCAGTATTCGCTCTGTCCTGAAGCATATCTGGAGAGTTTCAGATGTGGAATGTTTACATTTGTACCGACTTTTTAACCGTGTGTTTAATCGCCTGCTCTGGAGCCACGGCCAAGGGCTGTGGAACTGTTTCTGTAATTCAGGGTAAGAGTATACACACTCACAAAAGACAGACACAGAAATTGTTTTTCTTGAATAAAAACAAAGCTCCTTCTCTTTTGTGACTGCTGTAGATTTATTTTCCTCATAGAGAAGTGAGTAATAATATTGACATTTAAACTTTCTCAAAAATATTCATTTCTCTGTTTCATATTTTATATTCTGAGTGTTGGAAAGGTTATGGGTGCAGGACTTTTTAATCAAGACAGAATTGCTTATAATCATAGGCATGCTTTTTTGGGAAGTAATGATTTGAATTAAAATTTTTACACGAACACATTCACAGACTTTTTGCTACTTTGATTGCTTGCTCAGCTCTCGTGTTCACTCATCATCTGGTGGTCCATAGGCAACAGTCATCCTGGCAAGAGATGATCAGAGCTGAAGTTGATCAGATCTAGAAGGTAGAAAGCTGCTCTGGAGTCAAAAGCAGAAGTAGCTCCTATCTTCTATATATATAAAAATGAAATACCACTCACACATCATCACAAAATCTCCAAAATTGTAAAGCCTACAAACTTGAAATTTGGCACATATGATCCTCTTGGCTTCTAGGTGCTCACTAAGAAAGGATTTTTCAAAATGACCATAAGAACATTAGTATATCCTATATTATTTTTAACATGCTCTGATGCTAAGGGGTTCTACTCTTCCCCACCTGAAAAGAAATCTGTTCCAAATGCAAAACACAAGCAGAGGGGAGGAGTTTCAGTTTCAGTTTTAGTTTCACAGCAGTAACCAGCTTTAGTACAGAACAGTTGAGCTAAGCCACACCCAGGCTCCTTGCTGTCTCCTTTTTGCTCACACAGCAAATACTGTTTCAGTTTCCAAACAGCCCTCAACTCTCTTACACACTGACAGAATGCTAGCCAGATTAAATACCAATGGATGCTGGTAGGCAGAGGCAGAATTTTTCCCCCCTTCTTTTCCTCCCCAAATACTAAGCCTGACCACATAGTTTTGTACAGAAGCCCTGATATTGAGCTAGTGTCTCCTGAATTACTTTTTGCTCCTTCCAGAGCAAAATGACAATGTTGCTGGATTTCAAGGGCATAGTTGCTGGGAATAAAGCAGAATACAATCCCCATCCTAAAACTCTGTTCTCCTCAAAAATAGTTTTGCCATAGAAACTGACTTGAAATACAAAGGCTGAATTATTAATTTGTATTTTCCTATTTCCCACCAACTGTGGGTGAAACAGTACCAGCTCTTTACTGTAAACTAACAAGGTCATACATTAATTCACTTCCTTTTCTGTAGCTCAATTTCTCACGTAAAGATTTCAGATTGTCATTTGTGGTGGAAAGCATGAGGTCATGTCTGTTTCCATGCCAACAGGAGCTCTTGGGAGACAATATTCAGTAAAAGCACAGAAGCCGTGACTGCCGATCAACTCCAGTGTTGCCAACGAATCGTTGAACTTTGTAAACAGTGCCTGCTAGTGGTTTACAAATACTCGTCTGATGTTAGAGGGACCATCTCTGGAATGAATTCTGATTGGGATGACACCAGGTATGTATGATGCTGATATTTGACGTTTTGTGGTCTGATGTTAAAAACAATGTAGGAATGCAAGGGTGTGATTAGGCTTCCATATTGTTGGATTTTGTGGCAGAATCTGTTGCTAACTAAACTTTAAATTGAAAATTTAATTTAACTTTTAATGTTTCATTCCAGTGTAGTAACTCCAATCCAGCAGTTTACATGTTTTTAAAATGATTCTTATGAGAGCCAGTTTGGTGCAGTGGTTAAGGCATCAGGCTAGAAACTGGGAAGTTGTGAGTTCATTTCTGCCTGCTTAATCACAAAGCCAACTGGGTGAACTTGGGCCAATGTCTTTCTCTCAGCCCTAGGAAGGAGGCAGTGGCAAGCCACTTTGGAAAACCTTGCCCAAGGAAATTACAGGGATTTCTCCAAGGAATCTCCCATTATTGGACACCACTGAATGGAAGGAGTCCCCCCCATTCCTCCCCCCCCCCCCGGATTCTTATATATGTAATTTGTAGCTTCCGATTGCTGCCTATACATTTTAGTGCAGGGACAGTCATTTTCTCCCTTTTGTTTTCTGAGGGGCACCAAGTTGGTGCGTGATAATATAATGAAAATGAAATTCCAGCTCGAATAGATTGGTGTAGCATGGATGAACATCTCTACCAATCCTTTTTGGGTGGTCTTTTTAATAAGTAGGAGAAGAGATCCATTAGAACTTCTCCCAATTTTGAGCTAATTTTTAAAAAGCTGTCACTTGCACTGAATGGAACAGTTTTACAAAGATTTCTTCAACTAGTAATAGTGTTCAGAATAATTTTTCCATCAGCTTCCCAGTTCAGTTTTGAATGTTTTAGAAAGTAGAACACTTTTGGTTCTATGCTGAAGACATCTTGGTTGATTGATCAGCATATGGATATTGATATCTGGGACTCAGTCAAAGAGATGAAAGGTCATACTGAACTTCTGAAAGTTTACAATAAACTTTACAAAATGGATCCTTAGGCTAAAATTTTATTATAATTGTCTAATGCTCAGAAGACAATATCAGCATCACAACCCAAAGTCATTTTTTTATTCTGTTAAATGATTATTTGGGCAAATTTAAGAGCAGCAACAACAATCAAGGGCTTTATCTGCTGTGATTCTGACTTAACTTATAGAATTTGCTGCTATACATTGTAGTAATAGCCATTGGTTTTAATAATCCAGCTGTGGTATACACTTTCATTTATTTCTGGACTGATACTTGGCTATTGCTCATAATGATTGAGAACTTATAGGCCATACCTATCCCAGCTTTATATTGAGTAGTTGAGAATTACAAGACTGTTATGATAAACTTTGAACTCCAAATAACCCATGCTACTTACAAGAAATCAAAAGGATTTTCCCCAAAGCATCGAATGTACCATTATTAGAACTGATTCTAGGCTAGATAGAATATTATTTTTATTCAACAGACTTTCAAAAAGGAGCAAAATTAAGCATAGGTATTATTTTTTTAGAAATATAAACCCAACATAAATTGCCTATAACGGCAGTTGCCAACCGGTAGGCCCACTTGTGGGCTGGGAGAAAAATTTGGTGGGCCGCAGAGAAATCTCACCCCCAGAGCATCCCCCCAAAGCAATTAATCCAGGCTGCGCAGAAACACAAGTGCCTGCGCCACCCACATGGCCCGCAGGAACCCTCCCCCCCCACTCACCTTACCTGACAAACTTGCCTGCTAAATTACTATTTTTCCTTTTTCCGACCATCATCTGTTCTGCTGTGCTGGGAGATTTAAATTAGCTAGGAAGCAGGAAATGGTTGGATTTCTTGCTTTCTAGCTAGTCTTTAGATCTTCGGCTCAGCACAGCCAAACCTCCCTTAGGACTGAAGGTTTGCTTGCAAGCAAATTCAGTGCAGACTCACGGCAAGCAAATTTGAGAGACTGAGCTAGCCGATGGCAGATAGATAGATCACTGAATGATTCTGTGAGCAACTCAATCTGCCTGCTTTGCCTGATTTTGGGTAAAAGTTGCTCTTTTTTTATAAAAAAAATCAATATTTACATGCATGGTGTGTTGTAAGTTAATTTTGTGAGTTTGCTTGCAAGCAAATTTTATATGACAGATTGAGCTAGCCAATGGCAGATAGATAGATCTCTGAATGAATCTGTGATTCTGTGAGCAACTCAATCTGCCTGCCTCCTTTGCCTGATTTTGGGTAACAGTTTCTCTTTTTCTTATAAAAAATTTAATATTTATATAACTATTTATAATATTTACATACAAGCCATGCCCAACCAGTCACATGACCACTAAGCCACACCCAAAAATTAGGCCATGCCCACAGAACCGATTAGTGGTCTCTGGGATCTAAAATTACATGAGTTTGGTGGTCCCTGAGGTTTGAAAGTTTGGCGACTCCTGGCCAAATTCCTGAATTTCCTTACCATAGGACCATAGTAATCAGGATGTGGTACACCTTCAACATAGCCAATATATAGAAATACCCCACAGCTCTGATGCTGCATTACTTCATTCTGAAATAATTTTAGTTGTGCTAAAAGCCTGTGGTAAATCCCCAAAATTCAACATGTTAGTGATCCTGCCTGCCTTATGCTATTATATTGGAAAACACACACACACACACACACACACACACAGAGTAAAGGTTCCCTTCGCACATACCTGCTAGTCATTTCCGGCTTTAAGGGGGCATCCTCATCTCTATTACAAAGCCAAAGAGCCAGCATTGTCCGAAGACGTCTCTGTGGTCATGTCTCAAGCTCAACGTCTTAGCCACTGAGCCATACATTTCCAGATGTTGGTCTCTGCATAACTTTTTTTTTAAAAATATGGTAATAGTCTAATAAAAATGGCAATACTGTATCAGAAAAATCCAGGTTCAAGTTTTTCTCTGACTAAGAATTTTGAGTCAGGTATTTTTTTCCTCAGCTCTTCAGTTTGACAGGCTTATAGTAGATAAAAAGAAGTGAGACACCATGTTAACCCATTTGAACTTCTAGTAGAAAGGCAAGATGTGAGTGTCATGTAATAGACATATGCAAAAGTGTTCTGAATCCAACTCTTTTGAGCCCAAAATCATTCCAGAAATCTCTGAACTCGCCTGTTTAATATACCAGTGTGGGCCGTTAGCCTGTTTAATGTTTAAAAGGGCATTTTAAATTGAACACAGTTCAAATTCGGAATGTTTGTCCTCTTTTTAATATACTAATTCTAATGCACAATAGTTATGCAGTTGCCTTTGTCAGAAAAAAAATGAAGCTTCAGCCTTTTTGACAACTTTGAGAAAGAGGATGATGATTGCTGGCAGGTGTCTGTAGGGCTGAGAACTCTATGATATTGCATAAAATTTGCAGTAAATCTCTACTCCCTTTAAAGATCCACCCTGACTTCTTCTTCTTTCCCTCTTATAACTGGCCTTTCTTGGAAATGCTCCAGTCTTTAATTTCCAGTTCTGGATGTGTAATTTCTTTCCAACAATTAACCATCAGACATTTGTTCATCAGTATTTCCTTTGGAAAGAACTGAAACTGTATACTCTCCAATTCAAAGCGCATATTAAATTATCATCAGCAACCTTCTTCTTGTTTCCTTCAAGGAAAGTACAGAGTCTTCTTAATGCCCTAATCAAATTTGCTTTTCAAATAAGATATGGGAAGATTCAAATCCTTTGAATTCTTTTTTTTTTCTGTCTCCTTTTCCATACACAACATGGTTCCAAAGAAAATTACCACCTCAGGTTGAGTAATTTGAAATAATCAGAACCAGATTTTGATGGGGAAACATTTCCACGATGAACCGTACTTCTGAGAAGCAACATAATTCAGGGCCAACATCTTCAGTTAAGAAGACCTTAGTAGCAAGGCTGGAAACAATCTTTGCCTGAGAAGCTAGAGAGCTGTTATAAGGTAGGGTTGTAGTCCAATATGTCTGGAAGGCACTATTTATTTATTTGTTTAGATTTAATAGGTCTACCTTTTCTCTAGGAGTTGTGAGTAGCTACACAGAATCTCCCTTTATTTTATCCTCACAATAGCAATTCCAACCAAGTAGGTTGAAACTCCCAGGGAGTTTCCATGGCTGAGAGTAAACTTGAACCTGGATCTTTCTGGTTCTCATGACACACTGCACTTGCTTTCACGTCATACTGACTTGCCACATCAGAGAAAGTTGGGTTATACATAAAATGCTTTAACATCTTGACTCTTGAAACAAAGACTCTTGAAACATCTGTGACAAGCTGTAGAGAGCATTTAAAGCTTAGGAAGATTTTTTCAAAATGCTGCTCCTTATATTACAAGTTGTCCTCACTTAATGACTGCAGTTGGGACCAGCAACTCTGTTCTAAGCAATATGGTTGTTAAGTGAAACATTACATGACCACGCCAAACTTATCACATCAATTCCACAGCAAATCATCCACAATCATGAAGTGCAACACCCAGTGACCACAAATGGCAACTTATTGCTGGCTTCTCCATTGGTGTTGCTTGTTGGAAGCTGGATGTGAAGTTGGCCAATGGCAGTCATGTAATTGCGGAACATTGCAACACTCAGAAGTTCGAGGACCAGCCATAAAGCTACTTTTTCAGCACTGTTGTAACTTTGAACAGTTATTTTAAAAGGCAGTCATTAATTAAGAAGTACCTATAATTATAATTTTTAATCAGGGATATAGTTAATGCATCATAACAATTGCTATGCTCAGATGATTGCCTTTTGGGAAAAAAAATAGTATAGATTTTTTCTCTGCAATGCAGTTATTATCTTTTTCTATTTTATTCTTCTATCTTGTCTAAACTGAAAGTAATTTAATAAAGAAGACTTCAAATCCTTTTCTCAGGAATCGTCCTCTAACTTTCCTGGCTGGATACATGTTTTCTAGGACAGCCTTTCCCCCCTACTCCTTAATTAGTCCAATTGAAATCCATTTTTATTTATTTACAGGATTTAAATTGGCGTCTATTTCATACAAAGATTCTAGGCAGTTCACAACAACCCATAATTAAAAGCATACATTTCCTCCCAGGTGCCAGATTGGACAACTTCACAGTAACCCCCACTTCTAGCCCGGTGCTTGGGGGAACAACCGGGCCTTCGCATATCCCAGAAGGCTGAAAAGGTAGCAATTCCTCTGAACTCTGGTGGGAAGTGTTCCAGAGTATTGGGGCAGCCACTGAGAAGGCATGCCTCTGAGATTTTCATCCGATGGCAACATTTAAGGGAGAAGACCTGGAACTTCCCCCCAATCTAATCTAGGCAGAAATCCTTAGAGAGAGTGGTGGTCCTACAGGTAATCTGGCTCTGTGTCATGTAGGGTTTTAATCACACTAGCACTACACCCAGAAAGCAATTGAAAACCAGCACAATTCAGTGGTGTTACTTGGGTATACCATAGGGTGGGGGTCCCCAACCCCGGTCTGTGGACCAGTATCGGGTCACGGCATGCCAGAAACTGGGCCACGCAAACAAGTGAAGAAGCCTCATCAGGCAGCTTGCAAACCACGCCTCCTTCGATCCACAGAAAATCCTCTTTCCACGGAACTGGTCCCTGGTGTCCAAAAGTTGTGGGGGGGTGGTGGTGGCGGCACTGAATGCTGTTGCATTTGGCATCAGTTGCAACTTTTGATGGTCTTCAAGCCCCATGTAGAGTACATTGCAATAATCCAAACAGGAGTTGACTGTTTAGATGGATAACTGTGAACAAAGGCTTTCTATTTGGACTATTCCAATGCATTTGACACATTAGCAAAGGCAAACTTAATTTTGCAAATGATTATTCTTTATTTAGAAGAAATCAATAGCTGCAGCTTCTGGGCAGAACCTGTAGAGTAATGCATTACAAGTAGTCCTTGACTTAAAGCCATTGTTGGGCCTGAAACTTGTGCTCTAAAGCAAAGCAGTCATTAAGTGAGTTGTGCAAAAATTTTTTGTTTTTTGTTGTGTTTGTTAAGTGAATCACTATGGTTGTTAAGTGAATCATGCAGCGGTCAAACAATTTCAGCTTCCCTATTGACTTTGCTTATTGGAAGCCAGCTAGGAAAGTTGCAAAAGGTCATCATGAGATCCCTAGATGGTGCAACCCATATAAATACATGCCCATTGACAAGTGCCTTGATCACATGACTCTGTGGATGTGCAGCAGTCGTAGGTGCGCAACTCAGTTGTAAGTGTGAGGACTGGATAATTTCCAGCATCTTCATAACTAAGATGGTCACTAAAATGGTGTTAAGTTGAGGACTAACTATACATATATTTAATAGATGCTTCTTTGAAGGGGCAGAACATATATGGAATAGTAAGGTAAGATAAGGAGTTCCTGTGGATTTTACTTCATTAGTTGTTGCCAACTATAGGTGGTAATGCTCTGTTTCAAGGACATTGAGCTAACACTGTCCAAAGACACTTCTGTGGTCATGTGGCCAGCATGATGTCATGGTTTGCTGTTACCTTCCTACCGAAGTGGTACCTATTTATCTACCCACATTTCGAACTGCTAGGTTGGCAGGAGTTACGATAAGGACGGGAACTCACTCCATTGTGTGGTGCTTGGGTCTCAAACCTGGGCTGCAAACTTTCCAACCGACAAACCTTGTGTCTTAACCACTGAGCCACTGTGCGGCATACATAGAATAGTATCTATATGGAATTAATTCTTCTCAACTGAATGGAAGTTTAATCTGTCATTGAGCCAGTGATTTTTTAATTTTATTTTAAAAGTGCTGAAGTGGAGAATATATTTAGCACTCTTGGTTTGTTAATTTAGAAGCATGAAGGCTTTAAGGAGGCATTTCTAATAACTTTATTAATAATCTTTGATTTCTGTAAGTTACATATATTTGCTTAGTAGAGAGTGTTTTAAAGACTCTAGAATTCTTTAAAGCAATAGCTGACAATGTCCCGTTCTTTGCTATAACTGTGCATTGGATACTCAGTCACTTGTGTCATGTAACTTAAAGCCAAATGTAAAAAGCATTTGGCAGAACAGTGAGTTGCTCCAAAATAAGCAAAACAAAACAAACAACACATAGCTAATATTTTATCTTTGTTCATTGATGATCTAACATTAATCTACTTTGACCAAAAATCTTTCATGCTTTTCATGATTTACATTGCAGAGAATTATTTGAGTATAGCTTGCATATTCACATTAAATCCTGTAAATGCCACTTACACAGTTGACTTAACTGCTATTTCCTGTCAAAATGTCCCGGAATTTCTCCTCTTCATTTCTGAGTGATAAAATGCCATAGTAAAGACTTTTATCACTATAAGAAGTGTCTTTAAAATACTCCACTCCTTCTCCCTCTCTTCCCTTGCCCTTCACAAAAAGCTGCTTTCCCCACTGCTTTATTTATTTAATTAATTAATTAATTTCCCCCCTGAACCTTCAAAACTTGTAATTAACGTATCCTTTCTACTGTGAACATATTTAATGATCTTTGTGTGCAACCTTAGGGCATGAATTCTGCCATTTTACACACTTCATTGGATTTGATCCGGGAGGAAAGGAACCTGAAATATAGGCACCGTTCCGCTAAAATAGGTCTTTGTTTGCAGCTCTTTCACGGAAAGCCTTTCATTACTACAACCTGGCTTTAGCATATGCTCTCATGGCATTTAATCATTGTGACTCTTACAGCACAGTGCTTAGAATTCATCATCACATGATGTAACATTTTCTAAATAGTGTGCTCTATTATGTGCACTAGTTCTAGCATAATCCATTACTTGTAACGTAGCTTCCACTTAGGGTAGGTGTTATTTTTATACATTTTTAAAGCACCTAATATCTGCAAGTAATTATATAGCGTCAGTAATGGAAAATAAATTAAAGGGCAATTATTAGACAATTTATGATGATTATTTCTAGATTTTTATTCAAGTTCTGTTTCTGCTGGTGTTGCCAGCGATTTAAGTATATAAATCAGAGAGGCACTGATGAATGGTGAATTAGCGATTTGCTAAAATCATGATAATGAGGTGGTGGCTGTATCACAATTTCATTAAGTAATGATATGGTTAGTCTAATACAGCAAAATTTGGTATTGATGTTTTGAGGTCAGAGTTTATTCAGGCAATAATATATTCACAAAGCAATACGAAATGATTTACCTCTTAATTCTATGTCCTCCCTCACACTGACCCTGTCATAATTTGGGATAAGCAGCATAAAGACCACACCGAATATACTTGTCCTTTTAAAAGAAATATGAGGAACAATAGAATAGAAAAGTTGTTGAGGTTGGAAGGCTTTTATTCTTAAATGGCTCGTGTTTTACTTGCTTGTAAATCTTAAAAGTTTTAGAGGCATGTGATGGATGGGAAAAAGAAGTATTATGATTAGATGTTTCCAGTAAGTGTGTATGTAAATGGTAGTACCACACTGAATACATGAAGCGTGATGATAATGTGCTAAGCATTACAAATATATATTTTCCACAGAAATCATAATTTCTGGCCTGAGCACCAGGGAGAAACATGAATCCCAGATAATATATGGAGATAATATATCTGAATTCATTTCAGAGAAAAAGGATTGTTTGATGTATTTTCAAATATTATATTTCTTTATCAAATTTTAATGTTGAAACTACCCAATTTGGGAAGCATTTCCAAAGTACATAATTTATTTAAAGGGCAATATTTTTTAACTGAGTAAGCATGATGGGAGTAGATTGTAAGGGTGATACCGAAATATAATTTTATCATATTTTATATATTAAATTATTGCATTTTAATCCAATTTCATTTTAAGTCATATTTTATTCCAATTTCATTTTAAACAGTTTTTTATCAGATTTTAGTAATAATTTGTGTTTGGAACTCTGCTCTTTGATATGGTCCAAAGGCTAATCAATAAAGTAAACTGACTGACTGACTATTATACTGATACTTGATTGGCCATATTATGATTGAATCGCATAAGTGTATGCCCCTCTTGTAGATTATTTATTAATGAATACTTGTTTAGTTGAATTGAAGACATCTGTTAAATTCTTTTGCCTTCATCTCTTAAACCCCTTTCTAGGTATTTACTACCAGGACCGTTGCAATTCATCATGAAACCCTCCACCGGTTTTGGGTGTAGCTCATCTGGAATGACTCGCTCGGTTTTGTTTACATCTAAATATGACCATTCCTGAAACTAAAAGGAACGTTATATTAATGGGCAATTGGCTTTATTTTTCTCCTCAAGTACAAATGTGTGATGGAACTGAACATAGATATTGTTATATATTTATTACCATATATAAGATGTAGCTCAAAAATCTGCTGTAAACACATAACATTTCTCAGAAATATAATAAACCTTATTAAACTGTTTACAGAGGTACGTGAATGTCCACATTTGCTAGGTGACTAAATAAATTTGTACTAAAAGGATACCTTTGCTGCAGAGGCACAGAGGGCACAATCCTATACTGGAGATCTCTCAGTTGAGGGGCTGTAGACTTTAGTGGAAGCTCTGCCATCTGGTGAAATACCAGTTATGTTGCAATATTAACTCTTGTGCTATAGAGCTCTCTGCAGGCAGAGGTGTTCTCTTAATGAAGATACCTTTACAGAAAGGGTAGAGCGTAGCAGAAATAGGAGTTGAACAGAGGAGAACCAACTTTGGTCACATCCCATACTACTACAATCTGTGACCCTGTTCCCACAGAAGGTGCGGTTTTTCTCTAGGTCCAGATCTGTTATGTCCTCTCCCGCTGAATTTAATGGGAGTGGGGGAAATCCATGAGTGCATCAGTTGTCTTGCCTATATTGCTTATTTCTGGGACATATTGTGGCTCACAACCCAATTATAGCAAATTATCAGTGTGTTATTAAGCCACAATCAATAGGTTAATCACCGATCTGATGAAAGAATGCGTAACTTGGGGTCTATATTTGATCTCACGTTGCACACATTTCAGAGGGCAGAATCCTGAATGTTGGGGAACAAGAAGAAAGGAGCATTATGTAGAAGCAGCCCTTTATGAAATACTCATAAAGCAGATTGCCCACATTTCTCTTCCTCAAATCCTAACTGGCATTTTGCTTTGAGACATTAAACAGACTATCAAACAATCAACTTTGTCTCTGTGATGAGATGGCAAGGCAGAGTCCTTCATTCAGAGAAGTAAAGGAGGAAAAAAAACCTAGACTACAAACTATAATTCTGTGGTTCATTCCCCATTTACCCCAGGTAAAACGGGGGCAAGGAATGGGAAGGACTGGTTGGCTGCCAGATTACTAAAAGGGATATTTCAAGGCTCCACAGCAATACAATGAATGGGAATACTGCATTGATAGCCAAAAAAATTGGGAACATCTCCACAGAGAAGCCAATGTCTCAAGGAAAAACCCACAGATCCCAAACAAGGGATTTAAAAGAAGGGAAAGTATAAGAAAAAAGTTATGAGAATGTGGCCAGGGTTCTTTGAATGTCCTAACCCTAATTTATACTCATCCACATTATAGGTCAATGGACAACTTACAGGGACTAGTCTACTGGTCAAATGTCTCCAAGTCTCCATTCTCAGCATCATCTGAGTATAGGATTGCTTTGCTCAACAAAAATGACCTTGCAGGTCCTGTTACAATTTTAACTGATTTTATAGGCAGAATGTCTTTAGATTTGAACTATTTATGTAAAGCTTACTGTTTTTTGCCCCCCTTCTCTTGTAGGGAGCAATATGCCATTAGGATTAGAAGATAAGGCTTAGGGGAATAAAGATGGTAAACTCCTAAATATGTTGTTTCTGTTTCACAGTTAAAGACACTTGTATAAACGCCGAAACCTAATGTACCTATTTTTAACTGAAGCGAAGGATAAGAAATGTGCAATTTTTATTTTTCAGTAAGGGCATGCTGAGACCTCTTAGTTAAGTGAAGTCAATCCTCTGGGTAAATTATTCAAGACCATCCGTTCTGATCCATAGCTTCTAGCTGGAGCGTTGTAATATTATTACTACTAATAAAAAACGGGCAGTAAGCATTTGTATTGGCTCTTTTATTTGTGTGTGTGTGTGCATGTGTTCATGTGTATGTGTGCTTATATGTTGAGCTGCTTGCTTTCTTCAAGAAGATAATTTAGTTTCCAAGAATAAGTACTTACTTTCTACCCTGTGATTGACAGTACAAATATCATTTTAAAATCCTTAGGATACTATCATATCCCTTTCAAATATTATATAATACACGTTTGTAATAAGATACACTTCTGAGTGATCCAGTGGGTCCCAGGGACCATAAACAATATTCTGTGGATTTTAATGGGAAGCGTTCATTTCTCAGAAGGAAGGGGAAAAGTGTGCCACTGCCAAAGTAACCGTTACACTACCAAATAACTTTATTAATCCAAGTTAACCTGCTTTTCTTCAAAAGCATTCTCAAAAAGAGCAAATCCAAAGTCGTAAGTGGAACGGAGAGAGCCCCAATGGCTTCCTGCATTTGGGATGTCATCCAGTTTTAACTGCAATAGTGGGATAGTGACAGATGGATTATTTATCACTAGCACAATGAAGGCAGAAAGTTTATTCGCCACTTGCCTGAATATGTGAAAACTAGAAAACAAGTAATAAGGGCAGCTATACACTGTATTTTTCCATGTATGACATGATACTTTTTCTCTAAAATATTTACCTAAAAATGAAGGGGCTTCTTATACATGGGGGGCTGGGAGAACTGCAGTTGCAAAACTGCCGATACCTTATCTCTGCAAACTACCTCACAAGGTAGTTGTGAAACTTCCAATTGCAGAGACAAGCTAGTTACATGATTGGTTTCCTCCAATCATGTAACTGAAGTCAGCTGATGCTGTGGAGAACGTGAAGCTAGTGGCCAGATGTGACAGGGAGCGTAATGTTGGAATGTTCTGAGCCCATAAAAATGTCAGGAAAAAAAAAAAAAAACCAGTACCAGTAAGCAAATGTCTTACTCTGCTAAATAAATGTCTTCTATTTAATGTTTAAAATATTGATTTCTGAATTTGGGTAAGAAAAGGGGAGTGTCTTATACATGAAAAACTATGGTAATTTTCCTGGAGGCTTGGAGGTCAGAATGGATAGAATCAAATGAATATGCCAGCAGTTTTCTACTCAGTTTGAAGCATTTCCATGTTTAGTTAAAGGCAGTCTAGTCAGCTTAAATATTTCCTGTCCTCGTCCTTTGTGTGTGTGTGCAAACCATTGTCTGGATAAAAAGCAGCTCCTCAATAAGAATTTTGAGGGTCCTGCTTCCTGTTTTATGTACAATATACGTCCATAAAATAAAAAATGAGAGTTTGCTCTATTCATGTTAAAATTCTCAAAAGAAAAAAGAAGAAAGAAAAGCTGTTTTGAGATGGATTCAATGTAATACATTAAAAAAAGAAGGTAAAGGCTGAAAAATTGAAGAGTCAAAATTAAATGCACAACTAAATATGTCGCCTACAAATGCTACTTGGGAAGCAATAGAAACTTTCACAGATGAAGTAGCACATTCCCATGACAATACATAGTATTGTCAAACTTTTAAGACAAGTGCTGTAACAGTTATGAATATTTAGGAATCTAAAGTGTATGCTCAGCGATTTTGGCATCAAATGATATCTTTAAAAAGGAAGGAAGAGCTAAATAAATCTATTAATTCTGGAACCATTGTAAACAAACTATAAAATCCTACAGTTGAGTACACTCTGGATATTTTAATTGGTTTACTTATTAATGGACTAATGTTTTAAGATAAGAGGTCTAAGAAATTTTGGGACTTATAGCTGGGGTTTTAAGTGGCAAATCAGGAAAAGGCCTTGGGCTAAGACCTCCAGATTTGGGTTGCAAAAAAGCTGGAAACCACTAGGTGGCAGCAGAGAGAGATTTTTGTAGCTTGCTCCTTCCTTTTGGGTACCATGAGATTTTTATAGTCTGGATCTGTGACCATATTCTGTGGGTTGTTCCAGAAGGCATAGGGGACACAGCTGCCATTTTATTAACACTCATTACCTTTTCCCTACTAACAATTGTCAAGAAGATACCCTTGAAACAACTAATTCTAGCATTGGGTTTCAGGGCAATAGAAGAGAATATCTGTAGCACAGGATTGTAGAGTCTTTGGTGAAGGTATGGTTAAAGCCACTTTGTTTCCAATCCCTAAAGGGTTCTCTTTCAGTACTGGGTTGCAAATAATGAGAATATGCTTGAAATGTCAGCCTCATATGTAATTAACACATACCCTGACAGGTTCTTGCATGTGATAGATTAAGAGAGGGAATGCTGATTTCAATTATTCAGTTACACATAAAGTAATAAAACACAGAAAAATCATACCACAGCAGTCCTGTGTTGCACAAATCATTGTCGTTGCTCTTGAATGGTACAAATGCTTGCCTTCCAATTAAACATGCAGGCAAATGTGATCTATTTCTTATTGACACACATCTTCTCTAAGACCCTATAAGGGCATAAAGGGATAGTTTTGCATGTCATTAAAGTCAATAAAATTGAATAGTTTTTTGAGCGTGCTGGTTACAAGGTAGTCTCTTTCCAAAGGCTGCTTACATATTTTTCATCGTGTATTCTACATAATGACAACACCAGAAGTCTTAATTTAATGAAAGATTATGTTATCAGCATTTTTTTTTATGTTATGATTATGTTATCAGCATTTTTCAACATTCAATATGGCAGATAAAATAGTAACTGGAAATATACTAGCAGCCCATTCTGTAGTGCTATAAGTCCTTTAGTAATAGGGATTTCACATATCTTAGGAATTATTTAAAGCCTGTTTTTAACTGGGAAACAGGAACACACTTTTCATATCAATCTGAGTTTATTGATGGATTGTTGTAATGACGAGGCAGTCGAGTTGTTTGATCATGAACAACTGAATCATGATGATCTTTATTGGAGTATAGTCTTGTATTTGTATACATTTTTAGTTACCGTATATACTCGAGTATGAGTCGACCCGAATATAAGCCGAGGCACCCAATTTAACCACAAAAAATGGGAAAACTTATTGACTCGAGTATAAGCCGAGGGTGGGAAATGCAGCAGCTACTGGTAAATTTCAAAAATAAAAATAGATACCAATAAAAACTTTCACTAGGACAGTTGAGAATAAGTGATGTTCACAATTTCCTCCTTGAAAGAGACCAGTAAATAGGGAACAAGAAGATGAAGAAAAAGAAGTGTGTTTTTTCACACTTTTCACACTGCAGTGAACAAAAATGGCATCATAGGAACAGGCTTATTCTCAGTCCAAAGATTTGTTTCTGATTTCTTCCCTGATTTAAGGGAAATTTGGGAAACAATCTCACTATCATGAAAGGTTTAATTGATTCACTAACCCAAAAGATGATGATGATGACAGTGGGAGGCAGGAGTCACTCTCTCCCTTGCAAGAAAAAAGCAAGAGCTGTTCTTATGATCTCTCCCTCTCTCTCTCTCTCTCCCCGTAATACAGTCAAGCTCTTTCCAGCACGCGCGATCTGCCTTCACCACTTTGCACCTTGCAAATGCAAAATCCTGGGGTTTTTGCATTTGCAAGGTGCAAAGCGGCGGGGGCGGATCCCGCGTCTTGACTGTATTACGGGGAGAGAGAGAGAGAGGGAGAGATCATAAGAACGGCTCTTGCTTTTTTCTTGCAAGGGAGAGAGTGACTCCTGCCTCCCACTGTCATCAACATCTTCTTCTTTTGGGTTAGTGAATCAATTAATTTGGGAAATGATCTCACTATCAGAAAACAACGCGAGCCGCCACCACCACCTCCTCCTCCTCCCCCTCCTCCCGAGTGGACTGAAAGCAGCTGGAGCTGAGGAAACGAAGCTGAGTGGAGCGACCTCGGCTCGTGTTGTTTTCTCAGCCTAGAGCTCAGAAAACAACGCGAGCCGCTACCACCACCTCCTCCCCCTCCTCCCGAGTGGACTGAAAGCAGCTGGAGCTGAGGAAATGAAGCTGAGTGGAGCCGAAGCGACCTCGGCTCGCGTTGTTTTCTCAGTCTAGAGAAAGGGGAAGGGGGCTCATGTGGACCAAGGGTGAGTCTCCCCCTCAGTTTCCCCTGAAGGATCTTCCGTCACTTTTGCCTTCTCCCTACATCTTCCCTCTGTTAAAATCCCCCCCCCCACACACTTATTTTCGGTCGGATAGATTTCGTGTCTGAGCATTCTCACATGGCGGTGGGTCTTCCCCCCCCTAAAAACAGTTAAAAAAAGAAAAAACAATATATCCTCAAGCAAGAACTTTTCTGCTTCCGATTACCCCCATGCTTAAAAGTTGCAAAGGAAACACGGAAGCAGGGAAGCGGCTGCCCAGCTTCGGAGCTCCACACCATTTTTTTTTCAGAGGGGAATCTGACTCGAGTATAAGCCGAGGGGGTTTTTTCCAGCACAAAAAATGTGCTGAAAAACTCGGCTTATACTCGAGTATATACGGTATCCTCCATCATTGGTTAACTTTGGTTACTGCTTAACTTTTGTTATTGTTTAGTGCAGTAATCCATACAATTAATTATCTCTAGTTAAAGTCTAACGTATGTTCACTTCCCCTCTCTAATCCTCCTTTATCCATAGATTAGTGACTTTGTTTGCTTGAGTTGTATTTGCTTGGAAACATTCTTTATCTGAGGTTTGCCATCTGAGATTGGAACATTCCTGCAATTACAACTCTACAATGGATGTCATGGATTGCAATAATTAGAGCCAGAAACTTTCAGTGTTGGAAGCAAATGGGTCTCCTGTAGAGTATGTCTTCAACTTCCATAATGCAACATTCTGGCACTGAAGTAATTTCAAGATGTAGGATGACAACTTAATTTTCCTGGACAAAACAAGCTAATCAGATGTCCTTTTGGCTGGAACCTTGATTAAGCAGTATGTTTGTTGGGATGACCTGATTCTATACATTTCTATCTTTGATTATAATTCATAATTTCTCACTTTCAATTATTTTCTGTGGCTCCTGACAGTGGCCTTAACATTTGTTGAATATTCTCTGAAGAACTTATAGACCTGTTCAAATTGTAATGTCAGCCCTGGAAGCCATAGTTGTATTAGCCATATATTTTCTTAGAGGCTTCGAGGCTGCCACAATTAGTGTCTGGAAATTTGGGATGGGGGAATTCTTAGTGAGTAGTAGATTAGATTCAACAACATTCTTCTCAAAAGTCAAGGACGAGTCATCTTGCACCTGGATGGGAATGGGTGAAGGTTTGTCTTTGGAGAGAACAATGTTTGATTGGGCCATGTGATGGGCTGATGGATGCAGGGGATGCATCTTTGATTTTCACTTGGGAAAGGGAAAACCCAGAAGTTTCAGATTTGGGTTTTCCTAGATGTGCCAAAATGAATTCTTCAATACATTCTTACTTGGATGGACTTTGTCTCTGAGTACTGAATGGAGTTGGGGAGTTTCTTTGGAACTGTGACATGTAATGCATTTTGGATCATCCCACAGTGCAGTCTTAATCTACCTGAAATCATTAACTAGACCATTCATTAGGAACAAAAATGAGATTGGAACATCTGCAAACAAAGCAGTTCAATTTCCACATTTAAAATGTCTAGAGTTACTTTCCCTGACATGAAGCCCTTCATATTATGAGCTGTGGTGGCACAGTGAGTTGAATGAAGTAATTCTGCCTACTGTCAGCAGTTTGATTCTCACCGTCTCAAGATTGATTCAGCCTTCCACCCTTCTGAGGTCGGTAAAATAGAATTCAGATTGTTGGGGGAAATATGCTGACTATGTAAATTGCTTAGAGAAGGCTGTAAAGCACCGTGAAGCAGTATATAAGTCTAAGTGCTATTGCTATTGCTATATTTATTTGGCTGTAATTTCTGCCTTCACCAAACAATAGCTGATAAAGGATAGTCTAACATTTTGAGAATGTTTTAAGTTAGAGATGATGTTCTATCACAAACGTTCTCCAAAAACATGGCAGCCATTTGTTAAGACCCTTCCTTCTTTCCTCCCTCCCTCAATTTTTCCTCCCTGCTTGCAATTCAGTTAGAGCCCTAGATCTCATTTTAATACAAATAGTTCATTTCACTCAAAACATGTTGCCACTTGTCTTTTCAAAGAAACATGCCTTACCCTTCCTTTTTAACAAAATAAGCATTTACTTCCATTTGCCTTGGATGCAACCACTTTAAACAGCTTAGGTCTCATGTGGTTAAGAATGCATATCACAAAATATGTTCCAAAGCATCCAACTTGTTTCTGAACAAATCTTTGCAGCCACATTTACTGAAATTGTTATCTTCCCTATAAGGTATCTACACTTTTATGAGATAATTCTAAAGACGAAAGCAATAAATTACCTCTGAAGTTGCCATTACATGATGTTGCTCTCCGAACAGCTTTGGTGAATCTGTGAAAATTATTGGTAGCTAACTTCATGAAATCCTGCTTCATCAGAAGTGTTGAATGGGTTTAAAGCTGCCATGTAAAGCTAGCAGCTGTTATGAAAACTGTTGTGATGGTTGCAGTGAAGCATGCCTTGAATCAAGCATAGTTAGGTCCTGCAGAATCATTGTAATGCTAACACCAAGCAGTTGGCAATGTTTAGGAAAAGATGGATTTAACAAGATAAAAGTAGAGAGGAAATACACGTCACATGCCTGCTAGAGGCAGTGATAATTTCAATATTGCTTCTTGGTAGCAAAGAAAATACTAATCTCATTAGGTGGTGGTAAAATAAAGCAGAGAAATTCCTGGCTGTGGAAGTGTTATTGAGCTTCAGGATGTATAACCTTTCAGAACCCATTTCTGCAGCCCAAGTCTCAAATCCAGTCATATTTATGATGATGGTCATCAAAAATCAGCATATCACAGAAATAAAGCTAGAAAGCTGAAATTAATAAAATGAAATAAATAAAAATGAGTGCAGGCGGCAACATTTCTCAGGTTGGCACTAATTGTTGCTACATTTTCATTGCAGTCCGGTTGAATTTGTTTACTTAGTTGTTGATTGCATAGTTGAAATCTGAAAGAAGGTTAATGAAATACCACAAGGTCTTTCCTGGGAGGTTGGGAAGCAGGCGTAGTGTGTAATCTTTCAGCAAATCCCTATAAAAACTGCAGCGAATACTTTCCATACTGGAAGGCTTCTATTTCTCTAAGGCTAGAGGGGCAAGTGTGTGAGTGGAGTTTTGGTGAACCTACCCTGTGGTATTGCAGATGGAAGCCCACTGTGGCTTAAAAATTGCTATGTTTAAGGACTGAGCTGCAGTTCTCCTTCTGGTCCGCTGACTGCGCAGGAGCGTCGACCGCTCCCATTGGCTGATGCCGTTTGACAGCCGGCTATAAAAGGGAGCTGTCAAACGGCATCAGCTGTCGCCGCCAGCTGGCTGTCAGATTGCCATCGGCAGCCGCGGCGACCCTTTATTCGTTGAATAAAGTTTGTTAACCGTTTCCCTGGCTCCGTCTCTCTCTGTACCGCCGCTCTACAACACTGGCGACGAGGATGGGATACAGCAAGATGACCAGGCGAAACAACTGAGCCGAAGTCACTACAAAAAGAGCTGAAGCTGCCAAGGGCTGTTTTGAAGTCACCACCGCCGGCGCTCTCCTAGAAAAAAAAAAAAGAGCGCGAACTTTAAAGCTCCACAGCTGAGGAGCCAAGCGCCGCTGACAGGCACAACCAGAAACGTTTTTTTAAAAGCGATACCTCTTAAATTTCCTCACCTAAGGAAACTGACTCTGCCACTCCGATGGCATCAACTCCGACATTCTCACAATTCCAGCCGGGAGCAGAGACTTGGGAATCTTACGTGAATAGATTCGAATGTTTTTTAGATGCGATTGATTTGTCTGAGGCTACAGACCTGAGGAAAAGGTCTTATTTTTTAAGTTTCTGTGGGGCTACCGTCTTTGACACAGCCTCTGCTCCAGTGTCCCCTCGAGCCATCAAGGCTATCCCCTGGGATGAGTTGAAGGAGATCTTATCAAACCACTATTCCCCCAGGCCCTCTCAAATAGCTAGGAGGCTAGCTTTTAGAAGAAGGGTTCAAGCTGAAGGGGAAACTGTGACTCAGTATATGGCAGCATTAAGATCAGCTGCCTTACACTGTGGGTTTAGGGACCACCTCGAGGACATGCTACTGGACCAAATTGTGGGAGGAGTCAGGGACCTAAAACTGCAGAGAAGGTTGTTGGCAAAAAAAGATTTGATCTTAGCCCTAGCTGTTGAGGAAGCTCAGGCTGCTGAGTTATCAGAACTATCTGCAGCTGAGCTCCAAGGAAGCAGCTCTAAACAAGGTCAGGTTACAATTCATTATGATGAAACCTCCCAAGAAGAGGAAGAGGAAACATCAGAGGTAAATCACCTCACTCGCCCCAGAGCACCTTTGGGTCCACCCAAAAAAACCAATGCCCAGACCAGCAAACAACAACTTCAGTGTATGAGCTGCGGGGGCAACCACCTCAGGTCAACTTGCAGGTTCAGAAACTTTATTTGTCTGAACTGCCAGAAGAGAGGGCACATAGCCAGGGTCTGCCAAGCCGAACAGACCCATTCTCAGAGACCTCAAGTTTTTGCCCCCTCCCAAAGGCAAGTGGAAAATTGCTACACATGTTGTCACGCGGGCGATAGCACCAGTAATTCTAACAAAATAAGCATTTCTCTTTTCATAGAAGGTAAACCCTGCCGGATGGAGGTAGACACTGGGTCAGCACTCTCCATCATATCGTGGACCACCTTGAAGAAGATACTGCCTTCGCTCTCAAAGAAGAAGCTGATCAACTGCCACCTGACTCTTCGGGACTACCAGGGGAAGACCATCCCAGTCCTGGGTAAGGGAAACTTCCTCATTCAATTCCAAAACTTTAGAGGTCACTTGCCACTGGTAGTTGTAAATGGTGCCCTACCTAGCTTGCTAGGACTAGATTGGTTTCCTGCCCTAGGCCTTAACATCACAGGTATTCACTCTGTAGTAAATTCTGAAGTTGATGCCCTTTTTTAAGGACTACTCAGACGTTTTCAGCAGTGAGCTAGGGTGTTATACAGGCACCCCCATATCTTTCGATGTGGGTCCACAAGCCACCCCAATCCGTTGAAAACCTCGAAGGGTTCCCTTTGCCATTAGGCCCAAATTAGACGCTGAATTAGACAAGCTCATCAGCCAAGGAATTTTGGAACAGGTAGATTTTGCCAAGTGGGAAACCCCCATAGTGACCCCCCTAAAAAAGGATGGCAGTGTGAGAATTTGCGCTGACTATAAGACGTCCCTCAACCGTTTCCTCCAAATTAGCGCATACCCAGTACCTGTAATCCAACACCTGCTCCACTCGTTTGGGCCAGGTACAATTTTTGCCAAATTGGACATGTCCCAGGCATACCAACAATTTCCTGTGGACCAACACACTGCTGACCTACAAACCATAGTTACACACAGGGGTGCCTTCAGATGTAAACGTTTACAGTTTGGAGTCAGTGTAGCCCCTGGCATTTTCCAATCAATCATGGAGAGAATCCTCCAGGGCCTACCTGGGGTGGTCCCATACTTTGATGACATTTTAGTCTCTGCCACCAACAAAACACAATTGCTACTCAGAGTGAGGTCTGTCCTTGATAGGTTTTGGCTAAATGGGCTCAAATTGAAAAAAGATAAATGCACCATTGCTACCAGTCAAGTAGACTTCCTTGGTTATCGAATTGATTCCTCAGGGATTCACCCCATTGAAAGTAAAGTTAGAGCCATTCACGAGGCACCCACTCCCTCTAACAAAACCGAATTACAGGCCTTTTTGGGGCTCCTAAATTTTTATGCATCTTTCCTGCCTCACAAGGCCTCTGTAGCTGAACCCTTACATAGGCTCCTAGATAAGAAGGCCCCATGGCACTGGGGACAGAAAGAAGCCAATGCTTTCCAGGCAGTAAAGTCTCTTTTGACTTCAGATGCTGTGTTAGTTCAATTTAACAAGGATTTGCCCCTAGTTTTGGCTTCTGATGCCTCACCTTTTGGTATAGGAGCAGTATTAAGCCACAGACTTTCAAATGGATCTGAGGCACCTATTGCCTTCTTTTCAAGGACATTCTCTGCTGCAGAGAGAAACTATAGTCAGATCGATAAGGAGGCCTTAGCAGCTGTTGCTGCTGTAAAAAAATTCCACGAGTTTCTCTATGGCAATTCTTTTGAACTAGTAACAGATCATAAACCTCTCTTGGGACTGTTAGCTGGTGACAAACAAACCCCACAGATACTCTCCCCGAGAATGACCAGATGGACTCTATTTCTGGCCGCTTACTCGTACACTTTGGTACATCGCCCTGGAATAAACCTGAGCCACGCAGATGCTCTCAGCAGATGCCCCCTGCCAACACCAGTCAGGGACCCAGCTCCCATCCACGCAATCTTCGACTGCAATGAACTTGACCTACTAGTCTCAGCTGGGGATATTGCTGCACACTCCAAAAAAGATTCTGTGATTTCCCAAGTCCTGGACTGGGTGGGGAGGGGGTGGCCTGACATTCAATTCGCCCCTGAATACTTGCCATTCAGGACCCGCAGGCAGGAGTTGTCTTCTCTACAGGGCTGTCTGTTATGGGAGACTAGGATGGTCATTCCACCCACCTTGCAAAAATCAGTTTTAAGGGCACTGCACGAGGGTCATCCGGGCATCATAAGAATGAAGGCCTTAGCACGCAGCTATGTTTGGTGGCCAGGACTGGATGCCCAAATTGCCAACTGGGTTAACGCGTGCCAAGCCTGCCAGGCAACAAAGGCAGCCCCACCCACAGCCACACCAACCAGATGGGAAGGTACGGGGGCGCCCTGGGCCAGGCTGCATATTGACCTAGCTGGTCTCATACTGGGGAAGACATTCTTCATTGTGGTAGACTCATTTTCAAAATGGACAGAGGTCGCCTTGTTACCTTCCACCACCACACGAGCAGTCACAAGGATTTTGACCAGACTATTTGCTACTCATGGACTGCCTGACACCTTGGTCTCAGACAATGGCCCCCAATTCAGTTCCAACGAGTTTGCCATCTTCACAGCCAACCTGGGTATCAGACACGCCCTCACAGCCCCCTTTCACCCTGCGAGCAACGGGATGGCAGAAAGGGCTGTTAGATCAGTCAAAGAAGTTCTGGCCAAGCAGGGCCAAGCAGACTGGCATTCAAAGCTGTCCACGTACCTATTAACACAGCACACCACTCCATGCCCATCTACCAACAAGTCACCTGCAGAACTTTTGATGGGCAGACGCCTCAGGACTACTCTGGACAGGTTGCACCCCCACTACGCTCCCAGCTCACCCCTGGCTTCTGACAGCCATGCCAGGGAATTCACCCTGCAAGACCGGGTCTATGCCAGGAACTATGCAGGGCACCCACTATGGCTGCCAGGGCAGATAGTTTCTATTACAGGACCCAGGTCTTACAGAGTCCTCCTAGACGATGGCCGCATCTGGAGAAGACATGTGGATCAGCTGAGGAGGTGCTGGACCAAGCCTGCCGCCGAACCCACGGTCAACGACTCAGCCTACCCACTGCCTGCCGCAGCCGACCTGCTAAAGGACCCGGTCTACCAGCCACTTAACGACCCAACCAACCAACCACCACGAGAGGCCTCACCAGAGCAGCAGTCAGATGGCAGATCCAGGGCAGCTGATGACCCTCCGCAGACTCCTGACATCGCCCGGGACGAGGCAGCAGCAGACAAGCCCCTGGAGCCGCGAAGATCAGGCCGCGAACAGAAACCGCCATCTTGGCTACGAGACTACGCATGCTCGTGGCCAGGGGGAAGGAGTGCTATGTTTAAGGACTGAGCTGCAGTTCTCCTTCTGGTCCGCTGCCTGTGCAGGAGCGTCGACCGCTCCCATTGGCTGATGCCGTTTGACAGCTGGCTATAAAAGGGAGCTGTCAAACGGCATCAGCTGTCGCCGCCAGCTGGCTGTCAGATCGCCATCGCCGCCAACTGGCTGTCAGCCGCGGCGACCCTTTATTCGTTGAATAAAGTTTGTTAGCCGTTTCCCTGGCGCTGTCTCTCTCTGTACCGCCGCTCTACAACAAAAATAAAATCCTTCCTCAGTTTGGGAAAAGTTGTTATATGAAAGATAGCTTGTATTAGCAAATGCCTTTGCTTCCGGGATTCTGCTGCTCTGGGAAAGGATATTAACATCGGTTTGATATTCAATATAATTCAAGTTTTGAAAGACTTTTTTTTTTTACCTAGTCAAAACTGAAAGATAAAAACAAGTATATAGCTAATCCAGAGCACATCCACCTCTGATTACTTCTCATATCCATGGTGAGGAGTGATCATCCTTCTGAATGAGCAAAACCAAGCCACGGCAGAAGAATATCTCATATCTATGGAGATTTTCAGCCATCCAGATCATGGCTGTCCCAAAGGTGTTTTTTTCAAAAGGCAACTGGCCTTTCTTTGTTTTTGTTTGAAGATGTTTCACTTCTCATCCAAGAAACTTCTCCCATTTTGAAGGAAGGAGCTTCTTCAGTCAGAATATATATCGTATCTAACAACCATGCCCTATTTGGGGCATTTCTATCTTGAGATTCAGTTCCGCACTTGGAGCCACAATTATGGGCCTTCACATTTTTGTTCAAGGTTTTTTTTTTCTTCATATAAGGTCCTTCCTGTATTCTGTATAAAAACTGGACAAAGATTTTAGTTTCAGACAATGTTACAGCTGCCAGTATTAATTATTTTCATCCATCGTTGAGGATTTTAAAGCACCTGTTTGGTTTTACTTCTTTTTATTGTCAAACTGCCCTGCTTTGGTTTTCTTGCAAATACCAGCACTTTTGATTTTTGGTAATTTAAGATTATTTTATTTACTTTGCTGAATTGAATTCTAGGCTTAAAGTTCATGCATAAAATGCATAAAACAACTGCTGTATCGTCCATACGGAAGAGAAGAAAGAACCAAATAAATAATTGTACAGAAATCTACCTCTGATTTTGCAGACACCTGACAGATTATGATTTGTGAAGGAATAACAAGGATGGAGTGCAGAAAGAGATGTTTCTTCAGCAGAATAAAGCAGCAGTTTTCATGGGAGCTGTCCAGAAGATATGCAACATATTAATAGAGGAAGAAAGAGCCATGTTATGGGTAACAATGGATCACATTGATGATAAATGGTTTATAAAAGTTAAGTGCTACTACATAGACTGGGTGAAACCAGGCTAATAGCAGTAACAGTGAGAGGGATCTTGGAGTCTTAGTGGACAACCAGCTAAATATGAGCCAGCAGTGTGAGGCAGCAGCCAAAAAAGCCAATGCAATCCTAAGTTGCATTAATAGAGGGATACAATCAAGATCAAGTGAGGTACTAATACCACTCTATAAAGCCTTAGTAAGACCACACCCAGAGTACTGCATCCAGTTTGGTCACCACATTATAAAAAAGATGTCGAGACTCTAAAAAAAATGCAGAGAAGAGCAACCAGGATGATTAGGGGATTGGAGACTAAGGCATATGAAGAACGGTTGCAGGAACTGGGCTTGGCTAGTCCAGTAAAGAGAAGGACCAGGGGAGACATGATAGCAGTCTTCCAATATTTGAAGGGCTGCCACAGAGAGGAAGGATTCAAGCTATTTTCTAAAGTACCCAAAGGCCAGACAAGGAATGATGGATGGAAACTGAACAAGGAGAGATTTAACCTGGAAATAAGGAGAAACTTTCTGTCAGTGACAACAAACAACCAATGGAACAACTTGCCCTCAGAAGTTGTGGGAGCACCATCACTTGAGACCTTCAAGAAGAGATTGGACTGCCATTTGTCAGAAATGGTGTAGGGCATTGGGTGGGGGGTTGGACTAGGTGACCTCCAAGGTCCCTTCCAACTCTGATTATCTATTACCTGTTATCTAGGCTGCAAAAAATTCAGATCATCCCTAGATAACAATGAAGAGAAGGGTGAAATAGTTATACACACACACACACACACACATACTGTACACAAAATACATATGTGTGTATGTATGTATACACATATAAATACATAGATACATACATACATATACACACATGGTGTATTTTCTCTATTCTATGTAATTTTTCTCTATTCATCCTTTTTATTAGCTGTTTTCCAGATGCTAAAAGCAGATGTTGATGAACAGCATTTTCCAGTTCTGTGATATCTGAAGAGTCCTAAATCACACCACACTTTGTTGATATCCTTGTTTTATAAAGCTGAAAAAGCACTGCATTCTGAATCGAAAGGAGCAGCTGAAAAAGACTTTTGCATGAATTACATAGCCCAGCAGGTTAAAAGCTTTCACTAAAAGATGTTCTCTCCAGATTGCAAGAACACCTTTGCCTTCAAAACATGTGCAACACAGAGATATAAAACTGAAATAGATGTTCTAAAATTTGTCTAAACATCTATTCTGGAGATGTGAAAACTTGACCACTGTGGCAATGCCTTTAGATAAATCTGTGATGCAGACACAACTGGGATACTTCCTCTGATCACATCATCTGAAAAAGAAATGACAGAGCCGGGAAAAAAATGTCAATAAAAAACACATGATGATCAGCTTGCTAGAGGAATTCTCCCATGAGCCAAAGGTAAAATAACTAGCTTTGTTTTTTGTTTGATTTGGGGAAAAAATACACTTGGTGAGAGGCAATACTTGATGACAGACACTGATAATGTCATGCATAGTGTGGAGAAAATGTAGATGTGACAGCATTCGTGTCAGACTTCACAAGTATCAAACTGTTTACTATATTTAAAGATTAGATTATTGCAAGATGCTCCAAACCAGTATTCTTTAAAGTGAACTTGTACCAGCTTCTAAAACTTCTCAGTTCTTATGGCCATTGCTGAGAATTCTACAACTTGAAGGCCATACACCCAAAGGGATCTAAGCTGAAGACAGGACCTATTTTTGAAAAATGCATTACAAGACTGTTAAGATTGCATATTATGGGATTCTATTAGCCCAGGATAAAGAAACCATTTTCCTCCAGATGTTCTAAATCTCCTTCTGCCCCTGATACTAAACATACCTAAAACTACAAGCTCTGGGCTGCAGAAATCTAGACAGTCACTAGGTGACATCAGAGAGTTAGGATTTTCTATTTTTTTTGTTCCCATCTAGTGGTGATCCAGATTTTTGCAGCCCAAATCTTGTAGTCCTAATCATGCTCCTTTGGATTGATTGGAGTTGATTAAAAAAATATACAGTAGCATAAAAAAAAAAGCTTTGTGACAAATCCTAAAATTTATTACTGTTCCAGTGTCCTGTGCGTTTACAATCATCATGCATGTGCTTCACAACCAGTATCCATCACTAACAGAAAATGGAGTAAAATTGCAAATTGCAATCACATGATGTCTCACTTAACATCCAAATGGAAAATAATGTGGTAAGCTTAGATTTTCTACTTAGATTTTCTGTGGCACTTAGCAATGAAGTTGCTCGTCCCAATTGTGGTCTCTAAGTGAGGACTACCTGCATTATTGATCTTGTCCTGATGAATCATTTCTTTCCATAAGAACAGAAGACAATTGTTTTGATTGGCTTAAATTTCTATTTAATGCAACATTTTGTACTTAATATGGCCAGGGAAATGGCCGTGCATACAATTAATGCAACAGCTCAAGCTATTGAACAATTGACATACAGAGGCTTTCTGCCTCCATCATTGAAGGTAGTTACACTTAAGATCCACTTTTTGCAAACTGACTTTTCTTGAATCATTTCCTATGGCATGCACAATTTATTGCAAGACTCACTATGGTTTAGGGTGAAGAGATTTGCTCCAGAATAAGATCTGAGAAATGGGATAGTCCATGAAGAACAAGCATAACAATTCAAACATATTCACACCAATAAAGGGGGAGAAGAGTTAGTCATGGGAGGTTAAAGTCTTTCCCTCATTTTGTTTTGTTTTGTCACATCTCAAGTCTATAGTGGAGGAAATATTTGCTATTACAGAGAGATCAGAGGAAAAAATGCAAGATAGGCTATTAGCTTACATAGATCATGGTAAATTCTTATTCTATAGATTGCAAGCTGGTACATGTAATGTAAAAATGAATAAACTTGAAACTTTATAAATAAATTATAGAGATGGTTGGAAGGCAGATTATCAGACAAATGCAAAGCTGATCATTTTCAGATTGATCGTCCAGTAAATAGTCTTAAGACTTAAGATTCTTAATACTCCATTGAACCTTATTTAAAATTTGACATTGCAATTAAATGCATCCATTCCAGCTCAGCTAATTTTCTTTTGGGCTTTTATAGCCTAAGTGCAGATTTTTCTTGCTATTTAAACTACAAGATAAAGGGAAGGGGAATCATCATATTTTAATTACCTAGTAAATTCCTATCAGACTAGAAATGAATAACACATCGATTGTCAACATGCTAACTCAAAAGAAAGTGCCGTGGACTTCATTCAAAGTTGCCTCAACATAAGTGTGTTCAGGAACGAAGTCTCAAGGTCAACAGCAATAGAGTTGTCTCCATATGAGACAGCTAACAGAAATCAAAGTGAGTGCAAAGGCTGAATAATAATGCTTACATTTAATTAAAAGATTAAGCTCACTAGCTTAATACTTCTGTTTTGGCCCCTGTAATGAAGGCTTATGAAGAACATTTTCTTCTTGTTTTCTTTGCATCCATAAAATCCCAGCTGTATTGAAAAGATCATATGGCTGCCAATGGAATCTCTCATGAGAGGATCAGAGAGAGAAGGAGTTGAAAAATTAAACTTCTGCTCTCCAGGCAGGATATTCCCAGTCCACTTCTGTATCTTTATTTTGGAGTAAAAAGAAATGAAAGATAGGCACACTCTGTATTATTAACACAAGTTATACTTATCCATCTGTGACTGTTCTCTTTAGAAGCAATCAGCATTTAGCTGGAAGTTAAGATCTTGCTATTATGAATGCTCAACGCTGTGTAACAATTTGACCAGAATTTCTCAGACTCATTGATCAAATTTACCTATTGTGCTAAAACATTATCTGACTTGTTTATATAATCATGTTGGAAAACACAGCCATTTTGGATTGAACAGGTGAGCAAGACTCAGTATAATGCAGAGGTGAGACGCTACCAGTCCGGCCCAGTTCTACTGAACCGGTAGCTCTGAAGGTCAGCTGAGAGAGAACCAGTTTGCTCCAACAATCTTCTGTTCTTCTCTTTGGGCCACCCACCCGCTCGGGCTCTAGGCTGTCCTTTATTTCCTGCTTTTTCAACCACAGCTGCTTTGTGTGGCAGGAGAAGATGATTTTGCACAGGAGGAGAAGATGAGAGGCTTGCAGGAGATAATTTTCAATGCTGCACATGCACTTGCGCTCACTGAACCGGTTATTACACCAGTTGAATCCCACCCCTGGTATAATGCATGAACCCAACACCTTTGGATCATGTGCCAGTTGTGCCCTTTCTTGGACTGGGAGGCTTTGTTTCATGACCTTTAGTCTACATCAGTGGAAGGTGCTGTACATGGGGCTGCCCTTGAAAAGCATTTGGAAGCTTCAGCTGGTGCACAATGTAACTAAGTAGTTCATAAATGATGCTTGCTGTTCGGCACACGTAAGACCCTAATGCATGAGCTGCATCGGTTGTAATTTCTGTTTCTGGGTGTAATTCAAGGTGCTGGTTGCCACCTCTAATATTCTCCATGGCTTGAGACTGGGTTACCTGGAAGTGTCTCCTCCCAGTTGTTTCTGCCTGTCACCAGGTTGGACATGTTATGGGTCCCATCAATCAAGAAACGTCAGTTGGTAGAAACTAGGAAATGTATCCTCATTCTTGTACCTGTTTGCTGGAGCAGTGGTCACCAACCAGTGGGCTGGGGACTACTGGTGGTCTGCAAGAAAATGTTGGTAGTCCACAGAGAAATATCACCCCCAAAGCAATTAATCCGGGCTGCATGGGAACACAAGGCTGCACTGTCCATATGGTCCACGGGAACACAAGGCTTGCGTTGCGTGCATTGCAAACAACAGGAAGTAGTGAGGGGAGGGGGAAAGGTGGAGGGGGGAACTTGCCCCACGTGCCTCGCCTGGCCACCGGGCTACTTCTTTCCACTTCTTTCTTCTTCTGCTTTTGGCTGCATGCAAGGAAAGCAGCAAAAATCTTTCTTTCTCTCCCCCAAACTCTGCCAGAAATGAATCTTTGGGACCCTGCAAGGCATCCTTCTCCAAGAGGCTGTGCCGGCACGACAAGTCTCACAAAGATTCATTTCTGGCAGAGTTTGGGGGAGAGAAATAAAGACTTCTGCTGCTTCTGCTGCTTTCCTTGCATGAAGCCAAAAGTCTCTCTCTCTCTTTCCCCTTGAGAATGGAGCCGGAGACAGTATCCTGCGATCCCAAATAAAGAATGATCGATTGGTAGGAAAACGGGGTGGGGAATTTTCCTGCAGACTTTTTGGGGGATTTTCCCAGGGTCTCTGGTCCGCGGGATTTAAAATTATGAGTTGGTGGACCCTGAGGTCCAAAAGTTGGTGACCCCTGCTCTAGAGCATCTTTCTTTTAGAGATTAAGATGACCCAGACCGGTTGGTCTTTTATAAAGCCTTGAAGACCTAGCTCGATAGCTGGGCCTTGGATCATGAGTGCATGAATGGTTCCATTGCCTAGCAATATTGATATCTATATTGCAATTGTTTTTCATTGTTTTATGATTGTACCCCACCCACACTTATTTGTCTGCAATTGGTAGCTATAGAAATTAAATAAATAAAATGCACAAAACATTGAAGCTCGAAGCATTCTGTGTGCACTTCTGAATATTGAGAGCAGAAGTCTCATCTAAGCAATGACTAGTGAAGCTGGTTTTATAACTATAACTGAAGAGATTTATTTTACCAAAAAGTAAAAAAAAATAGTACAAGAACAGACCCAAGGAATATGTGCTCTGCATGTACTGTATGTGTCTGGAACAAAAGCAAAAGGAAGGACATCAGATAATCAGCCATTTAAAGAACAATCAAAGTGATAGTCAAAGACAAGACAGATAGTAATCTTTAGCTATCTATCTTCTACAACTGCTTTGTGGTAATTAGACCACGAGATGCTGAAAAGTCACTACCTTTGGATTTGGACCTCCAACCTGGATTCAATAAATCATGATATGAAAACCTAAATGTGAATCCAGTAAATATTACAAGTGCCAACAGCATATGAATTTTTTTTTATGATGTAATTCCCTGTTTAGTGGGAAACACACACGTTTGGTCACGAAAGGGCTACAGCTACAGACAAACAGAAAGCAGAAAATGATGAGAATATATGAACCTTTTGACTGAAGAGCAGATTAATCCTAGAGTTTTAAATAATTATTGATAGTGCACTTCTATGCGTGTTGATTGAGTCTTGCTGATTTCAGTGGAATGTACCAGACAGAAATGCAATTTAATATTTAAAATAATACCAGGACATAAATCTCTGTCTTTTCTAATGCAAGAATAGAGGGATAGAGCTACGTACAATTACCCCCAAGGCCCTCACTCTTTGTCAGAAATTACAGGTGTTGTTGACATGGAACACAAAGAGTACATGTCATGTTTCCCATTTAAAAAAACATTTATTCTTCTTAATTTAGGTCTGAGGCAAAGCTTTCATTGGGTTTTTATGATTTATAGGAAATAGTGACTTGGTCAGATGAAAGGAGAACAAATGAAAATTAATCAAGTCAGTGTCTGTTATAGTACGTAGATTAAACAAATGTCAAACACTGATTATGGACATTCCCACAGGAGCGTGATCTGATCTAATCACTCTGCGGCATAATCACTTTTCTTTTGTTTTTGCAAACCAATGGGATTAAAAGTATTGTAGCTACATCAAGTCATTTTTTCCTTTCTTTCTCTAGTCCCACTTTGTTTCCCATCTAGCATACTGGCTAACATCTAGTTCTGAAAAACTCCAAAGCTTGTTCCTCATATAATATTCTGGTTATTCATAAAAAGCTTGTTTTATCAATACATCATCTAAACAGCATGCATGAAAGCTGATTAAATGTTATTAAACAGATTATACAGTCCATTTTATCATCCACTAAGAACTATATAATACAGTGTACAGCACAGAAGAGTACAAGAAAAGAAATTAAGGAGTGATATTATTCTGCCCCATTACTTCTATGACATGTCTTTAGATCCTTTAATTTATTCTGTCTATCACAGATTGTATATCATATGTCTGTGAACAATCTATGTCTTCAATCTTAATCTCTAGAGATTAGTTAACTCTTGGAGCAACCTGATTTTATTTCACTAGGTAGATCATACCAGGAAATCAACTTCACAGAAAGATTAGAACTATTTTGATTGAGACTGGCTATAATAACAGATGCTTGTAATCTGATTGTGCAGTACCTTTTCCCTCCTTTTTATAATCCAATAAATTAGGGAGGTGTCTGCCTGAGCCACTTCCAAAAATTACTGCATATACCAGTGAATAAGTCCATCCACAGGGTAAGATGATCCTGTATATTTTGTATATTTTAATTTTAACGATTGGCTTATCCACAGTTGCACATTTTTCATGGTATTTTGGTTAAAAGTTTTAGAATCAAGTTATACACAGTTGGGTTTGCAAGTATATAGGGAGTAAAGGAGTACTGAGAGTCACAGACAAACACAATACAGAAGCCTGATGATGGCAGATGAGATTCTGCCGAAACGTTGCTACAACTTTAAAAGCACAACTACAATGATGTGGGAAAATACCTGAACAAAGATGAATACCATACATGTAAGTACCTGCGAAAACTTAAGAAAACACACACACACACACATATACACATGGTCCCACTCACCATTTTCAGGCTAGTGCTTTTGGCTTCGTGCTTGTGCAAGCAAAGCGTGATTGGAGCTGCCATCTCTCTATAAATACGGTGGGGAGGTTGGCTGTGTTGTCATTTCTTGATTGGTTGATGGAGTTGATGTTTGCAGATTGGTTGGCTTTTTCGTAGGAACATGTGTGCCTGAGATATTGGCTGTGTGTTTAACAGCCTCCTGTGTTGTAGCAACCTGGGTAATGGGCTATATGATGACCTTCTGAGTTCTACTGTTGTGACATCCTGGGTCTTGTGCTGTAATCTCCTGGGTCATTGGCTGTGTTGTAACATCCTGAGGTTTTGTGGTGTAATCTCCTGAGTTTCGTGATGTGATATCCTGAGCGGGTGGCTGTGATGTGACATTCCGGGTTTTAGTTTGGTGCCGAGTTTGAGGCCTGGCTATGTGTTCATGGCGTGTGTCAGTTTGCTTAGTTTGGGGGTCGGGGTGTGTGGCAGCTGGTGATGCAGCCATGGTCTGTTTTCTGGATGGTGGTTGCCTTTCGTCTATAGGATGGGTTTGGGTTTGAGTCTGGTGAAGGAGATTGGTGGTGGCGTCATGTCTTGTATTGGGTTTGGTGTTGGTTTTCGTGACTCGTTTGTTGATAAGGGCTAGTTTCCAGATGTCTGGTAGGCAGAAGGTATCGTCCTGTTTATTCATGTTATGGGGGTGTTTATTTCGGTGGCTTCCCTGATTATTCTCTTGCTGAAGTGTTCAATACTGGATATTAATTTGGTTCCCTCAAAATTAATTTCATGTCCTGTGGCTTTAAGGTGCTGGAAAAGGGAAGAAGTATTTTCTTCTTTTCTGACTGCATTCTTGTGTTCAGCAATGCATGCATTTATTCTCCTGTTGGTTTGTCCAATATATGTGGCTGGGCAATTGTTGCATGGTATTTCATAAACTCCTTGGTTTTCTAGCTGGATCTTGTCTTTGGGGTTTCTTAGAATGTTGGCTATTTTTTGGTCAGTGCTGAAGGCTGTCCTGATATTGTGTTTGTGGATGATTTTGCTGATTTTATCTGTGGTGCCTTTGATGTAGGGGAGTAGGGCGATACTGTTATCCTGTTCTGTGTCTCGGTTTCTGGGACGTGTCTCCCTGAGGATTAGGTTGGTAATTGTGCTTCTTTGGAATCCATTGGAAATTAATGTTAGTGACGGTGTGTAATTCTGTTCTCAGGTGGTCTTTGTCGGCTAGGTGTTTTGGTTCTGGAGATGAGGGTCTTGGCTATGGAGTTGATCTGTGCAGGGTGGTGATGGGATTGTGTGTTTAAGTAGCGGTTGGTGTGTGTTTTCTTCCGGTGGATGGTGTGTCCTAGGGAGCCATTGGGTTTTTTGTAAATTAGGACATCCAGGAAGGGAAGTTGGTTGTTGGCTTCTGTTTCCAATTCAGCAGCACATATGTGCAAATGGAACCTTTACCTTTTTACACACACACACACACACACACACACACCTCCACAGATAATCTGGGCCTAGGTTTTGGTACCTAACATTTTTTATTTAGCCATGAGTATATCTTGTTTTCCAGGTTTAAAAATGTTTCAGCTTCCTTTCAGGGATCAGGGATGTTAAACTCATGGCCTGAGGGTCAGATGTGTCATGTGTTGGTGCTACCCTGCCTGGTTTAGCGAAGGGGGAAAATGTCCCGATACATCACGTGATGCTGCCATGATGCCCCGAGTTTGACACCCCTAGATGAAACATATTTCTATCAAGGTTATGTTTCTTACTCTGTAGGCAGAGTATCTGGCTGGTATCAGATACCCTGAAAATTCTCCATTTTAAAGTTGTGATCACAGGATCAATAGCTGTTTCTATCAGCAAAGTGTAACTCTTTTTTTGCTCTTCATTCTGGATATTTGCTTGCAATATACCAACCTGCATATGACCCGTAGTCATATAGACCCGTAGTCTCTCAAAATAACCCCAAACCCAAAACATATATTAAAGTCCGGTAAAGCCTTCAACTTAACTTCACTGTTTTATTAGGCACAGTTTAAAGTCACAAAAGTAAATAATGAGGCAAACAGAAAACCCAAAACAAACCGCATTGATGAGAGTTCCGAAGCAAGCCAAGATAACTAATTATAAACTCCAGGAAAATAACCGAGAAAAGTCAATGGGAAGAATGCCAGCAAAGATAAGCCTCAAGGTAAACACTAATTGACTTCAGCAATTCTAACTGTGCAGTTGCAAACTTATATACATAGCTCCCACCTGCAAGCCAAGAGGATCATGGTAATCTCCTCTTGAGTAGACCTCACTTTTCCCTAATCCTCTCCTCCTTGTGTGACCTAGGATGGGTAGGGGATGGGCCTGGATCCTCCTCTAACTGGTCAGCTGGCCTCTGCCCTTCCCCAGCCTCCTCCACCATCTCTGGAGCCACACTTCCACTCCCTGTTGGCTGTTCCTCCTCTTCCTCAGAGTCAGTCTCCACCAGGGGCATGACACAACCATTAAATCATCTCATCTCTGTACCAGTGTACCTCTGTATCATCAGCATTCCCAATATATACATGTTGAATTTTTTTAGACTGAACTCATCATAAGCAATAAAGCCTAGCCTAAAAAAATATCATGGAATCATGTGAGCTGAGCCTCTATGAATATTCCTGATTTCAGATCCAATTTTTCATGATTTCAGAATAAGTGTCCAAAAGTTGATGCATTGTCTTCAAGTCTTCCCAAAATCGATTGAAAAGAAGATTCACACCAAGCTTGGAAAGTAAGCATTTAACTTTTAATCACAAGAAGTTCCCTCAGGACCTGAAGGAAGGCCCATTCACATATGTGCTTAGTTTGTGTTTCCTGCTGGGAAGCAGCTCTACCTAATCCAGTACTCTGCTCATTTACAGAATAGGAATTCTAGCTGTTTAATGCCAATTTATTTGTGTAAAGGCCGGCAGATCTGATATGCTGGGATTCCAATTTATTTATTCTGCTCAGCTGATTCTGTTAACAAGGAGAAGCCACAGGAGGGCTTGATTTGAAATATGAAAGCATTCATCTTTTACTGTCAGGTCTTATTGTCTTTCAGATTTGAATAGTTGCACCCCTTTTTTAAGATGAAAACTTGACAAGCCTTTGGCAATGCCTCCCTCTCTTCATTTTGCAGTTCCAGTCAAACAAATAAACAATCCCCCAAAGTGGGAAGAGAGGGAGAAAAGAAAGAAGGAACCCATTTCCAACTAACCAGGAGGTTAAGTAACTTCCTATCATAGCCGTCTGGCTGTTTAGCTCAGTCTATCACAGATTATGTGGGGATATTTTATCAGAATGTCTTGGAAGAAAGCCAGTGGATTATAACAAAGTGAATTGATGTTTTTTTTTTTAAACCCCCCACCACATCTGGCTGAGATCCAAAGCACAATCCACTGGCCCAGTGGAATTTTGAAATTTGAACATCTGACCTCACATCATATTTGTAAATGCCTCTTTCATTCACAGCCATTTATCATGTGTCCTTTTCCTGAGGTATCTGTTTCAGAAACGAATAAACAGCTCAAACAAAGTCTGCAGTGTTCTTACATTTTCTGTCTTCATTTCATGATTTTTTTAGACCCTGGCCCATGTCTTAGCCCTAACTGCAGCTATTTTAATAATTCTTTAAAGACAAATTCCTTGTGTGTCCAATCACACTTGGCCAATAAAGAATTTTATTCTATTCTATTCTATTCTATTCTTTGGCCTACATTTTGGATTAGTGCAAGCAACTGCCGCACCACAGATAATTTACATTTGGGGTTAGGCAGGAATTTGTGCATTGATTTCGGTGTCTGCGTTCTGTTTTAAAGGCCCCTTCTTGCATTTTAAAATACACATGCAACTTTGACTCGATGCTGTATTTTTTAAAAGATTTGACATATATTTCTTTTCCACTGACCTATAGAGAAGATAATATCCTCATTGATTATTCTTGTGTGGAAATGATTTCCCCCGGGTTACTTATATTACCATATTTCTTCTTCTCTGTCAATAACATTAAAACCTTAATCTTCTTGCATCAGTTGTCATCTCTCCCACTTTCTGTCTGTCTCTCTCTCTCTCCCTAGCTTTTCATTCTGACATTTGAATGAAACAGCTCCAGCTGTTTATATTATTACCACATATATAACATCCTTTGGTCCAAAGAAAAAAAGCACCCTTGTTTGATTCCTTTCCACTGTCTGTTGTTAAGAAAAACATGGAACAATTAATTAAAATGGCTGTATTCCTGCCCCAGAGGTCTTGTGCTGTTTATAAATTATCCTACAATGCTGTCAGCATTCATGGCTTCCACGACAATCATTTGACTGAAATATGGCTCAATTAATCTCTCTCTCTCTTTTCTCTCTCCATAATTTATACATAATAATTAATTCATTTTAAAATTTCAAGCACCAGGATCATCACATTGAGGCATAACAATTTCAAGTGAGTCCAAGGGCACAGGGTGTCTTTAGAATACTAAGCAGTAGAAGAGACAGATATTGGGGCAATGGAGAATTGTGAAGACAGCTTCTCCAGCTGAGCCACAAGAAGTCTTCCTGGTTCTGTGATAGGCCTATTGAACTTGTGCTCAAGGATACAAGTGCTTGGGATCCAAATTTATTTTACCCATGCAGCTTGTTTTCAGAGATGCATTAGGTTCCAGATATGCCCAGCCATGAAAAAAATTGGGAAATGCAATCCTGTAAAACATCTGGAGATTGATACGTTGGAAAAAACCCGGTTGCTGAAATTAAATGTAAGTATATTTAAGTAATTATGTTTCCTAGATGGACCCTGGGATTATGATGAAAATAATGTTGCACTAAAGCTCTGACTCTTTCAGATATATGTTTGAGGACATGAGATGTGTAAAAAATAGTATGCCATCATGACACGTGCAAAAAAATTTGAGATGTTTCCACCTTGATTCATCACTCCAACCAAGGGTGGAATTTGACCAGTTCGCACCTATTCGCTAGAACCGGTTGTTAACATTCTAAGCAGTTTGGAGAACTGGTTGTTAGAAGAAATTACTGGCCTAATCCTGTAAGTGTTAGCTTTAAAATTCAGCTGCCACATTTTTTAAAGAGAGTTGGAGGAGTTGAAAAGTTCAAGCTTATTCTGTATGTCATATTAAGAAATTCCAGTGGCAGTTAATTGGTTCTTGTGATTTATGAAGTGTAGAAATGGGAGGAGAGAAGGGAGGACAGAAGGTGGATTCTGTGTAACGTGCGAAAATAATTTCACTTGGGAAATTGCCTTTGACATGCCAGATCTGTTTCTAAATAAATCAATTGGAGAGAAATGTCTCAGAGTGATTGATATCATGGATACCTTCTGGATGCCTTACATTTATTTCTGAAGTCAAACTTTTATTTTTTGAAGGGGTTGACTGATACCCTGGCGTTCTTTTTCCTGAGATGGAGAATTATCAACAATCAGCCGAAGTTGGAGATATGCAGGGGGAGAGTATGGGGGCCCTCCCTCTGGAACATTAATTGAATCTACAAGCCTTTGTTTGGAGGAGATGATGGATGCTTCCAGAATGACAGTAGAGGAAAGAGGTTTGGGAGCTATACCAAAGCGTTTCAACTCAAGAAGTTGTTATAACCCAGAGGTAACCCAGCTGGTTGAAGAGAAATCTTTCCTGAGCCCCAGGCAGATTGCTAATTCTGTCTGATTGGAGGGAGGAGTCTATACAGATGCTAGTTGGAGGAAGCCAGAAAGACGCACCAACTGATGGAGGTATGTTGCAGCCTCTGAGGCAATCCCCTCATTTTCCAGAGGAAATTTTGCCCCCTGTAGAGAGTACCCCTCCAGGGTGGGGATTTTATCCAGGTCAGGGGTGGATTCAATGCCAATGGCAGCCAGCATTAACCCAGCCCTGGTCTGAAGGGGGGGTTGCCCAGACAACAGACAGCAGCCACTTCCCCTCCACCCGACCAGGGAACCAGGCCACACTCATCTTCCTCCTGGCCACCACAAATGCAGCCCCAACTGGCAGTGAGGCCACAGGGATTCCTATTCCAGAGAGGCACCACCCAGCCAGGATACAGGGGGCCTACCCAGCCTATGTACACCACCAGGTCAGTTCCTTTCATTCCAGTACAACCTGCAGGCCTATGCCACCTCTGCAATCACGACCCAGGCCGGACCAAATACCCTTTAAGTCCGTATTCGATGGCTGCCATGAACATTTCAATTACTTTCTCCCTCAAATCCGATCCCGTATAGAACAATTTGGAGATCAATAAGCCACAGAGCGCAATTTGGTTACGGCCATAACAAATGGGATGAATGAAGGGGATGCTTCAGACTGAGTGGCCCAACTACACAACGAACAAACCCCCGAACTACATGATGTAAAAGGATTTATTTAATTATTAAGACTCAGATTTGAAAATCCAGACAGGGTAGCAGAGAGTGAAGAGAGGTTAATGGAAACGAGGCAAGGCAAGCGACCCTTGTCAGAATTTATTTGGGACTTTAGAAGGGTCGCAAGCCACCTCATGGACTGGCCTGAAAGAATGCCATTGATCCAGAAGTAAATAAGGCCTGTGAAATTAGGGGAATCCCAGAGACCTTACAATCATGATATGTTGCATCCCTCAGCTTAGATCGCAGCATCAACCCACACAGGAAACCCCTTCCAGCAGCCCTGCCAAAGAGAATTGTGGCTAGGAGACCACTAACTGGATCAGCTGAACCTGCTTGTACCCAACCCAGGGTGCTGAAATGTTACTGATGTGGCCAAGCCGGCCATAGAGCAGAAGACTGGCCCCTGCTCCTGTACCACAAGCTCTGCAGTCAAAGTCTAATCCAGCTGTTAGAGGTCAGAAGAATCAAGAAAGACCTCCGGCCAGGGGTGGGTTCACAGCTGGAAAAGCTCCCTCTGTGCAGATGGGAGCAATGGACCACCAGACTGCCACTACATCCCCGAGAACCCAACCTGCAAAGATGATCCAATGGTGAGTGATCCCATCATACTTTTTACAGTCAAGGTCAAATTAGTGGTACCAAACACGGGGGAGGCCGGGGAGTTAGAAGCTGTCATTGATACTGGGTGTTCTAGATGCCTTATCGGACTCCCCATCATTGAACAATTGGGCATAAAGACTAACCCGCTAAAACGCCCAATCAGATTTGAGCAAGTGGATGGAACCTTAATTGTGGGGGAGCAGCCACTCAGATGACTGAATTGATCAAGATGGAATTAGGGCCCCATCGTGAACTCATACGCTTCATAGTGGCCCCCAAGATGTCAGAATCAATCATACTGGGACTTGGTTGGCTAGACAAATGGGCCCCGACAATCAAATGGGAGGATGGATTCAGAAAAATCCTCATTGGACCCCATTGCCCCCTCTTCCACCCACTACAAAGCCACCGGTCAGCTTGAACCCAGAGCCTGAGCCAGCATCCTTGGCATCCCACCTTCTCCCAGATAACCCCCAGGTACCCAACCAATACAAAGACTTCTGCAGTGAAGAAGAGTGTAATGTCTTACCTCCCCATTGAGCCACTAATTGTGCCATAGAATTAGAGCCCGGGGTGAAATTACCAAAACCAAAGATGTATTCCATGACGCCTGCTGAAATGACTGAATTAAGGAAATACATTGACAGCAATTTGGAACGAGGTTTTATTGAGCCTGCCAAATCAAGATTAGCTGCCCCCGTGTTGTTCAAGGAGAAGAAAGATAGCAGGTTGAGATCGTGTGTTGACTTTAGAGGCAGGAACGTATGTGTCAAAAACATGTACCCTCTCCCTCTTATGAAGGGCTTATTGAACCACCTGTTGAAGGGCAAAATATTCATCAAGCTAGATCTCAGGGAAGCTTACTACTGGGTCCACATCAAAGAAAGAGATGAGTGGAAAACTGCTTTTAATTTCCCTCTGAGTTTCTTCCAATTCATAGTCATGCCTTTCAGATTTCAGAGGGCTCCTGTGGTGTTTCTGCAGGAGTGAGGTGCTACACCCACACCTTTACCGGGGGATCCTCGTGTACCTTGTGGGAGACATTCTTATCTTCAGCAAAACCATGGAAGAACATGTTCAATTGGTCTGACAAGTTCTAGAAAAACATCTACCCGCCAAATTATATGTGAAACTCTCAAAATGCGAATTCCACAAAGAGTCGTTGGACTACTTAGGCTACTGAATATCCAACCTGGGGATTGAAATGGACCCCAGAAAGGTGAAAGCGGTGCTGGACTGGCAACCCCCCAGAACCTGAAAACAACTTCAAAGTTTCTTGGGGTTTGCCAACTTTTATAGATAATTCATTCCATCCTTTGCTGAAGTTGCCCTCCCGTTGATGGAGCTATTAAAAACGGGCCCGTCACCAACCAAACTGAAGCCAAGTCAACCCCTGGCTTGGACTATGGACTGTCAGAATGCTTTTGAGGCCTTAAAACACCTCTTTGCAGCTGAGCCCATCCTCCAGCACCCAGATGCAACCAAGCCTTTTATTGTCCAAATGGATGCAAGTGATGTAGGGTGGCAGCTGTTTTGCTGTAAAAGGACTCTCAAGGCCGACTGATGCCTTGCGCTTATGTGTCTAAAAAGCTGACAGACACAGAGCAAAGGTGGCGGTCTGGGAGAGAGAAGCATTTTCCATACAATGGGCTTTGTTGACTTGGAGGCATTTTCTAGAAGGGGCGCCAGAGGCCTTTGAGGTAGGACTGATTATAAGAACCTCGAGGCTCTAAAGACCCCTAGGAGATTATTGCCCAAACAAATCCACTGGGCCCAATATTTCAAGTGATTCAACTTTAACATTAAATATATCCCCAGAGGGAAAAACGTACTGGTGGACGCTCTGTCCAGAAAACCTCACTTTGACAGCCACTGAGAGGGAATAGTACAAGCCTTAATTTCAGAATCTCAATCGGCAGGCCAAGTGACCACTCGAGCCCAAGTCAACTGCAACCCCAAACACCTGGAAGATAAGCTGACTACAGAATTGAAAATGGCCCTATTGACCGACCCTTGGTTCCGGACCATCAAACCGAGTTGACAATGAATGATGGACTAGCTTGGAAAGGGACTAAGCTTTATGTATCCACAACCCTAAGACTACCTGTACTAAAGCATAGCCATGACTCCTGGCTGGGAGGCCACTTCGGATTCCTAAAAACCTTACATTTACTGAGAAGACAGTTCTGCTGCCCAAAAATGAAACTTGATGTTGAGGACTATGTAAAAAGTTGCTCAATTTGTGCCACAGTGAAACACAGAACTGGAAAAACCCCTGGCCTCCTGCAAGAAGTTGCTGAACCAATCCAACCTTGGGAAGAGATCGCAATGGACTTTATTGTTGAATCACTTAAGAGGGAAGGGAATACGATCATTTGGACTATAATTGACTTATTCTCTAAACAGGCCCATTTTATAGCCTGCAAAGGACTTCCATCTGTGAAAAAACTTGCAAAGCTGTTTGTGAAACATATCTATAGACTACATGGAGTACCTTGTAGAATAATATCAGACAGAGGGGTACAATTTACCACAAAATTTTGGAGGGAATTTCTGAATTCCCTTCCATTGATTCCTCTCAAGGGTTATCCTCAGCTTTCCATCCTGCTTGTAATGGAGCAGCGGAGAGGGCTAAATCCATGATTGAACAATACATTAGATGCTATGTAAATTGTCGACAAGAAAATTGGGCTGAGTTATTACCTTTTGCAGAGGTTGCTTACAATAATGCAGTACATAGCAACACCAGATTAACTCCATTCCAAATCAACACTGGAATGGATTTTGTTCCGATGCCAGAGTTACCTAGACAACCTCCCTCATCCATGTCCCTAAGAATGGATGAACTCATTAAAGAAAGGATGGGAAGATACAAAAAAAGCTTTGATCGAAGCTGCAAAAAATTATAAAAAACAGGCGGATAAACATAGATCCCTTCAACCGCCTTTTAAAGTAGGGGACAAAGTACATTTGTCAACCAAGTATCTTAGGTTGAAACTGTCCAGTAAGAATCTGGGTTCAAAATTCTCAGGTCCGTTCCCAATTTCAAAGATAATCCAGTCACTGTCCAATTAAGTCTTCCTCGACTATTGGGGAAAATTCATTCAGTATTCCATGGTAGTTTACTAAAACCAGCTACTACATCAATGATAAGACCACTGCCAATCACTCCCCCTTAACCGTTAATGGTACAGGGGGAAATTCAAAAAATTATTGATTCTAGATTACACCATGGCCGATTGCAATATTTGGTCTCATGGAAAGGATACCTTCTCTCGGATGCTAGTTGGGTAAAGAGTTGGGATGTTCATGCTGTTCAATTGGTTAACCAATTCCATGAGGATTTTCCCCACAAACCAAAGGGTCCTCATGGGGAGGGAGAGGGGGTTAAAGAAAATGTGTTAACCCCTGTATCTTTTTTTTTCCTTTCTTTTAGGAGGAGTAGTTTTCAAGGTGGGATACCTGTCAGCTTTAAAATTCAGCTGCCACATTTTTTAAAGAGAGTTGGAGGAGTTGAAAAGTTCAAGATTATTCTGTATGTCGTATTAAGAAATTCCAGTGGCAGTTAATTGGTTCTCGTGATTTTTGAAGTGTAGAAGTGGGAGGAGAGAAGGGAAGAGAGAAGGTGGATTCTGTGTAACACATGAAAATAATTTCACTTGGGAAATTGCCTTTGACATGCCAGATCTGTTTCTAAATAAATCAATTGGAGAGAAATGTCTTGGAGTGATTGATATCATGGATACTTTCTGGATGCCTTACAGTAAGGAAGGCAGGAAGGAAACATTCGGATGTTGCTCACGGAAACTGCCTCTCTGTTAACCCTTATTACATTCTTGGCAAGACTAGACTTCCTGTCTCAGGAATTTCTCTGGAGTTTTTTCACCTCCTTTGCTGGTCCCTTGCTTGTGTGGAGTGACCATTCAAAGTTACAGTGGCACTGAAAAAAGTCACTTATGACCATTTTTTACACTTACGACTGCTGCAGCATCCTACAGTCATGAGAGGCCAGACGAGGAGATGCGTGCCTCGATGTGAGTAATTTTGAGTTGGCCACACCCAGCCAATAACACGGGAGCGGCAGCTCCAAACGTGGTGCGGTGCTCCAAATGGCAGCGGTACTTCAAACACAGAAGCGGCAGCTCCAAATGTGGCAGCGGAATGGGCAGAAGGAAAAGCAACAGTGGCGGGTGCCAAAGGTCTTGGGTCTGCAGCAAAGGTGTTTGGTGGGAGTAGGGAGCTCTCTGCGCTTCACCATGATCACCCGTTAGGAGCGGCTGGTGGTGAGGCTGCCTGCGGGGCGCTCTAGATAAGGATGCAAGGGGGGGAATTAAGTCACCCGCGAAGAGATGGCCTAGCTGTTTTTTCGGGGCTCAAAAAAATATAAGACCCTGCCTTATTTTATGAGAAACACGGTATTTCCCCCCATATCATATTGGAGCTTATTTGGCTTTAACACGTGGGTTGCAAGATTAGGCTGGCCCTGGAATGATGCTGGACAGTCTGGATTTTATAACGTTTGTTCTTGTTCATCTCCATCCCCTGATGGAAACATCATTTGTCTGCCTTTTTTATGTTTCTGACTTTTCTCCCATCATTTCATGAGACACTAATTGAATAGTAGGTTTAACAGATCTAATCTGAAAAAGTCTGGATGATCACTGTGAGGGAGAAAGGAAAAAATTAGTTTGCTATGTGTGTCCGCTAACATTTAATGGTTGCTTCGGTTTTGCAGTCAACGTTTAGTAACACTATTTTTTTAAAAAACCAAAAAGCCAGTGTGTGTGAGTGTGTGTGTGTGTGTGTGTGTGTGTTCATATGACTGAGGAGCAGTGGATTTTATGGCTTTGTCTGGACTACTTTGGATGCAGTTAATTATGTGGGGAAACATCCAGGTAGAAATTTGATCCTCTACATCTAAAGTACACTAAATAGGAGTTCTTTAAAGTGAGATTTCCATTTGGGAAAAAATATATCATTTTTGACTGTTCTACTATACCAACCAAACCAAGCCAGACATCAACCACCCTCAAACAGAAAAGATAATGCAGAGAAGTCTCTAAATAAACCTTGTGTCTTTTGGTTCTATAGGCATGACTTTAAAAAAAAAGGTAGTATAAAGGAACATTCAAAAGTGTAAATCTCCCACATGGTATATCTCATGCTAGCAACTCAGCATGTTCGTAACCTCATTCTGCTTCAGATATAACTCTAGGCCTGAGAGATTGCCTTGAAGCTATCTGCCTTTTTTATGTCTCTGAGTGCCAGCAATAACCTATAATTTGATAGTTGAGGATTTAAGGTTGTGTTATTTCATAGACCATTTCAGATTTGCATATTTTGAGATATTGCTGCCATAAAGTGGATGAGCCTTCCGTGCTTTGCCTTTAAGGCATATCTTAACTGCAGACCTAAACTGGTTTAATAGTCATTCCCTCACTGCAGGGTACCTGAGAAGCTGCTGTTGTATGATCAAGGAGCTAAGGAGCTCTTGCAGAGACTTCTCACAATTTCCAAGATTCAGGGGAGGGGGGAGCAATCATACTGGTTAAATTGATACCAGTCTAATATATATTTGCAGTACAGGTATGCTTTAGGCAGCTAGGTAGAATCTCTTGTTCTTATTATCTCAGGCATTTTGAGTACGTCTATCAATTGCACAGAGGAAATGCCTTGATCTCCGTTATTTCAGTAACTCCAAAATTATATGAACTCATTATTTCCTCAGAAGTTATTTAGTGAACTGTAGGGACAGGCTGAAGGTCATTTAGCTCACTATGAATTTCAACCACACTATAGTTCAGAAATGATACAGACTAACAGAACAAGGAGAATTATGATGTAGTTTTATATTGACAGGAGAAGCAGGGGTAGCATGCTTAAACAGCTGGCAATAGCCAGGAAAGAACCCCATAGTAACCCCACAAAACTGAGGCTCATGGAAAAAGCAAGGTCTTGGAAGGAGCAAGTTTATACGTCTATAGTCTGCCATCGTGCTGAGAAACACCTTATAATTTACGGTGTATGGTATTTGGAACAGTTTGATTTAAGTGGCACATTTTGCCTTGGCCAAATTGTTCTTGTTTATAGAGCACACAGTATTTTCTTTCATGCAAGTTCTCTTCTCTTCTCTTCTCTTCTCTTCTCTTCTCTTCTCTTCTCTTCTCTTCTCTTCTCTTCTCTTCTCTTCTCTTCTCTTCTCTTCCCTTCCCTTCCCTTCCCTTCCCTTCCCTTCTCTTCCCTTCCCTTCTCCCCTCTTCCTTCTCCCTTCTCCCCTCAAAAAGTCAATATATGTGTATATATTTAGGGGAAAGAGGGCAGGAAGAGGGGAGGAAAAAACATAAAGGGATGAAACAATACAATAGGTTTTACAATAGAGGAGGAGTCCATTTGTCTGAGTTGTTCTCTCAGTGTTTGTGCATTTCTGGCTGTGGCATGTATATGCATACATCTGTGTATATGAGAGGAAGAGAGCAAGAAAGAGAACAATCTTGGCTGTCTTCCTAAAACTAAAATGAATCAGCAGCCTTTTTTTTATTTTACAAAGAACAAAACAAAGAAAAAGGCTTCAGATTTTAAAAGTTTAGAAAAGGAAAGAATGAGGTGAAGGAAAGCTTACTGTTTGGAATGGGAACTGTCACCCCTCTATTCAACTATAAATGCTAGGTGAGTTGGCAGAGAGTGAATGACAAGAAACAAAAGATTAGCATTCCATTAGAGAAAAGCTGGATCAGTACTGTGTTTTCACCAAGAGAGAGCAATCTAAGCTCATTGTAGAGACTTAAATGTTTGCAGCCATTTCCAAATGTACACAGGGAGACACTGTTCTCTGTTTTGTACAGCTTATTATTTTTACTTCTGGGTTTGATGGATGTGCTGCAATTATTACTTAGGTTTATAGCTGCTGCTGATATATGTTTTATGGATCACATATTGGTCTTTTAGCATTTTGAATCCACAATAACTTTTCATTCATTATGTTCTTGTTTAAGATACCTTTTATGTGCTTGTCGAAACAGTATGAAGGGGGGTCTATCAAAAAAAAACAGCGCAAACATGAATACAAACATATGCACCTCTCCATCACCCAAATCTATCAGTGGATTTATTTCAGATAACATCAATCCCTGATTTCTTTTTTTTTCTTCCTTCCAACATGGTGTCCACTTACTGTGACTCTGTGTCACGTATCTGTAGTAACATCGAAGCTTGAACTCACAAGAAAAAAAATTGGTTAATTAGTTATAAGAAGAATCCTATCGATCAAATGAGTGGTTTTTATCTGCCAAAGTGGTCAGCCAACTCCTTTAGAAGTCTAAAGACTGTCCCAAAGGTGCTTATTTTTCAGGAGGCAACTGGACTTTCTTGTTTCTTCTTTTGAAGACATTTCTCTTTTCATCCAAGAAAAGCTTTTCATCCAAATAGTGAGGAATGGAAGGGTTTATATTCTTCCATTCCCAATATCGTGTTAGAGCTAAAGAAGCTTCTTGGATGAGAAGTGAGATGTCTTCAAGAGAATAAACAAGAAAGTCCAGTTGCCTGAAAAAAAAAGAAAAAGCACTTTTGGAACAACCATGACCTGGATGATTGAGAATCTCTACAGATTTTAAGTCCAAAAAGTGTTACGATTTTTATTCTTAGTCCTATAATGTGTATCCCAAGGGTGGGATTCAACTGGTGTAACAACCGGCCCGGTGAGTGTGTGCTTCGTGCGTGTGCAGAGTTTACAACTCACCTTCTGCTGCAAGCCCTGTGTGTAAAAGAGCTGATGCGTGACAATCCGCTGTGCTGTGTGAAACAGCTGAGCTGGAAAACCAACAGCTGATCATCAGAGTTAACTGGTTTACTCCCAGCTGATCTTCAGGCCGAACTGGTAGAATCCCACCCCTGGGGTATACTTAGCAGTAATATGGCCTTGCTGGCTACCGTCAAATCACAGTTGCCAATTTTCCTTCCTAAGCCATCTAGACCAGGGGTCTGGTCTAGAGTCCACTGGGAACTGGGCCATGCAAGAGGCAGGCAAGTGTGCAAAGCTTCATATGCAGGATTTAGGTTATGTGTGCGAAACCATCCTCTCCCCACTGCCACTCTCATTGCTGCCATCCCGCTGTTGGTCCATGGAGCCAAAAAGTTTGTGGACCACTGATCTAGACTGAGCCTTGGTAATTATTTATCAGACAAGAAGCCTCAGTACACTCAGTGAGATTTTCTTTTGAATAGACCTATGAGACTTCTGCTGCTAATTTGTAGGTGGAAATTCCATAACAGTGTCAGGCATAGGATGAAATACTTCACTTGCTGATCTCAGATCTGCTCTCAATTTCGCCTGATCACATGGATTCTACTCAGAAGATAGTTATTTGATTCTGTGTATATGCAGGGGAGAACACTTTTCTATTTTTGTTTCACAAGATACACATTTTTTATTTACCATTTTATTTATTCCTCTTAAATTCTGGGCCTTTTGATTGTCTTTCCCATACTGTGATATCCACTAGTTTGGAAAGTTGCTATACTTTTCAGTCCCCAACATATGATATTTCACTTTTAAACAATAAAAGAACTTCCATGGGAGGTCAGCAACCATAACCTTTTTAGGAAGGTGATATGGACTTGAAACCTAATTAGTTTAGGATGAAGGCTGACACATTGGCTTTTGTTTTAATTAATTAGAGGACTGTATGTATGCCTTGATAGATAAGATAAATAGGAAATAAGGAAGTTGTGTGTTTATTTTTCAGCATGTTAGGACTTCATAGTTTCCTAGAATTTCTTATTCCAACTAATTGTTGTTAAGTGAATCACTGCAGTGGATAAGTCAGTAACTCAGTTGTTAACAGAATCTGGCTTCCCCATTGACTTTGCATGTCAAAAGGTGATGACCTTGGGACACAGCAATGGTCATACGTATGAATCAGTTGCCAACCATCTGAATTTTGATCATATGATCATGGGGAGGCTAGAATGGTTGAACAGTGAAAAATGGTCCTAAGTCACTTTTTCAGTACCATCACTAAATGAACTGTTGTAAGTTGAGGACTATCTGTACTTTTGTCTTGCTGTTAGTATTGTACCTGGTTGGCCTTACCTATGCAGATGGATTTATGTGTCTATTTAGAAGGAATGTGAAAACTTATTTTAGGGGAACAGAGATTCAAGGAGAATTAACTTGCTTGTAACATCTTAACAAAGATATTATTCTGTAAGATTGGCCACTACTGCTAGTTATCATGTTATCTTATAATTGTACAGAATCCTGTGTAGACATCTTTGTCACTTGTGAAGTGCCAGACTTACAGAAAGAAAGCTAACTATTCAGGATAGTCCTTATCATTATTAAGCCAAAGACTGGCACCTTTACACCCACCAGATTCCAAGACATTTCCACAAACTCTTCAAAATTAAAAGCTACCCAACTCATCAGTTTTGGCCCCTACATTATCTGCCTTGTACTTTGTGTGCCTAGCTGTTCTCAGAAAATAGAAACAGAAACATGTGCTTTTTGTAAGTGTACTCAACAACACTTGAAGCAAAGCAAAAGAAAACAAAAATATCCATGCAGAAGGCAGGCACAAAACAATCTACTGTATAGATTCCAAATTCCACTTTTTCTTTTCCACTTCATATAACTCAGAAAATACTTTCATGTCAAAGTATAGTTGTTGCTAATATAATAGCACTTGAATGGTGACAAATTGCAAAATCCAATTTTGGCAACAACTAACCTGCCTTAAAATTCTCTGGGTGGTCTCTCAGCATTCCCAGACCCTGCAGCTTACTATTCTTTATTCCAAATACTACATCATCTCCTATATGCTGAAACAATGCAGCCTTCTGTTTTTTTCTTTAAAAGAGAGAGCTGGTGGATCTTTCTTTGTGTCTATATTTTATGTGAAGAAAATGTTGTCTGTAAAATCCTTTCTAGGAGTGCTGTCCTTAGAAATATTAATTGTAGCATTATTATTCCTAGCAAGCAGAGCTGGTTTGCAGGTCTATGATTGCCAAAAGTCAGGAGGTATTGATGATTTCTTGTTATGATAGCAGTCATCTAATTAACCTTTAAAGAAGGGAAAAAAAAAGAAGTAGATAAATTTATTTGTTGTTAGAGCTTCTCCCATGTTTCTTTTAAGAAGTTCAAGATACTGTATAATCTTTGCTGTTTTATTTTTACAGTGACTGTGTGATGCAGTTTCCCAAAATGACCAAAATCACTGGTCCTCTGAGAAGGAACTTGAAATGAATTGTTGCAATCTTGTATGGTAATTATTGAGACATCCTGGTTGAGTTTTATGAGGCAAAACAAATATGACATCTGCGAAGGGGCTTGGCTGATGACAATATCTCAAGTCCTGTTTACGTCAAAGGTGGGGTTGGCTACTTAGGTGAGAAAGGGCTCATTCACACATCTTGCTTGTCCCAGTGCAAGCAGGGCCCAACTATTTTTTCTACAGGAGATCATTTTGCCATCCTCAAAATGCCTTCCAAACTCTGCCTATTAGAAATTCTGTTTATATAAAGCACCACACAACAAACAAAGAGTGCAGTCACCATATGCTTTACTGCTCAACTACTTAACTGTAACAGGAAACAGAAAGCTCTATTCAGAACAAAAAAGTATAGAGTATATACCATAGATACAAACTTGTAAATGCTGCCATCTATTGGCTGAATACTACTATAGTTGTTGCATAGAAATACATTCCAAAAATGAATTCCAACATTGCCAGACTTTGAAGGTTGATGAGGGAGGCCAGGTCAGGAAATATACACAACCAAGATTACAGGATGTCACTGTAGTGTTGCAAGGTATAGTTACAGAAGCTTGGAAGCCTGCTTCCTCTGCCTGCTCTTTGACCAAACAGAATGTCAGTGGTCCAGCAAACCTCCATTCCAATCAGTAACTCCGAGACAAACATATCTCAAAAGTACCTTTATAAGAATAGCACCTGGCACATCTGTGGAATCCCGAATCTGAAAGTTTTCAGACTTCCCACAATTCCCAAACTGCAAATCCACCCCACCCCTCAGCCATCATCACACCACATGGCCTAATCACGATACGCCCAAAAGTAAGATCCTTTTTTTATTCTGCGCCATACCCAATGACCTTGAACTAACAAAAGAATGTTATTTTGTCTACTTAGAGCTACTCAATTGAATCCATTCCCCTCCCACTTCTGGCAGTGTGGAATATGGCTTCCAAAGCTGACACCAAATTAAGGTGATGTGAAGGTGATTTTCCTTCTCAGCCTTTCCTCTTTCCCAGAACTGAGTTGGCTCTTGAATTCATCAATCAAGATTATTATGTTAAGCATGGGGGAAGTCAAGAGATTCAGGCAGTTCAAATGAGCATAAAGATTTATTGCAAGCTTAAGTTCTCTACAAGAATCTGACCAACTGGCAGTCAAGGGAAATGAGCAGGAGATAAAAAAAGCACTCAAGGTGGGCTGGACTTAGAACTCTTGCAGGTGATATATGACACATTTGATCCCTTCTTCAGGCTCAGCCTGGTCATCTCCTGCATCTTGTCCACATTCTTTTACGCTGATTAACCAATGAAACGAAAAAATGGTGAAAAAATGGAGGAATAATCTTGCTCCCTCTTTACTTACCAAACTAGTGTAAAAGTACTACTGTAAAACAGAGTAGCAAAGAAACATAATAGAGAAATTGACAAAATGTCTGCCCATACTGCCAGCCCTTCTTGCAACTCAAGGAATAGCCAGAAAGGACAAGAAGAAACTTTCTAAAGTTTCCCACAAGCCAAGAGAGCCTTTGTCAAAAACAGAAGGTGATTTATGGAAAAGTTTGGCAAATGGAAAATGCATTGTCTTAAAAAAAACTACCCACAGAAATGAACATGGAGGGTTCTTGCAGTGTTAGCTTGAATAGGAACAAGAAAAAAAAAAGCAGGACAACCTACTGATTGGGGCTGGGGAGATGGGGTGGGGTCTAATGTCTGGAGAGAAGACCTGACTGTTATCACTGCCAAAGTGGAAGAACAGATTTAAATTTCATTATTTCCATCAAGTTTCAGCTTGAGAAACAAGCAGCTTACAGGCTGCTTTTCAGAAGAGCTTTCAGGCAACTTAAAATACGCCCTACAAATTCTGTGGGGGAAAGCTCTGTTTGGAAAAGCAGTGTGCAATTTTAAATCATCAGATCCTGAACAAACATATCATATACAGAATTCTCCGCTTCATTTGGTTAAAATCAGACTTCTAATCCTCAGAGTCTCAAAAATGTGCTTGGAACTATGTGGCAAGGCTTGACAACATCTGCAAGGTTAGAAATTTATTAAAAAGAGGATTCTGGTGGCAATGGGGAAGAGTCAGGAGGCTCTCATGGCTCATTGTCTGCAACAATTAGCGGAAGCAGAAGAAAGTTTGCAAACAGACACAACTGCTGAATAACCATGTGTGTGTGTGTGTGTGTGTGTGTGTGTGTATTTGTGTGTGTTTTAACTTGAATAATCTATATAGGCTGTTGTTCTGACCCAAACCTTGTTCAAATCAAACCAACACAAAGTATGTACCTTTTTACACAAACACAAACCTTTTTAATGCGGCGCTGTGAATTCTGTTCATTCACAGCCAAGAGTCATTTAAAACTAATTGTCCCAGATAAGAGCCAGCCCTTTCAAGGAAGCGAAAGGCTGCCAAGAACAAAAGACTAATTGCAGATAAATATCCAAATCCAGAAGTTTCCAAAAACAAACCGGAGGACGAGAACTCTGAGCATAAAAAATGTCTTTGCTTCCTGCAAAGAAGCCAATCCCAAAGGCTGGCTTTTATCCCTTATGGGAAGGGCCATCACCTTCCAGCCTTACTCCTGAGTTGCCAGTGCTGCTTCAGTTGGTCTTTCCTTTGAGCAGCCCTGCATGCACGCACACTGAGCATAGACTCCCTGGGTCCCTCTTTGTCACTGCTGCCAGACTCCACATCCCTGCATCACATGCAGGCTCCTTATCCAAGTCCTCACTGTCAGAGACCTCAGCTGTCAGCACCTGCTGCCGGTGAACCACAACAGCTGTAGAATTCAGGTTTCTTTGTATTTCTATCCCTGAACACTAGAACACATATTGTTCTTATTATTTAGTCTTGTTCTCTACTAGAGAAACATTTTCGTACACAACATACCCATACACAGTACAGACACTCAAAATATTTCAGTATTGCCATCATCACCTATGCTAAAACTTTATGTAACTCCCTTTGATTTACCTTGAACTGCAAGGGAAAAAAAATGTGAGGGTTTTGCATTGAATGAATCTCAACCCCTTTTCGTTGTAACAACAAGATCTCTCTAAAAATGATGAAGCTTCGGAACTGGAATCATTGGTGCCGAGTAAGTCGCCCATAGCCAGAGACTGCAGACTGCAAGATCCCAGGTGATGCAGGAGGGAAGGTGGTTGTTGGCTTCCTTGGGAGGATTTTAATAAAGCCACAGCTTGGTAGTGGTGCCTAAAGTCATTCCTACCACCTGTCTTCATTCTGGCAAAGCCTGAGCAGTAGATCTACAAATACTACACCCTTTACATAGGATGACACAAATGCCCTTTATTGCAAACTCAGAGTGATTGCCATGAATGGTCAGAAATACATGTGCTTGGAGTGTCAAAGACTGGCAGCATTATTTTTGCTTGACTGAAAACTTTTCAGAGGATTAATGGACAGGCAAATCCATTTGCGCACATTACTGCAAATATAATGTGAATTACAATCTCGTCTTTCATCTTGCCTCTTTATATTTTGTCATGATCCTCCTAGTTCTCTAAGTCAAAGCTATCGGTGACCTTGCTTCTTAAATTCTGGTCATGACACATAATCAGCTCCCGAGACTATGCAGATGCACATATTGTATTCTCAGAAATCCTCTGGTCAGAATCCCACCCCGCTTTCTAGCCATCGCTGTGCTCTTTTGACTGACAAAGAAAATGTCTCAATCTTTTTTTGAGTAGGGAAAATTGCTTTAACTCCATGCAACTTCATGTGCATTTTATTCAGATTGGTACTCAGAAATATCCCACTTGATTTAGAGGCTGCACAGATTGATAAGGCCCAAAGCTTGCTTAACTATCTGCCAGATGGGTTTTTATTCCTAATCCCCATTAATCTCCCCAAAGCCCTTTGATAGTGGACCTCTTAAAAGACCACACTGGAAGTCACGCTGCTCTTTTATTTAGCCATTTGCTCCTATGTTCAAAAACGTAATGAGTAATTTCATGACCATTTAAAGAGATATAGCCTGATTAAAAGCAAAGGATTACCCCAGTGAGTAATCAGTCTGGATGGCATGAGATGTTATAAACAGCTGCTTGAACTGACCCCACTCTTGTAATATCAAACAATGCTACCTATTCATTCCCTATCCCTCCAAACTCCTTCTGTACAGCTGACACAAATATCTGCTGGTTTTGTGGCTCAATATGTTTCATAAACTGCCACCTGAGGGAAACAGAGGAAGCCCTTTCTTCAAGCAGCAGGGTCCAAATATTATTTGGAGATCTAAAGATCTTGGAGAACATCTAGCAAATTCTGGTGAAAGCTTCATGTTATTTAGGTAGCCGGGGGAGCAAAGTTCTCCAAAATATATATGATGTGTCAGCTCCCATAAATACTGCTATCACAGAAGGTGTGCTGCAATGTTGAGCTTGTTAGCTTTTATTAAGGTAAAGAGATTCAATTTATGAAGATTTTACTGAACCAGCACTAGAAATTGACAATATCTATCAGTAATATCCAGATATGTGTGTGAAAATTCAAGGCATGTCATAATATAAGCGCCACCCCCTTTGAACATGCAAGCGATGTCAGTTCATGTACAAAAGGGGTGACTGCAATACTCCATCCACTTTTTTGTTAATTTTGACCTTTTCTTTTCAATACTCCAAACTCTCTACATTGTTGTAATTTCTTGAGAGGGTTTTGAAAGTAAGCTATTCTGTATTGGAACCAGACTTCCGCCATATGGGATGCCTGACAAGTGGGATCTAGTACTAGCATGTCTTAATGGGTTTCTTCAGTTTGCAGTTTTTCACATGGCATTTTGAGGCATTAGGGATGCTCGCATTAACAGGAAGGAGAAATTGATGGATGTTGGAGGGCAGGTAGGAAGGTTCTTGAAAATGGGGATGCAATTGGAGCAATGATTACTGAAGGAGGTTTTATAATTTATGTATGTATTTATTTAAAGAACTTATATGGGCTCATATTTCACACAGTGATTGTAGGTGTCTTACAGCAGCCATCTCCAACCTTTCTGGCTTGGTGGCCCAGCAGGTGGTGGGGGGAAGGAGATAGTTCCATGTGAGTGGTAGGTATGTTCATGGGCACGTTGCTCCATTTGTGTGTGTGGCAGGTGCACGGGGCTGCCACTCATACAAACGGAGCTTTGAGCGTGAGCATGAGCACCTGCCATTCATACAAGTGGAGCTGTATATATGCGCACGCTCACCCACTACTCACACAGCCTGGTTCTGAAGAAGCAGTGGCCCACTAGTGGAGTGGGGAGTTGCTGACCTACAGGAACCATCATCTCAAAAACACATCATATATTTAGGAAGCTAGGTATGTGAAGCCTATCCAAGAGAAGGATTGGGGGCACTTGATAACTGTCTTCCAGGACTTGAACAGCTGTCACAGAGAAGAAAGGGCTCATTTATTCTCCAGAGCATCAGGGGGCAGGACAAGAAATAATGGATGGAAGCTTGTGAAAGTGAGATCTAATCCAGAAATAAGGACAGTGAGAACAATTAATCAGTGGAATAGCTTACTTCCTGGAGTTGTGGGTGCTCCATCACCGGAGGTTTTCAAAAAGTATATTGGACTTGCATTTGATCAAGATCGTATAACTCTTCTATCTTGAGCAAGGAGTTCCATTCCTCCTTGTTGCTTTAGATTTCTTCTCAGCTGATTGGGCAGTAACTAATGAAACAAATACACAAGAGTCAAAGAACTTCTGAAGAGTAATTTATTGAGGAAAAGTGAAGAAGCCATTACAAATCAATTGCAGCAGTTGTTGAGTGTCAAATGTAAGTCCTAGTTATAATAATCAGTGCCTTGCATTCTTTTCTCCTGCCCAATCTGAGTAAAGGGCTAGAAGCTGCTCTTCTCTGGGAAGGACCTATAGTTTCCACCAGTTCCTTTTTTAAAAAATAAGTTAGATTTTTAAAAAACTTCTGACTATAGGACAACTAATTTCACAGTTGTTTCACCTTTTGTTTTGCTCTTGTGTATCTTATGGATCTGTGAGAGAACTTGTGCTAGTTATCTCAAAAGGAAGGGTTAATGGTGGAAGGAATTATATAGTATCTTATAATAATGATATAAATTACTATATCATAATAATGACACAGAAGAAGAGAATTTTGATCATGCAGCATTTTATAGTCCTTTGTGGCACTCCGATCCCTTTTATACCAATATCTCTAGATGGTAAACCATCAATATTTTCATACTAGAAAAAGGAACATGGAACCAGCCATGCCTCACCAGTAACCATGGGGCTTCTGGGACAGTTTAGTTTGAATAAATGTTATATAGCTCGGCAATCCACCAGTTTCATTCCTAGGCCACATCAATATTGAAACAAGAACATTTTAATCATCTTTGATCACCATCCATCCATTTATAATTTAAATTTGTAAGATACCCAACTCCACATGACTTTGGGTGACATATAATTTTAAACAGTATGTTAATTAAAATAATAATAAAAAGGCTAACATTGGGAGAAGTGACAATCTCACCTATATTAACCACACACCATTCAGGTGGGATTCAAAATTTCTTACTACTGGTTCTGTGGGTGTGGCTTGGTGGGCATGGCAGGGGAAGGATACTGTGAAATCTCCAGTCAGAGGTGGCATTTGCTGGTTCTCCAATGTTCTCAAAATTTCTGCTACTGGTTCTCCAGAACTGGTTAGAACCTGCTGAATACCACCTCTGATTCAGGTGCTTTCCTTTCTCTCCTCCAGCCCAGATCCTGGGAAAAAAGCCAGATCTTCAAAGCTCTTAAAGAGTTAGTGCTTCAAATTCAAAATCAGAAGGTGCTTCACAAAATGCCAGTGGCACTCACATAGCACCTGTCCTTAAGCTATGTCTGTTCCAGGGATCATGTGGCTCACTGCTGCACCTGTAGCACCACTTCAGGAAATGGCACCTTTCTTTTAAGAAGTTGCAGACATATGCGATATGCACATCTGTACACTCTCCAAGAGACCTTTCTGCTTCCAAATCTGGAGCATCACAAAGCCCTCATATTTAATGCATTGACAAAGAGACAAATCCACAATGGATTAGTTTAAGACTCAAACACAAAGTTGTTTTAGTTTTCTTGGAAGTTATGAAGTTTTTCAATTTTAATTTTTGCAAGTGGTCTGGAATTGTTTGTTCCCCTTCTTTTTCTCAAAAGAAAGCACATATTTTTCTCCCTTAATCAACTAAGAGCTTTCTTAGACTTTCCCCGCATTCTCTTCGTGTTGTCATTTAGAAGTTGTTTCAAAAGCAGGAGACCGCTGAGGCATCACTTAACAAGATTAGAAAAGATTTTACTGAAATGCTTTCCTGGACCAGAAATCCAATAGCTGTCTGTCTGATAATATAAAACACATTTTTCATTTTTGGCAGGGACATGGTGACTGATCTTGCCAGGACACTGGTCACTTTCCCATAGCATTCAGCTTTTGAAAAATTCAATTCCATAATGCTGATTTATTTGGCAGCCAGCATATCTAAATGATTCTTAGTTCTACTGAAAACTAAAGTTGATTGTATAAACAGCAACAACCAACATAGGAATATCAAATAATGTGATTGGGTGGACAAGTGGGGCATCAGGATAGAATAGAATAGAACAGAATAGAATAGAATAGAATAGAATAGAATAGAAGGATCTTTAAGGTATTCTAGTCCAGCGTCCTGCTCAAACAGAAGAACCTATACCATTTCAGACAAGTGACCATCTAGTCTCTTCTTAAAAACCTCCAATGATGGAGTACCTATGATTTCTGAAGGCAAGCTGTTCAATCCAATCCAATCCATATTAAATCCAGGGTTTTCAGTCTAGTAATTTTTTTACCATGTAGTAAGGCGCTTCAGTTTGTATGAAATAAAAGGAGAAACATATATAAAACGACAAGTTAATGTCTTTATATTATACAAGAACATTCTCTACATTTGCTCTGCTGTTTGTTGCATGCATAATTTGTGCAACCCAGGCAAACCAGATATAGGGAATGTAACACATAGTATCTTTCTCTGCTGTCCTGTCAATCCAAGTGACAAGCACTTAGCTACTACCCTTTGGTATTTGGCCTAGATAATTCTCTTAGTCAGTCCAGGATTTCTACATCGTCCAATATCTTTCAAGAATTTTTGGAACGGGAGAGAATGCAAAAAGCCATCATATTCTCTTCCCTTTTTCGTAGTTGTTCTCCTTAAAAAGCTGTTAGTTTCAGTGGAGTCAGGTTTATTGAGATGTTTTTTTGAAAATTGTTAGAGTAAGGATAAAATTTGTCCTCAACTGCTGAAACAGAAAGAATTAGTGTTCAGGTTAGGAACGTACTGTAGTTCTATCCCCACCTTTCTTGTTATGGTAATGCAGTCATTTTATTCTAATTTTCCATGTATGCGGCAATTAGTGTCTTAATTCAAACCTTTATTGTTAGTGTACAACATGTATACAATGAGATTGGATGAGCCTCCCTTAATGCACCCCCCCAACATAAATACATCTCAATAACTCACAGTGGAAAAAACAAAAAATCCCTAACCCAGTAAATCATACTAACAAACACACAATTTTCTACCCATATATGTGCATAATTATATTATATTGCACCAATGTGAACAAGTTGCGCATTGTGCTGGCCCTGCAAGTCCATCCATGGTTACTTCCATGGAGGGAAGTAAGCAGTGGGGTGCCACAGGGTTCTGTCTTAGGCTCAGTACTCTTCAATATCTTCATTAATGACTTAGATGAAGGAATAGAAGGGGAATTTACCAAATTTGCAGATGATACTAAGCTGGCAGGAGTAGCTAACACCCAAGAAGATAGGCTCAAGATCCAGATGGATCTTGACAGACTAGAACACTGAGCCATATCTAACAAAATGAAATTCAATGTAGAGAAAAGTAAAGTTCTACACTTAGGCAAGAGAAACCAAAAGTACACATATAGACTGGGTGAAACCAGGCTCAATATCAGTAACTGTGAGAGGGATCTTGGAGTCTTAGTGGACAACCAGCTAAATATGAGCCAACAGTGGGCAGCAACAGCCAAAAAAGCTAATGCAATCCTAAATTGTATTAACAGAGGGATACAATCAAGATCAATACCACTCTATAAAGCCTTAGTAAGACCGCACCTAGAGTACTGCATCCAGTTTTGTTCACCACATTATTAAAAATATGTTGAGACTCTAGAGAAGAGCAACCAGAATTTAAGGGACTGGAGACTAAAACATATGAAGAATGGTTACAGAAACTGGGCACGGCTAGTCTAGTAAAGAGAAGGACCAGGGGAGACATGATAGCAGTCTTTCAATATTTGAGGGGCTGCCACAGAGAGGAAGGGGTCAAGCTATTTTCTAAAGGCCTGAACCCAGATAAGGAATAATGGATGGAAGCTGAACAAGGAGAGATTTAACCTGGAAATAAAGAGAAACTTTCTGACAGTGAGAACAATCAACCAATGGAACAGCTTGCCCTCCGAAGTTTTGGGAGCGCCATCACTTGAGACTTTCAAGAAGAGATTGGAGTGCCATTTGTCAGAAATGGTGTAGGGTCTCCCGTTTGGGCTAGATGACCTACAAGGTCCCTTCCAATTCTGATTACCTGTTATCTCTCATCTTCAATACCAACATTTGATAGATTGATAAAATAATCTGGCTGACTATCCTATCAATTTCTACTGGTTTTCTGTACAACCAACCAATTAATCACCGCTCTCCATTCATTCCAAATTTGCCCTACCTTCGTTATGAACAGGCTGAAATTGAAGAAGATGAAATGTTAGTTACAGCATTAGTTGAGAATGCAACTCCCAGAGTTTCCAACCAATTTGGCTAGGATGATTGGGAATTTGAGGAAATACAGTCTCAGAATATCCAAAGAAGAGCAAGCTGGGGAAGAATTTTACAGAGCATTATAATCTATTATGAACATTCCTTTGCACATAAAATTTGAAACTTGTCTGAAATTTGGCATGAGTATTTCATACTGTAGGGGCTACTGTCACTGCAATTTTCATCAAATGTTGTTCCCCAGCCAATAAAAGTACATTTTTAAAAAATAGTAAAGGAACACAGCTCAGACTGCCTGAATCAATTTAAATGACATTGGACAGACTTGTTTTCATCATAAAGATCTATTGTACCTACAAATTTTGTCCTTTTTTGATGGACAAATGAGCAAAAGTTATCACTGCTTGTGGTTTTTCAATGTTAGATAATGAGAGGACCAAAGTTTCATGTTTGAGCATCATATTGGATCCAATATTTTGTGGTTTGGCCTGGAACAAAGTGGCCGACATGTAAAACTCTGGATCTATTTCAGTCTTGTGGTCTGCATATACCTCTTATTTTTAACATCATTTAAAATTTATAAATGTATAAAATTATCTTTCAAGAGATTAGTTTAACACAACCCTGCTCCAAAAGTAGTGATTTAATTTAATGCATTCTATTCAATAATTAATTTTATTAATATGCTTTGTTCTCTCACAAAGGCATATTCCCCTTATGGCAAATATATACATATATTCCTTAGCTTTGTTCTTTCTTGACCAAAAGGACAAAAAGTTAAGTCTTTCACTATGGGACATTGGCTTAATGCCTAAGACAACAGGTATTTTGGTCTCACAGCCTATATACTGTGTTTCTCATATAATAAGGCCAGGTCTTTTTTTTTTTTGAGCCCCCCAAAAATGGCTAGGCCGTCTTTTTGGGGGTGACTTAATTCCCTCCCCCTTGCATCTTCGGGCAGGTGGGCGGCAACAGCTTAGATATTGACCTCGGCGTTGGTGGGGCACTTCGTATCGGGGTCAATGCAGGCAGCACCATATCCGGGTGTGCAACAAAAGTACTTCCAAACAGCAAGCCCCCCCCCACCATTCCCCCCCATTTTGCATGTTTTAATATAGGCCTTAATTTGGGGGGAGAGGTTTAATTTCATTTCATGCCTTTAAAATATGCTGGGACTTCCTATTAGGGGAGGCCATATTGTTGGAGAAACAGGGTAGAAGGTGTTCCTGCAGATTTCCTTTGATACTCATAATTCTGCTCCTCAAGAAGAGCAGCTAAGTAAAAACCTCTCTTTGGTGCTTTCAAAAGAAGGGCATTTATGGAACAAGGAATAATCCCAGAAGAGAACATGGCTGAGCGGATCTGATCTCCCCTTATGTTACTTGGAGGACATTGAATAGGTTGAGGGTGAGAGCGCCTAAGTATTAAGGCTAATGTTGAAGTTGCTGGGTTAGGGTTTCTTTATAGGTCTTTGATTCAGGGTTCAGTCTTTGGCCATACCAAGAACAGCTAGAGAATGTCAGAGATTGGAGATCCTCTACTAATCAACAATACAGCATTAGATGGATTATTAATTTTATTCAGAATAAGACAAGTCTAAAGTTCCTGTTGCCACCCAGTTCCCACTGTTTATGGCTTCCATGACTCAGGATAGAATAGTAGAGGTTGGGCTCCTAATGGCTTGATGTAATTAAGCTTTTTCTGAGTGGAATTCCTTCTCCCAGTTCCATTTCTAAGCAATTATCAAGTGAAAACTGGAATGATTATGTCTATTCTGAGGTTGACATGATTCTACATTTGGCCAAGGGATCGTGACTGGTAGGTCTATTTCACTGCTCAGATAATGCAAATTGAAACATTAAGCTTGCATTATCATCTATTCCTGTTTCCTAGACGGAGGCTAGACTTCTAACTTCTTTTCTTTTAAAGTAAGTTTTGCTGCTCAATGTCCTTGGAAAGGGGTTGTTTGCTGTAGAGAACTGGATGGCGGGGGAGCAGGGTGCTGATTTTATTCCATTTATTTCAAATTTTATCTCCTGCCATTCCTGTTCTAAAAGTGCCCCAGGGCAGCTCACAGCAAATAAAAACAAAAATAGATATAAAATCGTAAAATAGCATAAAAGTATAATGAAAATTCATATCTGCTATGGAATAGAAAGAAGCTTAGAGCAAGCTTGGGCACTTGTTTTCCTGAAATCTCTCTGGGAGAAAAACGTAAGCGCTGCCTGTCTCCCAGAAGAAAGGAGCTTCTTAATCTCTGTACCTTTAAGAAATGGTTCCAAAGCGTTGCAGGGGTCAAGAGAACCAATGAGAAGGTGACTCTCATGGACCACTGGAATACAGAATACTGTAAGGTGGAGTTCAACACATTATTAAGAAAGCATTCTGGGTTTCTGAGGAGTGCAAAACTTTGGGATGCTTTTCTGAAAAGTTTCTGCTTCTTTTTTCTAAGCCTGCTGGGATAGTACATCTGACATGGGAAACCATCATGCCTAGCTTTATATATATATAAAAAGCTCTAACAGAATTGTTAAAATCTCCCTGATCACTTAGCTCATTGCCTGTTTTTTTAAATCCATCTGATTTGGGTCGACTCATGAAATGGGATCGGCATAATAACCAGTTTTGAGTTCTGTTAGCTTTGCTATTTTTTTTAAATTTATTCCACTATTTATTATTTGAGAGAAAAGTTCACACTAAAATTTGAATATTATGGTATGCAAGAAAATACTGATTTTATTATTGACTCTTCCTCCAGCTTCATGATTCCTTGACAAATATGTTCTATATTCTTCTTATTTCTTTTGTTGTCACATCATTTGCTGCTTAGAATTTAGTACGGCTGCTTGTTAAAGCCTGTATGTTTCCTTCAGATCCTGCATACATTATATACTTTTCCTGCATATTTCTTAAACAGTTTGCTTGCAATTTTGCCTGATGAGCACTGTATTTGCAGTTAATTTTCTCTATATAATGCATTTTTGTTCATGGTGTTCATGAATATATGCATTTTTTGTGTAGACTTGATATATAATTGGTGACTTACATAATAAAATTTGGAGATGCCTGGATTTCAGTGGATAATTGAAGTTTCTGTATTGGCTCAAAAAAAAAAAAAGAAGTAAAATTAGATAAGCTTGCATTCAAATATGAGATAAATGATTTTCTGCCTCATTTCTATTCATCAGATATTTTTCCTTACAACTCTGGGGACAGCCATTTCATCCTTCTTTGCCTTGGTCTTTTTCTTTTTTCTTTTGCACCTTGAAAGAGGAAGGGCAATTTATGACGAGAGACCAGCTTTCGAAAAGCAAAGAACTTTCAAAAGTGGTGTAAATCGGGGTTCCCCAACCTCTGGTCTGTGGACTGGCATTGGTCTATGACATGCCAGAAACCGGTCTGCGCAAACAAGCAAAGCTCCATCCGCAAGATGCAGGCAGCACATGAAATCTCACTCCCTCCAGTCCATGGAAAAAACTCTCTCCACAGAACCAGTCCCTGGTGCCCAAAAGGTTGGGGACTGCTGGTATAAATGATAGCATCTAAGGCTGAGGTGGGATCCACGACTGCAAAGGGTGACTAAAGTATTTGAGAAAGAGACTAAGCAGAAACTAATGTTTGCTATCTACTTACTAATACCCGGGCATAACAAGCACGTCCTTGGCAGAAAGGGCAAGAAAAGACATAGATGACCACTAAACAGTAAATGGAAAGATTTGAAGCAAAAAATAAAAGTGAAAGCAAGTACAGGAAATCCTCAATTTACAACCACAATGAAGTCCAACATTTCTGTTGCTAAGTAAGGCTGTTGTTAAATGAGTTTTGTCCCATTTTATGACCTTTTTGCCACAATTGTTAAGTGAATCACCATAACTGTTAAGCAGTATTATGGTTGTTAAGTGAATCTGGCTTCTCTTTGTCAGAAGGTCACAAAAGGGATTCACACAACCCCAAGATACTGCAACTGTCATTAATATGAACCATTTGCCAAGTGGCTGAATTTTGATCATGTGATCATGAGGATGCTGCAATAGTTGTAAGTGTGAAAAATGGTCATAAGTCGCTTTTACCCCCAGTGCTGTTGTAACTTTGAACAGTTACTAAATGAATGGTAATAAGTTGAGGAGTACCTGTATGACCTTTCCAGTGGAGAGAGTCAAATTTTTTTACTGCCGGTTCTGTGGGTGTGGCTGTGGCAGGGGAAGGATTCTATAAAATCTCCATTCCCTCCCCACTCTAGGGAAGGTGACTGCAGAATCCCATTCCCTTCCCACCCCACTAACCTGCTTTCCAGCTCCGTTCTCTTGTGCAGGGCAACAAAAGAAGACCTAGCTGATCAGCTGGGACTCGGGAGGCAGAGAATAGATGGGGGTGGGGCCAGCCAGAGGTGGTATTTGCTGGTTCTCTGAACTACTCAAAATTTCCTCTGTTGGTTCTCCAGAACTGGTAAGGAACCTGCTGAATTCTACCTCTGTTGCATTCCTGATTTGGCAGAAGTGTAAAGATAGTCCTTGACTTACAACAGTTCATTTAGTGTCCATTCAAAGCTTACAACAGCACTAAAAAAATGACTTATAGTCATTTTTCACACTTAGGAGCATTGTAGTATCACCCATGGTCGTAAAATGGGGAAAATTCACTAAACAAATATCTTGCTTAGCAACGGAAATTTTGGGTTTAATTGTGGCCATAAGTGGAGGATTACCTGTAGTAGATAGTCCTGAATGCTGCAGAATTTGAGAAATTTATGTCCAAAGGCCCCTTGGATTGATGTAAACTTCTTTGGAAGTCTGTCATTTTTGTTTTATATATTTTAAAATTATTCTTGCACTTACAAAAGGACAAAATCGTACCAATGCAGGTGCCTGTTGTTTTTATTCCCCATAGCTGCTAAACAGTGGTTTTAGGTATTCAGTGAAATCTAAAATCAGTTGAATTTGCCTTTTTCATACATAAGCGTTCTAGGTTTTCTATCAAGATGCCCATTCTTTGATTTGTATAGCTTTGGTGGGGAATACATAAGCATATGATGTGTGTTTATGACAATAAACTGTTCCTTTCTAATTGCAAAGGGTGAAATTTTTGTGTGTGTTAAGGCTACATTATGCATTTAAGGTCACATTCTGAGTGTATGAAATAATATTTCCACTAGGTTCTTAATTTTTAACACAAGACTTTAAGGTCAGTGGTCCAATGGTGTAAATGATTAAAAATGTATGAATTTTTCATTAGTCTCTCCAGCCATATCATTTTGGCTTTCTTCTTCTAGTTGCAAACTTGAAACTTCAGCCTGTAAGTGATGTTATCTGTCTAACATTTATTTATTTCATGAGTTATTAAGCATGATCTTAAATTTTCATCCATCATTTTGTGCTTTTTGCTTACCTCACATTTAACATATTTCATTGATACAAATACATGACTTTTCTTTTGGGTCCTCCAAACAGCTGTCTTTCCTCCCCCCCCCAAACAGGTTCTGAATTTGTTTGATTGTTTGTTTCCAGTAATTCCTAGCACATGTAGCAATACCAATGGTACTACGTCCCCCTCTCTACGTCCTATGAGAATCTGGGCTTGATTGTGTTCTCAATGAGATTTTGTTTAGGCTCGCAGAGGATTGGCCTGTCAATACAGAACAAATCTGATAGTATGGTCTAAACATTTTTATTCATAGGCATGAGGAAAGAGCTTTGATTTTTAAAAATGGTTAAATGTCAGCTCCAGAAGGTAAACTAAACCAAATAATTATCTCCACAGAAAACCTAAAACTACTTGTATTGAGATTGGCTTATCATAATTTTGTAAGCCTGATTCAAGCCTGTGCCTCATCCTCCTGATCATGCCTATTTCATACCTAGGATGATGTCTATCTGAGTTGCTTCCCAAAAACAGCATATCTCCAGTTTGGTCATCTCTCTTTCCCCTTCAAGTGCTTTCAACTTGTATTGACTGCTGTTGAATGCCTGGATTAATTCCTGAAGTTTTCTTGGCAAGGTTTTCCCAAAGTAATTTGCCATTGCCTCCTAAAGAAAGTTCAAAACATTCTCAAAGATCCATCTCATCCTGGGAACCCTTTTTTTGAACTATTACCATCTGGCAGATGGTACAGAATAATAAAATCAAGGACAAATAGGCTGAAAAACAGCTTCCATCCTAGGGCAGTAGCTCTTTTGAATTCTGCTGTATAGTGCAATGTTGGTGTGGTGTTGGGGGTTTCCGGTTCAATGTGTGAAGGGTGAAGGATATGTGTTTGTGTTTATTTTCATGGTCATGGTCATGATGTACACTGAAGATGGTGTTTGATTTCGTTGTATGAGGTGCAATGACAATAAACTAAACTAAACTTCTTGGGACTGAGACAGATAACTGGCTCAAGGTCATTCAGTTGATTTTGTGCCTAGAACTCAAGCTTTCTCTGTTTCTAGCCTGGTATGTTTATCACTGCACAAACTGGCTTCCTTATTTTTCGCATTAAGAGATGTCTGATACAGAGTGGTGCTTCCTCACATGCTAAGGAGCTAAGGCATCTGAAAGCAGTTCCTAACCATCATAGAAGGCCTTTTATAGAACCAGCAGGAATCTATGTTACATTAATGGTGGGAAACTAGTGAACCTTTCCAATTTCAATGAGATGCTCTATTGTAGGAGAAACAATAATTTTCAAGAAGTCTGGCAGATTCAGTAGTGAATTGCAAAAGAAAATTCTCAGGATCTGAAGACTATTCCCTGTATTATTTTTCATATTTCTCAATATGGCTATATGTATGTATATAAGGGCGGGTTAAAAATATAATAGCATGTTTCCCCCAAAACAAGACTGGATCTCATATTAATTTTTGCTCCAAAAGACATATTAGGACTTATTTTCAGGCAATGTTTTATTTTCAGGGAAATATATATAAATATATCCATGTAGCTGATGATCTAAATGGGCTTATTTCTTGGGTAGGGCTTATATTATGAGCATCCTGAAAAATCATGCTAGGATTTATTTTCCCATTGGATCTTATTTTCGGGGAAACATGGTACTTTCAAATCAATCTTCCTCTTCTCTCTTTATAAAAAATATGTGTTTGTGTGTATGTGTGTATATGCACATTCACAGGCACTTTTTGTTTACATTCCTCATGTACTATTTATTGTGTACCATTGAAGCCACTGAAGAAAAAAAAAAGAGAGAAGGTCATAGATAAGATTCTAAATAGGAAGAAAGAAACACATTCCATATGGAATTTGAAATGCAACAAGAGGCTAGTCCTTTGGGTTGCTGAGTTTTTCCTGCCTTTCATAGTATCTATCAGCCACAACTTGTAAGTTGTTACATAGACATATACAGTAACCCATCTGAAAGAATACAAGAGTTGAGTCAGGAGACAATCCAAGGTCACATTCAAGAAAGACAGGAACTAAGCAAAGAGAAAAAGAAATATCAGAGAAAGTTAGGCGTCCAAACATAAACTCATACGTCAAGCACTGTGCAACCACAGGGCAGCTGTGCTAATACCAGATGTTGCTCTGGCAATGGCCTGTTACAAATGGATGATTTTATGTTCCAGTTTCCAGAGGCCCCACCTGTCTCCAGCTGCAACTAACTGGCACAAAAACTATAATAGAAATTTTCTTCCCGAAGAAGCTTGTTTTTTCAATGGGGTTTCCTCTGCAGGCGAGTTTTTCTATGCCTACTATCTTTCTGACTTTGAATTTTAATGTTTTGGTATTTCTGTGGACTCAAGCAATGATTTCACATCTTCAGTGCAGTTGGATACCAGACATTAGTTCTTCAGCACATTGGATAGTTCAGGTTTGGAGACTTTGCTCATCCTCCAGGGGGAATTTTTTCAAAGGATTCTTGAATGCAAGTCTAATAAAATTAAATGGGATTTCCTCCCAGGAAATTGAGTGTGGAAGGCAAGCAACTTTATAAATACACATTTGCGTGTGTGTGTGTGTGTGTGTGTTTTAAATTTATTGCAACATTTGATCCCTCATTCTCATTCAGAGGTTTTCACAAGTTACGAAAGCATAATCTCCACAATTGTTAAAGACAACCAAACAATCATACCATCAATTAAAGCTAAACTTAAAATTAACACATATTAACCCTTCAACATCATACATAGACAGTAATGACTCAGCGAGATTACCTCTATGTCCCAAACATGAGCAACTGGAATAACCATCTTCACTGCTTTCCTATCTTGTAACTGAGTGGTATCTAGGCCTCTGAATCTCAGGGGATTAATTTTCTACCATGGTGGGGCTGCTACTAAAGATCTTCCTCCTGGATCCCAATCACTTTCATATTTCCCCATCCTCCCCCCAGGTGAAGCCAACAAATCCCTTTTTGTGATGGACACACAAAACAGGCAGATTTCTTTTGGAGAGCACAGCTCTGCAAAGTTCTACAAAATCCTGAGCCATGTTGCAGAATTTATTTATTTATTTATATTTATTTATTTATTTTCAAAATTACACACATCTCTATTTACATTGTTAACAATATTGCGTCATTGATATTACATATATTTACATTTATTTCTAGACATTAATCCTTATTTCTATGTTCTATTCACTTTTACCATTTATCCCATACCGCAGAATACTCTGATTCCTCCTTGCCTTTTGGTTCTATTGTAAGTTTGTCTATCTTGGCACATTCTAATATTTTTTGTATTAACACCTCTTCGGATGGTATGTTTTTTTAATTTTCAACCCTGTGCAAAAACTATTCTTGCTGCTGTTACTATGTGCAATATTATGTACTGGATTTGTTTGCTAAATTTTCCTTTAATTATTCCCAGTAGGAATAGTTCAGGCTTAAATTCTATTTGGTGTTCTGTTATCTCCTGTAACGGTCTTTGCACCTTCATCCAATATTTTCTGGCTTTGGGGCATCGTGTTGCAGAATTTAAATGGTTTAGGTATATGGTGTTGAATATGAGCCACTTTGGTAAGCACCAGATCAGTTTAATGTTTTGCATGCCAGATTTCCCTGATTGGATCATGTACACGTACTGAAATTTGGCTCTGGTTTTGCTGGAGTTGTAGATGTAACCTATCTGGAGGGCTACAAGGTTGAAGTATAATAGCATTTAATGAGCACCTTGATCCCCTGTTAACCTCATCTCAATCTTGTTTTAAGTACTTAGTAAAAGCAAAGGTAATTTTACCTGGTGACTGATTCCACACAGTTCTTTTGGCAGCCACATGGATATGGTTAGCATTGCCTTCCTGGTGAACTTTCTACTTGGCTAGGCATCCCTGAACTTTGTAGGCAGTTCAACTATTCAATTTTAGGTAATCCTCGACTTACGACCATAACTGAGTCCAAAATTTGTATGGCTAAGCGAGAGAGTTGTTGAGTGAGGTCTGTCCCATTTTGTGACTTTTTTTTGGCCACAGTTGTTAAGTGATTCACTGCAGTTGTTAAATTAGTAACAGGTTTGTTAAGTAAATCTGGCTTTCCCCATTGACTTTGATTGTCAGAAGGTTGCAAAATAACACAGGACACTGCAACCGTCATAAATATGAGCCAGTTGCCAAGGGTCTGAATTTTTTTCTCTAAATATTTTCTTTTTAATTTTTTATTTTTACGTGTCTCTTCAAGTGAGCAATGTGATTCCGGGTTACAATATGCATACATAATCATAGTTACATTTCCAACTTTCTTATCTAATTTCATATCATATCATGATCTATTCCATTTTTTCTTTTCATATATTTTCACTTCATATTTTTTCATTCATTATTACAACAACGTAAACATTTTCATCCTCATACATTCTCCCCCTATTTATCCCCTTTTATTTTCATTTCCATCTCACCATCTATTTTGTTTTATGTATTTTCTTCTTTTACTTCCTCAAGGCCAATGTATATCAAACAAAAAACAAAAATAAAAATAAACTAATATCAATATAAGTATTCTCAATTATTAGCTTCTAATTAACAACAATACAGGCTCCACATGGTATTTTCCCCAATCTACAATAAATCTAACAAGGGTCTGAATTTTGATCTTGTGACTATGGGGATGATGCAACAGTTGTGTGAAAAACAATCATATATTACTTTTTTCAGGGCCGTTGTAACTTCAAATGATCACAAAATGGTCACTAAACGAATGGTTGCAAGTCAAGGACTACCTGTATTTACCTGATTATCTGTTAATTCCTCTGAACTTCTTTCAGTGCACATATAGACTGGGTGAAACCAGGCTCAATAGCAGTAACTGTGAGAGAGATCTTGGAGTCTTAGTGGACAGCCAGCTAAATATGAGTCAGCAGTGTGCGGCAGCAGCCAAAAAAGCTAATGCAATCCTAAATGGCATTAACAGAGGGATACAATCAAAATCAAGTGGGATACAATCAAAATACCACTCTATAAAGCCTTTGTAAGACCACATCCAGAGTACCGCATCCAGTTTTGTTCACCACATTATATGTTGAGACTCTAGAAAAAATACAGAGAAGAGCAACCAGGATGATTAGGGGACAGGAGACTAAAACATACGATGAACAGTTACAGGAACTGGGCTTGGCTAGTCTAGTAAAGAGAAGGACCAGAGGAAACATGATAGCAGTCTTCCAATATTTGAGGGGCTGCCACAGAGAGGAAGGGGTCAAGCTATTTTCTAAAGGCCTGTAGGCCAGACAAGGAATAATGGATGGAAACTGAACAAGGAGAGATTTAACCTGGAAATAAGGAGAAACTTTCTGAACATGAGAACAATCAACCATTGGAACAGCTTGCCCTTGGAAGTTGTGGGAGCGCCATCACTTGAGACTTTCAAGAAGAGATTGGAGTGCCATTTGTCAGAAATGGTGTAGGGTCTGCACTTGGGTGGGGGGTTGGACTAGATGACCTACAAGGTCCCTTCCAACTCTGATTATCTGTTAATTTTTGATCAGCCAAAGTCTGCCAAGCACTCCCTCCTTCTGGAACAAGTACTTAGGTGTTGCCTGACAGAGTTGTTGCATAATGCCCATTAAAAACATGTGCTTTCCCCCCCCTGGCCTTATGTCCAAAGCCTAGCCCCACAAGTTTGGTCGTGACAGTCATTTGTAAGCTGCTCTGGATACTTAACAGAGGCATGTTCCCAATGGTGAGCACTTTTCAACTGCAACAGTCACAGGTAAATCCCCCAAAGGAAACTTGGCCTTGTGCAAATAGACCATGACAGTATGTTTTTATTTCGGTGACTCTGTCAATGACTGAGGAGCTGGCAGCTGCTCCGCTGGGGGTGGTGGAAGTGAGAACCTTGCATGTTCTTTGAACTTAAACAAGGAATGGTCTTCATCAAACACTTGGCAACTGCAGAAGGGAGCAAGTTCCTGGGGCTGGCTGCTTCCAGTACAAAGCCAAAGAGGGAATACAAAACAGCAACTTGTATCTGTGACTGTGAATTGCCTGGAGAAAGCTTTCCCCTCCACCCCTCCGTCCCCTTTTCCTCTTCATAAAAGCCATAAAGGCTGTTAACCAATCACACAATATCCTCACAAGTGACATGGAGTGCGGCTAAACAGAGCTTTCCAGCTGAGACGAACAATTTACAGTCTGTATTATTTTCTCCCTCACTCTCTTTTTTGAGTAGAGGAGATTAACAATGGCAGTGGATTTTTTTGTTTTGTTTTTATTTCCTAAATAGAAAGCAAACTACGCTTTCTAGATTTCGCCTTTACAATAGACTTTGATTAGGAGAGTGGATATTGATGAACTGTGGGGCATTACAATCCAGAAAATTAATAGCAAAGCTGTGTCAAGAACAAGACACTGCAAGTCATAATGAATCCTAAGTGGTAGAGCAAAAATGTGAACAATCTAACATTGAACAATCTAAATGAGTTAGACTGAGATGTGTATCTTGGATCCATTAGGGGTGAAGTTCAAAATAAAATTCTCTTTATTACAATTGAGGCCTGCCGAATGGAGAGCCATAGGGGAAAAAATACTGTAATGTTATATAAATAAATTTAAGTTCTGGAATGAATCATGGGATTGCTAGGCCAATAAGAAAATTCTGCCTGCCAATTAACTCATAATTAAAAAATAAACAAAAAAGAAAACTGCTTATCATCTATCTATCTATCTATCTATCTATCTATCTATCTATCCATCCATCCAGTATCTGTCTGTCCGTCCATCCATCCATCCATCCATCCATCCATCCATCCATCCATCCATCCGGCTATCTATCTATCTATCTATCTATCTATCTATCTATCTATCTATCTATCTATCTATCCATCCAGTATCTGTCTGTCCGTCTATCTATCTATCTATCTATCTATCTATCTATCTATCTATCTATCTATCTATATCATCTATCTATTTTGTATCATTATCTATCTGGGTGTTTTGTCAAGTTCTGCATCTAAGGTTGAAAAAGTGTAGAAAAAGCAAATTATGTGGTGAAGGTTGCAAAAAGCCGGGATACAGTTTCATTCAAGAACAATACTCAGATGTTAACTGTCACCCTCCCCCCCTTGGATAAGTGACCAGCTCTCAGTCTGTTAAGATTTCAAGCAGATAAAGAAACACAAAGTTTGAAATTGGAGACTTGAGGTCTGCTGACTTTCTTCTGTAGCTTATCAAAGAATGGTTATCCTTGAATTTCTACCTGCTGTCCTTCAAGTTTAAATCATAATCTGGATGAAGCCAGAGAGATGAAAAGGCTGGAATAACTTCCATCCAAAGAAAGATTACAACATTTGGGGTGATATACGTTAGGGGAAACCCCCCCCCCCCAGCAGAATAAAGAGAAACTGATAAAGTTATATACATCTTACCATGATCGAGAAAAATGGGGATCTCTCTCTGTCTCTCTTTCTCTCTCTCTGTCTCTCCCTCCCAAAGTACCTTAATCCAATAAATAGTGAAGGATTCAGAACAGAAAGAAAAGGGAACTTTTTCACTTCACAAATGATTAACCTATGCAACATGTCACTTCAATAAATAGTAATGATCACTAATATCAATTGAATTAGACCAACTAGTGGAAGATAAAGATAGCAATGGCTAATAATGACAATAAGCATATTTCACCTCCAGTAAACTTTAGTTAATGCTGTACATATGTGGCAATGGTTTATTGCCTTTGGGTCTGCTTGTTGCTATTCTCTGGTGCATTCACACAGAAGAATTATGTCTTATAAATGTAAAACAATGAATGAGACTATATGTACACAGTGGGGCCAGAGCTGAACTAGACCCCTGAAATCTTCATCTATGAACAATGTTTTAAATTGGTGCTTGACATAAATTACTTCACTGGTGTCATTGTTGGTTTCTAGGTTGCTAAGGAGGGAAATACCACAGCACTGATTTCCTTTTCTCCAATATTCTCAAGAGACTCTTTTACAACCCATCTCACTGTTTTCTTTTCTCTGCCATTCTTTGGCAGTTTATGCAGTATTTGAAATCTTTTCAGGTATTGCACAAATGTGCTTAAGTCTGCAAAGGCAGATTGCTATGCATAAGAAATGCTTTTGGAGTGGAATAATGGAAATGATGAGTCATTTGGAGAACAGGTATTTGAGTGAAATTTGTTTCATCAGTACTGTATGACACTCTATCTTATGAAATCTTATATTGCAAATAGTGGCCATTTTCTCACTGCAGTCTTATAACAGCTTGTAACATCACCAGCCATTGCTGGGGCATTGCTGGCGCAATGTCTTAATCATTTTTATATCCATGTGAGGGATGAATGACAACAGAAGATGCTAGTAATATCTTCTGAGGATAGCTAGCTAGGTACAGAGGTGGTAGAACTGGTAGCAGAAATTTTGAGTAGTTCTTCTTGACTGGCCCTGCCCCCATCTATTCTCTGCCTCCCAAGTCCCAGCTGATCAGCTGGATCTTCTTTTGTTGCCCTGCACAGGAGAACAGAGCTGGAAAGCAGGTTAGTGGGATAGAAAAGGAATGGGATTTTGCAGTAACCTTCCCTTGGTGTGGGGAGGGAATGGAGATTTTACAATATCCTTCCCCTGCCATGCCCACCAAGCCACATCCACCAAGCCATGCCACACCCACCAAGCCACGCCCACAGAACTGGTCGTAAATTTTTTGAATCCCACCACTGGATAGGTAGGTAGTCTTCAGTTAGCAATCCCTTGTTCAGTGTCCATTTGAAGTTATGATAGCATTGAATGAGACTTATGATCTGCTTTGGAGGTATTACTGGTTTGGACAGGAAGACTATGAAGGTAGTGGTGAGGACGGCAGAAAAGATCATTGGAAGTTCACTTCCATCTATCCAGGACATAAGCATATAAGGGCTTGCAGAATTGTCTGAGATACTACACATCAAAGGTGGTATTCAGCAGGTTCTAACCAGTTCTGGGGAACTGGTAGCAGAAATTTTGGGTAGTTCAGAGAACCGGCAAATATCACCTCTGACTGGAGATTTTACAGTATTCTTCTCCTGCCATGCCCACCAAGCCACACTCACAGAACTGGTAGTAAAATTTTTTGAATCCGACCACTGCTACACATCCTCTCCATGATTGGTTTTCTTTGTTACTTTCTGAAAGGAGACTGTGCAGTATATCAAGCAGAACAACTAGATTCTGTAATAACTTTATATCATATCGTATCTGTTGTGTCCGCGAAATGATGCCAGGAGTCGGTGACTTAGTGCAAAGCTCTTTATTGGCAAGTTGGAACCGAACTGGCGAAAGGAAAAAAGCCTGCGGCTTTTATTCCTTTCGCCGCCGCGGCCGCGGCCAATGGCACCACTTTGAATCTCCCGCGGTCCGAATGGACCAATCGCGGGAGATTCTTAGCGAGCCAATCGGCGCAGCTCGCCTGACCAATCGGAGAGCCCCGCGCTTTGGCCAATCAAAGCGCAGGGATCTCGAGTATGTTAATGAAGGACAGAACACCCCTCCCCTCTTGGTTCAGTCCTTACGTTGCGTAGTCACGTAGGTAGGCGGGGCTCCGTCTGGTCCTACTTGACCTGCGCAACTCAGTTGTAGGCTGGATCTCGGCCGGTTCGGTCGGGATCTCCGCTGCTCCTGTTGCTGTCATGGGAACCGGCTGGTCGATCGGGCCGGTCCTTTCTCCGTAGCTCCCTCCTGGGCCTTCCAGGTTGGTTGAGCTATGGGTTTCGCCGCTCCCGCTCGGTCTTTCCGGGTTGGTCGAGCTGGCTTGGCTGTTCCTTCCTGGCGAGGGGTCGTGATGGCTGCTTTCCGGTGAGTACTGCTGGTTTATTTTTCTTTGGATTCGGTCCCCTGGGTATTCCCTCCCCCCTTGGCTTGCGTTGTGGGGGTTGGTTTCGCTTGTTTGTGCGTCGGCGGTTTGTTGGTTTGTAGTTCTCGACCTAAGTTGGTCGATGTGGCGTTTCCACGCTCGTCCGTCTGCTGTTTGTAGCCGGTACGAGTGTGGGCCTGTTGCTTGTGTGATGACGGCTGGATCCATAGCGGGTCTCCCGTCAGGTTCTTTGCGTATACGGGGTCCCCGGGTGCGAAGGTTCGGTGTTTGGTGCTTGAGTCTGGGGGCCTCTCCGGGTTATACGTGGGGTGTAACCTGTCGAGTGGGGACCTTAGCTTTCTGCCCATTAATAGTTCAGCTGGGCTTTTATTGGTTGTGGTATTTGGGGTTATGTGTTGGGTGAAGAGTAGTTTGTTGATTTTCTCTTGGATCTCCCCGTGGTCTATTTTCCGGATGGTCTTTTTAGTGAATTGGACCATCCGTTCCGCCCTACCGTTTGCCGCCGGGTGCACCGGTGCCGTCAGCGCGTGGCGGATGCCCCTTTCCGCTAGGAATTTTTCGAATTCCAGCGAGGTGAACTGGGGCCCGTTGTCGGAGACGACGACGTCTGGGAGGCCGTGTGTTGCAAAGAGTTTGCAGAGTTCCTTGATTACAGCCTCCGTGGTCATCGTCTTCATGTTGCTTACCTCCAGCCAGTTGGAGTAAGCGTCAACTGTTATGAGGAAGGTGTGTCCTTTTGTGGGCCCGGCGAAGTCTATATGGATCCTAGACCAAGGTCCCCTTGGGGTTTCCCACTCTAGGACGGGTGCTGTGGGTGGGCTTGGCCTAGTTTCCTGGCATCGTTGGCACCTAGCTACCCAGGCCTCTATTTGTTTGTCCATCCCTGGCCACCAAGCGTAACTTCTGGCCAGGGCTGTAGTCCTCACGATGCCAGGGTGCCCCTCGTGTAGTAGTTCCAACACCTTCCCCTGTAGCTTTTCCGGAATGACCACCCTGTCCCCCCATAGTATGCACCCTTTTAACAAAGAGAGTTCCGTTTGGTGGTTTTGGAACGTTTTGACGGACTCGTCGTTGTCCTTTTCCGGCCACCCTTTCTCTACCCAATGCAACACCCGCGCCAGACGTTTGTCTTTATTAGTCTCTCGGGCAATGTCTGACGCGGTTATGAGCAGGTTGGGTAGAGTCTCTATGCTGAGGGTGGTCGTCGTGGGTGCTGGGTCGGTGTCGGGTTCCGGTAGCGGCGAGCGGCTTAAGGCGTCTGCATGGGAGATCGTCTTACCCGGTCTGTGTATGAGTTCGTAGTTGTAGGCTGCCAGGAACTTGGACCACCTTGTCATTCGGGGAGACAGAATGTTCGGGGTGGCCCGGTTTCCTGCAAGGATTCCCAGCAGCAGCTTGTGGTCTGTTATGATGGTGAAAGTCCGGCCGTAGAGGTATTCGTGGAATCGTTTTACAGCGGCAACTATAGCCAGAGCCTCTTTGTCCAGTTGGCTATAGTTCCGCTCCGGTTTGGTGAGGGTCCTTGAAAAGAATGCGATGGGCGCTTCTTTTCTGTCGGGAAGGGTATGGCTGAGGACAGCGCCGATGCCGAAGGGTGATGCATCGCATGCGACGGCCAGAGGTAGGGTCTCGTTGAATTGTATGAGGACGGCGTTGGAGGTGAGGAGGTCCTTCGTTCTTTGGAAGGTGGCTTGCTCCCGTTTCCCCCAAGTCCAGGTCGCCGCCTTGTCCAGGAGCCTATGCAAGGGCTCCGCCGCTGTCGCTTTTTGGGGTAGGAAAACATTGTAAAAGTTCAGTAACCCCAAGAACGCCTGTAGCTCAGTCTTTGACTTGGGGGTGGGGGCTTCTTTGATGGCCTTGATTTTTTTGCTTGTGGGGTGAATGCTGTGCCGGTCTAGGAGGTAGCCCAGGAATTCTACTCATTCCGTGCATAGCTGGCATTTCTCCCTCTTGACTTTTAGTCCGGTCTCTTTAAATTTAGTTAGGACCTCCCTTAGTCGACCCTCTAGTTCGGCTTGGTTGGCTGCCGACACTAGGATGTCATCGAAGTAAGGTACCACCCCCTTGATACCTTGCAATAGTCTCTCCATTAGGCTTTGGAATATGCCCGGTGCCACGCTGACTCCGAATTGGAGTCGGTTGCATTTGAATGCTCCCTGGTGGGTGACAATGGTCTGCGCTTCTGCCGTTTGCTCGTCGACCGGCAACTGTTGGTATGCCTGGGCAAGGTCGAGCTTGGCGAAAAGCTTGCCCCCTCCCAGTGAGTGCAGTAGGTGTTGTACTACTGGGACGGGGTAGGCGCTTTGTTGCAGCGCGCCATTTAGGGTGGCCTTATAGTCCCCACAGATCCTCACCGACCCATCGGGCTTGATTGGGGTGACTATGGGGGTCTCCCACCGGGCGTGGTCTATGGGCTGCAGGACCCCTTGTTTGACGAGCTTGTCAATTTGCTCGTCTATCTTGGGTTTCAGTGCGAATTGCACCCGCCTTGGTTTCAGGCATTTTGGGGGGACGTTAGGGTCTAGGTCAAAAGATATAAGGGGCCCTCGGTACTTGCCTAGGTTTCCGTCGAAGACCTCTTGGAACTCCCGGGCCAGTTGCTGCTCCCAGCTGTCGTCGGTGATGTGGTCGACTCCCGTGAGGGCGATGTCGAGCGGGGCGAACCATTGCAGTCCCAGTAGGCTTGGGCGGTCGCGATCGACGATCGTTAGGGGAAGTCGTTCGGTGCGCCCCTTATAAGTGATGTTAAAACTTTTGGTGCCGACTACCGGGATGTGGTTTCCCTGGTAGTCCTTTACAATGAGTCTCTGGCTGTCTACATTCCTCCTTTGGAGGGTAGGCACCAAACGCTTTATCTCATGCCATACAATCATGGAGAGGTAGGACCTGGAGTCCACCTCCATTTTGCATGGCTGGCCCTCAATGCATACCTCTACGTGGACCTTCCGGGCTTCGTTGGTGATGGCGTGGCCGATGGTGACCGTCTGGTGGGTCTCCTCTCTCCGCCGGTTGTCGCCGCCTCGCGAGGATCGCCCGTTCCGGTCCCATCGGCTGTCCGAGGGGCGATCTCTGGTCCGGGGTGGTGTGCTTTCTCTCCTCCGGTCGCTCTGGTCCCATCGTGCCGGGCTGCGATTTTTCTTCAGGTGGCAGACACGGGCGATGTGTCCCTTCTTGTCGCAATGCCGGCAAATCGATTCGAAAAACCGGCATTCCGACCTGGGGTGGTCGCCGCCGCAGCCGGCACAGTTGGTCCTCGACTTACGACCTCGCCGGTTCCATGGGTCGTGCCCCGTCTGTAGTCGATGGATATCCTCCTCGTCATCGGAAGTGTCCGATGCCGAGTGGAAATCGCCCTGGTGGGTGGTCGTCTCGGGTTTGGGCTCGGTCGACCTCGCCGGGTTGTTGTTTCCGCTGCGGTCCCCAGCGTTCGGTCTGCGCATGCGGTCGGCGGAAGTTCGGGTTGCTTCGGCGGCTGCGGCTGCGGTGAGGGTGTCTGCTAGACTGATGTTGCCCTTGGCCATCAGCCGGCTCTGGAGGACGGGGTCCCACAAACCGAGCATGATTCGGTCTCGCAGGGCGTTGTTTAGGTTATCGAATTCGCAGAGCCCCCCTAAACGCCGCAGCTCGGCGACGAAGTCGCTGAAGCTCTCACCCGACCTCTGGTCCCGCCGGTAGAACTCGTTGCGCCGGATCAGTATGGGTACCTCTGGAGCGTAGTGCCGCCGAAGTATGGGTTCGAGGATGTCCCAGTCCATCGCCGTGGCATCGGCGGGTTTGGCCAGCGCTTTGGCCATCTGGAAGACCTCGGTCCCGCAGTGGGTCAAGAAGACGGCGTGTTTCATTGGGCCGGAGGCGTCCTTTAGGCCGGTGCACTCGAGGTACATGCGGAATCGGTCGGCGAACGATTCCCAGTCCTCGGTGGCGGGGTTGAAGGGTGCGGGTGGTGCGATCTTCGCCATCTCGGTGGTTCGTCTGGCTTCCGTCGGACACGTGGTTCGGTTCAGGGTCTGGATCCCACCTTCGTCACCAGTGTTGTGTCCGTGAAATGATGCCAGGAGTCAGTGACTTAGTGCAAAGCTCTTTATTGGCAAGTTGGAACCGAACTGGCGAAAGGAAAAAAGCCCCTGGCTTTTATTCCTTTCGCCGCGGCGGCCGTGGCCAATGGCACCAGTTTGAATCTCCCGCGGTCCGAATGGACCAATCACGGGAGATTCTTAGCGAGCCAATCGGCACGGCTTGCCTGACCAATCGGAGAGCCCCGCGCTTTGGCCAATCAAAGCGCGGGGATCTCGAGTATGTTAATGAAGGACAGAACAGTATCAACCTTGCTAACTCTCAAGACTCTTTTTTCTGCTATGTATTCTAAATGATCTGTCTGTCTATCTGCATGCCTGACTCACTGTGTGCGTGTCTATCAATCAGTTGATTGATAAATAGACAGACATCTAAGTATGGAAGAAATTTGCTGACTTTGTATCTAATTGTGATCTTATTTAGTTCGCATTTTTTTTAAAAATGCAACATTAAGCTGAAAATCAGTTATCTTTCAAGCTTCTCTGAATTTTCAAAAATCCTTTGCCAAGGGTTAGAATCCTCCCTTTCGTACATTCTGGAAACATGTTTTTCCAAACATGTTTTCCCATGTTTTTCCAAACATGTTTTCCCATGTTTTTGGATTGTTTGTTTGTATTTAGTCTATCTCCAAATCAAGGATTTGGTCAAATCAATTGTTGCAAGTCATGGATTAATCCATAGTTGATTAAAAAAAAAAGAGTGGATCCTGTATTGGTGGGAATATGCTAAAAAGAGGAGGGGGAAATAAGGTGGAAATCTAACTTAACCCAGCCCTCAATTTTTCAAAACTCCAACTTCTAATAAAATTGTAGTCCAAAGTACAATATGTTTCTAGGGATTCCTGCATATAAATAATCTCATTGTCTAACTATTGTTGCATCTATTTTAGAGCAAAAAGCATAACATATTTTCCAAATGAAGCAGTACTATGCTAGGCAATGAAAAATATTCTTTCTACAACAACTATTGAGCCCTATTTGACCTCACTGGCCACACAATGGTTACACTTTCAGAATACTTACTTGAGAATAATGTTGTACCATAACATATCAAGGAGAAGGAAGCAGAGGATTTTGAACTTTAATCATCTAGCCCCTTGTTATGTCAGCAATTAAAAACAGAAACTTTTTTCCTCATGCCATCACTCTGCTGAACACTTAATTTCTACAGTTCTGTCTTATGTTTAAGGATACTTGATTGCAGGGAAATATGACTTAAGCAACAGAGTGGCCAATGTCTGGAATACTCTATCTGACTCTGTGGTTTCTTCCCCAAACCCCAAAAACTTTAACCTTAGACTTTCTACTATTGACCTCACCCCTTTCCTAAGAGGTCTGTAGGGGGCATGCATAAGCGAAACAACATGCCTACCATCCCTGTCCTATTGTTTCTTTTATTTTTCTTATATGTATCCATGTATTCATAACTATGTTTTTACTTATACCTATTATCTTGTAAGCAATTGAAAAGCCAAATAAAATAAATAAATAAATATATTACCCATGTAGTATGGCTATATTATTTTTATCTTTTTCATCTGTTCCACTACCTTCTCTATTGGTGTCATTATTATAATTATGCTTTGTTATTAAGATTATTTATTACTTTGTTGTTCTGTATGTACAATGAGAGCTTATGCATCAGAGACAAATTCCTTGTGTGTCCAATCACACTTGGCCAACAAAAATTCTATTCTATTCTATTCTATAAATGGTTTTGTCATTTTCTTTTTTAGTTCTAGAATGACAATTATTTCTCACTAATATCAGTAACTTTCACTAAAACTTTCTTTCCTGTACAAAAGAATTCCTATCTTAAAACAATAACAAGCACTTTGCAAGCATTTTTCCCCATTATAATATATTCATTTATAGTCTTTGCACAACATACACATTTTTGTATACATTTTTAAAATTGCTATCTGCATTCAGAACAGGAAAATTATGTAGATTTCAGGGCATAAGTATGAATTGTTAATAGGTTTGGGAAGAGGGAATAAATCTTTCTATGTTACATAATTTGCAATTTGGCCATTACTGCATATTAATATATTTTTGATTGCTAATCTTCGAGTTCTACATTAAACATTTTAGTCCTGAAATGTTACATACTACTATAAACCCTCAGTATAAATCACATAAGATTTCAATTTTCTTTATAATTCAGTAAGATTGGTGTGTATCAGAGGTGGTATTCAGCAGGTTCTGACCAGTTCTGGAGAACCAGTAGCGGAAATTTTGACCTCTGACTGGAGATTTTACAGTATCCTTCCCCTGCCATGCCCACCAAGCCACGTCCACAGAACTGGTAGTAAAAAAAATTTGAATCCCACCACTGGTGTGTATGAATCATCATCAACATTAACAATATGCTAAATCTCTTGTGATAAACATTTAAAAATAATACCATATTGGAAGTCTGGGTGATAACAAAATGATTTGGAATGAAAAACGAAAACATGAAAAGCAGAACACAATCTATAGCAGGTGAACCAACTTGGGGACCACATCCCCAAATCAAAGTACTCCATTGGAGAAGTTCCTACCCAGGCATTTGTCACCATCCATCCATCCATCCATCCACCCATCCATCCATCCATCCATCCATCCATCCATTTTCAATAGCCTTGCATCTCAAACAAGTGACTCTGAGTAGCAAAAAGTGTAAAACTATTAAAAACATGACAACATAGTCAAAAATGTAATACATATGGCAGCTGAGAAAAGATGTCAGATGCCATATGTATTAGTTATCATAGATGTCCATAAGTATGTCATCATAGATATCCATAAAGCCGGGAAATGGGTCCCTTCACACATCAGGGGCCCAAGACCTGGCCACAAAACCAGGTTTTCAAACCCTTGCTGAAGGTCAGGGTCATTTTCAACTTTGAAATGAGAAGATTCCAGACGGCAGAAGTTATGCCACATATCCAAGGATGGCCAACTTGCCAGACTGAATTGGATGGAGAGACACCACTGGGAGAAAAGGACCCTCAGGTGATGGCAATGAGGTTAAATAATCTGCAGAAGGACTTTATCTCTGTAAAGAGTTTTTCAAAGGGCTGTTTTCAAATGCACTGGATTACAACTTCTAGCATCCTCACCTATTGTCGTGAATGAGAGGAGCTACAGTTCAATGCATCTGAAGGGTAACTTGTTAAGGAGGGTTATTATAGAGTTTGAAATGCTGTCTATTAAAGCTGATAATTGGGAAAAGGAAGGAGAAAATGAAAACCTGCTAGGCACATGGAAATAGAGATGTGGCTTGAAGCCATGGCTGCCCTTCTTTTGTATGAATAAAAAGCTTCTCTGGTTATACAGAACTGAAGACAAGTCAGTTTGGCTTTTTATTCATACTTTTTATTCATACTGGGTGATAACAAAATGATTTGGAATGAAAAACGAAAACATGAAAAGCAGAACAAAACGGAAGGAATGAAAAACCTTTCTCCTAGTATCTAGCATGCCAGGTGAGACATATGGCAGTGGGACATTTAGATAATGAAATAGCTCGGTAAGGCAAATTGTTTGTTTATGGGAGGAAAGACCATGGAATATGAATGATACATGAGCTACCTAAAGTGAGAGCATCTTTGCAGTCTCCTTAAGAGGGCTGTCTATCTATGCACTTTAGGACAATAGATACTGTACATACTGGTCACATATCTTTCCATTACTATTGGTTACATGTGTCCACACATCTAATATGAAAAACAAATGAACAGTGGTGTAGCAAATGGTGAGTGGTTAAAGGCCAGATAATCAAGCTTAACGGGGCTTCTTTCTCCTTCTTGGGAATCAATGAATGGTTGTAAGTTGAAGAATGATCTTTGTACAGGACAAAGCCTTGTATTTGCCACAAAGGTTTGCTGTTGAAGTCCTTTCAGATGGTGGTATTCAGCAGGTTCTGACCAGTTCTGGAGAAGCAGTGGTGGAATTTTTTTTTAAATAAAGTTTTATTGAGTTTTAACAAAACAAATAAAACATCTTATTTGAGTACAGCATGGTTCCGGGTTATCACATTTCCATACAGACACAATTTCATATCCATATTCTTCATTATGTATTCAACTTCATATCTTATAACTCTTTTTCTAATTTCTCACTATTTCTCTCTTTACTTCTCTTAGTTTTCTTTTATAGTTATCTCATTTTCTTCTTATTCAATTGTATTTCTTTTGTCTAAATTTCTATATCTTTTTATTCATTATACTTATACTTTTGTCTGTCTTGCTTACAATTTCATATATTCTCTTCTAATATTCTTAAAAAGCAAAATTCCCCCTATGATTGCCAATTGGAGTGCAACACTTTTAGGTCTTATAGTTATTATCGTGAAATCTCATTAAACATTAAATTTGTGCATTCTAAAATTATAACATTTAAATTTCTAATATCTATTTTATATCATGCAAATCTCATTCAGACTCTGCTTGGTACATATATATATATATATACACACATACATATATTAGTAAGCAAAATAGTTATTCAAATTCATTCTAGTACTGGTATGAGCCTTGTAAATCTTTCACATTTCTTTTCAAAATTTATCAATCTTTGAGAGCAATTGAAATGTTTCCCTCCCTTCTTCATTATTATGTTAATTGTTAATAAGCATACCATTGGATAGTCATACAGTTTTATCTTATAAATTATTTACTATTAATAAGCAAAATAATTATTCAAATTCATTCTAGTAACTGGTATAAATTTCCTTATAGATCTTTCACATTTCTTTTCAATATTCTATCAATCTTTAGAAACAATTACAGTGTTTCTCTCCCTTCCTTATTATTGCATTAATTATAAATAGACATACCATTACATAACAATACAATTTTATCTCGTAGGTTATTTACTTATTTCATTTCTAACTCATTACAGTATTCTACTGTCACAACACTATCTTTTGTACCTTTGCAGAATCCTCACTTTTAACTTAATTTAGCCATTATCTTTGTATTTTCTAGCTGAGCAAATACCTTTTATCCTAGTACGTTTCCCTTTTTTTCTTTATTTCCTGCTTTTGTCCCTCAAAAGTTATTTCCCTTTCTATCTTCCCCCCCTTTTTCTCATCCCCTTTTTTACACCCTTCTCTCTCTAATTTTCTCTTCTGTAGTTTTCTTTTCTGCTTCTCCTTGCTGTTATACTTCTTTTTCAGACTATTTTTCTTTTTGGCTGTTCCCTTTAATCTCAAACTTTTAACTCCTTCCTCCTTTTTCCCCTTATTACCACACTTTGCATTATTTGATCATTGAAAATGGCTTCTTCTTTGTCCCGCCCTTCTTCTTGCTCTTGAAGCTTTTCCTTTTGCTTTTCATAGTTCAGGATCTCCATTTCAAAAAATTCAAATACAAAGCCAAAGGATCTTCCTCCATTTTCTGCATCTTCTTTCTGTTGTTTAAGACTCATCTTCAATTCCTCCAGGAGTGATGCCATTTTAAACACTTTTGAACAACCACCTGATTGACTTTAAGTAAAAAAAGAAAAAGAAAATAAAAAACCAATGCCAAAGACTTTTTTTTAAAATCACCAAATGATCCCAGATTGTTCCTTCTTGTTTAATTTTCTTTACTTTTCCTTTCTGTGGGTTACTGTATCTTTTAATAAGATTTCAGTTATCCTTGGGAGCCTTTTCAAAGTTTCACTGTTAATCTTCTTTGTTTTGCCAGGTGGCACTCCATTTTTCCATTATTCCAAGTTCCACCCTTTTGCCTCCACTCTTCTCCTTTTTGGGGCTTTAAAATAACCAAAAAAGTTTTCTTTATTCTCCTTCTGACACTTAGTTTTAGCTTAAAGTTGTCTATTAGTGTCAAAATAAATTAACATGAATTTCTTTCCATACAATTTGTAATTGTCAATATAAAGGTAAAGGGATTTTTAACCTCCTTTTCTCTCTCCTTCACTGCTTAAAAATCTTCTTTCTGAAGTATCCCTCTCACTACTTTTAAATTCGGGGTACCTTGCTTAGATGTTCTCTGTGTTTAGCCCACTCTGTCCTGCTTTCTTCTTTGTATTCCTCCTGCACAATCTTATCCAGTCGGGTTCTTCTTTGAGGTGGCCATTTCTGACCACCGCTACACCTGCCTTCGGGAAAGGGAGTTTAGACCAGCCAAGGAGGAGAGATGCAGCTCCCTTCTCCTTGGCTAGCAATCTCCCCCCTCTTCACCACCTCTACAGGGTGGTTTCAGCCCCGAATCCAAAGGATCGGGGCGCTCCAGTGGCGAGCATGGTTCAAAACTGCGCTGGATCGCAGATTTCGGTCCGTAGCTGAAGAAACCCAAACCGGAAGCCTTGGTGGTGGAAATTTTGAGTAGTTTGGAGAAGTGGCAAATATCACTTCTGACTGGCCATGTTCCCATCTATTCACTGCCTCCCAAGTCCTAGCTGATCGTCTGGGTCTTCTTTTGTTGCCCTGAACAGGAGAATGGAGCTGGGAAGCAGGCTAGTGGGTGGGGAGGGAATGGAGATTTTACAGTATCCTTCCCCTGCCACACCCACCAAGCCATGCCCACAGAACCAGTGGTAAATTTTTTTGAATCCCACCACTGAGTCCTTTGTCATAAAAGTTTTGGGAGGATGCCTTGAGTCCATCAGGAGGAGCTCCTGTTCTCCATGCTGCAAAGTCTCACACTCAACAGCCCAGCGGCAAGCATGCAGATGTTTTTGCAGTGATGAAAGTCAACTTTAATGTTTTGCCAGAATTCATACGAGATCCATGAAGTCCCAGAATCATGCACAATTTAACACTGTAATAATGCCACTTTGTTCCTGCCAATTATTTTAAGTGATTTATATGTCATGTTTCATTTGAATAACTTTGTATTTTTAAAGAAGTGGAAAGTTCTCAGAAAACCCACCAAGTGACCTGTGTTAGGACTCAGTTCAATTTATCATGCAATTCTAGAAGACTTGCTGATGATTTGCCAACATTTCCCCCTAAACAAGGCTGTCATCTACAAAGACTTTTTTAAAAAAATATAAAGCTTCATTCTGATCATAGTTTTATATCGTTAGTTTTCCATGCAGTACTTTTTAAAAGCACTTAGTATCTCACAGCTCTTTAGCTAAAAAGCTATACTTGACAAAGGCAACAATTCATTATCCCTGATAGTCAAGTCAGCATAGCATCAAGGGCTGAAACTATGTGGCTCAATTTAATCATATCTTCTCAATAAACTCCTTTTTCCTCAAAAGCCTTGCCAAAGAACCATAATCACACCTCCCCGAAAGACATTTCCCTCCTCAATTGCCACCCTTTCTGATAAGTTTGTTCTATGAGATCCCACTGTCTAATGGCTATCTAAGACATTAACTTTCAGTGTTCTCCTTAGTAGAATGGACAATTTCAAGAAAAGAATGCTCGAACTATTTGTTGCTGTAGGAAATAGTAGCAGGAACAATGGTCATTAGCTACCGTTCTTGAAGGTTGAGGAAGCGAGAGAGAATAATTTGAAATTATCTTTGCCAATGGACATTGGTCACATGGACAACTTTAGAAATATGGGCTTATGGATGGAGTACAATGTTACAATTTGAGAGTAGATCTTCATGCAACCCTCAACACCTTTGGGTGTAACAAGGGGAAATTATTAAGTATTTTGACAGTACTCATATTAATAAATAATTGTATTATTATTTTTTCAGTTTAAAGGTCAAAGGTTTTTTTTGTTCCATTCAATTGTGTCTCATTCTCAGTTTTTCCAGAAGTGCTTTGCCATTGCCTCCTTCTTAGGGCTTTTGGCTTCTTAGGGATGAGAAAAAGTGACTGGCCCAAGGTCACCCAGCTGGCTATTTTTTACCTAAAGAAGAACTAGAACTCACAGTCTCCTAGTTTCTAGCCTGATGCCATAACCACTATACCAAATTGGCTCCAAAGGCCAACTAAATTAAAACAGTTATAACTCTTGTGCTTCCTTGCTCAATTCTTTCCTCTGTCCTCACTTATTTTTTTCCAGGCCACTGGAAAAAATAAGTGAGGGCACAGGAAATAATTGAGCAAGGAAGCACAAGAGCTACATCTAAGGGTGGCTCTTATTTTAATAAAAATATATTTACCTTGCATAAAGAGTGATCACCCACATATCATCAGATAAGAAGGATGCATCACCAGGAAACAGCACAAAAACAGTACATAGATTTGCATAAAATGGGCATATAATTACATATATGTGGAAATTTAAGAACCATGCTTGTTTTATAATGGAGACAATTATGACTGTGGGACCTATGTGTCCCCTTAATTTGCTGTCCTAACTGTTAACAAGCAATTTCAAGATTACTTTTTGTTATCTTCCAGCTAGATTTGAACTAGACAATGCATAAAATAAGTAACATTGCTAGGTGAAGAGAAACACTCTTTGTAATTCAGCAGGCATAGCTTTCTTCAAAGATAAGCTTTCATTCCAAGGCTCTAGGTTTGATCTTTTGCTCCTCCAATTTTTTATTTTAAAAATGGATAACATAGAAGACATGAACCTAGAGACAGTCATTGTTCAGACTGGACCAATGACTTAGTTCAATATAAAATAGACATAGAATAACAAGAGTTGGAAGGGATCTTGGAGGTCATTTCTCTCCTGCTCGAAAAGGAGAGTCTATTCCAAATATTAGCCTCTAGATAAACTTAATAAAACATTAAAATATCTGTAATATTTTAAATACACTAAAACCCCTGTATTATTTGGCTTCTTTATTGTAATGTATATAGAGATTCATTATTTCATGTGGACCACTTTACTTGGGATGAATTGCAACTGTGCATCTAAGATGCTTTCTTGAAGTCAGCTGATACCCCAAATTCCTTTTATGCAATCCACAGATTCTCCTGTACACATTAGGAAACATCTCAAAACTGCACCTATGAAGTAAAATATACAATATTCTGAAAGGGGAAAAAAAGGGAGAATCCACCTAAATTATTTGCTCCAAATTAGGCAAATGCAGAACATCCTGGTCCTGCTTAACCTCCAGATGACTTTCCATAATCACCTTGCCTCTTTGACCTTCGCTGTCCCCAAAAATGTTGAGTGCATCTAGAAAGGTTCTCCTCCTCCTTCATTTTTATCTTCTCCATCACTTAAAGTAGGGGTGAGACCATACAATTCTTTCTCATTTCACCGGGCTGGTAAATGTGCAATGTTAGGACAGATCATGGGTAGAGATTCACACCATTCTGCAGTATTTCCTGAGGGGAGTAAAACTGCAAAAGTAATAGCCTTCATCTCAACCCCTCTCTTTTCTCAGTAAATAATATCCCTTTCTCTGGTGTTCTATTAATCACCCCAGAATACTTAGATTATACAGAGCAGATTATCTCTGTGGTTGGAGAGTCAGGGTTTCTGAGGCTAAAACTATTTGATGAGCAGCTCTTTTTCTACCATTGGAACAGAGAGATTTGATAGATTTTCTGTTCCTTTTCCTGGAAAAGCTCATTTTTCCCTATTATTTATGGGACTGAATCCGATGCATCTGATGATGGAACATGTGAGATATAAAGTGGGTATTAAAGAATTTCTATCCATCAGGGAATAAAAAAGTAGGATATTTAATTAGGGCCAATTCACATTAACTTTAAGTTATGGCTGCCGTCTCAATGCTATCATGCCATGGCTGCCTCTTATTAGTCTTATTAAAATTCGTATGGCTTCCCTTATATGTTTTGCTCAAACAGCTGTCTCTAAATTTTTCCAAGAATGTGGCTGGAGGTTGAATACATTGGCAGCTGAGGGATGTGTAAACTCTGCTATGAACTTTTGCTAATCCTTTCAAAATTTTCACTTTCCTGTGTTCTTTTTTTTTGATAAAAGTTTTATTGATTTTAATGACAAACAAAAACACATAAAACATAAGACATAACATAAAAAAAATTATCATTCTTCATAAATTCACAGTGTATTGGTTGGTTTACCACTCCTTTTTGTGCATCCATTTCATAGTCATCGAAATAATTATATTACATAATAACTCACATTATCAATCATCAATAAAATATCCCAATATCATTATTAAACAATCATTTAATTTACTAATTCATACTTAAGCAAGATAACTATAATTGGGTTAAATTATTTTATAACAGATCATAGAATCATACCAAATCTATCTTAATAAAATGTTCTAAAAATGTTATCAAAACCAAGAAAAATTATATATTCATTATTTCCTAGATTTCTAAATATTCTATTATTATATTGTATTATCTAACCATTGATAAAAGAGATCCCAAACTTCATAAAATTGTTTATCTTCTTGTTCTCTAATTTCAAATGTCTACTTATTTCAGCACATTCCAATATTTTCTTAATAATTTCTTCCTCTAATGGTATTTTCTCACTCTTACAATGTTTAGCAAATACAATCCTAGCCGCTGTTAATACATTTACAATCAAATACTTTAAGTTTTTATTATATATATCAGGTAAGATTCCCAATAAAAAAATCTATGGTTTCAAATTTATGTGTTTCTTTGTCATTTTTTCCAGCCATATGCGAATTCTAGTCCAGTATTTCCTGGCCTCCTCACAAGTCCACCACATATGGTAATATGAGCCAGGTATCTGATGACATTTCCAGCACTTTTCAGATTTATTCTTGAACATTCTTGCTATTCTTGTCGGGGGAAAGTGCCACCTGTAAAACATCTTATACAAATTTTCTTTATATGCTGTTGACATTGTTATTTTATAATTTTGTGACCACAATTTTTGCCATTTCTCTAAATCAATCCCATATCCAAAATTCTTCCCCCAAGCAATCATTGTTTCTTTAACTTGTTCTTCCTCTAATTTAATTTCCAACAAATAACTATATAATTTTTTAATTACTTTTTCATCAGTACCTGTCAAAATCTTATCTAAATCAGTCAATTTATCATAAAATCCTTCTATTTTAGAATCTTTAAGATACCTTGCATGTATTTGTGCATATGAAAACCAATTCATCTTTATACCTTGTTCTTCTAAATTTTGCATCGTTTTAAGTTCACCCTTTTCATCCAATATTTCCCCATATCTAACTGTTTGTTCCTTCTTATAGATTATAGGATACGAAAAAGCTTCAATAGTTGATAACCAAACTGGGATTTTCAAATAACATTGTTTCTTAATTTTCTCCCAATTCAACCATAACGATTCCCGTTTATAATGCCTTCTAAAATAACCCTGTGATTTAGTTCCCTTATACCATAAAAAAGCATGCCAACCCAATAATAAATCATGACCTTCTAATGCCAACAATCTGGTCTTTCTTAACGTTATCCATTCTTTAACCCACATTAAGTTTGCAGCTTGATAATACAACTCCCAATTAGGAAGGCCAAATCCTCCTCTAATTCTAGCATCCTGTAAAAGTTTTAATTTTATTCTTGCTTTCTTGCCTTGCCATATATACTTCAACACAATTTTATTTAATTCTTCAAAGTAATCCTTACCTAACCTAATTGGTATTGTCTGGAACAAATATAAAATTCTGGGTAAAATATTCATCTTAATTGTTGAAATTCTACCTATCAATGACAATTGTAGGTTTTCCCATTTTTTCAGATCGGATGCTATCTGCTGTTTAAGTTTAATATAGTTATTCTCTTTCACTTTCCTGTGTTCTTTTGATGCTTTGCTCATGTGTGAGCTTTTAAATTTATTTCAGAATCCTTCCACAACAATTTTTTTTCAAAAAAAAAAAACATTAAATACAAGATTTCTCTTTCATGGTGGGATGAGATTAAAGTTGGTGGGCCTTTAGAGATAATATGAAGGTGGAAATTTAGTAGGTGAGATTTATTAATTGAAATAGATAATTATGCATTTGCTTATACTCTTGTAAAGGGATATGATCTTTACTCAAAAATACATTTGGCAATTCTCCTCTGAACATAATGAGGCAATAGGCAAATATAGATTTTATCACTTTTTTATTCTATTTTCTTGTTCTAGGTCAGTGGTCACGAATCAATGGGCTGGGAACCACTGGTGGTCCACAAGAAAATTTTGGTGGTCCACAGAGAAATGTCAACCCCAAAGTACCCCCCAAAATAATTAATCCAGGCTGTGTGGAATGCAAGGCTGTGCCACCCACATGGCCCATGGGAATACAAGGCTTGCATTGCGAACAATATGAGGTAGTAAGAGGAGGGGGGAAAGAGCAGAGGGGGGAAAACTTGCCCCACGTGTCTCACCTGGCCACTGGGCTGCTTGTTTCCACTTCTTTCTTCTTCAGCTTTTGGCTGCATGCAAGGAAAGCAGCAAAAGTCTTTCTTTCTCTCCCCCAAACTCCACCACAAATAAGTCTTTGGGACTCTGCAAGGCATCCTGCTGCAAGAGGCTGCGTTGGCGTGATAAGTCTCACAACGACTCATCTCTGGTGGAGTTTGGGCGAGAGAAAGAAAGACTTCTGCTTCTGCTGCTTTCCTTGAATGAAACCAAAAGTCTCTCTCTCTCTCCACCCCCCAAGAACAGAGCTGGAGATGGTATCCTGCAATCCCAAATCTGATCGATCGGTAGGAAAATGGGGTGGAGAATTTTCTTGCAGACTTTTTTGGGATTTTTCTTAGGGTCTCTGGTCCGCAGGATTTAAAAGTATGAGTTTGGTGGTCCCTGAAGTCCAAAAGGTTGATGACCCCTGTTCTAGGTTACAAGTAAAGGTTTATGTGGTATAAATTAGTTAAGCACCATTCTTAAAAACCAAGAGACTATGAGTTCTCATACTGTCTTAGGCACAAGGCCAAACTGGGTGACCTAGGGTCAGTCATTCTCTCTCATCCCTAGGAAAAAGGCATGGCAAGTGCTGAAAAAGTCACAAAAAATGTAGGTTTTGTCCAAAAACTGCCAGAGGTCAAAACTGACTGAGAGTTGGGGGAAAAGGAGGGGATAAGGCTTAAAAATAACTAAGTTTACAAAGATTAATATGATATATTGTGGAAGTACCACTGCTTTGCTCAGTGCAATATTGTTAGTTCACAAGCAGAGAGACTGCTTGAAATGTGCTGTGGAATCAGCGTTCAAGGGAACCAGGATTTTCCCCAAAGTCTTTTATTAGTAGTTGTTCTGCTGGAGCAATAAAATTTAGAACTTAAATTGTGCTAAAACAATAGGCGGAATAGAAAGTAGGGCAAACATCTTAGAAAAATAAGAGGATGGTCTTTAGACCAATTATAGCCCTTATTGCAAGTCAGGCTTATTTCCAGATCATGTCCGGTGGGGTTTTTTTTTTTTTTTTTTTTGGTAAAGCCAGATGTTGTTAAAACTATACAAACAGAACAATCAGTTGGCAATCCATTTGAGAAAAATTGTACCTGCTTTGTCTCCAAAGTCAGAAGCAATTTGAATAATAAAAAGAAAGTTTCCTTGAATTGCAACCTGGAAACCTGGAAAGGCGAAGAAAAGATATATTTTTTTTCCAACATGAATTGTACTTGGTGGGCACTGGCTTGGTGGGTGTATTATTATTATTTTCAACAAATGACTTTAAAATAATAATAAAAAGCCCTCCCCATGCCACTAAAAAAGTTTTGCCCCCATATTGTTAACTGCCAGCAAACTTAAACGTCTAGGGAAATCTCTGGTTGTCTGAAGCACTCTCATCATTAAAGCGGAAGAACATATTTTTGATACAGTTTCAGCAGCTCCAGAGTTTCTGTCAACATCACTGGGCTCCTTTTGAAAAGTCCCTCCTCCCCCTTCCTCTTTAATAGGTCCCAGAAGCCGCAAATACATTCAGGTCACTTGTTTAAGAATGTGAATCCTTCCAAGTAATTAGCAGGTAGAATTACCTGGAAGCAATCAGTCAATACTTGTGCCTGCAATCTGTCTGTAGGAGCTGCCTTGGGGATAATTGCCATCTCTAGTGAGTCCACAAACATGTCTAATTTAAAGTGTCAATTGGGACTTTCTTTCTGTTTCTTCAGTCCTTGTGCCAGGCTCGGATTTTTCTTCACTCGCAAACGGGGCTCTCCAAGTGAGGCCGATATATTTAATGTTTTCTTGGGCTTTTAATAGTTGAAGAAGAAGAGGAAGGGGAATAAGGGTGGGTGGGAGAGGATTCCTCTCTGGCCTCTCCTCTAAGGGTTGAAAAATGTGCAAAAGCGTTTAATGTGCCTTCCTTCATTTATCTGTGTGCAACTATAAATTTTGTATCCATGCTGCAGCAGGAGCAGATCAATGGCTGACCGTCTAGAATCATTACGAAGCCTATGAAGTGTCATGTCACTCCATCCTAATGTTCTGCATATCTCAAAGGCCAACTTAAAAAAAAGGCTAGCACAACCACTAGGTTTTTGTTTTTCTTCTCCTTGACATTTCAAACACATGAATCAACAGATGCACCCAAACTGGAGGAGGGAGTAAGCTGACCTTTTGCGGAGACCCTTCAAGAGATTTCTCTCCTTCTCCTTCATCACACATTCTGCTTACCTTGACAAGCTCTGCTATTATTTTATAACTACTTTTAGAACCGGTTCTGGGTCAGTGGTGTCTTAGTAGGGTCTACTTTCTTTTCATCTCTTTTTTTCATTTTTTTGACTATGAAAAATTGTGTCTGTGAACAAGCCGGGTTCTTCCTATTGTAACATCCATCCACAGGGTAAGGGGTTATTTCCTGTTCTTTTTCATGGCATGGAATAAGAATATAATGAAATACCTAGTCTGATACACATTCCTTTTGTGTAATTTGTCTTCATCACCTTAGAGATGTAGACTGACTTCTAATGAGTTTGGGAATAAGTCAGGTATCAATTCTCTCAAGGAACATATAAGAGTTAGAAATTGAAACTGGGTAAACATGTAAGCTCTTTTAGTGGCATTTCCCTTTCAGCGATTGCCAGAATATGCTCAGTTCCTCTGACTTCTTTTATCATGCACCGACGCCAGCTTCAGCACTCTTAATAACTTAAACTTAATTCTGTATTAAAACAGACACATGATTCTCTTGTGATTAAGAACTCTAGATGATGAGATTTTGAAATCAGGTAGTCAATTTGGATTTCACCTTCATCCTCTGTGTGGTCTTATTGGAGTCTTTCTCAGTGGGGAAATGGGACAACTTGCCACAGCCAACTTGCTGCATCCAACTCATCATAACCAACTTGCCATGGCCAACTTGCTGCAGCCAACTCATCATGACCAACTTGCCACATCCAACTTGCTGCATCCAACTCATCATGACCAACTTGCCATGGCCAACTTGCTGCAGCCAACTCATCATGGCCAACTCACTGCAGGACAACTTGACATGGCCAACTCGCTGGGGGACAACTCACTGCAGGACAATTTAACAATTCAATTTAATGATTTAAAATAAATACTTTAATTTTTGACATTCACATTTCATTCTGTCCCTCCTTTTGCATCCTTTCTTTAATGATTCCAATCCCCCATTTCTTTGCTCTTAATGTAACTCTTGTCCAGCAGTGAATTGTCCTGTGGGGAGATGGCCATGGCAAGTGGCTCTACAATGAGTTGGCTATGGAAAGTTGGTTGTGGTGAGTTAGCCATGGTGAACTACCATAGACCCTTCTCAGTGAGTACCCAAACTCTGCTCACTACTTGCAGGTCCCTCACATCTTATATATGTTGAGCTGCCACTGCTTTCTTGACATCTCGCAGCCATAGAATTCTCTGCATGCAGAAGACAGTGCTCTTGAATCTCTGGAAATCTCCACTGAAAGGAGTCTACGATTGCTGGAATCTGCAGAATTTGGGCTTTCCAGAAATCAATGATAGCTTTGTTGATGTTAAATCAGGTGGGGAAGATTACTTCATCCTATATAGCCATCTCTATTGCACCAACTTTTGTCAATGAGATGTGTATGTATATGTATATATAGCCTTTATGAGTTCAATGGTTGTTCTCATGGAGAGAGATAAGCAATAGACTCCCCTTTGCAGGCATTCATTCCCAACAGGCAACATGAAAACAAAGCACTAACAGTAGGAATTGTAGGAGGGAAAACATTGGTGGCTTCACATTTCTTCTGTGATTGGCATGATGTCAAAAACAGGATTGGAGGATGGAAGAGAATGTTAGAATGACAGATCTGGTTTAGTCAAGTGCAGTGGTGGCTAACTTTTTTGGGCTTCTGTGTGTGCATTCTCACCTGCCAGCACCCAGAAGGCAATGTGCGCATCCCCCCATGCCCCCTGTGAATGCTTACGTGATACCCCCCACTGCCCCTTTACCTGCGTGTGTCTCCCAGCTGATTTTTTTGCCCCATTTGAGGCCTTTTTTTTGCCTCCCAGAGGTTCGAGGGAAGCCTCTGCAGCCTTTGGAGGCCGAAAAATGGGCCCGTTTTGTCACTTCTGGTATTTCTGGAAATACAGGAAGTGATGAAACGGGCCTGTTTTTCAACCTCCAAAGGCTGCAGAGGCTTCCCTCGAACCTCTGGGAGGCTAAAAAAAGGTCTCAAACGGGTCAAAAATCAGCCGGGAGGCGCTTGCATATGCAATGAAGTAAGTTTGGCTGGGGCTCATATGCCCACACAAATGGCTCTGCGTGCCAACTGTGGCATGTGTGCCATAGGTTCACCATCACAGTGGTTAAGGCACCAGACTACAGAAACTACAGAAGACTGTAAGTTTTAGTTCCACTTTATGCATAAAACCCAGCTGGGTCACTTTGGACATTCTCTTTTAGCCTAACCCACTTCACAGGGTTATTGTGGGGAAAATAGGAGGGGGCAGTAGTATTAGGCCTTTTTGCCACCTTGAGTTATTGACTTAAAAAAATGGGATTAAAAAATACAAGCAATCAAATAACCCAGAGCAAACCAGTTATGATGAAATTTGGAAACAGAATGCTTGTTCAGATTGGTTTTCAAAATGCAGAATGCTGCTTTTCCTGATCCCCTCATATAATATTTACTCTGGATCCTAGACTACTAGTGTTAAGTATTTGGACATGGGTTGGAGTAAATGGAGACAGTCTTTGAATGTGAACTTTCAGCTCTTTATTGCATAGTGACTTCTCAAAACAATAACAGTGAACCCTGCCTTATATAGGCAACCTTTGTGAGAATTGTCCAATAGCGAGCTATGAACGCTAGCACTTTAAACCAATAATAATCCTCTGTTAAGGGCCAATCGGATTCCTAAGAACTAACCAATCCGATCTGGCCGCCTAACAGCCAATCAGAGGTGCAGGGCCAGAACCCTGCACTTTACCTCAAGCTCATACTTTATTAACTATGGTACATACACAACACCCCTTCCCCCTGGCTACTTAATTACGGTGTAGTTATATAGTCCTTTAAATAGGACGGTTGTCTTTTAAGTCTTTCGGATTTTCGTTGGATTGGTTGATTGCAATCCTGTTGAGGTAGATTGTTGTTTGGCAGTGTCTCTGCTTCTTGCTCAGGTGCAATTTCTTGCGGTGCAAACAATTCTCCTTCCTGCTCCATTTCCTGAGTCTCACTTGATTCGTCGCTCCCTTCGAGCAGGTTCCCTGGAACGTCATCTTCTTCTGTACCTCCCCCCCTCGGTTTGGTCATGGGGGAGTTGTTGACTGGCCGTTGTGAGTCGTGACTGTAATTGGTCGATATGCCATTTCCACAGTCTATTGTCACAGCATTTCACTACGTAGGATTTGGGGCCGGTCACTCGCACTACCGTTGCCTCTATCCATAATGGATCGCCTGATAAGTTCCGTGCGTAAACGTGGTCTCCTACTTGGAAAGTGTGACAGTGGACACTGGATCCTATTGGCTTTTCCAGTTCGTAAGCAGGGTGCAACCGGTCAAGGTGGGAACGGAGTCTTCGTCCCATCAGTAGTTCTGCGGGAGTTCTGCCGGTGATGCTATGTGGAGTTATGTGTTGCAAAAAGAGAATTTGGTTGACCTTGTCATCGATATTGTCATAGTCCATTTTTTGCAAAGTCTTTTTAACAAATTGGACCATGCGTTCCACTCGGCCATTGGTCGCAGGGTGCGCAGGCGAGGTGAGAGCATGGTGGATACCGCAGTCAGCGAGGTACTGCTCGAACATCAATGCCGTGAACTGTGGCCCGTTATCGGACACCAGGACATCAGACAATCCGTGGGTTGCAAAGAGTCTATTTAGGATCTTAATCACTGCCTCAGAAGTTGTGGCCGTCATACGATGAATTTCTAACCAATTGGAGTATGCATCGACTGTCAGCAGGAAGGTATATCCTTTGGTTGGCCCCGCGAAATCCAGGTGGATTCTGGACCAGGGTCCACGTGGCGTCTCCCATTCAGTAGGCATGGCTTTTGGTGGGGCGTTGCTGGCTTGTTGGCAATTGGTACACGCTTTGACCCACTGCTCGATTTGCTGGTCCATGCCCGGCCACCATGCGTAGCTTCGTGCAACCGCTTTCATCCACACGATGCTGGGGTGGCCCTCGTGCAGAATTTGTAGAAGCATCTTCCGGAGTCGTTCTGGAACAACGACTCTATCGCCCCAGATGACACAGCCTTTTTGGGAAAAAAGTTCAGTCTGTCTTGCTTTAAATGGCGCGAAGTCATCTGGGACTTGGTCCAATGGCCATCCGCGTTCTACCCAGCCTAGGACTCGAGCTCGGGTGTGGTCTCGTTTGGTTTCTCTCGCGATGTCTTGGGTGGTCATAGGCGGCGAGTTGAGTGTTTTGATCTGCAACGTGGTTGCCGTTGGTGCCGGATCGTCAAGAGTCTCTGAAAGCGGTGCTCGGCTTAATGCATCGGCGTGGGGAATGGCTTTCCCTGGTCGATATTGCAGGTGATAATTTTAAGCAGCTAGGAATTCTGACCATCAGGTCATTCTAGGGGATAATATGTAGGGGGTTGGCTTGTCCCCGGCTATTATCCCTAGCAACAGTTTGTGGTCAGTTATAATGGTGAATGTCCTTCCATACACATATTCATGAAATTTCTTTACAGCTGAAACAATTGCGAGAGCCTCTTTATCAATTTGTCCATAGTTCCGCTCTGCATGTGAGAGAGTCTTAGAAAAGTATGCAACAGGGGCTTCGTTCCCATTAGGCAGTACATGACTCAAAATGGCACCCATCCCGAAGGGTGAGGCATCGCAGGTTATAACTAATGGTAAAGTCTCGTTATACTGCATAAGTACAGAGTCAGATGTGAGCAATTTTTTAACATTCCGGAACGCTTGTTCTTCCCGGTAAACCCATAACCACAATGCTTTTTTATTTAATAACCGGTGTTACGGTTCAGCAACAGTCGCCTTGTGCGGTAAAAATACATTATAGAAATTAATGAGGCCTAAGAATGCCTGGAGATCGGCCTTGTTACATGGCCTGGGGGCATTTTTTATCGCCTTTAATTTACTTTCGGTAGGGTGGATGCCCTGGCTATCAATCCGATACCCTAGAAACTCAACACTGTCAGTATATAAGTGACATTTATTTTTTTTCACCTTAAATCCTGCCTCTTGGAATTTTTTAAGAACATATTTCAAACGATCCTGCAAGATTTTTTTGGTAGGGGCTGCAATTAATACGTCATCAAAATACGGAACCACGCCCTTGATTCCCTGTAACAACCTTTCCATGAGGCTTTGGAATCTCCCCGGGGCCACACTAACCCCAAATTGCAATCGAGTACATTTAAAAGCACCTCTGTGCGTTACAATTGTTTGGGCTTGGGCCATCTTTTCATACACTGGTAGTTGTTGATAAGCTTGAGCTAAATCTAATTTAGCGAAAACCTTTCCGCCGCCCAAGGAATGGAGGAGATGCTGCACCACTGGAACTGGATACGCATTCTGCTGTAGGGCGTGGTTTAAAGTGGCCCAGTAGTCCCCACAAATTCGGATTGACCCATCTGGCTTAATGAGTGTTACAATAGGGGTTTCCCATGGAGAGTGATCGATGGGCTTCAACACCCCTTGAGCAATTAGCTTGTTGAGTTGTTCGTCGATCTTAGCTTTAAGAGCGAATGGAACTCGACGGGGCTTCAAGCGAATTGGGGCTACTTTTGGATCTAAACTAAATGAGATTGGGGTCCCCTTATACTCGCCTAAACAGTCTGCAAAGACGTCGCTGAACTCAGAAACAAGGTCTTCCTCCCACTCACAACCACCGACTCGGTTCACGCTGGCCACCTCGATGCCTAGTGGCGCGAACCATTGGAGGCCTAGTAGACTAGGCCTATCTCTGTCGATGATCATTAGAGGTAAGTACGCTGTATGCTTTTTGAAGGAGACTCGGACTCGGCAGGACCCGACCACAGGGATTCGATTTCCTTGGTAGTCCTTGAGGATGAGGCGTTGAAATTGGAGGTCTTGGCGTTGGATTGTGGGGATAAGTTGCTTGAGTGTCTTCCAAGACACCATCGAGAGGGACGATCCCGAGTCGACCTCCATGTGGCAAGGCTGGTTCTCGATGGCTTCCGTGACTCGAATTTTCTTTGTGTCCAAAACTGAGGCGTGACCTATAGTGATAGTATGGTGAGCCTCTTCTTTTTGCAAAGCTTGATTTCTGTAGGAGTGGTTTACTGGTTCTCGCTTGACAGGACGGTTTCCTGTCGATTGGCGATAGTTGGCCCCTTTTGAGGCCTGGCTGGGTCCTGGTAAGCTGCGGCAGACCCAGCTGATGTGGCCTTGTTTCCCGCACTCATGGCAGAGTGGGTCGTGGAATTTGCATTCGGCCCTGGCATGGTTTGCTCCACAGCCAGCGCAAGGGCATAAGGGCTTAGGGTGAGGATCCCGGTCGGACCGCAGTCGATGGACCCCTTCTTCGTCGCTTTCTGACGACGAAGAGAGGTTCTCGTGGTGCGTCGTTAGAAGCTGCCCTTCTGAGTTGGGTGAGATTTCGCCGGTCGGTTGTGTTGCCGGAGTACGGCTCTGCCGTAATTGTGCAGCTGACTTTTTGGTCACCTCTGCAGCCGTGGCTTCGGCAATGGCATCAGCAAGGCTGATGTCGCCTTTCGCCATCAGCTTGCTCTGCACGCCTAGTGCATCTAATCCCAGAATTACTCGATCTCTTAGTGCCTCTTCTAAATTGGCGAACCCGCAGAGGCCCCCTAAATTCCGGAGGTCCACCACGAAATCGGCCATGCTCTCTCCTTTTTGCTGGTTCCTCTGATAAAACTCGTGGCGTCTTACGAGTGTAGGCACGGTTGGCACGTAATGGTCTCTCAGGATGGGTTCGAGGTCGTCCTAGCTCATGGCTTTCACTTCTCGAGGTTTGGCGAGTGCTTTTGCCATTTTAAAAACAGCTGGGCCGCAGTGCGTCAGGAACAGTGCCCACTTTTTTGCTGGTGTGGCGTCCTTCAAATTATTCGTCTCAAGAAACATTTGGAAGCGATCCATGTAGGATTCCCAATCCTCTTGGTTTGGATCGAACGGAGCGGGTGGTACGATGCCACTGGACATGGTTCCGTTGTTGGCGTCGTCTTTCACGTGCTCGGTATTGCTTCCTGACTTCTTAGGTTCAGACGTCTCCAAATCCCACCTTCGTCACCAGTATTAAGTTCTTGGACATGGGTTTGAGTAAATGGAGACAGTCTTTGAATGTGAACTTTCAGCTCTTTATTAGCATAGTGACTTCTCAAAACAATAACAGTGAACCCTGCCTTATATAGGCAACCTTTGTGAGAATTGTCCAATAGCGAGCTATGAACGCTAGCACTTTAAACCAATAATAATCCTCTGTTAAGGGCCAATCGGATTCCTAAGAACTAACCAATCCGATCTGGCCGCCTAACAGCCAATCAGAGGTGCAGGGCCAGAACCCTGCACTTTACCTCAAGCTCATACTTTATTAACTATGGTACATACACAACTAGAAAATTATTTTTCAATAGCAATTCAAGGGCAATAAGTGCTCTGTCACCCTTCACTGGTTATCTGATTATGGAGACCAGCCACTGCTTGCAGTTCCAGTAACAGGAAGAAGTTAGACAACAAAAAAACAAGCAGAAGAGATGAATGCAACAATGAATGAAATGGCTTGTGGAACTCAGCAATATGAAAACAGAGGTTTTCCCCACTTCCAATTGTTCCAAACTGAAGGTTGTTCAGGCGACATTCCTGCTTTGACATGTATCCTTGACAAAATCTTTCTAGCCAGAGAAGAATTACACATGCAGATGCAGCAGAGACAGTTGTGCTGACACAGAAGTTCTTTTTAGACTCCAGGGTGGGATACAAGGTGGGCTTTCTTTTAGCACTGGAGTCCTGGCAGTGTTAGTGTAGGACCAGTTGTTTGAACTGTGGAGTGATGTACAGTTTGGAGTGGAATTGAGAACAGGAGACAATTATCATTCTAGAAAAATAGACTATTGAGAATTGGAAAAATTACTGGCCACTAGTTTGATGCAGTATAGGCTTGCTTTATTTAAAATGGATCCTTGACATCTAAAATAAAGTAACAGCGGCTGAAATATTCCATATATATAGAAAATTAGCTCAGCTGGAGTTTTCCGTAGACCTCTACTGTTCTGTGGTAGGGAAATTCTTATATTAAACTGGTGCTCTGAGCTATAGACATATATAAACATCTTCAGTTAGACCCTGATCTAAAGTACTGGAGAAAACTTTATAGAATATATAAGGAAAAAGAATGGAGTGATCTGATAAAGCATGTGACACATTGCTTGCTGTGACAGCAATTTTAGTTCACCAAGACCAAGAAAAATGAGGGCAGGAAGAAATGAGAGCATTCCTGCTCAAGAATGCCCCACAATTCAAAACACACACACACACACACACACACACACACACACACAAACACACACGTATGTAAGGCAGGCATTTTTGCAAAATAGCTTCTCTCAAGGCTTGTCCAGTGCATATGACTGTCATATTTGCAAGAGGAGCTGGTGAAGATTTACGTTCGTGTATTTTCTAGGAGTAAAACAAGGTACTTATTTAATCACCCTGGTTTGTTTTAGAAGGATGTCTGTCAGTTTCAGAGGTATTCTTAAAAATAAAGATAATTGTTTCCACCCTAGAGCGAAAGCCAGAAGGAGCAAAGAGCATCCTTGGGCCTTGTGTTGCTGCCATCGTAACAAGTATGAAATGGGGCTCATTTGTAATCACTAGATTTCCAGAAAAAGTCCAAGAGCATTTTTAGAACTCAAAATGCACAGTGTCTCAGAGCTGCATTTCAATAATGTGATCAAATATTAAGACCTAGAATTTCAAATGTCTCTGACAATTGGGCTGCATGGTTAAAATTCCAGGCAAATCCTCATTGACTCATTGCATGCAATTTCTGAAAGAAAGGATGCGGAATTCATTTAAAGTAACTGTTGCTAAGATGATAATGACAAGAAAATCAACAGCTATTAAGCAGCCCTTGTTCTTTTCTTTGCTTAAAATAATAGCAAATCCACAAGTAATCCCTATTGCTAGCCACACCAAATAATGCGATAAAGAATGGAAAATATGTTACCTGTGTATCACTCACATAGGAAAGCTTCATCACATAACTTGAGCCATGATGGAGCTTTTGACATCCACAGTGGCAACCTGACAGATGTATCATTGTGCTTAATCCTCTTAAGCTCCCCAAAGCTTTTTGGAAATGAAGGTTTAAAAAGGCTAGATTGTGAAACAAGCCCGGTTTCTTTCAAGCTTTCTATTGCTGCCAGCCTCTCTCTCTCTCTCTCTTTTCCCCTTCCCTACCTTACTCTTGCCCAGTCCTGAGAGTTTAGCCAGATGTGTGAAGATAAATCTGTAAAGAGGAAGAAGCCAAATCCAATAGAAATGGAAACATTCGGAGAACTTGCTGTGACCTAAGGAAAAGAAATTGGCATCAGAAACATCACTTCTAACGATGAGGGATTAGGGGGAAAAAAGTCAAATTCAAATAATCTCAGCTGTACCTTTAAAGCAGGATAGCATGCTCGGACTGAGTAAATCCAAGCCTGGGGCTGAGCCAGTTGCAAAGAAGGAAATTTTGCTGAAACTCAGCGGGACATCCCCCTGAATCATGTTCATTAGCTTTTGGGGTGATTTGGATTCTATCATGTATCGGTAAAGGAAAGAAATGCCGTCAGTTTACTTCCTGCTGCAAACCAGCCTCCTGGATGCCAGGATTATTTCCCATCAAAGTGTCGTGGATTACTCCCTGCTGCAAACTAATAGGGTGCTAATTAGCATATTTCATTTCTTTACTTAACCACCACGAAAACCATTGGGCACAGGTCCCATTTTCAATGGTTTCCTGGGGAAGCCTCAAACAGCTCTAAACATTTGCGGCACTCTGTTAAAGCAGATATTGGCGTGCAGAAATACAGCCCAGAGACTGAATACAAATTACCACTTCTGTCTAATTGGATGGCACCTTGATGGCTTGAAACATTAACAGCATTTCCCCCTCCCCCCAATTTTCTAAAGTTAAGCATCAACAGCCATAAGCTTTGCTAATAAATCTTGAAGGAAGCACTAAACATAATGTGCATTTCACTCACAATCACGTCCACATAGGAAACGAAGGGATCTGTGCTTGAAAAGATTCGGTCATTCACACGGGGTCTTTCCTTGAGGAATCAGCGAATTAAGGATGACATCCTTGAAATATTTTCTGAGTTCCTAAAAGAATGTGAGATTGTGCCACCATGTTTCTATTAAAAATGGTGTAACATTTTCTCACAATGCAAAGACTAACAAATATGTTATGGTATTGGCTTTTATAGACTAGAATGCATGTCCTAGAATATGTGAAGTATTACCTTGGGAAAGGACTACACAATCATGGTTACGGTAGGGATAGTGGATACTCATGAACATAAGATTCTTTTTTTAAAAAATAGAAATTACAGGTCGTCCTTGACTTTCAACCATTTGTTTAGTGCCCGTTTTTCAGTGCAACGGCACTGAAAACAAGTGACTTATGACCATTTTTCACATTTATGACCTTTGCAGCATTCTCATAGTCACTTGATAAAAATTTGGATGCTTGGCAACTGATTCATGTTTATGATGGCTGCAGTGTCTCGAGATTATGTGATTACCTTTGCAGCCTTCTGACAAACTCAATGGGGAAGCCAGAAATACTTTACGACTGCGTTACTAATTAAATGATTCACTTAACAAGGGCCAAAACTCACCAGCCTCACTTAGCAATGTTGGGCTCAATTGTGATCGTAAGTTGAGGATTACCTGTACAGATAATGATTATTATCTCTTGACACTGGACATTTGCAACAAAGTTGTTAAGTATGGCATGGATGTTCTGCAGTGATATCTTTTTAGGACAGAGGGAATTGAGTGAAAGTGCCTTGATTAATTGTAGTTCAGCAACAGATTTTCAATTTTTTTTGCTCAAAAATGGCCCTGCTGAGTTCATAACCAAATAATTAATTTGCACAGACTTTTGGCTCAGTTTAGAATAGCATATAATCAACCTCAGGACTTTTAGAAACTACAATTTCCCTGATTTTATTGTCAGTCTATATGATCTAGCATTGCTCATTCTAACTGCTGTAGGCTTTTCAAAATGATTTCCAGTGCAGGTTAAAATTAATTGCAAGCACTATGTGGGTGTTTTATTTTCTCAGTTACCAAATAATATTATAGGGAATTCTGATATTTTCTTGGAAACCTATCATGAACATGTGAGAGAAAAGAGAAAAGGACAGAAATCTGTTTCTCTATAACATAGTTTTCAGACTCTCTTATTCTGTAGTGCAGAATTCCAAGCAACGATTCAGTACTTTCCAAATCTAAGTTTGAATGTATTACAAGCTGTTCTACCCTGCAATGATCCAGATTTTTTTTTTTTCAAAGCAGGAAATTTTCCTGAAAATCACTAGCATACCTATAAGTGCTAGTGGGGTCTCCCACATGGTAACTTCTACTGACGAATTGTCTCCTGCAATCCTGAACTAAAGTATGAACCACATCAAGTGCCATCATCAAGTACTGTCTTCCTAGCTTCCTGCAGCATATTTACAGTAGAGTGGTTAAACACACGATTTCACACTCAGTTTTCAGGCTCCTGAGTTTCAATTTTTCATGTGGGTAACAACTCAGAGAATGTGAGCATATAAAAATGACAGCATGTTATGTCATTTCCGATTTTTCAAGTCAGTTTATATCAGGAGACTGTTTAGTTTCTAGGCCTTCCCTACTATTAAAGCCAGCTGGGAGACCAACCCATGTTAATACTGTGGAGAAAATGGGAGCCGGAAGCATGACATACGCTGACATGAATGAGGTAAAATAAAGGCAGGACATAAATCAAATAATAAATAAAGATAAACAAATGAAACCTCAACTTTTCAGATATTCAACTCTTTGTTAGAAACCTGCTCACAGAGGAACCTTAAAGAAACCACATGGATAAGTTGCTTTACTGCAGACATAAAAAAAAGTCAGATTTGCATAGATCTGCTTACTGGGGAACAGAGAAATCAAGCTTTTTTAATATGTCTGCTACAGGGTTTATATTCCTTGCTTTTCCCTCCTGCCTTTTTCAATCAATGAGCTCTTGGCTACTCTTTGTTTTCTGAGTCAGAGACAGAGATTCAGGATTTGCCTACAAGTTCTGTTCAGACTGAGTAATGCTGGTTTCCCCCATTGCCAGCTTAAGTCCTCACAGCTTTGTTGAATATGCTGGGAAATTATCTTGTGATTAGGGAAGAGAACAAGAGAGTGGGATTAACACCCTGGCTTCTGAACACCCTGTACTTGTTCAGAATTCATATACATTGCAGCATGAACAGAATCCTTATGATATAGCTTCCTTTCCATGCTATTATTTTCTTAAAGCTATGCAAACGACACAAGGATGAGGAGAATACGGGAAAAAAAATAAAAATAAAGGCAGCTAACTTTTCTACAAGATGGCTGTGGGCTTTTCTTTTGTTTTTGTTTTCTTGTTCTGTGCATGTGGAAACTTAAAAATCTAATATAGGGAAAAATGCTTTCTCTCTCTGAACATTCTTGTAACTCAAAAGATTCAGAGTGTAATGCTACTCATATTTTACAGAAGTTGTTACAGTTATAGGGCAATATTGGTCCCTCTGCATATTCCGTGGGCATGAAGTAGATTTAATGCAATCCAAGGATAACAATTTATAAACCAATTAAAGTAAATAGAGATCTGAGCATTGAGAGACACTGCACCTTATTTCAGCCTAATAAGACTTTCTCCCCAGGAGACACATTTTTTTCTTTTTGGTGTTCTTTGTGTTAAAGTAATCACACATCTAAGAAAAGATGCATTTCCTCTAGAATAAACTCTATTTAATTCTTGTGCTTTTCTTAGATCACTGGAAAAAATATTCAGCCATCTGAAAATCATGCAAGATTTTTTTTTAATAAAAGAAGCTTGAGGAGCAGTTATTTTAGAGTAGAAAATAATAGATTTAATGATTGTGTTGATTTTAGTTCAACATTTCTTATTAAATCTGATAAAAAAGAAATTACTTTTCCCGAAAGGAGAAAAACAATTCAGTAAAAACTTTATGGTGCAGGGTGATTTCATTTTTTTTTTTTTTTGCATTTCATGTAGTGATTAAAATTTATTTGTGAGCATTGTTTTTTTTTTAAATTGTATAATCAATTTCAGTGGTTTTCTTATTTTTTTTTTTTAGGAGGCTTTGGGTCATGGTTGACTTCTGGCAACTGCTTGAACAAGTCTCTTGGGAGGATTTCAGAAATGGTTGGCCATTGCCTGCTTCCTAAGACTGAGAGAGAATGACTGGTCCAAGGTCTCCAGTAGGCTTGTGCCTACAACAGAACTAGAATTCCTCATCTCCTGCTTTCTAGCCTGGTGCCTTAACCACTGCATCAGACTGGCTTTATCTTCTTACCAGTGGATTGAGTCAGTTCGTACTAGTCCAGGAGAACCAGTTGTTCAATCCTCCCCCCGCCGCTATAAAAATGGATCCTGGGCACTGCGCTGGAATGGAGAAATGGGAAATGGAGCAGCTGGTGCGAGGGAAGGAAAAGGCCACCTCCCCTCTTTCTTCTCCCTGCTTCTTCTTCCCTCATGCCAGATGCTCTGTTGCCTGTTTCTCCATTGCCATGCAGCGCAGTGCCCAGAATCCACTTTGATTGCGGGTGGGGGGGGGGGCGGTAATTTAGCAACCAGTTTACCCAGGGTCAGGTTGGCCATTGCAGGAGGTTTGTTCCACATGGAGCTGGAGGATGGGAATGGGCCACACCTCCCTTGACAGCCAACCTGACCCTGGGCCAACTGATTGTTAAATTATTGGAATCCCATTACTGCTTCTTACCCTTCAATTAGAGCTCAAGGGAAGACCTCATAATGGAATCCTCTGATGAATCTTTTCTAGATAGGGATATATGGGAAGCTAAGGAAACACAATGATTGAGAGATGTAGAAGAAGTCAGATGGGCATGCTTCATTACTTCAAAGCTTAAAGGTACCACCATCTCATGGCATGCTAAAGAAATGCAAACACATTCTGAGAATTAGGTTAGAAAACAGAATCCTCTTTCACAGTGAAATTTTCAGGAAACTGGAAAATATTTCAACACAGGACTAGATCTTTTTCATTATATGTCAGAGTTTTTTTCCCTAGTAATGTATGTGTTGTGAATGCATAGGCCTTAATAAAGATATCTAAGCTTGGAGTCAAGTGCAGGGTTCTGGCCTTGCACTTCTGATTGGCTGTTAACGGCAGGATCGGATTGGCCCGTTCCAGGGAATCCAATTGGCCATTAACGGAACGTTCTTATTGGTTAAGGGAGCTAGCGCTCCTAGATTGTTATTGGTTAATAGTTATTGGGTTACCTATATAAGGAGGGCTATAACTGCCATTGAGTTTGAGCAGTCACTATGTAAATAAAGAGTTGAAGTTCACCGTTCCAGAGGCTCGTCTCCATTCTTTCTCGCCCATGCTCCATACTTAACACTGGCGACGAGGGTGGGATATGGAGACGTCTGAGCCGACTGAACTAAGAAGAAACACCGAGCACGTGGCTGACAGCGCTACACGACGGAACCATGTCCGCCGGCGTCGTACCACCCGCTCCGTTCGATCCAGTGCAAGAGGACTGGGAGTCCTACATGGATCATTTCCAAATGTTTTTGGAAACTAACAATTTAAAGGATGCCACAGCCGGGAAGAAACGGGCGGTATTCCTAACGCATTGCGGTCCAACCGTATTTAAGATGGCTAAAGCACTAGCCAAACCTACCGAAGTGAAGATGATGGACTGAGACTACCTCGAAACCCTACTAAGAGCTCATTATGCACCGACCGTGCCAACACTCGTGAGATGGCACGAGTTCTATCAGAGAAACCAGCGAAAAGGAGAAAGCGTCGCCGACTTCATAGCAGACCTCCGAAACCTGGGAGGCCTCTGTGGATTCGCCAATTTGGAAGAGGCTTTGAGAGATCGAATAGTTCTGGGATTAGATGCACCAAGTGTGCAGAGCAAGCTGATGGCGAAAGGCGACATCAACCTTGCCGATGCCATTGCCGATGCTACTGCAGCAGAAGCAACCAGGAAGTCGGCTGCACAATTACACTGCAACTGCGCTCTGGTACACCAACCGACAAGTGAAATTTTACCCAGGTCAGAAGGGCAGCTTTCAACGACACACCACGAGGACCTCTCTTCATCGTCAGACAGCGACGAAGAAGAGGTCCATCGACTGTGGTCTGACCGGGACCACCACCCGAAGTCCCTACGCCCTTGCGCTGGCTGTGGAGCCAACCATGCCAGGTCCAAATGCAAATTCTGCGACGCGCTCTGCCATGAGTGCGGGAAGAGAGGCCACATCGGATGGGTCTGCCGAAGTTTACAAGGACCCGGCCAGGCCTCAAAAGGGGCTAACTATCGCCAATTGACAGGAAACCATCCTGTAAGGCGAGAACCAGTAAACCACTCCTACAGAAACCGAGTTTTGCAGCGAGAAGAGGCTCACCATACTATCACTATCGGTCACACCTCTGCCTTGGATGCCAAGAAAATCTGAATTACAGTGGCCATCGAGAACCAGCCTTGCCACATGGAAGTCGACTCGGGATCGTCCCTCTCGATGGTGTCCTGGAAGACCCTCAAGCAACTCATCCCCACGATCCAGCGCCAAGACCTCCGCTTCCAAAAACTTATTCTTAAGGACTATCAAGGGAATCGAATCCCTGTTGTTGGTTCCTGCCGAGTCTGGGTCTCATTCAAGACGCACACAGCATACTTACCGCTAATTGTGATCGACAAAGATCGGCCTAGTCTGCTAGGTCTCCAATGGTTCGCGACACTTGGCATTGAAGTGGCAGGCATAAACTGAGTCAGCGGAAGTGACTGGGATGAGGACCTCATCCATGAATTCAAGGATGTATTCGCAGAAAAATTAGGTGAGTACAAGGGGACCCCAATATCGTTTAGCCTTAATCCAAAGATAGCTCCCAACCACCTTAAGCCTCGTCGAGTTTCGTTTGCCTTAAAGCCGAAAATCGACAAACAACTCGATAAACTAATAGCTCAGGGGGTGCTAGAACCTACTGATCACTCTCCCTGGGAAACTCCAATCGTAACACCCATTAAGCCGGATGGTTCAATCCGAATGTGTGGGGACTACCGGGCCACCCTGAACCACGCCCTACAGCAAAACGCTTCGCCTTTCGGAGTGGGCGCCATTCTGAGCCATGTACTGCCTAATGGTAACGAAGCCCCTGTTGCATATTTTTCAAAGACACTTTCAAAAACTGAGCGAAATTATGGCCAAATTGATAAAGAAGCCCTCGCAATTGTATCGGCCATTAAAAGATTTCACGAGTACGTGTATGGCCGGGCTTTTACTATCGTGACTGACCATAAACCATTATTAGGGATAATAGCTAGAGATAAGCCAACTCCCTACATATTATCCCCCAGGATGACTCACTGGTCAGAATTCTTGGCTGCTTATAATTATTGGCTGCAATACCGCCCGGGGAAAGCCATTCCCCATGCCAACGCATTGAGCCGAGCACCGCTTCCAGAGACTCTCGACGATCCCGCACCAACAGTAACTATGTTACAAATTGAAACACTCCACTCGCCGCCATTAACCGCTCGAGATATCGCGAGAGAAACCAGACGTGACCCCACCTTGGCGCGAGTCCTAGGCTGGGTAAAACGCGGATGGCCATTGGACCAATTATCAGATGACTTCACACCATTCAAGACTCGACAAATGGAGTTGTTCTCTCAAAAAGGCTGTGTCATCTGGGGCGATAGAGTCGTTATCCCAGAACGACTCCAAAAAGCAGTACTGAGAACCTTGCACGATGGCCACCCTGGTATCGTGCGGATGAAAGCCCTCACATGAAGCTATGCATGGTGGCCAGGCATTGACAAGCAAATCGAAAATTGGGTTAAAGCTTGTCATAGATGCCAGGAAGTGAGCAACGCCCCACCAAAAGCCATCCCTACCGAATGGGAGACACCACGGGGACCCTGGTCCCGTATTCACCTGGATTTTGCGGGGCCGACCAAAGGCCACACCTTTCTTCTAACCGTCGACGCCTACTCAAATTGGCTCAAGATTCACCGCATGACGAACACAACCACTGAAGCAGTTATCAAAAAATTTGAAAGACTGTTTGCAACCCATGGGTTACCAGTTGTTCTGGTATCCGACAACGGGCCCCAATTTACCGCGCTGTCCTTCGAGCAGTACCTGGCTGACCGCGGCATCCGACATGTGCTCACCTCACCTGTGCACCCTGCAACCAATGGCAGGGCTGAGCGCATGGTCCAATTTGTTAAGAAAACCTTGCAGAAATTAGACTACGATAACATCGACGACAAAATCAATCGAATCCTTTTTCTATAACACATCACACTTCATAGCGTCACCAACAAAACTCCTGCTGAACTGCTAATGGGACGAAAACTCCGCTCCCACCTTGACCGGTTACACCCAGCTTATGAACCGGAAAAACCACTAGGATTCAGCGGCCGATGTCGTGCCTTCCAGGTAGGCGATTTGGTATACGCAAAAAACCTATCGGGCGATCCGCTGTGGGTAGAAGCGACAGTAGTTCGTGTAACCGGCCCGAGATCCTACCTTGTACAATGACTTGACGACAGACTATGGAAACGCCATATCGATCAATTACGATCACTGCTTCGGTCGGGCAATTCTGAACTCCCTTATGACCAAACTGAGAGGGGGGGAGATACGGAAGAAGACGAATTTCAATTAGAAGAAAACCCGTTCGAAGGGAACGATGGCGTAATAGAGACACAGGAATTGGAACTAGAGAAGGGAATAGATTCACCTCAGGGAGTTGCCGAAGATATTGGTGACGACGGAAACGTGAACTCTGAACCAGAGGCAACCCCGTCGACAAACAACGATCTACCTCAGCGAGATTGCAGCCAAATGCAAAACACACAGCGAAAATCAAAAAGACTAATAAAGCAACCCTCCTACCTAAAGGACTATGTAACTGCGCCCTGTAAACAGAAGCCAGGGGGAAGGGGCGTTGTGAATGCATAGGCCTTAATAAAGATATCTTAAGCTTGGAGTCAAGTGCAGGGTTCTGGCCCTGCACTTCTGATTGGCTGTTAACAGCAGGATTGGATTGGCCCATTCCGGGGAATCCAATTGGCCATTAACGGAGCATTCTTGTTGGTTAAGGGAGCTAGCGCTCCTAGATTGTTATTGGTTAATAGTTATTGGGTTGCCTATATAAGGAGGGCTATAACTGCCATTGAGTTTGAGCAGTCACTATGTAAATAAAGAGTTGAAGTTCACCGTTCCAGAGGCTCGTCTCCATTCTTTCTCGCCCATGCTCCATACTTAACAGTATGGAAACAAGTCACTCAGTATTTCAGGTGCTTACTCCTTGCAGCAGGGGTGTCAAACCTGCACCGTCACATTGTCATCATGTGACATATTACAAGTTTTCCCCCTTCCCCCTAAAACGGGGATGGGTGTGACTAGAGTGTGACGCACCTGGGCTGCGGGCCATGAATTTGACACCCCTGCCTAGTAGTGAGTATACTTGCTATATGTAATAATAACCTACTGGGTCCTTTTTGAGTTTTGAACATTTGCATAGGGAGGGGGGAATTAGAAACATGAATTAACTGGAAAGTTGCTTAATTTTCTCCCTGTTTATTTTTTCCTTTTTTAAAAAGGTAGTTTATTTTTTAAGGCGTTTCAGATACAATTTCCCCACAACATGCACAGGAAGCTCTGCAGGTAATCTGAAATTGGCAAACAGCAGCCAGAGAACGGACAAAGTTATCTCCCTTCTCTCTTAATCACTTTCATCTACTATAGCATCTTTTTACTTGTTTTTTTTTTTTTAAAGGGATGCCATTCTGCAAGACTTAAACCCATTTGCAGGTAATGTATAATTTGGACCAGCACCATGCTCTACAATTAGTTTAAGCAAAAGCACACTGGGGTATTTAAAATGGCTTGTGTCTAGCAATCTGGCTGGAGGCAGTGTTTTATTACTGTAAAAGAGCCATTTGAAACATATGGTGTAAGCACACTAATTTTTTAAAAAGATACTGATGAAAGGGAGAAGTTTGTTGGAGGTCAGGGTAAGAGAGCTGATGATGTTAAGGAGGAGATAACAACTGGTGGATGGAGGAAAAAAAAAAGACTAATTGGGGATTAAACAGGAATTGTTGGTAGATGGTCCTCTAAGTGAAATTGCCATGAACTGTTCTTTTCCATATTGTTTGTGGCTCTCTTTTATTACCAGTTCAAGGTGATACATGGGAAACAAATTCTTGATCCAACCAACTTCAAACCTGGTTCTTACTAGGTGTAAAAACTAACAAAGAAAGTTCTACTTTTCCCCTGGTTCCAAGTCAGCTGTTTGACATATCGAGCTTAGCATTATTACTGTGACTGGCAATTAATTTTGAGAGGTTTAGATAGGACTCTTTCTCATCCCAACTTGGATATTCTGCATATAAAGCTTGATCTGCTTTTTAAAATGTAGAGTCCTCTCAGTAAAATGCCTCAACATTCTAGCCAATTTGGATCCACTGTCTAGAAACATATTGAACTATTTGAAATATTAATGATTGTCATTTTTGACTGCTGAAGATGAAAATCACAGTTATATTCTTAAAAAAATAGGAAAGGGAGGAAGGAAGAAAGGATCCCCTAAATGTGACTGTTAAATGGAACCTTTTGGAATCTTCTAATGGAATCTGCCCCTCTCATTTCCAGTGGAATATTCTGTCCTCCAGCCTACTAAATAATTATTCTTGCCAGTTTTTACAAACGATGGGGGGTGGGCTGGGGAATGTTGCTATAAATAATTCAACTTTCTCTCAAGAATTACTTCATTGAAAGAGCTCTCCATTCAATTTCCAAAAGCTATTCTGATTCCATCAGGCACCAGAAATCATGCCCTCTGAATTTTGTAATTTTAGCATGCTCCATGGAAGAGAACTCATCATCAGTGAATGAACCAATCTTTCTGTAATCTTCATCACAGCAGGTAAAACAGAAATTGGCCTGTAATTTGTAATCGCCATGTCTTTGCTTGAGATTAATCCCCAATCACCCATGGTGAAAAAGAACTATCTTTTGACCCAGGAAAGGACTATTCATCATTTAACAGGGCAAAGGGACTTTGCTTTTTGCAGCACTTATTTTGTCTGAGCATTCTCTGCTTTTTAAATGTTGGATCAGTTTTTATCTCTTTGTTGGGTTTTTTTTTTTTTTTTTAAAAAAAAAACAAGACTGAATGATCTAGACATTTTAGCTTAGAGAAAATTCATGAATGGCTATGGAAGAGTTTTTTATTTTGTTTTTTTTTTTTTCTCCTCCAAAGATTACAGAAATGGGCAAAGGGAGAGTCGTAAAAGTACGTACATATTAATGCAGCTCCTAAATATTGGGCTGCGATAAGAAATCTATGTATGGCAATACTGTCAGATAATGCAATGTTTTTGTGAGAATAATTGAAAATGGGCAAGGTGTTGAGGGCAGTGAACTGAACATTTCAAAGAAGATGGGAATGGCAGTCAAAACAGGCTTCCTTCTTGACTAAAGATATGCATATCAGTACAACTTTATGCTTCGTGAGACATTTTCCACATCAGCAGATTTCTGTCCATAGTTTTAATGAACTATCTGGATGTAACTTAACTGGTTCATTTAGTGTCAGAAGAGGATTTTACTGAATTATGAATTTTACACAAGGATTGGGCATTTTCATTTTCTCTCTCTTTTACTTCAAAAACATTTCATGATTTCACAGCAGTAAAGGCAATCTTCAGAAACGGCTTCTTCTTTGCAATACCTGCAATGGCTATAACCACATTAAGATATTAGTGCACCTGAATTGCTCACCACATAAGTGCTTATATTAAGTCCCAACCCCTCAAATGGCATCAAATTATGACAACTTTCTGCTGGCCTCACATATATAGCTTGACTGTCTTGCAGGGAGAAAGTATGAATGCTTGGCCTACATCTGGATTCTGATGTTGCAATGTAATTATGTGGCACATGCAGTAATGTGCCATGGGCTTATCTGGAACACTGAAATGTTGAGCATTCTGGGTACAATCAACCATGAATGGGGTTTCCATGGCCACATAATGTCAGACAGATCATTTCAGGAAACATTGGAAAACAAATCTTTGAAGAAAGTTCTGCCTTGCTAGTTAGACTGCTTCTCTTCCCCATTGTGGGTTTGAGTATTCAGGTTTGCTACCTGAACTTCAGTTTTGCTAATATGCATCCTACTGTGGATCCACTGGATCTAAAAGATTGAAATATATTCTTAGCAGAAACTGCAACAAAATCATTTGAACTCCTTAGCTTTGAGTTCCATAACATGATCAAACAGTCTTCTGCACTGGCCAGTTTTGAGAGACATAGCGTCTCCTATTAATATTACTGCGTATGCTTAAAATTTTGCAGAGTCACAACTGTCTATCCTTCAGCTGCTCAGGGTGAGCATCCTTTCTGTCAGGAGAAAGAGAGGATAACTTCACAAATATGATAAAGGGGCTTAAGCCCATCTAATTAAAAACTAGCATTCAAAGCCTTCTTCCAGGATGGGCAGAATCTGTCTTTGATTTTCTCTTTTTATCTCCCTTCAAGAAGTTTATGAATTTTGCACATTTGTCATGAAAAGGAATTCTCATCCATCTCCAATTGCACGACAGTTGTCCTGTTTTCTGATACTATTGTGGAACATGAAATTGCAAAACTGGAGGAATGAAATTATGGTAGAGTAGTGTTTCTCAACCTTGGCAACTTAAACCAATTTCAGCAGACAGAGCAGTGAAATAGCCAGATTAAATATGCCTTGGCTTGCCTGTGGGGTGAAGGGAGAAAGAGAGAGCAGAATCCTGACCTTCTTTGGCAGGGAATTTCAGAACACATTACCCATACATGCTAATCTGTTAAAACCACAGTAAACCCACGTGAAGGATATGATAAGAGATAACGACTAGCATTTCTAAATCCATAACTTAGCCTTTCCTATATTATGGGCCCTCCAGATGTGTGGACTTTGATTCTGATAATTCTGCAGCCAGGATAATTCTGTTGCTAGGAAATCTGGGACTTTAAATCCCTGAATCTGAAGTGGACCATGTTGAGAAAGGTTGCTGAATTTCCTTAAAATGATTCTTTTTTCCTGTACTACGGCCATAAGAATAATGTTACCAACACATAAACATAGTCATTCTGTTGCCCATGTTGCAAAAATGGAATTTGTACTTTTGGTTCGTGGTATGTTTAGTTTTATTTTTTTAATACCATCATAACTCAATATAGAAGCAATGTGCTGGTCAGAGATAGAGATACACCTAAGGAACAATCCCACAGAGACTGAAATGAACTATGAATTTATTCCTGGATAGCAGGGAGATGGCAACTGCATGGAAGCAACTTATATAAAATGTTCAAAGGAATTTGCTACACTGATGGTCATTCAGGAACTACTGAATGGTATGCTTTAGTCTTGCTTACAAGTGGAAATGCTTGAAGATTTTATTTGATTTGATTTCAAAGTAATGCAACCAGATCCACACCTCACAGCCACTCGGTTTTGTTTATTTCAGAATTTAGGGATGCAGAATTGGATTTTAAAAATAGAAATTATATAGAAATAATTTGAGAAAAAATATGGTTGAAATGTAAAAATGTATGAAAGCATGGGCAATAACACCCTGAAACAGAAAAAGTATTAAAAACATTGAAATGTATTTTGGTTCTTTCTTTCTCCCAGTTTTAGAGAGAAGATTGTCTGATTATCTGGAATGGGATTGTGTGAATCCTTAACAGGATATTTAAATAGACACTAAATTTAAAACAGAAAGGGAAGTTATCTATGGCTTCCTTTATCCTCTATCTATGGTTGGCCATAGTGTTCTGATATTTCCTCCTTCTCCAAATAATGTTATGGGACATCCATGGAAGAAGTGGAGGTGAAAAGGTCAAATCCACAGCTATGATTGTGAGAGCACATCTTTCCCTTTTTTATTGTGTGTCAATTCAGGTGGGCCTTTAATTGTGTGGGCCTGGCCACCTCTTTGCTATATATATATAGCAAAGGGTTTTCTCCCGCGTAAGATTGGAAGTATCTAGACAATGTTTCGATAAAGTCTCATTCATCATCTTCAGGCTTGGTCTTCAGCTCTGTGCTTCTCATCGAAACATTGTCTAGATACTTCCAATCTTACGCGGGAGAAAACCCGAATAACCAAAGATCCATATATATATATATATATATATATATATATATATATATATATATATATATATATATATATATATATTTCTTAAGTTTTCGCGGGTACTTACAGGTATGGCATTCAGCTTTGTTCGGGTATTTTCCCACGTCATAGTAGTGGTGCTTTTAAAGTTGTAGCTTAACTTTAAAGTTGTACCTACAACTTTAAAAGCACCACTACTATGATGTGGGAAAATACCCAAACAAAGCTGAATGCCATACATACATATATATATATATATATATAGGTATAGGTATAGGTATATGTGTATATATATGTGTGTATATATATATGTATATGTATGTGTGTGTGTGTGTGTATGTATGTATATATATATATATATTTGTTTTCTGAGGTTCTCACGGGTGTTTGTATGTGGATCTTTGGTTATTCGGGTTTTCTCCCGCGTAAGATTGGAAGTATCTAGGCAACGTTTCGATGAAGTCTCATTCATCTTCTGTGCTTCAGGCACAGAGCTGAAGACCAAGCCTGAAGATGATGAATGAGACTTCATTGAAACGTTGCCTAGATACTTCATCGAAATGTTGCCTAGATACTTCCAATCTTACGCGGGAGAAAACCCGAATAACCAAAGAGATATATATATATATATATATATATATATATATATATATATATATATATATATATATGATTCAAATAATTTCAAATAAATACTATAGAATCTTCTATGGAGCAAAGAAGAAAGAACTGAGAACTGATGTGCATGAAGATTCTTCAACGTGCAAGAATTCTAGAAACATTAAAACCGAAATGAAAACATGGTATGTTAAGGGCTCTGTGATTTTCAGTTTAATTTGGCATTTCAGGGGAAGCAAATAAAGCTTCTAAAAGTTAGCAGAGAATTCCCTCTTTCACACCAATATTTATGCAAATGTTTGTTGCCAAAATATTTTCCTAGAAGTTCCAGAAGTCAGAATATACTGTAGAATCTCTTAATATGGAGGAGTTTTATATCCTTATTATCAAAACTGGACTGATGTTCACAATATTTGAAAGTGGGTAAATATTAAATAAAAAACTATATTTAGTTTTGCTATATTTAGTTTTGCTATATTTAGTTTTGCTATATTTAGTTTTCCTATATTTACCAAAATATTTACCAAAATATTTACCAAAATATTTACCAAAATATTTACCAAAATATTTACCAAAATATTTACCAAAATATTTACCAAAATATTTACCAAAATATTTACCAAAATATTTCCCAAAATATTAAAAGTGGTTCCAGCCACCAAGAGATGGATAGACATAAATTGGCCAGAATAGCTTCTAACACGTGAGCATGGCTATTATATAAATGATAATGTAAGGTCCCAGAAGTTTCACCAAGCTTTATTTAATAATAAAGTTAAGAAAATGGGTTGCTGAGTTACTTTAGCAATGCTTCAGTGACAATACTATTGTCATATTTTAAGCAGTACCTGAGATCTAAGTACTTCACATAACTAAAACATATTTGGTAGCCCATCTTCATTTAATTTTTCTTCTTGTTTGTTCAAAAGCTAGAAGCTTTCTATAACTCTATGAATGAGAATAGATATTTTCCAGTGTATTAAATTAATGAATGACCCTGAGTTTTAATATTGAGAGATGACATTGTCATAATTTTGAGAAGAGGTTTTCACTTGGTTCAGAGTTCTTTGTTTTTTTTTAAACACACACAAACACCGAGAGACTGGAATGAGATAATTGCAATACAGTACTCTTTTCTTCTCAGGCTGTTTCCTATAAAATGTTATTTTTTTAAAAAAACAATCATAACAGGCTTTCTTTTGTTGTATATTCTGATCCCAGCTTCTTTGTCTATTTGCATTGTAATGATCAATGAATGATTTTAGGTTCAGTCAAAAACACAGAATTTGTGAGACTGAAGTTGAAGTACTTTGCCCAAGAAAGCAAAAGTCTCATTTCAATTGAAGTTTAGACCCCTATATGTTCAATTAAGGCTTCCTGGGCACTCTTCAAATTTCGTAGTCACATCAAGAAAGCCAACACAATGGAAGGTAAGAATAATACTGTATATACTTTCCTCAAGGTGAGAGCTACACCTCTATTTCGACCTCTGTCTCCATCTCTATGCACCACATAGAGATGCAATTGCAATTGAAATTAAACAGTATGATGGGTTTTATTTTGTATGTGTGTGAGAGATTTATTTTATGGATGTATAGTTAGTTTTAGACAAACCTTTAAATGATTTTTTAAAGATTTGCCTCAAAGCTTATCTTTGTGCTTTTGTTTTATATTAGCCCTTTCAAACTACTTAACTTGAAAAGGAATTGTGCTTCCTTCCTCCTTTTCTCTTTTTTTCTTTAAAAATAAAAGTAGACAGCTTACTGAGCATATACTCTCTGGAAGCAGACTAACTGATGTCAATATTTTATTACACAGATGTTTGCAATCTTCTCTAAAAACAGCTTCTTTGCTAAAAATGTACCTACAATAGTTTTTTTTCTCAGTTGAATGTCCATGCATAGCGGAAGTCAATGGAGGCAGTGCTAACTTTTAGAAAACAGCATCCTAAAATAATATAAAATACTTTTCTCAGTAACACTATGAGTGTGAAGGCTTGCTTCCATTAATTCTTCCTAACACAGAGAATGTGGCTCTTCTTTCAAAGCTTTCTCTCTCTCTTGGTGAGATGAAATTCTTCCCTTTAAGCTTTATTCAAGTAAAGGCAGTGTGAAGACATTTTTTCCCCAAAGAGTATTCAACCCACTGAAAAATAATAGTAATAGGAACAAGTTTTGTTTATTGAAAAATATTTATGCCGTTCAATCCCAGACATTTTTGGGAGGTTTTCAGTAACAATGAAAACTTACAGTCAAAATCTCCAGCATATGTTAAACCTCACTAAAACAGCAATTAGATGTGATCACAAAAATAGATCTTATCACAGAATGCGTCCTCCATCAGTGTCCCAAGCTCACTGGAATGATTCATAATAACAAATTTTCCATACCAAGTAGTGAGCAGCTGTAAAAAAATTTATTACAGAGAAAAAGAAAAGAAACTGAGTCCACCTGAAATTCATGCAGGTTTTTGGAAAGTACATCTAAAATGGCTTCCTCTCTAGGAATAATTTTGATGTTCTTTTTCAAAAGGAAAGTTCCTGCCACAACTACATGCACACATACACAGCAAGTCAATTTTAGTGTGGTTCGGTAAAGTTTGAATGCATAATGATCTACAATGTTTGAAAAACACAGTTGGACTAAATGTAGCTTTCTAAGAAACTTTGCTTGCTTTAGCCCCATTGATTTCACTCACATTTACCCCCAGATGGCTATAGATAGGATGGTACATCGAGCTCAACTTTATTAAATATTTAGGTGCAAATTGGGTATATAAGTATGCACATAACAATGTTTTTGATACTAGATTACCTCATCTATAAATATCATTTTAGAAGAAGCCTTAAATACAAATCTGTTTAAATACAAATCTCTTTAAGACCTGTAGGTATTTTGTGGGCATATATTTGCATTTCTTCCTTTGTTTTTGCTTTTGTTTTTGTGTTTTTTTAACTGTTTACTTTTTCACTTTTAACCATATTTTTCTGTTAATAAAACGTAATAAAAATGCACATGAGAAAAAGAGAGGTTTCTCAGGTAGAGATATAAATCATTTGAATAATGAGCGACAAGAGAACTGATTTGATCTGAAAAAATGATAACTAAGCCTCTGTTTAAATATGCTGCTTCATTAATTCCTGAGGTTAATAAGTAAAAAAAATCCTGACTGAGGATACAGATATTTGGAGCCATTGGATTATTTCTGGCAACAGCACAAGGAATCTATTGAAAGTTGATTTCTCCCCCTTTTGTTCAAAGAAACCTGCAAAATCTAAGATAAAAAATGGCAGCTGTCCTGAGGGCACCTCAAGGCATGTCATTAAAATCGGAATTTGATCCTTCTTTTCATGGTTATTTGGGACAATCAAGCCCAGCAAACCTCGAAACTCATTTTTTTTTTTTTTAAAAGCTGACATGCCCTTGACTTTGCAAATCTCTATTCTTCACTAGCTTTAAATATTTCAAAATCCCTTTAGATGTCACTCTGTCTACGAGCATTAGGCCCTGGCTAAGATGCAAGGGATGTGATTTTTTTCCTTAATATTTTTCATTCCCTTCCTTTTTTTTCCTCACAGGAAACGCTAGAAAATAAAAATGGCTTAAATCTAAAGCATCAGTTTCGAGTGGCCCAGTTCGCTCCTTGATATTTATACCTCACATGAATCAATGGTGGAATAAAATTTGAGTAAATTGTTTCTTTTATTGCAGTTTCTCTCTATTCCACTGTAAAAAAACAAAACAAAATAACTTCTGGATGTTTGCAATGTAATTCCTGGAAGTGTCGTAATCTTAGGTTTATGCCCTATTGCTGAACAGTTTCTACATTAGCAGGAAAATTACAATATTTTTGATGATGTTACTATGTCTGCTGCTACTAATATGTTTTGCATGACCCATGATTGTTTCCACTGGCACACAATTTGATAATCAGATGTTCAGCAGAATGGCACATCCATCTACATTTCTGTGTGGTTGGGACAGCTTATCTGAATTTGTTCAGGAAGCAGATTTGTTTCTGTCAGCAGCAACAAAGGGGTTCAGAAGACATGTGTATGTGATTTCATATTTCTTTCTTTTTTTTAAAAAAAAATCACGTCTTCATTGTTTTGGTATTAATAAAAACAAGAAAAAGAATGAAAGGGAATGCCATCTTATTTGCAAAGCAACTTGCTGGGTGTAGACATCTAATGAATCTAGTTTTGATAACCCTGCTAAGAATAATGCCTTGAGCTGGAACTGATGCATAATATTTGCCCTGACCCTCTGCATCCCTGTTGCTTATACTAGCTACTGTGTAATCACGACCTGTACAACAGAAATGGAAAAAAAAAAACCTCATATTTGTATATTTGCAGTTACTGCTTCAGGCAGGCAGGGGATGTTGTGGTACCATGTGTGCTGCCCACTGGTTGTCTTTGCGCTACTTTCTCTGAATCCACAGAAGAAAAGAGAGTTAGCAATAAGGACAAATTAGGCTACAAATGGTCAATGAAAGTGAAAAAAGGTATGTCTTAGGCTCTCATTAAATTCAGCTCACCCGTTTTAGTGAGCTTTACCTCAGGTTTTTATGAAACTATTTGTCCAGCATTTAGTGCACTTTCTAAACTATACAAACAGGGGCTGCTGCCTTATATTAATCAATAGCGTCTACTTAGATGGGCAGTAGCTCCTAGGGATTGAAAGCAATCAGGCTTTCATATCATTTGTGACTTTTGTCCTTTTAATCAGGAAGGGTATGAAATTAAAGTTTGGATCACATGGCCTGCATAGATATGCATTATGCGATCCATTCTTTGGAATGTGAATAAACAAAAGAGGGGGATAACATTGAGAGAACAAAATGTTATATGTAAAGCTAATTGCCTGATATTTATTCTTTGGGGAAAATATATAAATTCGAACTGTGCTGCCATACGTATGCCTGTGCACAGGTTAGTCAGGCAAACATTTGCCTGTGTTCTTTTTACTATGATTTGTGGTAAAAAGCTATTGATTGAGGAATCCCGATTTACATGTGAATATTCATCAAAGCAGACTTGTGTGCAGATTTCCTATATTCATAAGGCAGGAAATTGCATTAAGCGGTCCTAAACTAATATTATTGGTTGTTCTAAGCAATGCATGTCTATATTTGGCATCTGTCCCTTCTGTTATTCGTTAACAGTCCTTGTTTATTTTATTCTTTTAGGGTCATATTTCTAGGGTTTGAGAGCCACTTTGGTGTAGTGGTTAAAGCACAAAGCTAGAACCTGGAGAACTGTCAGTTCTAGTCCCATCTTAGGTACCAAACCAGTTGTGTGATCTTGAGCCAGCTATTGTCTCTCAGTTCTAGGAAATAGGCAATGGCAAATGTTGCCAATAAAACTGCAGACAAACAAACACACACAGACACAGACATTCTCAGGACACAGCTTGAATAAAATATAATTCTTTGCAAGTTTATATAAAAAGTAGAAATTAAAAGAAACAGGTTTTGCATATCCTCAATTAGTCACCCTCCTTTTTTGTTCTCCTATTGTTTCTATGTTATACCCTCTTTTAATTCATTCACTCCTCCAACTGATACCAAATCTCAAAGCTTGTTTCTCTTTATTATTAAATTCTGGGGACGTTTCTTTTCATAACATTCATTATATCATTCATTATAGCTGAATGTTACAGCATTTAGAATATGCATTTTTAAACTAGCCTTATTTTGCAGTAGAGATATACTATCTAACCTTTGGGAATAGATGGAAGAACATCTCAAAATCTTGGTAAAGAATTCCACAAAAAAAAAGAAAAGAAATTAGGTGCAAGAATCAGAATATGAAAGAAACTAAAAAGCTAACAGAAAAGCAATCTGGTGTTTACTCTAATGTGTATTCCATTTTGAAATACACAATCATTAGAAGATTCCAAAAGAGAAAAAAATGCAAAGAAAAAAAAGAACACCCTTTGTTTCAACAGATCTCTGTAAAAAAACCCAATTAACATTGGTATCACTGAAATGATTGATAGATTATTTAACCTAACAGATCTTGACTACAAAAATTGAGATGACTATTAGAAGGCAGCAAAGAATTCAATTTTCTATGTCTCTCTGAAACTCTCTACTGGTCTTATGGATTGTTGCAATTCAGACCTACAGGCTCTAACTTATTGCAAATGCACATTTCAATAAGGGACATTTTAAGAAACCAGATAAAAGATTCCAGATATTAATGGTTTTCAATAGGGACAAATCAAGTGAGCAGATCTCAGGGAAAATAGTGGGACGGGAATGAATTTGCTTATGCCATTCAGCCTTCTGCACCACTATTATCTATTCTAGTCTGGATGGTTCCCAATTTCTCAGAGCCCTTTTTGTTAGGCAGCACAAGAATGAAGAGACAATTTGCAAAACTATTATTCAGGGCTTTTTTTAGTTTTTGTCCAAGTGATAATTTTATTTATTGTTGTTGTTGTTGTTGTTGTTGCCCCTGTAGCACCAGAGCTTCCCATTTTATCATTGGCTTTATCATTTTCAAAATGCATTGACTTACATTGTGCTTAGTTCCCAATGCCTTCAAATATATTTGAAGCCAGCCATGTGGCTTTCTTTGCTTCTAAAGAATTCTGAACACAGCATAGAAAACACACAGGAAACAGAATGAGTCATTAGCTTTTCTCTATCAGCTGTTCAATAGAAGCATACAAGAAATATAATTAACCTCTATTCCAAAACAGGTTAACAAAAGCCTTACCCTCAACTCCATGCTAAGAGATAAAATAAATGCTACCATCCCCTCTGAGTTACAAATACAGATAGTTTTAATTTAGCAACCTTAACGGGACCAGTCACTAAGTGACTTGATTGTTAAGTAGAAATCTTGTGAACACAACTGTGCTTATGTTGTGGTTAGCCGGCAGCAGCTGCAGACAGCTGAGGAGAGCGAGAACTCAGATGAGGAACCAGGACCATTAGGGAGTGGACTGCGGTATCTGCTATCCCGCATCTGATGGGCGGCTCATGAAAGGGAGCGAAGGAGAGAGAAACGACAGGAAGCGAGGTTTCCTCGGGATGAGCGCGCCCCGAATGTCTTGGCACACGCTCTTTTATTGTGCTTTTTTTACAAGAAAATGATTTAATCAAAGCTCAAGTCAAACATGATAATCTCATCAGGATGTGCATGTTTACAAAGCTGCATACCGGACAGATCATTTACAGTGTGGATAAGCTTATTAACAACCGTCTAGCTCCTTGTCCCTTGTACGTGCCTTGCAAAGGTCACTGAAGAGACAGAAGTTAATGATTACACATGAATGATACAATGTTGCAAACACATGAATGATACATAGTTGCAATAATACATAGTTGCAATGATACATAGTTACAACATCTCCTCTGTTTTTATTATTTATGACGAGTCTTCTTCCTCGTCCGAGAAGACAGGAACCATTTTTATGAAATGTTCGCCGTCCCCGTCATCTAGGCAAGAGTGCGACCCGTCAGCGTCAGGATTGTCCAAGGAGCGGTAACTCAGCAATGACATTTTTTTGTCTGGTGTTGAGGATATAACATGAGCTTGCAATAGTACATTAACATCAGCAGTTATGGAGGATAATTGATTTTTCAAAAATTGCAATATTCTATAAAAATAACAAGGTCCTATAATACATATCAATATAATGATTATTAATGATCCTGCCAATGCAGTTAAAAAAAGTTGTAAACCATGACGAAATAGAAAACAAACCCCCCTGCTATCGGCATAAAGACAACATTCTTCTTTAAGCATAGCACACAATCCCCCTTGTTTTAAAAATTAACGGATCTAAATCTTTTTTGCAGAAGGGGGTATTCCATGGGTACCTGTAGGGATATAAAATCATCAGAGTTATACATACAAGCCACACTTGAATGCAAAATGATTTAGATTTAACAATTTCATCCCCATGGACACATGCCATGAGATCGGTGGAACAAGTCCAAACAAAATTATTGCCAGGGATAAAATACATTCCTTTCAGGCATGATGTTAAAGTTCTTCCTGCAGTGGTGTAGATTGCAGAATATCCCCTGGTTGTGTAGGTGCATCTGCCAAATCGAATTGAAGTGGTGGGTAGAAGTCTTCTATGCGAGAAAAATTGGTTGTAGAACTTAAACGAACTCCTTGAAAGTCAGTTATAGTCCAAGCAATATTATATTTTCTATGAGGCTTCTGCAGATCGTCATGGACAGTTCTTTTGAAGCGTCATTTGTTGACAGGATCAGAGTTCGGGTATATAAAAACATCACAAGCAGGAGAGAGGGCTATGGACAAGTTAGTTGTAGAACATTTGCGAAATGAGGAGGGAATGCAATTAGTAGAAAAAGGATAATAATTACAATAATGACAATAAAGATTAATTTGGTAATTCATCAAGGATGTTAGTTGGGGTGGGGGAACCCATAATACAATAGAAGGACATCTAGGTCCCCCAGTGTTTAGATTGAATAGAGGAAAAGATTTTAAGGTTCCTTTCCATAGGAAGAGTAAAGAAGGAACAAAAGAGCGAGTGGTAGAGTGTTCTTTAAGCAAAACAGAAGTGACAGAGTGAAAACTACGGGTAGCATTTTCATGACGTACCCACATGGAACAAGTATAATAGCCTTCTGTTAATGAAATGGTTTTAACACGAATAGTCTTTTGACAGGAAGCATAGGTTTTGTTGAAGTAAGGTAGAAATTGCAAAGAAGATATAGGCAAGAATATCAGGAAGAGTTTTAAGATATAGATGTAGCAGAGGAATTCCCATGATAGGGTCTAACCGCCCTACCAGGGATCCAGCAAGTGGTTTTGTCTGGTAGTAAAATCGCAGCGTAGCCTCGATTGTGAGAAGTGAGAAGCTCAGCGGGACCCTGCCAGGCGGGATCTGGCAATCTGCGATAATATACCAGAGGTCTGTTAGGCGGGGGTGAGAGGGAGGAAAAATGACGTGAAGCAGCAGAAGTGGGAGGAATGCCAGTCAGATTGAGAAAGTTTAAAGTGTTAAGAGAATTTTGCAATGCTGGGAGGTTCGGGGGTTTTTCCCGCAGTGAATATCGATCAAGAGCACGTTTCAGAGATAAGTTCGCTCGTTCCACAATAGCCTGCCCCTGGCTGTTGTAGGGAATCCCAAACTTGTGGGTTACATCCCATCTGTTACAGAAGTCCTGGAACGCAGAACTTGTATAGGCAGGTCCATTGTCAGTTTTGATTTCTTTTGGACGTCCCAGCGAGGCAAAGGTACGAATTGAATGATTGATGACATGTTTTACAGTTTCTCCCCTTTGAGGAGTAGCTAGAATAAACCCTGAATATGTATCGATGGAAACGTGCAAATATTTTCAAGGAGCAAAAGGTGGATACTGAGTTACATCCATTTGCCAAATTTCACAAGCTTTTAATCCTCTAGGATTTACTCCTATGGGAATGGAATGTCCTTGCTTACTACATGTGGGGCATTGTTGAATAATGGCAGCAGCTTCTGCCTGAGTTAGAGAAAATTGTTTTTGTAATGCTTTTTTATTTTGGTGAAAATAATCATGGCTTTCGGCTGCTGTCAGATTACAAATTGATTTACCGGATGCAGCTGCTGCAGCTGCGTCTGCCACCTTGTTTCCCTTCTGTAATTTTCCAGGAAGAGGTTGATGGCTCCTGATATGTGCGACAAAGAATGGATGCGTGCGGCTGTTGATACATTGCTGTAGAGGAAGCAACAACTTTAACAAAGAAACAAATATGCTAGGAGATAAATAGGCTTGATATATATTTTTCAAAATCTGAGAAACGTATAAGGAATCTACTATTAAATTAAAAGGAGCTTTTTGAAACTGTTGAAACGCAATAAGAGATGCAGCAAGTTCTGCCTGTTGAGCTGAAGATTGTGGAGGGGTAATTTTAGTTTTCCACTCTCCCTCCTGGTACCATGCACAAGAACCATACATTTCCCCCCCCATCTGCATAAAGCGTAGGTGCATCTACTAATGGAGATATTGAGAGGGGGGAATGCCATTCAAAAGGGAGAGTTTTAAGAAAAGTGAACCGTGAGTCAGCTGGTAAATGGCAAGAAATTTGCCCTGGCCACTCTACTAAAGCGTATTGTAGTTCTTCTGAATTACACCATAGCATTTCCCACGTGGTCAATGAACAAGGAGTGAATATTAAAACAGGCTCACATCCCATGAATTGTTTACATCTTTGTCGACCTTTAAAGATCAACTGGGAATATGCAGAGGCTTTACTAGTGATTGTGGTCCGTGGGGTGTGAGACAAATGCAGCCATTCTAAAATCAGAACCTGTGTCTGATGAGATTGCATAATGACAGCTGTGGGTCTCTGAACAGTATTTAGTAGAGCAATTGATAAAGGACAATTTTCTATAGCTCGATCCACCCATCGAGTAGCCAGTAAATGGGAAATGTCTTTTAATGCCTGCAACTGCTCTTTATTAAAATGATAACATCGGACGGGGCTTTACCTTGCGTGAGAGCATTAAAGAGAGGAGCTAATGTAGCTGTAGTCAAACCCAAATAAGGATGTGCCCAATTTAAGGTTCCCAGGAACTGTTGTAAGATCACGAGTGTTGGTTTTGGGGGAAGTGTTGGGAGGGGAAGGGAAGGAACAGCAGCTGAAGCAAGTAACTTGTGACCTAAATAGGAAAAGGGAGGTTTGGATTGTATTTTTTCTGGGGCTATAATGAGCCCTGCTTTACCTAAAATGGAGGTCAGGCACGGCAGAGTTTTTAATACCGTGCCCGTTGGGCCAGGTGCAGATACCAATATATCATCCATGTAATGATAGATTAAAAAATGAGGATATTTGTCCCTGTATGGTTGCAAGGCTAAATCCACAAAAAATTGACACATAGTTGGACTGTTTAACATGCCTTGCGGTAAGACTTTCCATTGATATCGTTTGGTAGGTCTTTGATTATTTAAAGTTGGTACTGTAAAAGCGAATAATTTTCTATCTGACTTGTGTAATGGAATGGAGAAAAAGCAGTCTTTTAAATCGATAATGACAAGGTCATACTCTTGAGGAATTATGTTAGGATTTGGAAGACCACATTGCAGGGGTCCCATTGGAAGGAGGACCGAATTCACAGCCCTTAAATCCTGAAGGAGGCGCCAAGCACCGTTTTTCTTTTTGATAACAAAAACTGGGGTATTATATGGACTCAATGAGGGTTCTAGATGACCTTTATCTAATTGTTCTTGAACAAGAGAATGTAAGGCTTCAAGCTTTATAGAAGGGAGAGGCCACTGATCAATCCACACAGGGTTATTGTTAGTCAAATATAAGCGAAGCATGGTTAATGGAGGGTGAGTTGCGCATTAAACTGTGACATAAGGTCTCTTCCCCACAAATTAGTATACAGAGGAATTACAGCTGGTTTAATATAAGCAACACATTGAGACTCAGGGGAATGGGCTTTTACCCAGTTTCTGCTAATGCGAGTCTCCTGGAGTCCCCCCACTCCTCTCACCGCTGGTGCCACATCTGCAGGCCAGGTGTCCGGCCACTCAGCGGTTCGGATGATGGAAATATCCGCTCCAGTATCTAAAAGACCAAGAAAGGATCGACCGTTCAATAAGAATGTTACCGTAGGTTTCGGTTGACTAATTGGTCTTTCAATTGCATAGAGTTGCTCTTGTTGTTGGTCTAAGAGCACAATCATTTTTGCCACAACATCCCCCTCATTTATAGTAACTTCTGTATTAGCTAGTACAGACAGGCAGACATCAGACAATACAGTGGGGTCATGCAGAAAAGGAGAGGCAAGAATACCTTGTTCAGCTAAATCCCTTACAGGAAAGACGAGCACTGGAATATCGGGGGGGCATGTGAAAAGGCTGAACAGGGTGTACAAAGAGAAAGTCAGCGATACCAGGGAGCTAAGTAACAGTTTCATTCGCAACAAGATCGTAAGCGAAAGAAGAAAAATTGCAAGTTTCAGCAGCCTTTGTTGTGGGGCTAGCTGCCTGCCCCGTTTCTAGTTTCCCTGATTCAAATAGGGTTTTTGAATGATTGTAGGGTTATTCTGTTGTTCATTCTTTTGGACTCTGCACTGACTAGCCCAGCGATAGCCCTTTTTACATCGAGGACATGGCGTTTTTGGGTGAGCTACCTGGTTTCTTGACATATTTGCTCCCCCGCCTGGGGCTCTGCATTGGCTCTTAAAGTGACCTGGCTTGCCACAATTAAAACAATTACCCATTTTATGAGTATTTTGTTGGGAAATGGGAAGAAGAGAGCCCATGTTCTGTTGCATGCCTTCCGTAATGGCTGTAGCCAGAGTAGACATGGAATGGAATGTGGTTCCCATGATTCGGCAGGCTGCAAGATAATCTGCCGAGGTAACATTTTTCTTATTAATTAATGGTTGCAAAACTTTCTGACAATCAGCGTTTGCGTTTTCATAAGCAAGTTTTAAACCTAATTCATTACAAGCCTCCTCATTATCATTGTCTCTCTAAGGCTTCTGTGAGACGGTTTATAAAGGAGGAAAAAGGCTCAGAAGGTCCTTGGATAATCTTAGAGAAAGATTTGGGCACGTATCCCGCATTATCAATTTTTCGAGCCGCGGCCAAAGCACAATCCTGTAATATAGGGAAAGCAGCTGCGTCTGTGGCAGTCTGCTGGGCAATGGTAAGCATGGTGCTGGTACCGTTAAGCATATCTAAAGTGACATTAGTCGGCAAGCCTCTAGAGGCTGCGGCTCTGCGGTACGTTTATGAAATTCTGACTCCCAGACCAAAAATTGTGAAGGCGTGAGGATCATGGCAAATAATGTACGCCAATCAGCATTTATCAAGTCAGCGCCTGGTTGGGTTATTGACCCTAAAAGACCCTGTACATAGCGAGATTGAATACCATTTTCCTTGCAGGCTGCTTTCAAATCCTTAATTATTTTGTGTGGCATTGGGGTATACTGAGGAGCTGGGGGATTGCCGGCTTGTATGACCGGATAGAGGCAAGCAGCTGCAAGGGTGTCTTCATCCATTTCCCCTTCATAAAAGGCTTGTTGAATGGCTTTTACAACACCCCCTCCACCTCGGGAGGGTGGTGGAGGACACGAGGGCTCTAAATTTATGGAAGTGGATTGAATGGAGGGAGGCTCCCGTAATGACTTATGACCATCGGGAGCAGAGGGTTGAAGGACAGAAAAGTTATCATAACTTGGCGGGGGAGATTCAAACACACTCCCTGCTTCTATTTTATAATGGACTTTTAAAGCCTCCATAATTTTCCTCCAAGTGACCAAAATGCCAATAGGTGCACGAGGAGGACTATGGAGATGTTCACCAATTTTTTGCCAAGTGGAAATTTTTAAGGACCCTTCCTCTGAATAATTGGGACAATGTTGCCACACATAAGCCAATAATGTAGCAATAGGTTTCATTTTTACAGGCGAGCCCTTTAAATTAGCAGAATATTTAGAAGAAGTGACTAACTCCCTCAATTCCTTCAGATGCTGCGTCTGTTGTTGAGAAAAGTTTCCACCCATACTTACGAAAGTCGAGACCGTGTTTCAGATCCGATGATGTGCAATTCGCTTCAGGCCTGGCGATGCACAGCTCCCATCGAGCTGATAAGATATGGGCGCGTCGCAACATATCCCCCTTAGGGAATCACGTCGGGGTCACCAGAATGCGATATCTGCTATCCCGCATCTGATGGGCGGCTCATGAAAGGGAGCAAAGGGAAGAGAAACGACAGGAAGCGAGGTTTCCTCGGGATGAGCGCACCCCGAATGTCTTGGCACATGCTCTTTTATTGTGCTTTTTTACAAGAAAATGATTTAATCAAAGCTCAAGTCAAACATGATAATCTCATCAGGATGTGCATGTTTACAAAGCTGCATACCGGACAGATCATTTACAGTGTGGATAAGCTTATTAACAACCGTCTAGCTCCTTGTCCCTTGTACGTGCCTTGCAAAGGTCACTGAAGAGACAGAAGTTAATGATTACACATGAATGATACAATGTTGCAAACACATGAATGATACATAGTTGCAATGATACATAGTTACAACAGTGGACTGCTGCCTTCAGAGATTGTGGGGGCTGGCAGCAGCGATGAGGAGGTTCCCAAGGAGCCTGTGCCAAGTGTGCTTGCGGGCAGGATTGCTCACAGGAAAGAGCAGCTGCAACAGCATGGGCAACTTGGGAGTAAGGCTGCAAGGTAATGGCACCTCCTTCAAGAAGATAAAAGCCAGCTGTGAAGCAAACGTTCTTTGCAGGAAGCAAAGACATTTTGAAACTCAGCCTCGTGGACATTACAGTATCTTAATTTGGACTCTTATGTTGTGAAATATTTCTTATCTGCAATTCTTGGCAGTCTTGTACAGTTTTGGCAAGATTTGTGCTTATCTTAACTTAACTTAACTTAACTTAACTTAACTTAACTTAACTTAACTTAACTTAACTTAACTTAACTTAACTTAACTTAACTTAACTTTAAACTTAATTAGTTTGCAGCAGCCTTTTAACTGGGGATTCGTAAGACTCATTAAAAGGTTTCTGTTCCCTTTATTATTCTCTTCCTGTTATTGTTTGTCTTCTTGGAAAAGAGTTTGGGTCAGAACAGTTTATGATCAGTTTTCATTTTCCACACCTCTTTTGTCTTTATCATTAGCAAGAAGGGAATTAGTATTTGTATTTACATTTATTCATTGGAGAGGAAAGGAAGGGGAAGCTAAGGGGGCCAGTTATCTGCCTTGTATGTTTTTGGCTCTCAGCCCCAAACTGCTTAGGAGGCAATGAAAAGCCCAAGTGTGAAAGTGGTTGAGTTTGCTAAATTGCAATTAGCATCTTTTTGGGGAAGTAGTGCACTATGGAAAAAAGCAACTCAGGAAGAGATAACTTCTTTAGACCAGGGATCCCCAATCCACAGGCTACTGGCCACTACCAGGCCATGGCCTATTTGGAACTGGGCTGCATGAGTGGTGGGCCAGTACATGTGCAGCTCATCTTGTGGAAATTGAGCTGCGTGTGAATGTGCTTGTGTGCTGGCCTGCCACTTGCATGGCCTAGTTCCCCTCTTGCCACCCACCAGGCCACCAAGCCACAAAGGTTTGGGACTGCTGCTTTAAACAATCTCTGTGGAGGGAAGGAAAGTTATTTTTTCAACATTGTGTAACTTTGAATGGTAGCTGCACTATGCAGTCAGCAAGCAATGTCTACCTGTATTTTATTTATTTATTTATTTATTGGATTTTATTATTTACTGTATGCACCATGTAAATAAGTACTGGGTGCTAGCAATCACATCACTTAGTGAGATCTTTTCTATTTTTCCCCCTTCAAAAAGTAACCAAAAGAGTTTGATGCTATTTCAACCAGCAGGAATCTTTCACATTAAGTATGGGAAACAACTGATTCACCTGGAAAACCAGAAGGTACAGGTATTGTTGTGGACTAAGCCAACGCAGCAGTAACAACCTTAAATAGCTTTACTTTGCAGCAGGCTCGTAATCCTGCACTTCTCATTGGCCCGCGAATAGCGAGTCATGATTGATTGTTTCTGGCCAGTCTGATTGGCTGTTACCAGGCCTCTCTGATTGGATGCTTGTGAGAGCGGTAAACTCAAATCATTGGTTGTTTTGACAGCAGCCAGCTCTATAAAAGAGCTGCTGCTGCCCAAGTATTTGCTCTGTTCTTATTTCACAATAAAGAGTTGAAGTCACCGTTCGATGTCTCATCTCTGTTCCTTACGACCATGCTCAGGACTTAACACTGGTGACGAGGATGGGATATGGAGACAATAGAGCTAAGCACTCATCGAACAAGACAGAGCACGTGGATGAAGAGCACACGCAACAAACGGCAAAATGACCAGCGGTGCCATACCACCCGCTCCATTTGACCCAGCAACTGAAGACTGGGACTCGTATATAGATCGTTTCCAGATGTTCCTACGCCTGGTAAGAAACGAGCGGTGTTCCTGACTCACTGCGGCCCTGCCATTTTCAAAATGGCTAAAGCACATGCCAAACCGGCGGAAGTGAAGACCATGGATTGGGATAACCTCGCGCCGATCCTTCGGGCCCATTACGCACCCGCAGTACCTACACTAATATGAAGACACGAATTTTACCAGAGGGACCAACGGAAGAACGAGAGCGTTGGGGACTTTGTAGCCGACCTCCGGAACCTAGGAGGCCTTTGTGGTTTTGCAAACCTCGAGGAAGCCCTGAGAGACCGCATAGTTCTGGGATTAGATGACCACACTGTGCAGAGTAAACTCATGGTGAAAGGAGACATCAGCCTTGCAGATGTCATCGCCGACGCTACTGCCGCAGAAGCAACCAGGAAGTCAGCCGCTCGAATGCACCGAGCGAACGCACCGCATCACCAACTCGCTAACGATAGCCTGCTCGCCGCTGAGAAGCACGCTATTACCGCCCACCACGAAGACCTCGAGTCATTCTCAGACAGTGAGGAAGATGAGGTCAACCGGCTCCACTCGGAATGAGAGCAAAGGAACCAGAGACTTCCGTGCCAATGTGCTGGTTGTGGGGCAAACCACCCACGATCGGACTGTAAATTCCTTGACACTGCCGTAACTGCGGAAAAAGAGGCCACATTGCGAAGGTCTGCAGAAGCAAGTGAGAGTCCAGTCCCAGCCGAAGGGAGAACAACCTCCGCCGGGAGACAGGCAAACCACCTGAGAATCTGGACCGCCTGAACCACCAATGGAACAACCACTACTGCTGCAGAAATCAAGCACCTGCTTCTTCAACGAGATGAGAAGAGGCCCACCAAACCATTATTATCGGCCACGCTTTATCATTCAATGCAAGAAAGATCCGCGTAAGGGTTTCTATTGAGAATCGACCATGCGTGATGGAAGTCGATTCAGGGTCATCCCTATCGATGGTATCCTGGAAAAGCCTCAAACAGCTGATCCCTGCCATCTGCCACCAGGACCTCAGCACTCAACGAATAAAAGACTACCAGGGAAACAGAATTCCAGTTGTCGGTTCCAGCCACGTCCAAGTATCCTTCAAGGACTGCACCGCGACGCTTCCCCTGACTGTCGTCGATCGTGACTGGCCCAGTTTGTTAGGGTTAAAGTGGTTCGCTCCACTCGGGATTGAACTAGCTGGCATACACCAAACCAGAAGCGACAACTGGGAAGAAGCCCTCATCCAGGAATTCCAAGACGTGTTGATGAGAACATTAGGCAAGTACAAGGGGACCCCTATATCATTTAATCTCAGCTCCGATGTAGCTCCCATTTGGCTTAAGCCTCATCGGGTACCTTTTGCCCTCAAGCCGAAGATCGATGAGCAGTTAGATAAACTGATAGCCCAGGGCGTGTTGGAACCGATTGACCATGCCCGCTGGGATACTCCAATAGTTACACCCATGAAGCCAGATGGTTCATTAAGAATTTGTGGGGATTACCAGGCCACCCTAAATCATGCTTTTCAACAGAGCACTTACCCAGTACCGGTGGTCCAACACCTTCTTCACTCCCTGGGTGGTGGAAAAATATTTGCAAAATTGGACTTAGCTCAGGCGTACCAGCAACTACCTGTAGACACGACAACTGCAGAAGCCCAGACAATACTTACACATAGAGGCGCCTTCAAGTGCAATAGACTCCAATTCGGAGTAAGCGTGGTGCCTGGCATTTTCCAAAGTTTGATGGAGAGACTATTACAAGGCATAAAAGGCGTCGTGCCTTATTTTGACGACGTCTTAATAGCTGCCCCCACTAAAGAGTTATTAGTACAACGACTCAGAAAGGTTCTTCAGAAATTTAAAGAAGCTGGCCTGAAAGTAAAGAGGGACAAGTGTCAACTTTGTACGGAGAGAGTGGAGTTCCTGGGATACCTTCTCGACAGATAGGGAATCCACACCACCGAAAAAAACTAACCGCAATCAAAAACGCCCTGAGACCTAGGAATAAGACAGACCTCCAAGCCTTCCTGGGACTCATTAACTTTTATAACATCTTCTTGCCCCAGAAGGCGACCGTAGCCGAGCCCCTACATAGACTTCTCGACAAAAAGGCTTCCTGGGTCTGGGGACAGCGTGAAGAACGGGCATTCCAACAAGTAAAAAACCTCTTAACCTCCGATGCTGTATTGATACAATACAATGAGACTCTACCCTTAACGGTTACCTGTGACGCCTCACTATTCGGAGTGGGAGCCATTTTAAGCCATGTCCTACCAAATAGGAATGAGGCACCTATTGCGTTCTTTTTGAGAACCTTGTCTAAGACTGAAAGGAACTATAGCCATCTTGATAAAGAGGCTCTCGCTATTGTATCCGCAATTAAACGTTTCCATGAAATATGTGTATGGAAGACCCTTTGCCATAATTACAGACCACAAGCTGCTACTTGGTATTTTGGTGGGAAACAAACCAATTCCCCATATCTTATCACCAAGAATGACACATTGGTCGGATTTTTTAGCCGCCTACGATTACCGATTGCAACACCGCCTGCAGAAAACCATTCCCCACGCTGACGCTTTGAGCCGCTCTCCACTACCAGATGTCATAGAGGACGCAGCTCCAACCTTAGCTGTATTGCAAATCGAAACCCTTAAATCGCCGCCGCTGACCGCTCAAGACATTGCTTCAGAAACAAAAAAGGACCCTGTTTTGGCATGAGTCCTCAGCTGGGTGGAACGGGGTTCGCCGGTCAGCGCACCCAATGATACTTTCAAGCCATTCAGAAATCGACAGACAGAACTATTCTCCCAAAAGGGCTGCATCTTGTGGGGAGACAGAGTTGTAATCCCGGAGAAACTGCAACATAAAGTATTAAAAATGTTGCACGATGGACATCCAGGCATCATGCGGATGAAGGCATTGGCCAGGAGTTACGCATGGTGGCCTGGGTAAGACAAACAGATAGAGACCTGGGTAGGAAAGTGCAGCAAATGCCAGGAGACTCGCTCTACTCCTCCAAAAACTCCCCCAACTCAGTGGGAAATGCCTCGAGGTCCTTGGTCCCGTATCCACATCGATTTTGCAGGACCCACAAGAGGACACACTTTCCTCCTAACAGTGGATGCCTATTCTAACTGGCTCGAAGTCCACAAGATGAAAAGCACCACCACAGAGGCGGTCACTAAAAAACTGAATAAGCTATTCGCTACCCATGGATTGCCGAATGTCCTGGTCTCCGATAATGGCCCCCAGTTCACTGCCCTGCCATTCGAACAGTACCTGGCAGATCAGGGCATCCGCCATGCCTTAACATTGCCAGCTCACCCTGCGGCCAATGGTAGGGCTGAGCGAATGATTCAATTTGTAAAAAAGACTTTACACAAAATGGACCATGGCGACATTGATGACAAAATAACCTGGATGCTTCTCCTCCAACACATAACCCCAAACAGCACCATGAACAGAATCCCAGCTGAACTCCTGATGGGCCAGAAACTTCGCTCGAATCTCGATCGCCTCCACCCAAATTACACGCCTGAACAACCCCCAGGATCCAGCAGCAAGTGTCGCGCATTCCAGGAAGGTGACTCCGTGTTTGCGAAAAACTTCTCGGGCGACCCATTGTGGGTCCCCGCTACCATAATGCAACTTACGGGACCCTGATCCTATCACCTACAAACTACAGATGGTAAGATGTGGAAGTGCCACATAGACCAACTCCGTTCCAGACTAGCACCTAGTCCTATCTCAGCCCCTGAATCTCTAACTGGGGAGGGGGGGAGAAACATCATGGAGGCCGAAAAAGAAGTAACAGATGACTTAACAATCGAAACCCAGCACTCTACACAACCAATCAGCACTCTACACAACCAATCCTTCTCACCGCCAGAAGGAGAACCGAACCAGGGAGTGGCCTCGCCGTGTGACAGCACCGCGATGCAGCAGATCTGGGGAACCCAGAAGACAGCACTGGCAGAAACAGGGAGAACAGCCCCGAGCCATTCGAAGGAGCAGCGGGACCGTTTTCACCATCCAGCCCAGCTGACAGCCCACCGGAACCAGAGCCAGGACAGAAACCGGTGGAACAGCACAGGTCAGGCAGACAGGTGAAACGACCTGCCTATTTACGAGAGTATGTCACCTCACCCCTCAGACGGAACCTAGGGGGGAGGGGTGTTGTGGACTAAGCCAATGCAGCAGTAACAACCCTAAATAGTTTTACTTTGCAGCAGGCTCGTAATCCTGCGCTTCTCATTGGCCCGCGAATAGCGAGTTGTGATTGGTTGTTTCTGGCCAGTCTGATTGGCTGTTAACGGGCCTCTCTGATTGGACGCTTGTGAGAGCAGTAAACTCAAATCATTGGTTGTTTTGACAGCAGCCAGCTCTATAAAAGAGCTGCTGCTGCCCAAGTATTTGCTCTGTTCTTATTTCACAATAAAGAGTTGAAGTCACCGTTCGATGTCTCGTTTCCATTCCTTGCTCAGGATTTAACAGGTATGATAAATAAAATTGTCACATCCTCTGTAATAAAAATAGATGGCATTTATGGACTCTGTCTGCAAGTGGAAATCAGTACTAAAATGCCGGACCCCCTGCCCCCCAAAAGTAACATATTTTCTTGACCTTTTGTTGGCCTACATGTAATATAAAGGGCAATGCATTTGTAGTTTTGAAATAGGATGGCATTGGCATAAAAGGTAATGCCACTTCTTTTAATATTCATTTCGAGAACTCGCCGTGACCAACATGAGAATGGCAAGATTCCCTGATTCATTTTTTCCCCTAGAACTTTTGCTTTTTGAATTCTTTGTAAAGCAGGCAAACAGAAGACCAAAAAGTTCTTCTTTGCAAAGGCTTGCATGACAAGGAATCTGGCTGAAATTCTGAATGCAGCCTCAACTGCAGAGAAGTAAACAGAAAGTACCCTGATTGTTTTGTGGGGCTGCAGATTTATACATTTTCAATGCACCAAACATGGCTTTCTCTGAAATGGGAAAATCAAAACAGCACATCCTAGAGCTGTCAGTTTCAGCAGAGTTTAGTTATTGTGAAAATAATGTGAAAAATGTTGTATTATTTTTTTAAAAAACGAAGCCCCTGATATGATTGCTGATGATCCTACTCGACTTGCCAGCTTTCCATTAGCATAGCTTTTGCTTGTGGAAAGCTTGCAGAAGGAAAGTCAATGGAGAAATGTCCAATCAGTCTACACTTGTAATGTGGTAGCAGCCAGCTGTGCACTTTCTTGCCCCCTCATGTAACTAGGAAAGGAAAGGAAAGGTAAGATAAGGGAAAGGAAATGAAATAAACAGAAAGGGGAAGGAAGGAAGATGATGTTTCCTAGCAACTTCCTATGAGGGAGGCAGGGAAGAAGGAAGAAAGGAAAGTAGCAAGGAATGAAGAAAAACGGATGCTCCTTGCCAGTTTCCTACAAGAGAGCTCAATGGGGAAGTTGAAGTCATTCCCATTCTCACTGCTTTTGTCATTTTGCTTATTTTGTTTCTGTTTAGATAAAGATATATTTCTGAAATGATGGGTCACTGGTTGTTTAAAATATAAAAACTGGAGGACACCAGGTTTGTTCCTTTTGCTAGTGGTGCCATATAGATACTTTCAGCACTTTTGAATTGCCATGAGCAGGAAAAGGAGGAATAACAGTAGTAAGATTGCCATCACCATAGAGAAATTAATCCATTATTATAACAGCCTGCCTTTTATCTCTATCTCTATCAAAACCAGATCAATGAAACACATTACAAAAGTTAAATCTGATGTAATCATTGCAAATCAATTCCAAAATTTACTGGAAGAAAAATATATTTTCAAATATTGGCTCCATATATGATATAGGTAGCTCTGTCTGGGCTTCTAAACCTCCTTGAAATCCTTTCTATCATCGCCTGAATTCCATGAAATTCATTTTGTTTCCAAGAAATGTTTCGTTCCTGTTTGAAAATTATATTTCACACGAAGGATGAAATTCTGTATTTTTATCTTCCCCTCCACAAAATTTGGGGATACAGTTCATGGCACTCATAGAGTCTATGCAAATTTGCTATTTTTTAAAAAATTCCCTTTACCCAAGTTGAAATGACGTTTGCTGGCTGCTAAGAGATTGCCAGCCCTAATCTAATTCTAATTCATACTCAGACACAAAGCCTATTGATTCTGAGTATTGTGAAGTCCATTATAGTGAATGTTGTCTTGCTGTCACAGTTGGATAGAATTTTCCACTGAAAAACCTGCTATAGATAGTGAGCTGGGATTTTCAGCTGTCCCATAATTTTAGTTTGTGAAATGTAGAGAACTCTTACATGCAAATTTTGCACCCTATAACTGGGCACATTTTTCTGTGATTTGACCCTTGATGAGGCAAAGGGATTTGTGTGGGTAAATGAAACTATAAACTATGTCGTTGGACATGCATGTGTCCAGAAGGCTCTCCCAAAACGAACAGGCTATGATGTATATCTCAGATTAACACCAATTCCATCTGCCAACCCACACTGGAACAGCATGGCACATTATGGTCCATTCCTTCTACATGCCAATACACCTGTATTGGTTGGAATTATGGGGAAGAAGCCTTCATCCTGCAGTGGATAGACAATGACTAAAATGATGATGATAACCGGGATACAACACTTCAAATATATTGTTCTTGTGCTGGAAATGAACATCTCAGGGAGTGTAGCAGGAGTGAGGTGGTGAATTGTAAATAGTGTGGCACCTGCATGATGAGGGAACCTCTTTTAGGGTATAAAGGATGTGTATCTACAGAAGTGCTTTCATATTCAGGGCTGCCCAGATTGCATTTAATTGAGATAGATGATTGAGTTACTATGTATGACATTTGATAGCAGGAAAAAGATTGTCATACACTGTGCTTAAAGAATGTGGGTTGCTCACTGATTTGTGAAGAATGATGGGGAAGGAGAAATTATGTTAACTGTGTTGATCCCAATATAGCTTAAGAATGTAATCACACAATGTACAACATTTGTACTGCTTTTAGTATGAAGTATTTTTTGGTTATTAGGACAGGTGAGGTTACTATTGATTTCTTGGAAATGAAACTATGCCACAAGGACAGCTCCCGAATAACATGTGCCTCAATCAGAATCTGCTTTAAAAAAAAGGGTGGTTTTTTTTTCATCTTTAAGGTAGAAATGTTAACACAAAGGATTGCAAATGCACCAGCAAGAATGGCATAGCAGAAAAAAAGTCACTAGTTGCTTTGAACTTCAATTGTGAAGGCTAACTGCAAACAAAAGTTTCTAAGATTAAGAATAAAGGGAATAAATTTAAAAAGCAGACAATTCAAGAAGAGTGTGTAGATTTTGCATTTCTTACTTTCTCCAAACTTTGACTTCCAGGAATCCTGCAGTTATGCAATGTTCATCTCCAAACTTAATGGAAAAGATAATTTTTAACTCTGTGACCTAAAGGACAGCCTTCCTTTTTCTTATTTTCCAATTCACTTTATAGTGCTTGCCTATAAAGGCTTAGATTGAGTCTTCTTTTGTCCTTAATGTTAAGTGCTTGGACAGGGGTCAGAGTAAATGGAGACAGCCTCTGAATAGTGACTTTCAACCCTTTATTAGCATAGTGACTTCTCAAAACAACAATAGTGAACTCTGCCTTATATAGGCAACCCTTGTAAGAATTGTCCAATAACGAGCTATGAACGCTAGCTCTTTTAATCAATAAGAATCCTCTATTAAAGGCCAATCGGATTTCTCAGAACTAACCAATCCGATCTGGCCGCCTAACAGCCAATCAGAAGTGCAGGGCCAGAACCCTGCACTTTACCTCAAGCTCATACTTTATTAACAATGGTACATACACAACACCCCTTCCCCCTGGCTTCTTAATTACGGTGTAGTTATATAGTCCTTTAACAAGGACGGTTGTCTTTTAAGTCTTTCGGATTTTCGTTGGACTGGTTGGTTGCAATCCTGTTGAGGTAGATTGTTGTTTGGCAGTGGATCTGCTTCTTGCTCAAGTGCAATTTCTTGCGGTGCAAACGATTCTCCTTCCTGCTCCATTTCCTGAGTATCACTTAGTTCGTCGCTCCCTTCGAGCAGGTTCCCTGGAACATCATCTTCTTCTGTACCTCCCCCCCCCTGGTTTGGTCATGGGGGAGTTGTTGACTGGCCGTTGTGAGTCGTGACCATAATTGGTCGATATGCCATTTCCACAGTCTATTGTCACAGCATTTCACTACGTAGGATTTGGGTCCGGTCACTCGTGCTACCGTTGCCTCTATCCATAACGGATCGCCTGATAAGTTTTGTGCGTAAACGTGGTCTCCTACCTGGAAGGTGCGACAGCGGCCACTGGATCCTATTGGCTTTTCCGGTTTGTAAGCAGGGTGCAATGGTCGGGGTGGGAATGGAGTCTTCGTCCCATCAGTAGTTCGGCGGGAGTTCTGCCGGTGACGCTATGTGGAGTTATGTGTTGCAAAAAGAGAATTTGGTTGACCTTGTCATCGATATTGTCATAGTCCACTTTTTGCAAAGTCTTTTTAACAAATTGGACCATGCGTTCCGCTCGGCCATTGGTCGCAGGGTGCGCAGGCGAGGTGAGCGCATGGCGGATGCCGCGGTCAGCGAGGTACTGCTTGCACATTAGTGCCGTAAACTGTGGCCCGTTATCGGACACCAGGACGTCAGGCAATCTGTGGGTTGCAAAGAGTCTGTTTAGGATCTTGATCACTGCCTCGGAAGTTATAGCCGTCATATGATGAATTTCTAACCAATTGGAGTATGCGTCAACTATTAGCAGGAAGGTATAGCCCTTGGTTGGCCCCGCGAAATCCAGGTGGATTCTGGACCAAGGTCCACGTGGCGTCTCCCATTCAGTAGGCATGGCTTTTGCTGGGGCGTTGCTGACTTGTTGGCAATTGGCACATGCTTTGACCCACTGCTCGATTTGCCGGTCCATGCCTGGCTACCATGCGTAGCTTCGTGCAAGCGCTTTCATCCGCACGATGCAGGGGTGGCCCTTGTGCAGAATTCATAGCAGCGTCTTCCGGAGTCGCTCTGGGACAACGACTCTATCACCCCTGATGATACAGCCTTTTGGGGAAAAAAGTTCAGTCTGTCGAGATTTAAATGGTGCGAAGTCATCTGGCACTTGGTCCAACGGCCATCCGCGTTCTACCCAGCCTAGGACTCGAGCTGGGGTGTGGTCTCATTTGGTTTCTCTCGCGATGTCTCGGGCTGTCATAGGCGGCGAGTTGAGTGTTTCGATCTGCAACGTGGTTGCCGTTGGTGCCGGATTGTCGAGAGTCTCTGAAAGCGGTGCTCGGCTTAATGCGTCGGCATTGGGAATGGCTTTCCCCGGGCAATATTGCAGGCGATAATTATAAGCAGCTAGGAATTCTGACCATCGGGTCATTCTAGGGGATAATATGTAGGGGGTTGGCTTATCCCCGGCTATTATCCCTAGCAACGGTTTGTGGTCAATTATAATGGTAAATGTCCTTCCATACACATATTCATGAAATTTCTTTACAGCTGAAACGATTGCGAGAGCTTCTTTATCAATTTCTCCATAGTTCCGCTCTGCTTGTGAAAGAGTCTTCGAAAAGTATGCAACAGGGGCTTTGTTCCCATTAGGCAGTACACGGCTCAAAATGGCGCCCACCCCGAAAGGCGATGCATCGCAGGTTATAACTAACGGCAAAGTCTCGTTATACTGCATAAGTACAGAGTCAGATGTGAGCAGTTTTTTAACATTCCGGAATGCTTGCTCTTCCTGGTAACCCCATACCCACAATGCTTTCTTATCTAATAATCGGTGTAACGGTTCAGTGACAGTTGCTTTGTGCGGTAAAAACACATTATAGAAATTAATGAGGCCTAAGAATGCCTGGAGATCGGCCTTGTTGCGTGGTCTGGGAGCGTTTTTGATCGCTTTTATTTTACTCTCGGTAGGATGAATGCCCTGGCTATCAATTCGGTATCCTAGAAACTCAACATTGTCAGTATATAAGTGACATTTATTTTTTTTTCACCTTAAGTCCAGCCTCTTGGAATTTTTTAAAAACGCATTTCAAACAATCCTGCAAGATTTTTTTGGTAGGGGCTGCAATTAGTACGTCATCAAAATAAGGAACCACGCCCTTGATTCCCTGTAATAACCTTTCTATGAGGCTCTGGAAGATCCCCGGGGCTACACTAACTCCAAATTGCAATCGGGTACATTTAAAGGCACCTCTATGCGTTACAATTGTTTGGGCTTGGGCTGTTTTTTCATCCACTGGTAGTTGTTGATAAGCTTGAGCTAAATCTAATTTTGTGAAAACCTTTCCGCCCCCCAAGGAATGGAGGAGGTGCTGCACCACCGGAACTGGATACGCATTCTGCTGTAGGGCGTGGTTTAAAGTGGCCCGGTAGTCTCCACAAATTCGAATTGACCCGTCTGGCTTAATGGGCGTTACAATAGGGGTTTCCCATGGAGAGTGATCGATGGGCTTCAACACCCCTTGAGCAATTAGCTTGTCGAGTTGTTCATCTATCTTTGCTTTAAGAGCGAATGGAACTCGACAGGGCTTCAAGCGAATGGGGGCTACCTTTTGACCTAGACTAAATGAGATTGGGGTCCCCTTATCCTTGCTTAAGCTGTCCGCGAAGATGTCGCTGAACTCAGAGATAAGGTCTTCCTCCCACTCACAACCACCGACTCGGTTCACGCCGGCCACTTCAATGCCGAGTTGGCGTGAACCACTGGAGGCCTAATAGACTAGGCCTATCTCTATCGATGATTGTTAGAGGTAAGTACGCTGTATGCTTCTTGAAGGAGACTCGGACTCGGCAGGACCCAACAATGGGGATTCGATTTCCTTGGTAGTCCTTGAGGATGAGGCATTGAAATTGGCGTTGAATTGTGGGGATGAGTTGCTTGAGTGTCTTCCAAGACACCATTGAGAGGGACGATCCCGAGTTGACCTCCATGTGGCAAGGCTGGTTCTCGATGGCTACCGTTACTCGAATTTTCTTAGTGTCCAAAACTGAGGCGTGACCTATAGTGATAGTATGGTGAGCCTCTTCTTTTTGCAATGCTCAATTTCTGTAGGAGTGGTTTACTGGCTCTCGCCTTACAGGACAGTTTCCTGTCGATTGGCGATAGTTGGCCCCTTTTGAGGCCTGGCTGGGTCCTGGTAAGCTGCGGCAGACCCGGCCAATGTGGCCTCGTTTCCCGCACTCATGGCAGAGTATGTCTTGGAATTTGCATTCGGCCCTGGCATGGTTTGCTCCACAGCCAGCGCAAGGGCGTAAGGGCTTCGGGTGAGGGTCCCTGTCGGACCGCAGTCGATGGACCCCTTCTTCGTCGCTGTCTGATGACGAAGAGAGGTCCTCGTGGTGCGTTGTCGAGAGCTGCCCTTCTGAGTTGGGTAAGATTTCGCTGGTCGGTTGTGTTGCCGGAGTGCGGCTTCGTCGTAGTTGTGCAGCCAACTTTTTCGTCGCTTCAGCGGCCGTGGCTTCGGTGATGGCGTCAGCAAGGCTGATGTCGCCTTTCGCCATCAGCTTGCTTTGAATGCCTAGTGCATCTAATCCCAGAATTACTCGATCTCTTAGTGCCTCTTCTAAATCTGCGAACCCGCAGAGACCCCCTAAATTCCAGAGGTCTGCCACGAAATCGGCCACACTCTCCCCTTTTCATTGGTTTCTCTGATAAAACTCGTGGCGTCTCACGAGTGTAGGCACGGTTGGCGCGTAATGGTCTCTCAGGATGGGTTCGAGGTTGTCCCAGCTCATGGCTTTCACTTCTCAAGGTTTGGCGAGTGCTTTAGCCATCTTAAATACAGCTGGGCCGCAATGCGTCAGGAACAGTGCCCGCTTCTTTGCTGGTGTGGCGTCCTTCAAGTTATTCGTTTCGAGAAACATTTGGAAGTGATCCATGTAGGATTCCCAATCCTCTTGGTTCAGATCTAACGAAGTGGGTGGTACGATGCCGCTGGACATGGTTCTGTTGTTGGCGTCGTCTTATCACGTGCTCGGTATCGCTTCCTGGCTTCTTCGGTTCAGACATCTCCACATCCCATCCTCGTCGCCAGTGTTAAGTACTTGGACATGGGTTGGAGTAAATGGAGACAGCCTCTGAATAGTGACTTTCAGCTCTTTATTAGCATAGTGACTTCTCAAAACAACAACAGTGAACTCTGCCTTATATAGGCAACCCTTGTAAGAATTGTCCAATAGCGAGCTATGAACGCTAGCTCTTTTAACCAATAAGAATCCTCTGTTAAGGGCCAATCGGATTCCTCAGAACTAACCAATCCGATCTGGCCGCCTAACAGCCAATCAGAAGTGCAGGGCCAGAACCCTGCACTTTACCTCAAGCTCATACTTTATTAACTATGGTACATACACAACACTTAACCTTAGTATTACTTAAACTAAGAGCAGTGGCAGGATTCAAAATTTTTTACAACTGGTTTTGTGGGCATGGCTTGGTGGGCATGGCAGGGGAAGGATACTATAAAATCCCCATTCCCTCCCCATCCCACTAACTTTCCAGCTCCATTCACCTGTGCAAGGCAACAAAAGAAGACCCAGCCAATCAGTTGGGAGGCTGAGAATAGATGGGGCGGGGCCAGCCAGAGGTGGTATTTGCTGGTTCTCCGAACTACTCAAAATTTCCGCTACCGTTTTTCCAGGACTGGTCCGAACCTGCTGAATACCACCTCTGACTAAAAGACAAATCCACATTAGTAATAATACCTTTATTTGAGTTAGAACAGAGCTGACCCATGGGTCAGATGCATCACATGTATGCCATGCCCACGCCGTTTAGCGAAGGGGGAAAAAGTTGTGATATGTCACATGACGATGCCGTGATGAAACGAGTTTGATACCCCTGAATTAGAATCACTTCTCCCAGCATTCATCAACAGTGGGAGAAAATTTCACAGACACTACACATCCTAGTCTGGCTCATATATTTACTTATGAGCATTTAATAGATTCATATATAATAATGCTTATAAACTGATTAATCTGGCCTCTCTGCCCATAAGAATATAAACTAATGTATGTAAAAATCCAAGCTAAGCTGGCCATAAGAAAACAGGAATACACAGAAGACATACTTTTATTAATATAATACTAAGATCTCCATAAAAATGTAACATCCCATCCTTTTGTTGGCATTTTACCACTTAGATTGGATATGTTACTTATTTTACTATAGTCTCATTCATTGTGTTACTAGAAAAAACAACTACAGATTTTTAATATTTGTTTTCTGCTATTCTACCTAACACTGATGATTAAAGATAGATTTGGAAAAAGGCATCATATTTAATAAGCCTAGCATATTTAAATCCAATATTCTGAAAGAAAACTTATAAGTTTTAAAAAAAACCCAAATCATTATTTCAGGTTGTATGTTTGGTTTTGATTTTCTATGACACATGTGAACATATGAATTACAAGTGACAAAAATTCTCTGTCCAAATCAGAAAATTGGACTTAATCAACTAAGGGATGGGAGAAAGTGATGGAATGAATGGGGCTTATCAACATGCCATTTTCTTCTGATAATTTCCCTTTCCTTTTAATGAACTTAAATTCCCTTTAAATTGGAGAAAAACAGAAGACTCAGAATGGCACCCTCCATATACACATTTTTTTTCAATAGCAGCCATTTAGAAGTGACTTTCTTGGTTTCAGCAGTCTATTAATACCTCTCTTTTATAAACTACTTGTACTTTGAACTTCAATTTAGTGCTGCTGTCTTATCTCTCTTAAAGTAAGTCTGTGATATTTCAATGTTATTTCCTACACAATAAAGTACTACACACACACACACACAGAGGTTTTTAGAGAAAAGGAGAGGAGAAGAATTTGATATGCGAGCTGGAGTTACCGCATGCATGATACAGCATTCATAAAGTCTTAGCGTTTCTGTGAAGCAATTTTCAAGCTGATCTGATCCTCGGATAATAAAAAGAGAGAGTGAGAGAAATCTTTGTAACCAGAAGACCTTCAGCTGTCGATCAAGCCTAGAGAGAGAATGGTAGGATTCAGGGCTTACTCAAATGAGTGGTGAACTCATTGGGGCCCTGCATCTTGTGACGTGCTTGAGGGCAGGATGATCTGAATCTAATATGTATCGATTCTCCAGCTTCCTTGCTGGGAACTAATTAGAGAAGCTCTAACGCTCTCTGCGTCTATCGGTATGTGTGGGTATGGGCGTGTATGTGCGTGCGTGGTATATTTGAATATATCTGGATGCTTTCAAAAATTGCATTTATCTATATGAGAAACATTCCTTTTGTTTCCCTTTCACGATTTAACGGAAGCATTCCTTCAGCTTGTTGGGGCCGATCGTTTCTATCAGCAAGCAGGAACCGCTGCAAGAGAAACTCCATTAAAAGTGGTTAAATGAATTCAGACATAAAACGCCAACGCAGCTGCAAATTTTCTCCTCTTCTGCACGATGCTCCTAATAAGCGGGCTAGACATGCTTCGAAAATAGGAACGCTCCACTCGAGTTAACTTTCTCGGGAAGCCTGCAACGGGCTAAACAGGTGGGTGGACGGGGGGCGATTGTAATCTGGCAGTTGAAGGCTTTAAACTCTTTTGCAGGAAGTCAGTCGGAGGCTTTCAACAAAGGAAAAACTTTTAATTGCACTGTTTTTTTTTTTAAAGAGCCCCCCCCCTTCTTATCTCGTATCTCACGACAAATATTTTGGGATGCAAGATTGGCCACCGCATTCAAGTCAGGAGCGACTGATGGGGGCCATTAATGCATGTTAATGGCAGCCACAATGTAACATTGTTCTGATTTTTCATTTGTCGTGTGGAAGCTTTACTGCAATGCGTCCTGCCAAATTGCACATATTAATCATTTCTTCCACCTTAGTTGTGGTCCATTTGCTATAAATGGAGGCTTGGAGGCATTTAATTAAGGATATACTTTGAGGGACATTTCATTAAGTTTATGTTCAAATGTGTGAGCACGTAAGCATCAGGCAGGCCTTTTTCACAATACATTGTATGTGAAGTGGAGATTTTGCGGGTATTTTGTTTTGTCTACTGTCCCCGTCCCTGTCTCCCCCCCCCTTCCAGATATAGCTTCACAAGCCAAATTTTTGTTACCTGGACTAAAACAAACAAGCCTTATGCCACCCAAAGAACTTGGTTGAAAATCAGTAACTGGGTAATGAGGATTTTGCAAAGTGTTTGTAATAAATATGTAATGCTACCACCTGGTTTCCAGGAGCTCAGATTCTTTTCTTTTTTAAACAGCTCAAAGTAATTCAGGCTCAGTGAATAATAAATTCGATTTCCTAAAGAAAAGTTTTGTGACTTTGCAATACTCTCTTGGAATATATACTTCTTAATTGGCATCAATAGAAAATTTCCTGGGAAGCATAACAAAATGGATCGTTTAATAGATGCCCCAATCTCTCCATCCATCTATCTATCTATCAGCACAGCATATAATGTTTTGACTTTATTATGGTAATTATCTCAGGCTAACTTCAGAGCAGGAAGCTGCCACCCACACAGCAATGCTTAATTACTTTAGACTTCAGCTTGCCAAGTGAAAAATGGGCCACCCTCAGCCCTGCATGGAATTGGTGAAATGATTCTTGTTGTCATTTCTGTCGAAATGCAACATGACATTGCCAGAGCATCATGGGAGAGAGATATTGTGAAATCCCTTCCTCAGAGGGGGAAAAAGAGAAAGCAGAAGATGTCAAAATAAAAAAATAAAAAAAATGTGGTGGGTGGAGGAAACAGACAAATGGAGATAACAAAATTATATTTTCTCAGCCTGTATTGTGGAGAAGGATGTTTTTTCTTTAACAAATAGGCAGTACCTTCCACTGCCAGATCCGAAGTGGTTACAGATAAATGGCTTTGCCCGTGTTCGGAGACCATAGAACAGGCTAGGACAAATAGCTGTAAAATGAAAGTTTAAATAATGAGAGTGAGAGAGCTTTGAATCCAGTGAACGCAGTAATTAATGAAAGCCTTGATTCCAATGCTTGCAGACGCAAGTTATTTGCCTGTCCTTGCTCAACATCAGGATAAAAAAATAGCAGTTTAAGCAAGGGGAGAAATGTGCATACATCTGTGTACTTATTTCCTTAACTAATCTGAAATACGGTTCTCTTTTGGTGAAAAATATATAAAAACTGCAGAATATTTTATGTGTGCACTCTCAGGGAAGTGGAACAATCGATGCACAGACTAAAAATAATTTGTTGGAATAAAAAAATGTGGATAGAAATTCAGTATCTCATTCTTCTCTCCCTACCACCTCATTTGGCATCCAGTGTGGTTGATGGCTATTTAGTAAGGCTATTTAATTATGTATCCTTTAACAACACATTCAACAAAGCAATAGCAATTTTTTTACAAGTTGCAGAGTGCCAAATCTTCATATAGGATCAGTGGGTTTTTTTAAAGAGACTGTAGTCTTTTTTTCATGGCCTAACATAATAAGCTAGATTTTTTTTGTTTAAAAACAAGCCATAAATGGATAGTACCCTTAATTTACCATCCCACTGGCTATATTTGCCTACACTAAATAAAATTTGGAGATGCAGCCTGTGCTGTTCTCAAGAACATTTTATATTGCTGCCAAATCTGAACGACAGCAAAGAACTGTTGTTTAAGCCTCTCTTTTTTTGGCTTTCTCATTGTTGTCCAGGTTTCTGTCACCCAAAAATTTGATAACCCAAACACTTTGTGACCTGAAGTCCTTCCTTGTGATTCTTGTTCTTTTTGCTTTTTGAATGGCTGACAGGAATGCCTATTCATATCCGATCAATTTAACACAATATGAAGTTGAAATACTTGCTAATTCAGTCAGATTGAATGTTTCTCAATTGGCTTTAATTCTCCTCCACTAATATAACTGTTTTATTACCAATAAAGATTCATTTCATTTTCAGGAAGAGGTCTTCTAAAGCAGTGCTAAACCAAGCATATATCTTCAGGTGCTTGCTTTTGAACTGGTTATCCTGTTCTGTATGCCAAATTACAATTCTACTTGCTTTGGATCTATTACTTACATATGTTTGAAACTGTTTCCAGGTTTTAGGATTGAGTGTCTCAGGAACAAAGGATGATTTCTGAATAGCTTTGGTCCCCATGTTTATTGGAGGAGAGGCAACTGCTGGCCCAATAAAGCTTTCAAAGCAAACATATATGTAAATTAAGCTTATATTACAGCACAGGCAATTCAACAATATTGGTAAATATCATAAAGGAAGCTTTCGCATCATTTCAGATCTTTTGGACTTATTGAAGTTGAAGTATAAAAACATCTGGAAGAGATTAAAGTTGCCCATTCATGACTTAGGTTTATGAACTCCATAAAGTTCCCAGAAGTCCAGGAAAAGCTGTCAGTAGCAGGCAGTAAGAGGCCAAATCATGTCTGTGATTGAGGATGAATAATTGACGGCTACCTTGGGAAAATAGGGAGAAAAAACAGAGGAGGACTATGTTGCAGAGAGAGATGGAAGAGTAAACAGAGGAGGAGCAAGCAGTGTGACTATATCGAGAGGAAGAAAACATACAGGAAATATTCAAGCTAAGAAGGGCAATAAACTGGAGTATGAAAGATGAGGAGAGTGGATTAAAGATAGACTAAAAGTCAGTAGGTGATCAAAATCCAGAATTGAAGGCATCAGAGATTCTTGGGGTAGAATGTAGTCTGGATTCCCAGTAGAAATCCATTACAGAGGACTAACAGACAGCAAAATTTGGATACTTTGGTGAGAAGAAAGAGAGTCAAAATAGGTCCTTAGATATTTTTGAATATATCTTTAATGATGCAAGTCGTTGCTTTAATTTGGAAAGATTTCTGTCTGGATGGGAGGAACTATTGAAAGTGCTTAGAAATAATTCTGTGTGTCTTTCTTGATTTTTTGGAGCCACCCCACTGTAAAAATATGCTAGTGAGATGAATAACGTCTCCCAATTATAGAGCAGTATAGGTGAAGATTTCCATGCGAATTGGAATCTTGATAGTGCAAGGAAGAGTTGCTGCTATCCGTGTGATGAATTTTACACTTTTTAGGAACCTTGCATGTCCTTGAGATGCTGAATAGTAGAGTACAAACTCAGGTGTTCTGAGCATTTGCCAATATCAAAAATCTTGAGGGTTGGGAATGGAAGAAATGTGTGCATATGTGGGGTTTGGGGGAACAGCCATTCTGGTGGGCTTCTGTCATATAGTTATAATTACAGTAGTTGCAATACTCAGAAGAAATGCCCTAATAATCTAATGAGAAGTACCCTAATCATAATCCCTGGTGGCTCAACTACTTAGCCACCATCAAATAACACCCTATATTGTTGGGTTTGTTTGTTTTGTCTGTAACCTGCAAGACTGAAACAATGGAAACACACCTTTATCTATTAGCAGCCAACTATAATAGCTCCAATTTAATTTCTGTCCTCCATGATGGCATAGGGTTGTGTATCCTAACCAATCATTTGGCAACATCATCTGCAGGCAACTTCTTTGGCCTTTTGAGCAAGAGGTTTGTGGCAGAGAGGTGGATGGCCATCCAAATCATACCTGTAATCAATCCATCTGCCAACATTCCTGTTTAAAGATTTCAGCTACAATAAGAGGAATCAATAAGGCTCAATATTGTTTTCTTTCCACAATATTTTTTTCTCTCTCTCTCTTACCCTCATCCACTCCCCCAGTCACCCATTTCACAAGCCATCAAGATTTCTAAAAGAGACATATTAGAAGCATATTTCCTCTTTTCAGTTTTGCAGAAACTTTTCAAACCAGAAGAATGCAGAGAAGCCTTTTAGAATAAATCTAGTGACCCTGGGGAGTTTACAAATACTAGCATATTAATATACAGCTAAAATAATAATAAAAAACACCATGCTGCTAAAGATGTTTAGTATTATCAGCTCACTGCAGGAGTTTATTAGAAACTCCTGCTTTCTTTTATTAAAATTTCAATTGGCTCAGTGAATGAGATCCTATGTTAGTATCATAAAGTGAGAAGCCAGAAGGAGAGGATATTGGCATTTAAACGCAGATTTCATTTCGAAAATATTTTGTCTCATGCTAGAATATTATATATTGCAAATAAGCAGGGCGCAGCGAGTGTTAGGAGTGGTTTGAATACTTTCCAGATCTGTCAGTTTCATTATTTTATTGTTGTTTTGCAGCATATTGTTCCATCATTTTATTGTAGCAGTTTATACCTTTCACTTTGCAATGCCTCCCCTGAGTTTCAGAACAAAAGGATGATCGAGTTCAGTATGATTCTCTTGGAGATGTGCTTGACAGAGTTCAAGTTTCAGGGATTGGTTTGGAGCATAATTTGAGCAACTCTGCAAGTCTTGGATAGAGAAGAACAAGACTGGCTCGAAAAGAAATGTGGGAATAGAATACTAATTTCCGTGAAGATGTAGTTTCCATGAAGGTAGCCATGTCAATACGTTGCTGCAAATGCCATAGCATTTCTGGCATTTTTAAAAGGATGACACATTTATTAAAGGCATGAGCTTTTGTGGATTGTAGGTTTCTCCATGCATTTGATGAACTGGATTTTGTCCATTAAAGCTGTTCCCCGGGTGTCAAACTCTCCATGTCATGTTGATGTCATGTGACATTTTGGGGCATTTTTTCCCATTCGTGGAGTTGGGGTAGGTGTGGCTTGCACGGGACGCACCCTGCCTTAGAGCAAGAATATTTTATTTTTTCACCAGCTTTGTTAGCCCAAGGATAGAATCCTAAGTGAAAATCTTCTTCGTATATTATTAAGAATTGTGAATAAATAAGCTTAGTGGAAAAAGAGGCAGGAGGAAGCATCAGGATCTCTTTGAGCTTTTGTTTCCCTGTGTGATTGTAAGCTGTTTCCATGCCTTGTAAAGGACAAGTCCTTTTTATCAGTTTTGTGGTGTTCTTCCATATTCACAAAGATATACATAAAATATCTTATGTCTTGACATATTAGTTCCTCTTGACGCATGAGTTCTCTCAGTTGGGATCAGGGTACTAAGACTGCCTATACATGATGCCTTATATAGAAGCAGTTTACAATTAGTTTGTGTGTCCCAGATAATTTCTAGGGATAGCATCCACATCTAGGTATCAGTAACAAGACACAGTCTCATTGAAAGTTTTGCTTCGAGAACAGTTTGATTGAATCATCCCTCGGAATTCAATACTGAACTCATTCATTTTCAAACTGAACCCAGTGCTTTTGAATCATGAAAAGAATTTGTAGGGGGGGGGGACGACTTTAATGTATGTGCACATACACTTTGATCAAGTTGCAAAGTTTAACTGTAGCTTTGTGGGTTGTATCACTGCCTCCCATGTTTAGCTGAAGTATGATTGCCATATCATATATCTTTGTGTCATATTCCAAAACCATTTGTATACCAGATTTACTCTCCAGACACCCGTAATTATCACTGTGCCTTATTATTTTTTCTGAAATATTCAAGTGAACCAGAAAAAAAAAAAAAACCTTAACAGTATTTCTGTTAGACAGATGAGACTGTCCGCTGAATTTTCTGGCTCTGCAGGGATCCCCATTTCAATCTTCTCAATCTGCATTTGGGGCTCTTTCTGCTATGTTAAAATTGTGCTGTCTCTGCTTAGACCAGCAATATTAGACTATGGAAAAAAAAACAAGCCTTTCAAGTTAAGCTGCAATCCCTCCCTCTTAATATAAAGGACAAAGAGTCTCTATCTTTATCAGTTTATTGTTTTTTGTTTGTTTTGTTTTTTTCTATTTACTATACGCCTCTTGGAGTAAATTTTCTAAGGGCTGTCTGGGGAAGAGATCAATAATATCCATATATTTTTAAACAGCTAATATCATATCCGCATATCAACACAATATGATGCAGATTGCAAACAAAGGGGGAAAAATAATCCCACATGAAAGCTCTTTCAGAGAAGTAATTTGAAGCAGGAAACAATCCTGGAAAATGGGACTCCCTGCATAGCTTCCCTCTTGAATAATGTCTCCTCTAAGAATCTTTATAAACAATGACTGCGATTACACATATTTGTCCCTTTAATGAATGTTGGCCGTTCTGTTGGGTTCTTCACACAAAGGGTATACCAGTCTTTAATTTTGCAGATTGGGAAAAACTGAGAAGTTGAAAGTTCTCCTCTTTGACCCCCAATCTCACAAGTATAGTGGAAAAAAAACCGTGTAAAGACTGAAGTAGTGATGTTGCTGGAAAATCGCTCGGGAAGACTGCGCTATCCTAAGAACCATGACATTTCCCCTTTGTAATTTTCTAATGCTTCTCCCTTAACGCTGCTGCTTTGGTGGTCTCACTAAAGTGACATGTGGGCTGTGCTTTCTACATGCTCAGAAATAAAATGTGTGAGTCTTTGAAAAGCTGTCGCTGCAGTAATTAACTGAAGATTGCTTGAATTGCAAGATTCGTCAGTTGTGTTGCTTTGTGGCTACATAATCATCACCGTGTTTGCTTGATAAAGCTTTGCTTAAAAAACACGCTGAATGCTTGAGTCCAGCTGCTGAACGAAGAGGAAAAACTGTTCTGTTCCACATCTGGATTCTTGACGACAGGGTGTAAAAGTTTGCATCTACTTCCCCCCCACCAGCTGCAGCTGTTTTATGGCAGGTTTTGAACATTTTACACATGGTTGCCTTCTTGGAAAATATTTTCCAGATTTACATGTTTACAATATTGACACATGAAGCAGAAGGACCTTCTTTTTAGATTAGGATATGAAGTGTTCCTAGGCTAAATGTTCCTAACTTTCTAAAAAAAGTAAATGGATCGTTTAAAATTTTCAAACAAATCTGACTTCTTTTTGATCTTGATTCCAAGTCTCTGTTATTGCCACAATGTTTTTTTTCGTTTTAAAATTCAATCCTGTGCATTTCTAGATAAATATGTTCTTTGTTATTGTATATTACAACTATTGCCTTGGAAGCTTATGCAACACATTTAATCAATTTTATTTCAGAGAGTGGGACCTTCAGGAAGAAACATTGACAACCAGCTTGAGCACAGAACACCCTCACCTCTCCAATTTTTAACTTTGAAATATTATTGAGGATTTTTTAACCCAAATTTTTAAGGTCATCAGGCTGATAAAAAGGAATAAGTAATCATTGTGTTGCCATAAATGCATTGAAAATGCATTCACTTAAACACGTTTTTGTGAAGTCCTAAGATGCTTATATTTGGGGAAAAGTAATTATATAAATTAACTTGACCTTGAGTCAGGATTTCATATTGTTTTATGTACATAGTGATTTAAATTATAGATGTATTACCTAAATGGTGTGTGTATGTATGTGTATGTATATGCAGTATATATATGAATACGTATGTATGTATGTATATATGTGTGTGTGTGTGTGTGTGTGTGTATGTGTGTGTTCAGGGGGCTCATTCTTTGCTGATTTTTTAATGTAAATATACATGTACAGTATGAGATGCTCTTAAATAGCCCCTGTTCTTTAAATAAAGGCAATATAACAATAGTAGCAACAAAAAAACTCTACAAAGCTTCTTATTGTTCATCATTTTGGCTGTCTCTGAATCTAATAGTTGCTAGAGAGTATAGTCAGTGATACAATAGTTGTCTGCCATATATCTTCCTTTAAATTTCGTAGGCTGTTTTTTTCCTTCTCAGTTCATTCCTATATCATATAGGGACTTATTATGATAGACATACAATCCCATGGCAATTATCTTAAGGGTTTGCTTAGATGGCTAGGAAATCTCCACTGCTCCTTTTTGTTGCAGGTTTTTTAAATATAGTCCTTGTAATTCAGGTCAACATTTCACCTGCTTGATGAAGTAAATTAATGGTCAGTGAAAGCTCATCTTCCCCTAGTCTGGGTGTTGGCAACCCATGGCTCCGGAGCTGCATGCAGCTCTTTGGGTCCTCTGCTGCAGCTTTTTGTACCATCACTGGCTGCCCCCGCCCCTTGCCCTCCCTCGCCTGGCCTGAGAAGGTAAGGGCAGTGGTGGGGGATGGAGAAGTTCCGAAGCTGATTCTCTGATGACTCACTCTTGCTTCTTCTGGGCCTTGTTGATGCTGGGTGTGCCTTGGTTGCTTGGGGTGATGCGCAACCTGCTCTCTGCCCCGAGAACTGGCCCGGCCCAGCCATAACTGACACTGGCCTTGCAAGCACAAGGGCTGGCGGAGTGGGAATGGGATCTGGGAGGATGGGATGACAGAAAGGGGCACGGGCCTGCAGTGCCCAGCTGCAGCTTTAAGAAGCTCAGAGCAGCAGGAAAAGGGGGCTGGACCTGCCAAAGCTTGCACATCCACTCTGGGGGTCAGGGTCAGAGAAAGCTGGAGTGCCCTCACCAAAGATGCTCACCCGTCAGCCGTTTCCTCCCCTCTATGTCTCTCTGTATTTCTCTCATGCTGTCTGTCTTTGTGTTTCTTCTTCTTGGAAAGCTGTGGCTGGGCCAAGCCAGCAAGCTTTCTTTGGGGCTCTTGATAACTCCTTTTATTTCTTCTTTTTGGAACTCCAGGCTGGCTGAGAAACAATTGCCAGCCATGGCAGAGGCTTCCTTTTGGGCAACCCTCCTCCTCCTCTCCCTCCTTCTCTTCTCATGACCCCCTGGCCGGCTGTGATGGGAACAGGAGGGTGTGCACGCTTATGGAGATCCTTCTTAAGTGAGCAGTTGCCCACCCATGGGTACCTTTGCTGCACTTTGGTGCTCACTTGAGGAGAGACAGACACACACGCACGCACACACACACACACACACAGATTGGGAAGGGAGAGAGAAGGGGGGAGAGAGAGACAGACACGGGGGGGGGAAGAGGGGAAGATAGGGAGGGGGAGAGTGTGACATACACAGAAAGAGATAGAGAGAAGGGGGAGTGAGATAGAGTGGGGAGAGAGGGGAAAGTATGGAAAGGGACAGAAAGAGAGCACAGAGAGATACAGAGAGATAAAGGGAGAGAGATACAGAAAGGTGGAAAAGAATGGGGGAGGAGAGAGACCGAGAGAGATACACAGAGAGGGGGAGAGAGACAGAGAGGGAGAGAGAGGGAGAGGGTAAAGAGATACAGAGGGGGAAGAGTAGGAGAGAAAGACATACAGTGAGAGAAAAAGGTTTTGTGGCTGGGTAGGCATGGCTAGGGGTCATGTGACTGGGTGGAAGTGAGTGACATTGAGTTGGCCACGTCCATCCAGGTTTTGTGCTCCCAGTGGGAAATGGGTCCAAATGGAATTTCTGAAGACCCTGCCCTAGTCCCACCACTGGGATTCTAAGCCCACAAGATTCTGTTCTTGTTTCTGTGAAACACTATCACAACAACTCTGAAAAATCCCAATTCACTAAGACTCCCTGAATTGGGCCGCAAAAATCGTCAGCCATTTTGTGGTGTTTGATCTTTAGCCACTCTATGAATCAGCACTCTCCATGCCCTCTGTCTAGATCAGAGGAGGAGAAGTAGGGCTCCTTTATGACTTTGGACTTTGTGCTGGCTCAAGAATTCAGGGAGTTGAAATCCATAGGTCATAAAAGGTCCATAGTTCCCCACCCCTAGTCTAGATGATCCCTAGAGACAAGCAAAGAGTTTTCTGAATCTCTTTACTGCCTTCTAGTCATTGCTGGAGTTTGCAGTGGTGCTACTCACAAACTGATTGGACAGTTTAGAAATAATGACCAAATGACTAAAACAAGTAAGCTAGTTTATAAGAGAAGCTTTGTGTTATAGAGTTGTGAATGTAGTCTGTAAAAAAATATGTCAGTGGTCAAGGCTCCTCAGGATACATTGAAGTAGTGTAACTAAATATTTTTCTTGAGAAGCATGTTGTTTTAAAACGCATCTCCCTTCCCATACATACCTAGAGTAAGCTTTATTATTATATCTAAAATATAGAAGAGAAAGTGGATTAAAACCACGTTAGTCACATTAACTTCTGACTAAATTAGCTTGAATTCAAATATTTTCAGCTTCAGTTGGTTTTATAAAGTGGGTTGTGTTATTCTACCCAGCCACCCAGGAAGCATACTTTATATACGTGCACACACACAGAGAAACATATATACACCCAACAAAAATCCACGAAATGAACGCTAATCCAATCCTTTCCATTGGAATTTAGTAAACTAAAGATTTAACAGAGAAACAAATGTGTTTCTTCTTCAATTTCCTTCATCTGATACCTAGCAGGTGCTTAGAAATTAAAATAAAGGGCAGTTTGTACAAGTACTTGAGGAAACTGGATGCATTTTGATTAGCTTTTAATTTTTAATTGCTAGCTGTGGTAAGGCAAGGATTAGCTTAAGGAAACAAAGAAGATCTAATAAAGAAAGCCATATAAAATACAAGTGAATCATCTCATGAAATGTAGCTCTGTCACTAGAAATAACAAATCTTAAAATATACAGTTCATATATATTCTCTTACAGGAAACCCTCACCATAGGCAGTCGAGCTACTAAAAATTTATATTGAAATAATACCTGAAAGAATGTATAACTGCTGCAGTTCCAGGGTAAAATTTATATGTGTGTGTGTGTGTGTGTTTGTGTGTGTGTCTGTGTGTGTACACATAGACACACACACACACACATAATTGCAGAAATGAAGAAGACATGCCTTCTCTGACAATTGGTGAAGAAGTGTATGACAGATTTTAGCTATTAATCTAGTTAAACAGCTAGCAATTCTACAATACATATTTGGTTATCTAAAGCAAAAAAAAAAAAAAAGCACAATTCAGGCTTTCAGGATCAAGGTACTCTCTGAACCCCCCTTTCAACAGAGCTTTAAATTGTTTAAAGCCAGATCCAAAATGAGAATCCAGTTGCCTAAAAGAGATTCATTGGAATGGCCTCCAAGCTGTAATCCAAACATATGTTTGACTTTCTCTAGATCAGGGATTTCCAACATTTAAACTTATCTATATTGCCCAGGCACTCTGTTACCAAAAGGAGAAACAACAATATTTAAAAAGCAGAAATGGATGTCACTTATAATGTATTTGTCAGCGCTTGGAGTTACATCCAGATCAAGAAGTAGACCCCCATAGGGGCTCCAAGAATGCTGCTTTCTTGTGGAAGGATATACAACAAGATAAGATCTTAAAAAGCCTGTACAAAACCTTTACTTCCCCTCTTAAGGACAATGTAGTCAAGATGGCATCTGTTCTGGCATCCCCACTAGGTAGACCAGACCAAGGAATTCTACAAGAAAGCTAAAATTAGTTTTATTGAGATTTTGACTATAATAACAGAACCTTGAAAATCTCATTGTGTTGTACCTTCTCCCCTTCTTGTAGTTTCAATGAGTAAGGGAGTTGCCTCGGCAACGAATTTTGCAGATCTCCATCAAGGTCATTTTCTTTATCTTTTATGGTTCTGAATCTCTTTCTTGTGTTATTCTTTGTTTCTCAGAGTTGAGTGACTTTATCATCTCTTCCATTTCCTTCGCAAGTCCAGAGCTAAGTTTTTCTACAGTCTTAACCCTGTTCGCATTATAAATGTGACTTCCAGGGATACTTTTGCGCTGTAGTTTTAAAGCATTGTCTACCCTCCCACCTACTTTTCTATAAGGGGCGTGCATAAGTGCACCATCATGATTACTGTCCCTGTCCTATTGTCCCCATTTATTCATACCTATTTCCTGTATTCTTACTCATGTTTATACTTGCATCTATTAACTTGTAAGCAATTAACAAATCAAATAAATAAAATAAATACTGTAAATAATACTTTAGGCTTCCTTGACTGCTCCTGTCCATTTCAGCTGTGCACTGTATTTTCTTACATGCTAATTGCAGAAATTAATTGGCTTCCTTGTAGTCAGTGGTTGCCCTGTTCTTCATGTCTTCTACAGCTAGCTTTGCCATGAGTTGTAAACTAGCACAATTATTATAATACAGGTAGTCCTTGGCTTATAATGATTATGAAAGTTTGTTGTTCAAAGTTACAATGGCCCTGAAAAATGTGATTTATGACCATTTTTGTCGTGTCCGCAAAAAGATGCCAGGAGTCGGTGACTACGTTTCAAGCTCTTTATTTAACAGTTGTGAACCGAACCGGCGAAAAGGAAAAAGCCCGCGGCTTTTATCTTTTTCGCTGCGGCGGCCGCGGCCAATGGCAGCAATTCAAGTCTCCCGCTCTTGGAGTGAGCCAATCGCGGGAGACTTCAAACGGGCCAATCGGCGCGGCTCGCCTGGCCAATCAGAAATCCCCGCGCTTTAGCCAATCAAAGCGCGGGGATTTCGAGTATGTAAATTAAGGACAGAACACCCCTCCCCTCTTGGTATAGTCCTTACGTTGCGTAGTCACGTAGGTAGGCGGGGCTCCGTCTAGTCCTACTTGACCTGCGCAACTCAGTTGCAAGCTGGATTTCGGCCGGAGCGGTCGAGTTTTTGGCCGCTCCCTCTTCTGTGCGAACCGGTTGGATGATCGGGCCGGTTCTTTCTCCGTGGCTCCCACCTGGGCCTTCCGGGTTGGTTGAGCTACGGGTCTCGCCGCTCCCGCTTGGTCTTTCCGAGTCGGTTGAGCTGGCTTGGTGTTTCTTCTCCGGTGGGGGATCGTGATGGCTGCGTTCTGGTAAGTACTGCTGGTTTATTTTCTCTTGCGTTTGTTTATTCGGGTATTCCCTCCCCCCTTGGTTCGTTTCTTGGGGGGTGAATTCTGTTGCCGACCGTGACCTGAGTTGGTCAATGTGTCGCTTCCAGGCTCGCCCATCTGTGGTTTGGAGCCGGTATGAGCGCGGGCCTGTGATTTGGGTGATGATGGCTGGGATCCATAGGGGGTCCCCCGTCAGGTTTTTCGCGTACACTAAGTCGCCGGGTGTGAATGTTCGGTATTTTGTACTTGAGTCTGGGGGCCGCTCCGGGTTATATGTTGGGTGTAACCTGTCGAGTGGGGACCTCAGCTTCCTACCCATTAGTAACTTGGCTGGGCTTTTGTTGGTAGTGGTGTTCGGGGTGATGTGTTGTATAAAGAGGAGTTTATTGATTTTGTCGTTGATCTCCCCGTGGTCCATTTTCCGGATGGTTTTTTTGGTAAATTGGACCATCCGTTCCGCCCTACCGTTTGCCGCCGGATGCGCCGGTGCTGTTAATGCGTGGCGGATGCCCCTTTCCGCCAAGAATTTCTCGAAGTCGAGGGAAGTAAACTTGGGCCCGTTGTCGGAGACGACGACGTCTGGGAGGCCGTGTGTTGCAAAGAGTTTGCAAAGTTCTTTGATCACGGCCTCCGTGGTAGTAGATTTCATGTCGCTTACCTCCAACCAGTTGGAGTAAGCGTCAACTGTTATTAGAAAGGTATGCCCATTCGTGGGACCGGCAAAGTCTAAATGGATTCTGGACCAGGGCCCCCTTGGTGTTTCCCACTCCAGGATGGGTGCTGTGGGTGGGCTGGGTCTGGTCTCCTGGCATCGTTGGCACCTGGCTACCCATGCCTCTATCTGCTTGTCCATCCCTGGCCACCAAGCGTAACTCCTGGCCAGGGCTTTAGTTCTGACGATGCCAGGATGCCCCTCATGCAACATCTCTAAAACCTTCCCTTGCAGCCTGTCCGGGATGACCACCCTGTCACCCCATAAGATACACCCCTTAAGCAGCGAGAGTTCGGTCTGGCGGTTTCTGAATGTCTTAACGGATTCGTCATTGTCCCTTTCAGGCCAACCTTTTTCCACCCAATGTAATATCCGCGACAGACGCCTGTCTTTAATGGTTTCCCGGGCAATGTCTGACGTGGTAATGGGTAGGTTGGGCAGGTTTTCGATGTTAAGGGTGTTTGTCGTTGGTGCTGGGTCAGGATCAGAGTCTGGTAAAGGCGAGCGGCTTAAAGCGTCCGCGTGCGAAATTTTCTTACCCGGCTTGTGTATCAGTTCGTAGCTGTAGGCTGCCAGGAACTCGGACCACCTTGTCATCCGGGGCGACAAAATGTTCGGGGTGGCTCGATTTCCTGCAAGGATGCCCAGCAACGGCTTATGGTCTGTCACGATGATGAAAGGGCGGCCGTAAAGGTATTCGTGGAACCGCTTAATGGCGGCAACTATAGCCAAGGCTTCTTTGTCCAGCTGGCTATAGTTCCGCTCCGGTTTGGTTAGAGTCCTGGAAAAGAACGCGATGGGTGCTTCTCTTTTGTCAGGGAGGGTATGGCTGAGGACAGCGCCGACGCCGAAAGGTGATGCGTCGCAAGTGACGGCCAGGGGCAAGGTTTCGCTAAATTGGATCAGGACGGCGTCGGAGGTGAGGAGGTCTTTAGTTTTTTGGAAGGCGGCTTGCTCCCGTCTCCCCCAAGTCCAGGTTGCCGCCTTATCCAGGAGCCTATGCAAAGGCTCCGCCGCTGTTGCCTTTTGGGGTAGGAAAACATTATAAAAGTTCAGCAACCCCAAGAAAGCCTGTAATTCAGTCTTAGACCTCGGGGTGGGGGCCTCTTTGATAGCTTTCACTTTTTTAATTGTAGGGTGAATGCCCTGCCGGTCTAGAAGGTATCCCAAAAATTCCACTCGCTCCGTGCACAGTTGGCATTTTTCCCGTTTAACTTTAAGTCCCGTTACTTTAAATTTTGTTAAGACCTCTCTGAGTCGGTTTTCTAATTCGGCTTCGTTTGGCGCCGCCACCAATACGTCATCGAAATAGGGCACCACCCCCTTGATGCCCTGCAGCAAACGTTCCATCAGGCTCTGAAAGATGCCTGGTGCCACGCTGACTCCGAACTGGAGTCGGTTGCACTTGAAGGCCCCCCGATGGGTAACGATGGTCTGGGCTTCCGCTGTTTTTTCGTCGACCGGCAACTGTTGGTATGCCTGGGCGAGATCGAGCTTGGCAAAGACCCTGCCCCCTCCCAGTGAGTGCAGTAGGTGTTGCACGATTGGGACGGGGTAGGCGCTTTGTTGCAACGCGCCATTTAGGGTGGCCTTATAGTCCCCACAAATTCTCACGGACCCGTCTGGCTTGACCGGGGTCATTATAGGGGTCTCCCATCTGGCATGGTCTATCGGCTGCAACATCCCCTGTTCGACGAGCTTGTCAATCTGCTCGTCGATCTTAGGTTTTAGGGCGAATGGCACCCGCCTAGGTTTAAGTCGCTTGGGGGGAACCCTAGGGTCTAGGTCAAATGAGATAAGGGGCCCCTGGTACTTGCCCAGGCTTCCGTCGAAGACCTCCCGGAACTCCTGGGCTAGCCGCTGTTCCCAGCCGTCGTCGGCGACATGGTTGACTCCTGTTAGCGCGATGTCGAGCGGGGCGAACCATTGTAGGCCCAGTAGGCTTGGGCGGTCGCGATCGACGATTGTGAGTGGGAGTTGTTCGGTGCGGCCCTTATAAGTCACATTAAAGTTCCTGGTGCCCACTACCGGGACGCGGTTTCCCTGGTAGTCTTTTATAATAAGTCTTTGGGCATTTATGTTCCTTTTACGGAGGGTGGGCACTAACCGTTTTATCTCGTGCCATGCAATCATGGAGAGGTAGGACCCGGAGTCCACCTCCATCTTGCATGGTTGGCCCTCAATATGGACTTCTACGTGTACCTTTCTGGCGCCGTCGGAGATGGCGTGGCCGATGGTTACCGTCTGGTGGGTTTCTTCCTTGCGCCGACTGTCGCCGCCTCTTGAGGGTCGCTGGATTCGGTCCCAGCGGCCGTCCGAATGGCGATCTCTGGTCCTGGGCGGGGGGCTTTCCTTTTTTCGATCGTGTTGGTCCCATCTGGGTGGACTGCGAGTCTTCTTTTGGCGGCAAACGCGAGCGATGTGTCCCCTTTTTTCACAATGCCGACAGATAGAGTCAAAAAATCGGCATTCTGATCTGGGGTGGTCGCCGCCGCAACCGGCACAGTTGGTCCTCGACCTACGACCTCTTCGGTTCCGTTGGTCGCTGCGCCCCGTCTGCACGCGATGTATGTCCTCCTCGTCTTCTGACGTGCTGGATGCAGACTGGAATTCTCCGTAGTGTGCGGTTGATTCGTTTTTTGGGTCGGCCGACCTTGCCGGGTTGTTGTTTCCGCCCTTCGCGTCTGATTTTCGCATGCTGTCAGCGGAAGTGCGGGTTGCTTCTGCGGCTGCGGCTGCGGTGAGGGCGTCTGCTAGGCTGATGTCGCCCTTAGCCATAAGCCGGCTCTGGAGTGCAGGGTCCCATAGGCCGAGTACGAATCGGTCTCTTAGGAGGCTGTTCAGACCTTCAAATTCGCAGAGTCCTCCTAGGCGCCGCAGCTCGGCGACGAAATCGCTCAGTTTTTCGCCCGGTTTCTGGTCCCGCCGGTAAAATTCGTTGCGCCGGATCAGGATGGGGACCTCGGGGGCGTAATGGCGCCGCAGGATAGGTTCGAGGACGTCCCAGTCCATGGCGGTTGCGTCGGCCGGCTTGGTCAATGCTTTGGCCATCTGGAAAACTTCGGTTCCGCAATGGGTGAGGAAAACGGCGCGTTTTAGCGGGCCCGGGGCGTCCTTCATTCCGGTGCACTCGAGGTACATGCGGAAACGGTCTGAAAACGATTCCCAGTCCTCGGTGGCGGGGTTGAAGGGGGCGGGCGGTGCTATTTTCGCCATTTCGGTGCTGAAACTGGCTCTTGTTGGACACGGGGTTCGGTTCAGGGTCGGGATCCCACCCTCGTCGCCAGTGTCGTGTCCGCAAAAAGATGCCAGGAGTCGGTGACTACGTTTCAAGCTCTTTATTTAACAGTTGTGAACCGAACCGGTGAAAAGGAAAAAGCCCGCGGCTTTTATCCTTTTCGCTGCGGCGGCCGCGGCCAATGGCAGCGATTCAAGTCTCCCGCTCTTGGAGTGAGCCAATCGCGGGAGACTTCAAACGGGCCAATCGGCGCGGCTCGCCTGGCCAATCAGAAATCCCCGCGCTTTAGCCAATCAAAGCGCGGGGATTTCGAGTATGTAAATTAAGGACAGAACAATTTTCACATGCAATATCCCCACAGTCATGTGACCAAAATTTAGATGCTTGGCAACTGGCTCATATTTATGACAGTTACAGTGTCTTGGGGTCATGTGATCAGCTTTTGTGACCTTCTGACAAGCAAAGTCAACGGAGAAGCCAGATTCGTGTAACAACCACGTTACTGACTGAACTGCAGTGATGCACTTAATAACCGGGGCAAAAAAGGTTGTAAAATGGGGCAAAACTCAAACAGCTGGTTGCTTTACAACATAAATGCTGGCCTCAATTCGGGTCATAAGTTGAGGACTATCTGTACATTGTTTTCAAACTAAGAACTGTGCAAGGCAAATCAATAAGCATTGTGCCGAGAGAGATTACACACACACACACACACACACACGGTAAAGGTAGCTTTGGAAAACATTTTGTTTAAAAGCTGTTGTATTTTAACCTGGCATAGCTCTTGGAAACCCCATACATATTTTCACTCACTTTTCCTCTGAAAGGAATTTAGGGCAAGAGCTAGCATTCTCCTATGTTATCTCCATAACTATTATATAGTTTAGGTTAGCTGAGAAATAAGAGTGGCCTAATCTCACCCAGGGAACTTGGACTGACTTCAGTATCTAAAGCCAGGTCTCCCTCTGTCAAGTCAAACCTATATTATCCATTATACCGCCTGCCTCTTTTTGCCAAATTTCCTAATAGTCCCCCCCCTTTGGGTTTCCCTATTAAAAAATGCAGTATCTTTGCAACGTATTAACTTTCACTTTGGCTAAATATTTACAGATAAAGAGAGTTTCTAAGGACTTGCCATTTATCATCCGCCTATGTTTAAACTCCCTTCATTTCTCTATTGCTGTAAACGGAGCCGTGTTATTTGAAGGAGCTGCTTTTCTGCCTCCAAGCTTTCTCTACTCCTGTAGCAGGGTTTCCTTTACAGTTTTCGTACCATGAAAGTTGAGGTACATTTATAATTCTCTCCTCCTGTGACTAGAACTCTGCTGTATTTTGTACCTTGCTCCAGGTAATACTTAGAAACACCACTGGCATTGCTATTACACAGTCTGTAGGCTTGTTTTTCTGTTAATTGATTTTCCTAGGGAGGGAAGCTGACTCCGCCATTATAATATGGCTTAATATGATCAAGTCAACAAAGCTTTTGAAACTGTCAGCAGTACTTGGAAGCATTTCTCTTCAACATTACTAGCAATTATTTTTCTTTTCCTTTTAGTTAAAAACTATTTTTAGGATGCTACCCATCTCCATGTAGAATATCTGTAAACTGATGAAAATAATGGTGAATTTGACACCAATACAGCTGAATATCGTCAGAGCCAGAGGTGAGGATCAACTTTCTGGTGTAATGGCTTTCTTCATGGCTATATGGTGTCTCAGTCTTCTCTTCCTCCTCATCCAGTTTCAATAGGCTGGGTCCAGAACAGAGGTGGTATTCAGCAGGTTCTGACCAGTTCTGCAGAACCGGTAGTGGAGATTTTGAGTAGTTTGGAGTACTGGCAAATACCACCTCTGACTGGCCCCGCCCCCATCTATTCTCTGCCTCCCAAGTCCCAGCTGATTGGCTGGGTCTTCTTTTGTTGCCCTGCACAGGAGAACGGAGCTGGAAAGCAGGATAGTGAGTGGGGAGGGAATGGGGATTTTGCAATATCCTTCCCCTGCCATGCCCACCAAGTCACGCCCACCAAGCCACACCACACCCACAGAACCATTAGTAAATTTTTTTGAATCCCACCACTGGTCCAGGAGGAAGGTAAGAGCAGGCTTGATCGTGGGTCTACTTCCTTGTCAAAGGGTCTCACCCAAAGCTGAAGTAGTTATTCTTGCATAGGAAGACTATGAAGATGAGAGTCTACACTTGAGCAATAATCACACACTCCTGTTCCTGCTAGGGACCAACTTTGATTTGCAGGATTTCTGCTTTGGTTGCCCCAAACAAAAGTTTTTTTATAAAGGAAAGGAAAGCAATGCCTTTCCTCCCACTGTAGGAAAACTCCAAAAATGGAATTGGCATCTTTCAGTGGTGATTAAACCTCTAAAATATTAATGCCATTAAAAATTTAATATCACAAACCTTTGTGCCCTTCTCTGGGTAGTTTGCAATCCTGCTCAAGTCGTGGAGTAATTTAGACGCAGACCTGGAAGCAGCACTTATGTATGTACTTAACTCTATGCATATGTATAGATTATTTGCTTAATGGAACTCCTCTTGTGTGTAATAATGAGTGTAGTGTCTGCAGGGTTTTATCCTATTGCTTTGCCAGGATTACTGGAAAAAAAGAATAAACAACAACCCTAAAAGCACCACTGTTTATTGAACAGTGAAGGCAAATGAGTCTCCCGAATAATATGCATTGCCACTAGTAAATTGAGAGGTTTTTTTTTTTTTTAATCCATTGACAATCCAGCAATGGAAGCACCCATTTTGGGTCTGATGTATATTGTGATTGTGAATGGAAGCTGCTTGTGCCCCTTGGGTTGGTGTTTTGCAATGGATGCCTCTGTTTTATGCACAGCCCTTCTTTGGATTAGAGAAAGCAGGCAGTTGGCTAAAGGCAGAGCCATTTCATTACTAGGGAAAATGGATGCACCCATTTTATGGAGAAAGAATGGAGAGCTGCCTGCGGAGTGCAGGGACTAAGGTTTGGGAATATTGTTGTCTTGTCTTCCTGATATATATTAGTGAAGTGACTGAACCCCTTAAAATTCACTCCACCGAGAAGAGTTTTATTAAGCGGAGCCCATTTAGATCAAAATAGGAGTACAATCCATTAATTCGTAGCCTTTGGATGGAATCCTTTACACACATGTACGAAATCCATAAATCCTACGAGTACTGTGGGTCTTCCCTCTGAGGAGACATTTGAAGAGCATTACTTAGTTTTTAAGCATATTTTTTTCCTTTTCTGATAGGGAAATAGCCCTCGGATAAAAGGCTGACAATACAGTTCTAAACTGTCCTGGGAGTAACTGCTAATTCATTCAATGGACTTGTTTCTGACAAGGTTTGAATACTTTCCATTGTTATTATTTGAATTTATTTGAAATCTGTCAAATAAAGATATTGCAGTTTTGCTTGTTTTTTAATCGTTATCAATGGGCAATCCATAACATAGATGATCTACGCATTTCTGCATTTTGTAAAACAAAAATGTATTCTTGCCCAAGATAGAAGCTGCTCGCTGCAAATAACCATTTGCAATGGGCTCTTTAGCAAGCAAGCAAGCAAACAAACAAACAAATAAGTAAATCTTTGATAAGGACTTTTGTGTGAGGAATTATAAATGCACAATGGCTTCACATAAAAAAAGAATGGCGTTTCAAATAAATAAATAAATAATATATTAATTATTAATTAATTAATTAATTAAATAAATAAATTGTAGTTGTCATCTTGGTTTTTTTCAATTCCTTCCTTCCTTCCTTCCTTCCTCCCTCCCTCCCTCCCTCCCTTCCTATGCAGTGTAAATGGGATCCTATACTTAATGCCACACCTCCTTTCTTTTTCTGCATATACCTACAGCAAGATGTGGACTCTGGCAAGGCTGACTGGGAGTGCCATGTTACCTATGCTTGGCTTAAGGAATCACGGGAGTCCGGTTTATGATATGCTTCCCAATTATACAAGCACTCTTGAGTAGACAAGTGTTGTTATTGAGGAATGCAAGCTGCGCACCACCAGTTGTTCCTTTCTGCCCTTTGCAGCCACCACCAACAATTTATGAGACTCCTCAGATGGAAGGGGGGAAAGAAATGAAATGTATTAAAATGCCATGACTTTGTCCTTTCGCCTAATTCCATAAATCTTCCTTTATGATGTACTTAATGCAAATAATATTACAAAATAATGTGCATTATGCACATTTCTTAGGCTGTAAACGACTCGTGACACAAAATTAGCCCATTCAATTATAGAGAGGCTTTCAAACAAGGAGCTAATCTGGGGCGCTGATTCCTTCCCCACTGCTTTGAACAGCACGTGTTTCAGGGTGTTATTAATTCAACCATGCTGCGAACTGTGGAAGTCTCTTTCCTTTTTAGATTTCACACATGGAACACATTTCTCACATTTACTGTCCATATTTTTATGGTAGCTACCCTGTTTCCTGTGTTTTCTTTGACTGGAGCTGACCACACTAAACGTGTGGCAGACAAATGCATAGCAGGTACAGCACAGCTAAAAGCAAGCAGACTCAGCAAACAGTGGCCTTTCAACCAACATATGTGATACAGTGGCTGGTGTGGCTGGTTTTGTTCATAAAGGAAAGTGACTTCTTCTTTGGGGACAGTCCTTGTTGGCTGCTGGTTTATGTAAGTCTGAAACCTGCAGGACATTTTTCCTGTGTGGTACAACAGGTGAAATCATGGAACAACTGAACTGCATGATCTCATTTAATGCCTTTGAAATAACCAGTCAAAATTCTATTATTATGTGTGAAGTAAGTTTAGACTCCAGAGATAAAAAAAAAACCAAGCAAGAATAATCCCCATTATGGGTGGAGTGAGTTTCTGCTACTTACATTCACTCCTTGGTACCAGCATTTTCAGTAATCTTGTAACAAAAATCAAGAACATAAATAATAGAATACTGACTAGTAATCTCTGTGCAGTTTGTTCTTATACCCTCTGGTCCAATGAGAACCAGCCAATTGGATAAAGTCCATAAGATAGAACATTCACATCAATTTGTCTCATGATCAGTATGTCAATACACTTTCAAGTGTGTCCATTTATTTTGTTTTGTAGTCTGAGTTTTAATATTTGTCTGGAACTCTCAACATTGATTTTTTGCAGGGAAAAATGGAGACAACATCTATGCCTATTGGCAAGATAAGATATTTGATAATAATTCATTCCCTTAGTCATGGCATTTGCACATTATCCTTGAATTGTCTGATTTTTCTTTCATTTTTAGTACAGTGTACTTGTTACAGTAAAGCAAAAGCAAACCCAGCCCATCTCAAATCAACATTGGTCATAAAATCTTTGGAACCAACCATGTGGATGTCTATGGAGGGTATCAATCAGTTGCCTCTTGAAAAAGAACATTTAGGACAACCAAATAGATGGGGACATAAAGGTATGTGCTTATCTATATCTCCTCTGTCTTTAGACTGATGTGTATACAGGCAAATGCTTTTGGAGAAGGACAATCTTGAATAATTGCTATTCCCAAACACGCTAGGATTTTGAATGATGGATTCCCACATATGTGCATTCCGATTGGGTGTTTTAACTATCAACAGTGATATGGGGGAAAAAAATCCCCAAGAGATTAAAGAGAAGAAGTTGCAAAATATGCTAGGTTATAGCTGATAAAAAGTTCCAAACTGTCCCATGTCAAAAAGCAAGGGTATATATTAATGCAGTAGAGAAGTGTTTAATCCCTTCATAGGGCCAGGGAGATGCGGTACTGTATTGTCAATAAACTGAAATACATTTTTCCCAGTTTATCTTCCAATTCTGGTGCATATACATGTTTCTTCCATAGAATATGTGCAAATCTTGATTGTTCACATTGTAAAAAAATTAATCTTAGATTGTTCTGAATGAATTTTACGAAGCAATGATTTTACTGTAAACAAACAAGCCATTCTCAGATGTTAAATTCAGGCCTTTTATTAGCTGAAAAGTATTCTGGCTGCCCTGAATTAGGTTTTATGGTTGTCTGCTCAATGCCCTTCGGAGTGAGAAGGTAATTACAGGAAAATAAGTTACCATGATTGGACTTCTTTTAGAGGAGAAATCACTGGAGACTTTCCTTGTTTTTAAAATATGTAATTGATATAAAGATTTAGAAGAAATAAGGAAACTGACACGAAGAGCTCAAACATTCATTAGCAGGGATGAAGACATCTGTATTATCCAAAATTAGATTTCCCCAGAGAGAAGCTCAGACCGCTAAACGAGAGGCCTGCCTTTTCTAATCTGTTAAACTTTAAGCACTTCCACCCTTTATCTTCGTGGCATATTAAAAGAATGGAAGAAATTGCTCTCAGGCATACGCTGATACTTTCAATAAAATACACTAAGGGTCAGCTCCAGACATTGTGACATTCTAGGCCAATGGCCCCCAACCCTTTTGGCACCAGGAATTTATTTTGTGGAAGATAATTTTTATGACCTAGATCCCATGCATGCACAGATGAAGCTTTGCTCACTCACCCATTGCTTGTGCTGCCCTGTTCTTAACAGGCCACAAATCAGTACCAGTCCCTGCCGGGGATGATGCCCTGTAGGCAAAATAGTGCCTTCACTTCTTTTTTCTTTTCTTTTGGAATTTTTGAGTTTTACCCTTATGATTTTCAGCCCTGGACAATTTTTCTCTTTTCTTGGGTATCTTTACCCTATTTACTCTGAATCACAGCACATAATTTTAATTACACCATTATTGTTTATTACCATACAGCAACACTTCTGCAAAATTGTATTTAATCCTCCAGTGGGTGTACTCCTCACAGAGGGCATCATTTTCACTTTCCCACAATAATTTCTTTTTTTACTTGAAGTATCTGGTTAGTATGGTCGATCAGTCAACTATGACTTGACCAACTTTATGGGTAAGTTTGAAAAGCACGGAAAATTCTAGAGCAACAAGGAAATGTTATTTGATTTTTTACATGTATATTTTGGAAAACTTCAATTTCAGGGTGTCCTAAAATTTGGCACCACAGGAATCTTGCCTAAGTTGCTTAGGCCTAGAACTGGCCCTGTCTGTATTGGAGATTATTGTGCAGGTATCTCACAAGTGGGGCATTGCTTCTTGGTATGATCCATCTTTTTACATCTCCTTCCTTTTCCAGTTCTGCAGCATGACTCATTTATATGATTCTTTAAAGGAGGATGACAGAGCCACAGACCTCCATTTACAGGACATCTTCATGAATAACTGACAGGTTGCTGCTTTGGGGAATTGGCCATTCTTTACCTCTAAACTCAGTTCCAAGAAGTTTTTTTTTAAATTTATCAACGATGAAAGCACTTTTATGGAAGTTTTCACATCTGTGAAAGAAGAGAAGAAATTGCCACAATATTAATTTGATCATGGTGTTGATTTTGGTCTCAGGAGCCATGTATCACATCCTTTATTACTTTATTACTAATATGCTTATACAATACTATCAATAAGGCAAGTCTTAAATTCTGGGGAATCAATAAATTAAGTCTTTGTTTACCCCTAAATGCAGCTGCTATAGAGAGGCAACTATCGTTATGAAGTGATTGAATAATACAGAGTTAATTAAATACTCTTACGCTTTCCACTTTCTTGGCACTTACAGCATTAAAAATGTCTCAAGTATTATTATATCAAGAAGATATATGCAAGCATGAAGTGAAAGAATTACAAGAAAGGATAATTGAGTCAAGTGTCTGAAGATAAGGTGACATACAGGTAGTCCTTGACTTACGACCACAGTTGAGCTAAAATTTTCTGTCGTGAAGCGAGACATTTCTTGCTAAGGTTGTTAAAGGAATCACTGCAGTTGTTAAGTTAGTAACATGGTTGTTTAGTGAATCTGGCTTTCCTTGTCAGAGGGTCTGTATTTTGAATAGAATAGAATAACAAAGTTGGAAGGGACCTTAGAGGTCTTCTAGTCCAACCCCCTGCTCAGGCAGGAAAATCTTATACCAGTGGCTTTTTTAAATTGGCTTCGTGCCGATAATTGCGCGTGCGCTCGCTGGCGGAGGTTGCATGCCAATACCCAGAAGGCAATGCGTGCTGCCCCCCATTCCCCCTGCACATGCGTGCATGACCCCTTCATGCACCATGTGTTTACACATGTGCATGCACATCCCTCCTCACGTACCGTGCACCTGTGCACGCGCAGATGATTCCCCCCACGTGCACCTCTGCGCATGCATGCATGATCCCCCCCACACCCCACGCATCTTTGTGCATGCATGTGCGGTTCCCCCTCACGTGCTGCACATCTGCACCTGCATTTGTGATTCCCCCCTTGTGTGCATGGACTGCGGCTCCTGTGCAACCCCCTCCTCCCCCTGCAGATGCGTGCCAGGTACCCTGTCAGGTGGCAGAGTGTGCGTATGAGGTGTGGGGGTTTTCCAGGTGACCTTTTGCGTGCCGGGGGAAATGGCTCTGCGTGCCATTTCTGGCCTGTGTGGCATAGGTTCGCCAACACGGCTTTATGCCATTTCAGACAGATGATTATCCAATTTCTTCTTAAAAGTTTCCAGTGTTAGAGAATTCCCAACTTCTGGAGGCAAGCTGTTCCACTGGTTAGTTGTTCTAACTATCAGAAAATTTCTTCTTAGTTCTATGTTTCTTCTCTCCTTGATTAGTTTCCACCCATTGCTTCCTGTCCTGCCCTCAGGTGCTTGATTCCCTCTTCTTTGTGGCAACTCTTGAGATATTGGAACACTGCTAATGTCACCTCTTTTCATTAGACTACACATTCTGGCACCATTCCTTATATGTTTTAGCCTCCAGTCTCCTAATCATCTTTGTTGCTCTTCTCTGTAGTCTTTCTAGAGTCTCAACATCTTTCTTACATCGTGGTGACCAATACTGAATGCAATACTCCAAATATGGCCTTACCAAGGCATTATAAATTGGTATTAACATGTCACGTGATCTTGATTCTATCCCTCTGTTTATGCAGCCTAGAACTGTGTAGAGGCTTTTTTGGCAGCTGTAGCATACCGCTGGCTCATATTTAAGTAAGGGCTCTTCTCTTGCAGTTACTACTATTGAATAATAGTTTTTATTTATTTATTTAATTTGTCGATCGCTTACAAGATAATAGATATAAGTATAAACATAGTTATGAATACATGAAATGGATACATATAAGAAAAATAAAAAGAAACAATTGGACAGGTTCCAAAAGGTGATGCCATGACCCCAGAATGCTGCAGCCATCCTAAATACATGCCAGTTGCCAAGCATCCAAAATTTGATTATGTCACTGTGGGGATGCTGCAAAGTGTGAAAAATGATCATAAGTCACCTTTTTCACTGCTGTTATAGCTTGAAACAACCACTAAATTAAGTCTTGGAGAACCTGCATGTAGGATTGTGTGGGAAAGTTAATGGTAAGAATAACAGAAAGTGTCCAAAAAGAGCAATGTTAATTGTGTACAGAGACAAAAGTATTTCTGTAGGCAGGAAATCATTTTGTAAATAAGCTGCTTACGGAATTCATTTGGTCCTCATGTTGAGCTAAGCCAGATTGATTTTCACTTCTCAGATTGCCATACAAATCAGTCCAATACATAATTATTTTTTCCAGATTTTTCTCTTCTATAAATTATGTGATGCCCTGCTTGGCTTAAAAATATATCAAAATATTTATAAAAATCCTTGTTTTGGACAAAAATCCATTTTGAAAAAAACAAAACAAATGAGTCTCCCCACCCCCATTGCTCAAAGCATTCAAGTCAACAAGATACAGAAATGGGATGGAATGAACACAAGGGAATTAACTTGAGTGAAGAACTAGAGTGACTTGGCCATCTTTATAGGAAAGTGCAAATTTAAGCCTTTGAACTCACAGCTCAAGTTCTCTGGATTCACCAGCAAACCCTTGTTCCTGGTTAGAACACATTCAGAATGAAGCCAGCCTATTTTGAAGGAAAGTCACAGATCTCTCTCTTGATGATCAAGTTCACTTAGATGGTAGCTGCACTACTTAAGGCCACAGCTGAGAATGGGTACAGAGGGTGAGAGTCTAGAGACTTAAACTTGGGAAGAAAAAGACCAGATGGCCAAAGGTTTCTGGCACAGCTGCTGCTGTATTACTCTCTCCCTGGCTGTGGAAGAATCCTCAGTCATAATGGTATATCAATAATGGAGTAGTTTGTTCCCCTTCCTTTTAGTTCAGTAGTTATTACTTGGGTTATTTTTAAAAAAATCTTTTTTGAAAATATATTCTTGTTTTAAATAAAGATTAAATATGAAAAATAAAGATAGTACCCAGAAATGGACAGAGTTAATGAAAGATATCCATAGTACACTGTGTTGTTTTCATGATATGAAATGACATTTTTTTTGAGTTTAATGCCAAAATCTCCACAATTATTTATAAACATTGAAACAACAAAACACTCCTGTAAAATAGTATGGGTAAATATTTAATTTCTGACTTCTTTTTGTACTCCAAACAATTTGCAGTACCAATTGGTGTTGACTGCAGAATCCATACTCAAAGTACTGGTTGTTTTAGACCTTATATTTACATATATTTATATTTTGCTCCATAATCTACCGGTACGGTGTATAATAAACTCTTGTTATTGTTTGATTCTTTGTAATGTTCAACTTGATGAAACTACACATCCTAGGGCAAATTTTTTTAAACTGCTGCACCTCAAATGGGCTAACTTACAACACACATCCCAAATAAGGAATGTGTCTCCTGTGGGATTGAAATTTGGCAAAATTGTGGCTATTTCAGTCCCACCTTGCCTTCTGGCTACATTTTCTAGAAACCCATAGGTTGCATGACATAAGGGAAAATAGGAGCAACATATCCCTGTCCTCTTTTCCACCTCTGGTCCTTGTGCCCAATCAGCTGGCAGTAAGGCTCAATAGGCAAGTGGCAATTGACTGCTTTGAAACTGGGGCTGAAATTTGAAATTTTTTAATGACAGTGGGCAGCAAGGGATAAGGAAGTGACTCAAATGCCTGCTGGTGAGATAGGATTTGGGGGGCACCAGTGGTGGATGGGTGATCTCTCCCTCCCTGGATGGGAGTGGCTGAAGTTTTCCTTGTGGTCTGCAGCTCCTTTTGTTTCCCTCAACAAAGTCATTTCCATGGATGAGCAGACGAGAAGTGATTTCTGATAATCCCTACCAACTTCCCGCAAACAATGTTATTAGGGAAGTTGGCAGAAAGTTGACGTTGTTCCCACTGTAACTCCTTTTTGCCTGCCTGTGGTTGTTGTGTTTCTCTGTTTATGTAAAGAAATATGTCCGAAAGGGTGACCCAACTGCTCACCAGTTCTCTGGTATATAAAATATATGGAAGCCACTCTTGCTTCATTTTCAACATCTGTTATGTATGTATGCCATTGTTTTGCCATTGTGAAGAGCTGTGTGTGCGTGTGCGTGTGAGTGTTTTAATCTGCCAGCTCTTTTTTTCAGCAACACTTTGTGGTTGTTTCACTTGATATTTCTTCCCACCCACCTTCACCAGCCAAGGAAAATGAAATTATCTTTATAGTGGTCATAAGTAAAAGTTATAATACAAAAAAAAAAGAGCCAACTTTCGTTCTTCATTACATAGATATAATATGAAATCTGTTTCCCATGTCATTTATGTAAGACTTAGAAGCAGATGGCAGTCTAACAATGATTGTATTTTACCTGTTCATTTTTACAGTCTCAAATATATATACTATTCCCATTTCAGAATAAGCAGTGTTATTCGGAGCACAGTCTGGAAGTAAAAAAATAATAACTTCAAGGAACTAAAAGCAAGCAATAAGCAAACAAAGAGAAATGTAACAGAAACTGATTTATGCCACCACTTCCCACTATACTGCTTCATTGCTTTCTATTCTTGAAATCATTTATGTTTCCACCATGTCTATATAATACTGCCCACATTGGCTTTAATTTATTAAATCCTACTCACTTTTTTGATCTTTTGCTTTCCTTTTGCTCTCTTCCTTTTTGTTTATTTATTTGTATCCTGCCTTTATTATTTTACAAATAACCCATTATGCCCATTTTGCATTATTTTGTATCTTCTTCTTCTAACATGAAAGTACATATTATGTTCAGGTAGTCCTGTACTTACAACCATTTGTTTAGTGACTGTTTGAAGTTATAATGGATAGGAAAAAAAAAGACTTTTCACATTTAGGAACATTGCAGCATTCCCATGGTCACATGATCAAAATTTGAATGCTTGGCAACTGGCATGGCTTTATGATGTTTGCTGTGTCCCAGGCCAAATGATTTTCTAGTCAATGGGAAAGTCATGTTCTTAACTTAACAACTGCAGTGATTCACTTAACAACTGTGGTAACAAAGGTCATAAAATAGGGCAAAACTCACTTAACAACTATCTTGTTTAGCAACAGAAGTTTTGGACTCAATTGTGGTCATAATAATAAAAATTAATAAAAATTCAGGATGTGCTATGACTTTCAAAGACATTGTGTCTTGTTCCAATTAAATTTTCTACTTTTATGTGCATTTGAAGCAAAAAAATAGGGGATTTAAAATAGATTTTTCCTACTATACACAATTTATTCCTGAATTTCTTGGTAATAATGTTACACATCATTGTTGCTAAATAAGCGGAAGGCTGCAGTCTTAATCACAGGTATTGGAGAAAAACATATATAGCTTATATGAAAGTTTTTGTGCTAATAAGGCAATATTTAAGAAAAACCTAAGAAAATGTAGGCAAGGCAGTGGGTAAAAAACACAGAAACTGTCCTCTGCTTTCCAAATGGTGTTGTATGCTTGACATAGTTTTGATGATAATCAAATTTATCAACAAACATGGTAAAACACAGATTGAGAGGTTGTATTCCATGTTATTTTAGAATGTTCCTTGATAATGGATTATGACCTGAAACACAATGGAAATACAAGATATTAACAGTATTTGGAAATAAAATAGTAGCTGCTTTGTTTTGTTTTCTGTATTTTCTACATTTCTGTGATATGCGTATTTGTATGCATATGCATGGTGTTTTTTGATTGAAATATTATAAGGATAGTACATTTTGCATTTCTTAGGTTAATATAAGGTTCTGGAAAGTTTCCAAGCCCTTCCCCCAACATATTAAAGAAATAACAAGATTTGTTCCAAAGGGAATAAAACTGTAAGAGGCAGTTTAGAAAAATCACATAAAAGCTATTGTAGCATATTAGTTGATAGCTTAGCAAGAACTATTCTTAGAAAAAAGGAAAGTGAGATAGCTAGCAAGGGTAGAATAGTGTTCAAAGAGACAGAGAATGTAATGAGAATGTAGTGCAGATTAAAGGCTATTTGTAACACACAGTACGACAATGATTACGCTATGCCTCTTTTTGATTCGAAAAAAATATTCTAAATTGGAATAGGGTGCAAATATATACAAATATTATCATTATTGCAGAGCTCATTTTAAGTGTAGTGGGTTCGTTCACAGAGCTGCATTCCCCCCTTAGGTGAGGGAATTCTGCTCTTGACAACAATTCCCATTATTGAACCCTCCCCTGCCATCTTCTTGCATGGGCTGCAAAAGTCCTCCAGAGGTTGTTTTTTTTTTCAGATTTGGGAGGGGGTACCTAGGGGGTATGAACATTAAGAATCTGTTCCACTGGCAAAATAGCATCTGCCAGTTGAATGACACTGTTGGATCCATCCCATGTATTTTAATGTTCAATTTCTGAATACATTAACATATTTTACAATTCTGTAACAACTCTATATTTTTTCATTAAATGGTAACTTATTTGGAAAAAAAGTTTCAAGTAGACTAGGCCTATCTAATATAGAAACTAAAAGAATACACCGTTGTAATACACAAAGGATTGACCAGCATCAAAATGAGGTGTTGTCACAAAACTCACACTACTGAACCAAGAGAAACATTCATTAATTTTAGTTGATTCATTTAAAAGAAATGGAACTGCCGTTGTCGTGGGTAACTATGGAAAAAAGCAATAATGTGACAACATCTGATTTCTTAGGTGTAATTTTTTTAGGGTGGGAATGGTATCAAAAAGATCAGTGAGGGGAAACCTTATCCTTCTTGTCCTAAGACCACTGCAGATAAATTGCTATAATTTCTGATTTACAGACAGAGAACTGGAATCGAGAAGTAGGAATTTTCATACATATCTGTATATTTCTAAAGTTTTCTGGAATTGCAGTTGGCTGTGAATTGAATGAAATTATCTATGAGGATTCATTTATACCTAAATTGTATTGGAATCATTGATTGATTGAATGCATCAATTGCATCATTGTGGCTTGTCAAGAATGTCTATTGAAACAGGGATTTGCAGAAATAAAAGAGAACCTGAGCCAGTTTAACTGTGTAAGTGCTTTTAATTATATTTAAAAAGAAATGTTGGAATTATTGGAATTTTTGAAATTTTTAGAATTTTGGAGTTTGGTGCTCAGTTGTAACATACCTTATTGATGGCAGTGATGCTAAATGTTATGGATAAATTTCAGATACTGACCTCTTCCTATTTTAATGTTTTTCAGGTATGGGAATATGTCAATAAGTCATATTATATTAATTAATATACTAATATTAAATACTATGCTTGAAATCTATAGCTATTGGGAAGGGAAACCCACAACCATTCCTTCATTTGAAATTTAAATTGATTTGATCCTTCTCCACCCCTGCCGTGTAATTGATTAATGAAGAATAAGTCATTACATAGTTCTAGGAGAATCAATGAAAATTTATATCAAATGATCTGCAATGTCCTCACCATTAAAGATGGTTATTTGATTAAAGATGTGAACAATGATCTTACTTATTCTGTCAATCTTTCTGATCCAGTAGAGGTTTAATGGCAAAGTATTGTAAACTCCAATATAAACTTAGATTGGCTTCTATTATACTTATTGATAGGGATCACATATAACATGCTCAGAATGTCAGTTTCTATCTGCTTATCCATTCAGTTGTGGAATCCCTAAATGCACACACAACTCATTTGCCAATTCTTTTTGGGTTCATTTTCTGCTTCTGCACCTGTGCATAATGCATTACAACTGTCAATTTGATCCAATGAACAAGACTCTGAATAAGAAAATACCTTTCCCAGATTTTCTTACTTTAATTCATCCAACATTCTAGTTTGTTTTCAGAAAAAAAGTATTCCCAGAAGTCTTTAAGAAGATTTATTTTTCTATAATAGAAGTCAGGTTGACTTTGGTCATACAATGTTTTTCATAAATTTATTTAGTTCAGATGTAAAAATTCTTAGTCTTTCTTGAAGCTATTCCTTTAAAAACTATGTCACGGCCATTCAATTTTGGCTGCTAATAAATAAAACTTCCTTTCACTGTAGGCCTATAATCTAACCAGGTACTAGTGCTTTCCATTTTTATTTTGTTTCCAAATATTTCTGAGAAAGTGCCATAATAGCCTTATTTTTTTTTCAACTAACATTACAGTATATGTTTATATGTGCGTGCACACACATTAGCAGACACAAGACACAAGACCATTGTGTATAATAACACCTTATACTTTAGTACTGTATGATCTAATATCAGATGTTCAAAATGTTGACATAAGGAAACTGCAGACATGTTGCAAACTCCTAAAGCTTTTTGCATTAACGTAGATAGAAGCTCCTCACAGCTGCAGCTCGGCCTAAGGGATACCTTGCTTTGATGAAGTCCAAAGCAAAGTCAGAATAAAATTGTGAACAAAGGAAAACACCCTCTTCTATGCATCATAGGAATGGAGCAGGATTTTGTCTCAGATTCAGCCAAACTGTGTTGTGTGTTCACACTTGTAAAAAAAAGTCTTTTCTTAAATATGAGTATTTTTATCTATAGCATAGAATAGAAGAATAGAATTCTTTATTAGCAAAGTGTGGTTGGACACACAAGGAATTTGTCTTGGTGCAAATACTCTCAGTATATATATAAAAAAAGATACATTCATCAAGAGTCAAGAATCATAATGATAGGGTACAATAAGCAATCAAATCATACTAGGAAATAGTCAATATAGATCATAAGGATACAAGCGACAAAGTTACAGACATACAGTCACAAGTGGGAGGGGATGGGTGATAAGGAGTGATGAGAAGATTAATAGTAATAGTAGTGCAGACTTTGTAATAGTTGAATATTGAGGGAATTATTTGTTTAGCAGAGTGATGACGTTCAAGAAAAAAACTGTTCTTGTCTCTAGTTGTTCTGGTATGCAGTAATCTGGTATGCAGTTTTGAGGGAAAGAGTTGAAATAGTTTATGTCCGGGATGTGAGGGGTCTGTAAATATTTTCACAGCCATCTTTTTGACTGTGCAGTATTCAGGTCCTCGATTGAAGGCAGGTTGGTAATAACTGTTTTTTCTGCAGTCCTAATTATCCTCTGAAGTCTGTGTCTGTCTTGTTGGGTTGCAGAACCAAACCAGACAGTTATAGAGGTGCAGATGATAGACTCAATAATTCCTTTGTAGAAATTATATAAAATATTTTATCCATGCAAAGCCTTCATGTTGTTTTATTGCCTCTATCTATAAGAAGTTAGAGCTGTGAGAAAATAAGAATGAGAGGATGAGCTGAAATCTTGTTTCCAGAAAAACTGGACACTGTTTTCAATAATAAAAAACTATGTTGGGCAGAATGCTTGTTTCAATAAAGGCATGTAGATCTTGCCAGAGCTCCAACAAACCATAGGTGTAACTATTAGCAACCCCTAACTGGGGTGACCTTTGCATGTGTGATCTTTCAACAGTATCCATAAGAGCACCCCAAATCAGTCTCAGATTGGATTTTTAAACAAAATACTAATACTAGAAATATGTGATTAAGCCTTGCATATATCTAATGATAGAATTAGGGTGGAAGCATCATACATAGATATATGTATCATACATAGAGATAATTTTTTAAGCTCAGCTTCTGTCTTTCAATTTTTCATTTTGTAAGCATCAGAAAATTTATTTCACAGCACATTATTTCACTTTGTTGGATAAATGTACATATTTGTGTACCTCAACTTGTACATAAATTTTAAATCCTTGAAATGTGTCCCAAGTTGTGATTGTGGCATGACAATCAACTTTTATTATGTCCAAACTTTGGAAAAGAGGCAACTTATACCTAACCCTACCTTGATAATAGGATCTTACTGTAGCTAAAGCTAGGATCAAAGAGCAACTTTAATAACCTTTTTCTGGTGATTACTTTTCACTGAGAAATTGTACCTTACTCCCCCACAAATCTGCTTTTTAAAAATTATTTCAGAATCACTCTGCTATAAAGTTAAGCTTTTGCTGAAGTTAGAGCCAAAAATGTCGGAACATTGTAGCGTTGTATTCACTTTTCGTTTTCTTTTTAATGTCTATAAGTAATCTTCTGCTCTAAGAGTTATTAGATTTTTGACCAAGATACACTATTCCTTACAATATCTATCAGCTTTGCACCATGTTGTTTGGTGCCAACCAAAATACTGCTTTTTAAAGAATCTATTGATTCTTTGTTATACAAAATGACTTTTTCAGTTTTTAGCACCATCTTCAATTTATTCCTCCAATGTATTTTCTAGGCAGAGTTATGTTCATCAACCATGGTTACCTTGTGCTCTTGCTCAGCCTTTCAAAATAGAACCTACAATACATAGGAATTGCTTGGGGGTTATTTGTGTGTGTATGTGTGTGTACAAAAATGGTTACTGCCCAATATCTTGTTCTAAATGACATATGAATTTACAAAGACAGTTTTTCTTTTTCCTTATTTTATCACCTGAGTCAACTAAAATATACTTCTCTGTCAAGCAATAACCTTGACTGTCAACACCTACATATAAAAGCTCACTAAAAAGATAAAAAACAAAACAAAAAAGTATTCCTAGGCAGCAGATAATAAACTCATAGACACTCAGCTGAGCTGCTATAGTACATCTGAATAGTATTTAAAGCCAAAAAGAGCCATCTTTTAAAGAAAGAACATTCAGAATTTCAAATTGGTTCTCATGAACAAGATATTGTTTATCATAAAGATGGCAAAACTTCATTTCAAGATCCATGTATAAATATGGTTAACCACATGGCATTCCATGTAACTCAGAGTTGGATTCCACCTCAGCTATATCAGTAAAGGCCAAATTATGAGATAGGGAGAGTCCATAGACAGACAAAATGAGTAGCTGGGTCCTTTGAGATTATGTCTTTGGGGATCTTTGCGGGACATTTTTTTTTTTTTTCATGGTGTTCTACAGATCAATGTTAACTTTCTTGTTAATTACTTTCAGTAAAGCCCTTTTCTATGGATTTGATGTTTTGGAAATTTCTTTTGCACTGCAGATAACTTTAATTGTGTATTCTTCCTGTCTAGAAAAATCCATTTTAGAGCTCTTCTTTAACCTTCATTTTTCTCCATCCTGAATTTCTTGGGCTAAGGTACAAACTTCCTCCTCTTAGCAAATCATCAACCCTGTTTGAACTTGTAGGATGAACAGGATTGGATCTAAGAATTACTGGGTAGCTAGATAACAAAGTTGGAAAAAAATAACAGAAGAAAGTAATGGCAAACCACTTCTATATTTCTCCCACAATTCAACAAAGATACACATGTGAAATTACTCGAAGGAAAATTTAGCTTTTAAGAAACTTGCCTGCTGGATTGTTTACACTCAGATCCGAATCATGTAACAGCAAATTGAAAAGTTTTAGTCCAAATACAAATCTTGGAGAGAAACCAGTAAGAATCTAAGAATGGAATATTGATTTTAATCTTGTTTTAATGAAGATATACTTTTATGTCTGTAAGTCACCCTATGGTAAGATGTGTGGCAAATATATTTTATAAATAAATAAATAAAGAATAAATAACACACATTTATTGTTATTTTCCAAAGCTGTTCTTTTATCATGCAATATGGGGATTTGTTCACTTGTTTTCTTTTATAAAATTTCCTCTCAATTATTTATCAAATTAATTGCAAAAAAATCCAAATCAGATTATTTTTCCTATCATTTGCATACATTTTTTAAGCCTCCTCCTTTTCATCATAAACACATTTGTGGATAATTTTCCCTAATATCAGGTATTTTGAATACCTCTCAAAATGTTTTTTTTTGCCTGCTGTTTTCTCAAATATATATGGCTTTTGAAAGGATTTCTTGAGACAAACACAATAGAGATAAAATTTGTACATTGCTGATACGTTATGGCATAATTTACGGGAATGCAATGTATGAATTTGATATAAGTTCATATTATATTATATTTTTGGTATAAAACTTTTTGAAAGTTCAAAATACAATATCTACATTTATCATTATTGACACTGTTTTAATACATTCTAACATTTAGTGAAAAAGCATTACAGGTGTATAATCTTAATGGGGATTACATGAATAAATAATAATATAAAAATACATATGTTGGGACAGCTGCAGAGTTGTAAAAACAGTCTCAAAGATTAGAGCAAAAGTTAACACCAGTTTCCTTCTGCTTTTTTCTATTTTTTACAATGAATGGACACTGCCCAATATAGCAATACTGAACATATTTATAAATCCTTTGCAATACATAGCAAATATACTTTAATTTAAATTATATAACTGTGCTGTAATCAGGAAGAATTTTACCTGCGGTATCTGCCATCCCGCATCTGATGGGCGGCTCATGATAGGGAGCGAAGGGAAGAGAAACGACAGGAAGTGAGGTTTCCTCTTGATGAGTGCGCCCCGAATGTCTTGGCACACGCTCTTTTATTGTGCTTTTTTACAAGAAAATGATTTAATCAAAGCTCAAGTCAAACATGATAATCTCATCAGGATGTGCATGTTTACAAAGCTGCATATCGGACAGATCATTTACAGTGTGGATAAGCTTATTAACAACCGTCTAGCTCCTTGTCCCTTGTACGTGCCTTGCAAAGGTAACTGAAGAGAAAGAAGTTAATGATTACACGTGAATGATACATAGTTGCAATAATACATAGTTGCAATGATACATAGTTACAACATCTCCTCTGTTTTTATTATTTATGACGAGTCTTCCTCGTCCGAGAAGACAGGAACCATTTTTATGAAATGTTCGCCGTCCCCGTCATCTAGGCAAGAGTGCGACCCGTCAGCGTCAGGGTTGTCCAAGGAGCGGTAACTCAGCAATGACATTTTTTCGTCCGGTGTTGAGGATATAACATGAGCTTGCAATAGCACATTAACATCAGCAGTTATGGAGGATAATTAATTTTTAAAAAATTGCAATATTCTATAAAAACAACAAGGTCCTATAATACATATCAATATAGTGATTATTAATGATCCTGCCAATGCAGTTAAAAAGGTTGTAAACCATGGCGAAATAGAAAACGACCCCCCCCTGCCATCAGCATAAAGACAACATTCTTCTTTAAGCGCAGCACACAATCCCCCTTGTTTTAAAAAATAACAGATCTAAGCCTCTACGATTTTGCAAGAGGGGGTATTCCATGGGTACCTGTAGGGATATAAAATCATCAGAGTTATACACACAAGCCATACTTGAATGCAAAATGATTTGGATTTAACAATTTCATCCCCGTGGACACATGCCGTGAGACCGGTGGAACAAGTCCAAACAAAATTATTGCCAGGGATAAAATACATTCCTTTCAGGCGTGATGTTAAAGTTCCTCCTGAAGTGGTGTAGATTGCAGGATATCCCCTGGTTGTGTGGGTGCGTCTGCCAAATCGAATTGAAGTGGTGCGTAGAAGTCTTCTATGCGAGAAAAATTGGTTGTAGAACTTAAACTAACTCCTTGAAAGTCAGTTATTGTCCAAGCAATATTATATCTTCTATGAGGCTTCTGCGGATCGTCATGGACAGTTCTTTTGAAGCGTCGTTTGTTGACAGGATCAGAGTTCGGGTATATAAAAACATCACAAGCAGGAGAGAGGGCTATGGACAAGTTAGTTGTAGAACATTTACGAGATGAGGAGAAGAGTTTTAAGATACAGATGTAGCGGAGGAATTCCCATGATAGGGTCTAACCGCTCTACCAGGGATCCAGCAAGTGGTTTTGTCTGGTAGTAAAATCGCAGCGTAGCCTCGTCCCCAAGTGAGAAGCTCAGCGGGACCCTGCCAGGCAGGATCTGGCAATCTGTGATAATATACCAGAGGTCTGTTAGGCGGGGGTGAGGGGGAGGAAAAATGACGCGAAGCAGCAGAAGTGGGAGGAATGCCAGTCAGATTAAGAAAGTTTAAAGTGTAAAGACAAACGTTGAGAGAATTTTGCAATGCTGGGAGGTTCGGGGGGTTTTCCCGCAACGAATATCGATCAAGAGCACGTTTCAGAGATAAGTTCGCTCGTTCCACAATAGCCTGCCCCTGGCTGTTGTAGGGAATCCCAAACTTGTGGGTTACATCCCATCTGTTACAGAAGTCCTGGAACGCAGACTTGTATAGGCAGGTCCATTGTCAGTTTTGATTTCTTTTGGACGTCCCAGCGAGGCAAAGGTATGAATTGAATGATTGATGACATGTTTTACAGTTTCTCCCCTTTGAGGAGTAGCCAGAATAAACCCTGAATATGTATCGATGGAAACGTGCAAATTATTTCCAAGGGGCAAAAGGTGGATACTGAGTTACATCCATTTGCCAAATTTCACAAGCTTTTAATCCTCTAGGATTTACTCCTATGGGAATGGAATGTCCTTGCTTACTACATGTGGGGCATTGTTGAATAATGGCAGCAGCTTCTGCCTGAGTTAGAGCAAATTTAAAAGTTATCATCACTTGGCAGGGGAGATTAACACACTCCCTGTTTCTATTTTATAATGGACTTTTAAAGCCTCCATAATTTTCCTCCAAGTGACCAAAATGCCAATAGGTGCACGAGGAGGACTATGGAGATGTTCACCAATTTTTTGCCAAGTGGAAATTTTTAAGGACCCTTCCTCTGAATAATTAGGACAATGTTGCCACAGATAAGCCAATAATGTAGCAATAGGTTTCCTTTTTACAGGCGAGCCCTTTAAATTAGCAGAGTATTTAGAAGAAGTGACTAACTCCCTCAATTCCTTCAGATGCTGCGTCTGTTGTTGAGAAAAGTTTCCACCCATACTTACGAAAGTCGAGACCGTGTTTCAGATCCGATGATGTGCAATTCGCTTCAGGCCTGGCGATGCACAGCTCCCATCGAGCTGATAAGATATGGGCACGTCGCAACGTATCCCCCTTAGGGAATCACGTCGGGGTCACCAGAATGCGGTATCTGCCATCCCGCATCTGATGGGCGGCTCATGATAGGGAGCGAAGGGAAGAGAAATGACAGGAAGCGAGGTTTCCTCTTGATGAGCGCGCCCCGAATATCTTGGCACACGCTCTTTTATTGTGCTTTTTTACAAGAAAATGATTTAATCAAAGCTCAAGTCAAACATGATAATCTCATCAGGATGTGCATATTTACAAAGCTGCATACCGGACAGATCATTTACAGTGTGGATAAGCTTATTAACAACCGTCCAGCTCCTTGTCCCTTGTACGTGCCTTGCAAAGGTCACTGAAGAGACAGAAGTTAATGATTACACATGAATGATACAATGTTGCAAACACATGAATGATACATAGTTGCAATAATACATAGTTGCAATGATACATAGTTACAACATTTACCTAACCACAAATAATATCAATTAAGCTGTAAAATTAGTTAAGACATTCCCTAGAATCTTAAAATGATTTATTATTGCTAAAGCAATACAGATTAAAAATAAAATCTAGTCAAAACAAACTCTCTGGGTTTCCTTTATTCTGCTCCTAAGATGGATCATCTATTTCCTTGATTCTTTTATCTTCAGTTATATTTTTTCATTTCTAGATTAAAAAAAACCCAATAATTTGTATTATGCTGATTACAATTCAGTCTTCTAGAATAAAACTTATAACGCCGGTTCTTTTTTAGGTCTTTGAATTTCAGTTAAAAGAGTGTGATTGCTATATAGAAATAGGTTTATGCAATAGCTTCTGTTATCAGCAAAAGCAGCAAAAATAAAAGCAATCAGCAATCAAGGGCCAGTCGAACAAACTGTGCAAATTGAAAAAACATCAAACAACTTGGCATTAAGTTAGAATTTTAATGAACAACACCCTGCTTGTTTTCATAAAGCAAGATAGTCTTTGACTTACAATAGTTCATTTAGTGACTGTTACAACAGCATTAAATAAAATGATTTATGACCATTTTTCACAGTTGCAACTGTTGGAGCAGCCCCGTGGTCATGTGATCAAAATTCAGATGCTTAGCACATGGTTCATATTTATGATGGTTGCTGTGTCCAGTGGTCATGTGATCATCTTTTGCGATCTTCTGACAAGGAAACTCAATGGGGAAACCTGGTTCACTTAACAAGTGGGTTACTAACTTAACAACTTCAGTGGTTTATTTAGCAACTGTGGCAAGAAATCTCATAAAATGGCGCAAAATTAACTTAACCAATGTTTCACTTAACAAGAGAAATTTTGAGCTCAATTATGGTCATATGTTATGGTCAAATGACTATCTGCATTTAGCAGTACAGATCAGAAAGGAAGCAGGCAAAAACTTTTCTTCTTTACTTAGAATAGAATCTTCCATAAAATCTCAGAAGATAGAACAAAGGAATGTTGTACTTCAAGTATCTGGTCCTATAATTTCTTTTCTGCTTGTGATCTTTGCCACAGCAGTTCCAATACTTTTCACACAGGTTGAGAGAAAAAAGAGAATAAATGCTGATGACCGTTAGCAAATCATAATAAATGCTGATGACCATTAGTATTCTCTGGATATTCTGGACTTCTGTTTCCATCAACCAGATGGCAAGAGATTACAAGACCCTAAACATCTGAAGGGTTCTAGTTGCTCAAGCTGGCTGAAATCTTTATATGTGTGTATATTGCCCACTATTATTCAAGTGGGTTTCTTCCCTAGTGAGATTATGTAAAATTCAGGCTGTATGACTGGTTGCCTCATTGTTTTAAAGAAGAATAAACAAACAGATAATGTAGGTTTTTTTTTAAATGTAGTAATATTTATCAGGGGTAAATTTAATGTATTTCAAAACTGGTGAATAATCTGTTAGAAATAATTTCATTCTTAATTCTAATTATGAGATTTTTGTCATTTCTCCCATTAATCATAGTGCCAGTATTTTCCCTCAAGGCCAAGGTCAAAAGTTTCCTGCTGTTTTTTTTATCTAGAAACATACTCACTAGTTTGCTGAATATATGGCATGAATATTTATATTGTACAGGTAAATATTAGCACCATGAATTATTAAGAATCGAGGTAAAATTGCTGAAATTGTTTTTTTTTGGTGGCAGGGTTGTTCTGTATCTTTGTATACTTGTTGGAGGTGAATTAAATTCAGAAGAAATGCCTCTCCATAATTACTATTGCAGATTTTTTGGTATTAATGGAAATTTTAGTTAAATAATATAAATGTTTATAGTATTTTGGAAGAGAGTCAATTGTAAAGCAAATCAAAGTAGTTATTTTAATAATATATTATCCAAAGGGACCTTTCTGTCTCTAAAGAATGAATGCGACTGACGCATTTGTTTAGGCATTAAGCGAATATTTGATTCCCTCTTTAAGGTTATTTAAGTTCCTTTGTTTTTCTCTTCTACTGGAATTAGTTTCTAATACAGAGGTGAAAAATACTTATAAGATAATTGCCATTCCATTCTCTACATGCTGCTTTTATATGTATTTGTGTACATGAGTATGTTTACAAATGTGTGTGTGTATATTCCATTAAAAAGGCAAATAATCACTAGAAAATGTTCACATTTGGCTTTTATAATTAAAATTATATTTTATATTTAAATATATTTAAAATATAATTTTATATTTTATAATTATTTCAGTTATAAAATTAGGTGAGGGTAATAAGTAACACTCTCCTATATAACAGGATTTTAATGTTTTTTTTTTTATAGAGTGGTGTTTTAGGCTTTCACTTGTGCTACAATTTAAAAGAATGATTTAGTGGGTCAAAGGATGATCAGCTATTCTCCGCCTTGAACAGATGAGAAATTCTTTTCCAGACAGAACTGATTTATGGGGTATAAAAATATGAATCTTTATTATGAAAGGTGTTGTATGTTTTCCTTGATTCAGATATGTTCCATCTCAGTATCCAACCAAAAGAGCCCCATGAAACAAGCCAAACTCACAGGAGTTACTCACTTGAAGGAAAATGAGTGCAGCAGAAGTTAAAGAAACATCCACTTGGAATTCAAAGTAAGTAGAGGTAATGAATCCAGGAGGATAAAAGCCAAAGGAAGTATCGGTGACATAACAACAGCATTCCAATATCTATGGGGCTGCCACAAAGAAGAAGAGGTCAGCCTAATCTCCAAAGCAATGGGAGAAAACTGAGGGTAGGACAAGAAGCAATGGGTGAAAACTAATCAAGGAGAGAGCCAACCTAGAACTAAAGAAGAATTTCCTGACAGTTCCAATAATTAATCAGTGGATTAATCCTTGTCACCTGAAGTTGTGGATGCTCCAACACTGGGTGTTTTTAAGAAGAGATTGGACAATTATTTGTTCTCTTATTCTATAGCAGGAAAGGGGAAACATTTTGAATTAAAACATTTTGGATTTTAAATTTTTCAACAATCAGTTTGGGAAATATAAGAATCACAGATGATCACAATTCCTTTCTTTCTTTCTTTCTTTCTTTCTTTCTTTCTTTCTTTCTTTCTTTCTTTCTTTCTTTCTTTCTTTCTTTCTTTCTTTCTTTCTTTCTTTCTTTCTTTCAGCTTAAAGAAGTAGTTGTGATCTTGAAGAGCAAAATTGTTGCATTAAACTCATTTTTTTCTCATTCTCCAACCTACAAGAAAACTGGCCAAACCTAGAAATCTGTGAATTGGAAATTGGTCACCCCTCAATTGCCTCTAAATAAATGCTTTATTAAACATTAGTTCTTATCAATTTTTCCAGCTTAAGTTAAATAAAATGTTGATTTCTGAGAGTTAGGACATACAAATCAATAATATCACTTAATAAAATACCCATTCTTCCCACCTTAAAATGCTGTGACATAAACTATAGAAACATTCTTTTCTTAAAGTTTGGAGGCTCCTGCGCTTTTCAAAAAACAGCAAGTACGGGGCATATGATTAGCTTTGGAGGAAATAAGAACAGCGCTGGCAGAGATTGGGAATCCCAGGCAAAATATGAGCTGTTTATCAGCAATCCGAATTCTATTTAGCAAAGTTCAGTGGTCTTTATGGAGAAGTGCAGGCTTACATTGTCTGCGGGGGTTGTACAAGTTTCACCTTTGCTCTCTTGCAATAAGACAGCATGATTGCTTCCGAATGGAGTGCGGTGATTCTTAAGAGGGCACTGGCTTCGTTCTGATCTGAAGCACTAACGTAATTGGTGACAATCAGCGTAGGAGGAGAGAGGTCTGAAATAGTGTGTGCGTGGGTATTCTATTTTTTTAAAGTTTGAAATATAAGCATGAGAATCGGTGCAGGTAGGATGACTAAATATCAACTGTTTTTTTTTCTTTGTGGATATTAAACCCAAAGAATATGTAAATGGTTTTTGAGGGTTAATATTACTAATATCTGCTTTTAATGCATTGAATATAGTGCGGGGGTGGGGTGCTACCGGTTCAGCCTGGTTCTATAGAACTGGTAGCTGTGAAGAGCAGCTGACACTGAACTGGTTTGGTGTATTGGCCCACCCACCTGCCTGGGCTCTAGACTGTCCTTTATTCCCTGATTTTCCCCCCTCAGCTGCTTTGTGCGGCACAGCTGACGTTGAAAAAGCAGGAAACAAGAGGATTTTCAAACGCTGTGTGTTGCAGCCAGCAAGTCCTCACTCCAGTCTGCTGTTTAAGTGGGAGCCGGAGAAGTTCCTGATTGGCTGGACCATTTGACAGCTCCGTATAAAAGGAACTGTCAAACGGAATCAGCTGTCTCTCTCAGCTGCTGCCGTGAGCTGTGGCTAGCTGCAGCTGAGTTACATGTTAGCAATAAAGCCAGTTAAAGCTTTATATTGCCTCCGCCTCTTCTTCTAAGTGTGCCAAACACAAAACTGGTGACGAGGATGGGATGCTGATGAACTGAGGCAATTCCTGAGGCAAAAGAGAGAGCACCACATGGCTGAAGTCACTTCAAAAAGAGCTGTCACTAAGAGCTGTCACCAAAAAGAGCTGTCACTAAGAGCTGTCACTATCGAGCAAGATATGACAGCGCTGCCAAATTTTCCACCTTTTCGGCCAACCTCTGAGATGTGGACATCGTACATCAATAGGTTTGAATGCGTCATGGATGCCGCAAACCTATCTGACATCCCTCCTAACAGGAAGAAAGCCTGTTTCCTGAGTTTCTGCGGGGCTGCCATTTTCAACACTGCCACCGTGCTGCTGGCTTCTCAGACGGTCAAGGCTGTTCCCTGGGAAGAACTACAAGAGGTACTCGGTAACCACTATGCCCCAAAGCCATCGTATATTGCCTGCTGCCATGCATTCAGAAGAAGAAGCCAAGCAGAAGGTGAGTCCATAAGTGAATACATGGTGGCTCTTCATTCAGCCGCCCTGCAATGCGGTTTCCGAGATCATCTAGATGATATGCTACTGGAACAGCTCATCTGCGGGGTGAGAGACCTTCAACTTCAATGATGGCTGCTGGCTAAAGGCGACCTCACCTTGAAGCAAGCCATCAAAGAAGCTCAAGCCACTGAACTATCCAACTTATCCACGACCGAAATACAAAAACCAAGCAGTCTTCCCAGGGTAAAACCCAGCACTCTGGTTCACTACGAAGACACCTACGGTGAAGATGATGACTTCAAAGAGGAAGAAGCAATCAATCACCTCCAAGCACCCCAGCTGACATAGAGAAAAAGTTTTCCTGCTGACGGGAAACAACTTACACCACAGCTGATTTGCTTCAGCTGTGGAGGAAGCCATCTGAGAGCCAGTTGCCATTTCCGAAATGCTGTTTGCCTAAAGTGCCAGAAGAAAGGCCACATAACTAGAATCTGCCAGGCACCTAGAAACACAATCCTGCCATCTCAACATCTCAAGCAACCAAAAGACCTCAAATCCAAAGAGGAATGCTATACCATCAACAAAGCATTCCCAAGAGCTGAGTCACTAACTTATTATTTCAATGTTAATAAAATTAATGTTGATCTTCTCTTAGAAGGCAGCCTCTGTCAGATGGAGGTAGACACTGGAACATCTCTATCTCTCATCTCATGGAAGACGCTACAGAATCTGCTACCAGACTTCCACAAGGATCAGCTGAGCCCCTGCAATCTGACCCTGAGAGACTACCAAAGACAATCCATTCCAGTCCTTGGAACAGGCAAGTTCCATATTCAATACAACAATTTTCAGGGTCACCTTTCACTAGTTATCATAACTGGGAACTTACCTAGCTTACTGGGATTGGATTGGTTCCATTCCCTGGGCTTCCAAGTAACTGGAGTAAATGCAGTTACCCCCCACAACTTGCAGCAACTTCTTGCTGACTATTCAGAAGTTTTCAATGACAAACTGGGCTGCTACAATGGTACTCCTATTTCCCTTAAATTGGACCCTAATGTTGCTCCTATACGCCTCAAACCTCGCAGAGTGCCATTGACATTATATGCTAAGTTGGATGCCCAGCTTGACAAACTGATTTCGCAAAGGGTCTTGGAACCAATTGACTTTGCTAAATGGGAAACTCCCATTGTAATACCTTTTAAAAAAGGTGGCTCCATAAGAATTTGTTCTGACTACAAGTTCACAATAAACAAGGGTCTCTAACCAAACACTTATCCTGTCCCTATCATACAGCACCTGGTCCATTCCCTGGGAAAAAACTCCATTTTTACCAAGCTGGATATGACTCAAGCATACCAGCAATTCCCAATGGACAATGAGACAGCAGAGGGCCAAACAATCATTACGCATAGGGGTACTTTCAAATGTAAGCATTTACAATTCGGTGTCAGCGTTGCCCCTGGCATATTCCAATCCATTATGGAATGTTTGCTATACAATATCAAGGGTGTCATCCCATATTTTGATGACATCCTCATTGCTGTTGACAACCCACAGGAACATTTGGACAGATTACAAAAAGTTCTTCAGTGTTTTAAACAGGCTGGGCTAAAATTGAACAGGAAAGAATGCATCTTCGCAGTTTCACAGATAGATTTCCTTGAATATCATATTGACCACAAGGGAATTCACCCTGTAGAATCCAAAGTACGGGCCATCCAGGAGGCCCCGGTCCCTCAGAACAACACTGAGTTACAAGCCTTTTTAGGACTTCTTAACTTCTACAGCTCTTTCCTTCCCCACAAGGCCACTTTAGCAGAATCATTGCACAGACTATTAGACTCTAAGATACAGTGGCATTGGGGATCCAAGGAACAGGCATCCTTCTCTGCAGTGAAATCCCTCCTCACCTCAACCAAGATCTTCATTCAGTTTAGCAATGCTCTCCCACTTATCCTAGTTTGTAATGCTTCCCCTTATGGAATTGGGGCAGTCCTAGGTCATAAATTGCCAAATGGCCAGGAAGCCCCTATAGCTTATTTCTCTAGGACTCTCTCCAAGGCTGAACACAACCACAGCCAAATAGATAAAGAGGCATTGGCTGCGGTGGCCTCAGTCAAAAGGTTCCATGACACCAGTTTGAGCTCATCACGGACCACCAACCTTTGTTAGGCATCCTGGCAGGGGACAAGCCCAGCTCACAAATCCTCTCACCAAGAATGACCCGATGGACAATCTTCCTAGCCGCTTACAGCTATAGGTTGACTTACCAGCCTGGCAAAGATGTAGCTCATGCTGATGCCCTAAGCAGATGCTCTTTACCCCTTCTGGTCACTGATCCTGCCCCTTCCGTGTTCCTACTGGAAGATCTGTATTTGCCTCTTACAGCTGATGACATCGCCTATGCCACTGCCAGAGATATACAACTGTCTAAAGTCATGGACTGGGTGCAAAGGGGGTGGCCCAGGGAAACCACCACAGTGGATTTCCACCCCTTCAAAGCACACCAAACCGAACTGAGTGTGCTAAAAGGGTGTTTACTGTGGGGTCCCTGAGTAATTATTCCCAAGCTACTAAGACCATGCATTATTGAAGTTCTGCATGAGGGTCACCCAGAGATCAACAGAATGAAGGCTCTGGTCAGGAGTTATGTGTGGTGGCCGGGCCTGGATGAGGCAGTCACCAATAAAGTTCAGAATTGCTCCATCTGCCAGATGTCCAGGCCTGCCCCACCATCTGCCTCTTCTGGGGAGTGGGAAGATACCAAAATACCATGGTACAGAGTACACGTGGACCTGGCAGGTCACATGCAAGGGAAAAACTTCCTAATTGTGGTAGATGCATTTTCAAAGTGGGTAGAGCTGGTTCTCCTCCAATGAACTACTTCAGATGCTGTAAGCAGAGCTTTAGACAAAATTTTTGCTTCCCATGGGTACTCTGACACCTGGTTTCTGATAATGGGCCCCAATTCACCTCATCCCCTTTTGAATTGTTCCTGTCCCAAAGAGGAATCAGACATGCCCTAGTTTCCCCATTTCATCCAGCCTCCAATGGCCTTGCTGAACGATTTGTAAGATCTGCAAAAGACTCCCTGGGAAGGAGGTTGGAAAGGGGCTGGTCTACCAGGGTAGCCTGGTACCTACTTACACAACACACCACACCAAGCACAGCCACCAACATCTCCCCTGCTGAACTATCAATGGGAAGGAGACTCTGCACAACCCTATACAGTCTGCCTCCAGGGCACCCCTCAACTTGTCCAGCAAGACCAGGGAATTTAGTTCTGGGGACCTGGTCTACTCCCAAAATTATGCAGGGAATCCCTTATGGTTGCCTGGGTGGGTTGAGCAGAAAACAGGCCCCAAATCCTACAGAGTAAGGTTGTCGGATGGACGGTTAGGGCACCGACATGTGGACCAACTAAGAAGTCATTGGAGTGCCCCAACAGGTCCAGCTCAGAAGGAAACCGAGGCCACGGATTCTGGATGGGGCAAAACTGAGGCCCCTAGACGACCAACTCCCAACCAGAGATCTCTTGTGGAAGACTTACCTGGGGAAGCCGCGACACCAACCAGAGACCGCTCGCCGGCATTCAGAGAGGTTCCAGCGACACCAGAAGACCGTCCACAGCCAGCCAAGAATGCCCAGAGAAGAGAGCCAACACCACCCCGAGGGAAAAATGCCAGCCCTGCAGCAGGTCCTTCCACATCGCAGCCATCAGCAGAACTAAGGCATTCAGAGCGAGTGAGGCATCGCCCTGCCTATCTGAGCGATTATGCTTGCGCAGAGCCAGGGGGAAGGAGTGTTGTGGCCAGCAAGTCTTCACTCTGGCCTGCTGTTTAAGCAGGAGCCGGAGAAGTTCCTGATTGGCTGGACCATTTGACAGCTCCGTATAAAAGGAGCTGTCAAACAAAATCATCTGTCTCTTTCTCAGCTGCTGCCATGAGCTGCGGCTAGCCGCAGCTGAGTTATATGTTAGCGATAAAGCCGGTTAAAGCTTTATATTGCCTCCACCTCTTTTTCTAAGTGCACCAAACACAAAACTGTGTACCTGCACACAGTGCTTGTCAGCTGGCCAGGTGGCACAGCTGATGATTTCTTACAAATGCTGCGTTATGATTGTCCACAGTTTGGAGAATCAACAAATCGCTCCACTGGCTGGCCCCACCCTTCCCCGCCTTCTCAGTCCTTACCTGGCATGCAAGCCATCCAACTTTCCTGGTTTGGTAAGTTGCTATTTTTCCTCCCCCTCCGATCATCAGCTGTTCTGCTCTGCTGGGAAATTTAGATTAGCTAAAAAGCCAGAAATCCTTGGATTTCTTGCTTTCTAGCTAATCTAAAAGCAGAGTCGAACCTTCCTTAGGACTGAAGCTTCTACTTTTCAGTGCAGACTCAGGTAGCAGATTGCAGATAGATAGATCTCTAAGTTAATCTGTGATTCTGTGAGCAACTCAATCGGCCTGCCTGCTTTGCCTGCTTTTGGGTAAAAGTTGCTCTTTTTTAATAAGAAAAATCAATATTTACATACATGATGTGTCGTGAGTTAATTTTGTAAGTTTGCTTGCTAGCAAATTTTATGAGTTTGCTTGAAAGCAAATTTTATGTGACAGACTCAGGTAGCTGATTGCAGAAAGATAGATCTCTAAGTTAATCTATGATTCTGTGAGCAACTCAATCTGCCTGCCTACTTTGCCTGCTTTTGGGTAAAAGTTTCTCTTTTTTAATAAAAAAATCAATATTTACATCAATATTTATAATATTTACATACAAGCCATGCCCACCCAGTCAGATGACCACCAAGCCACATCCAGGGGTGGATTTCTACCGGTTCTGTCCACCTCTGTAGAACTGCTAGCTCTGAAGAGCAGCAGACATAGAACCGGTTCTATCTCTGCTGATGTTTTTGCCTACCCGCCCACCTGGGCTCTTACCTGACCTTTATTTCCTGATTTTTCAACTTCAGCTGCCGTGCGAGGCACAGCTGCAGTTAAAAAAGCAGGAAAAAAGGACTTTTTCAAAGGCTGCTTCTCTGCAAGCAGCATGCTGATGACGATTTACAAATGCACGTGTGCAGCATATAGGGAAGCACATCGTAAATCACCGAACTGGTAGTTAACCCTGTTGGATCCCACCTCTGGCCATTTCCCCAAATTAGGCCACACCCACAGAACCAGTTGTTAAGAAATTTGAATCCTACCCCTGATATAGTGGAATTCCAGGGCAGGAGGCTACAATTTTCTGGTGTGCTACAACTACAGAGAGCCAATCTGATGTAGTATTTAAGGTGCTGGCCTAGAAATCAGAAGATAGGTGAGTTCTAGGTGGCCCTTAAGCAGGAAAGTCAGCAGGGTGACCTTGGACCAGTTACTCTTTCCTAGTCTACCTTACTGTTTGTTGTTTGTCTGTTTGGAAAATAAGAGGGAGAGTGTGTTTGGTAGCTTGAATTCACACACACACACACACACACACACACACACACACACACATACTGATACTAATGCTAATAAATATAATAATATGCTTAATAATAATAGCAATTTTCCAAGGAACATGCTGGGATTCTTGGGAAGTATAATTCAGTAATAGCTGGATAACCTCATGTTCATCAGTTCTAACTCATGTTAAATGATTGACTCAGTGAGCGCTCATACATACAACTTTTTTTTTTTTAAAAAAAATTGAAGCTGTAGTTCTAAATGTTGCAAAAAGTAATTCTTTCCAGATATTGTGAATATCATTTTCCTCAACCAGCAGGGTCAATGATTTTGGACAGCTTTAATCCAAAATATTTTAGTTGGCTGTAAATATATAAATAGACATATGTAAGAATAAGCTCCAGTGAACTTAAAGTAGCTTCTTTGGTGTAAGCCCAAATAGGATCTAGCTTTAAAAAAACACTAACAGACTCATGACCCATTTTTTCATCCTTTCAGAGATATTTCCTTATCCAGAGATATTTCCTTATCCAAACAGAAACAGACCAAGGGTGGGCAATAAAGCAACAGGAGCAAGAGTGACTTCTGACTTTCTGTTGGCTTCCCCATTGACTTTGCTTGTAGAAAGCTGGCAGGAAGTATTGGAAATTATGATCACATGATGGTCTTGGATTTTGGATGCATTATGTTAGCTAGTTTGAGATTACCTCGCTTCAAAAATCGGTGCCTTATGATGCACCATTTCAACTAATTGACATTACAAACAGACAAATAGACAGGATAATTTTAATGGTATATAGAACAGCGCCCCCCCAACCTTTTGGCCATCAGGGACCAGTTTCAGGGAGAGAGGTTTTTTCCATGGACCGGAGGGGCTGTGGTTTCATGTGCTGCCTGTATCCCCTGGATGGAACCTAGCTTGTTTGCATGACCCAGTTTCTGGCATGCCGTGGACTAATGGCAGTCCATGGACTTGAGGTAGGAGACCCCTGATACAGAAGATTCAATGATACGTTTCAGGAATGTCTTGATCTGGAAGTATAATCGGCATTTTGGGGATAGTGAGACCTACAGCATATTCCTTAGTAGAGGCTATTAGTTTCCAAGTAAGGTAAAATTAAGCAATAGTTTTAAGGCAGGATATGTTGCATTAAGTTTGTGCATTTCGGTGTGATGTTAGCTTTGGTTAAAGCATCTGTTTGAAGCAAAGCACTTAACCGGAATGGCACTCAGGATCTAACTGAAAGATCAGAGTATTCACGCTGTTCAGTCCGGATGACAGAATGGGCTTCTATGCAGCCCGCTTTTTTTCCTGGAGAAAAGCAGATGGTCAAATCAAATTTCTTGCATCATTTACAAGCACTGAAGTAGAACAATTTAAATTTCTGAACTGAAGCGCCTCTTCAAATGAGTTTGCAGCCAATTCTCACATATTTTAATTAGAGAAAGAAACAGCTTATAAAAGCACAAAAGTAAACGAGATTGAAAAAACCTGGGCCAGCCCATTTTTTGCTTTGACTACACCTACTTCCCAGCCCTATGCATTTTATAAGATATTTATATTCAGAATGCGTTCTCAAAATTTGTTAAAAAGTTAAATATGCTGTAACTAGTTTCCAAAGAAGTGTCACAGATTTCCTCAGATTCTTTCTTTAGGATATCATCTATCAATAACCATTAAGCTATTTGAAGCTAAGACTTGGGTCCTCTTATTTGCTTATACTGGAATTTTGTACAAATAATGAATATAAATGTCTGTGGGTCCACTACAGCACAGAGGTAGTGCAATGCCTCAGTGGTTAAGGTGCTGGGTTTGTCGGGTAGAAAGCCAGCAGCCCAGATTCAAGACCCAACTGCCTCATGACAGGGTGAGCTCTTGTCTTCACCCCAGCTCTTGCCAACCTAGCAGTTTGAAAACATGTAAATGTGAGTAGATATATAGGTACCACTTCAGTGGGAAGATAACAGTGTTCCGTGACATCATGCTGGCTCCATGACCACAGAAATATCTTCAGACACCATTGGCTCAATGGCCTTAAAACGAAGATGAGCACCACGCCCTCAGTCAGCAATGACTAACAGAGTAAAATTCACAGGGAGTCCTTTGCCTTTAAAAAAAAAAAGCATAGAAGCTGAAAACATAATCAAGGTTGATACCAGAGCTTTGCATTCTTTATTTTTTGCCTAAAAATTGTATGTTTTTTTCCTGCAGGACTGTGACTTGGTCTGACACTTTCAGTTTAAGTGGAATAGACAAAACTAGGTTCATTTGGCCATAATTTTCTAAATGTCTCAAAGGTATGAGAGCACTAAAAAGAATCTCAGACAGTGATTTTTTTAAAATATATAATTGAATTTGACTGCACAGTCACACATCAACACCTGCTACCTAAATCTGTATCCTGCCTTTAAAAAAAAAATATTACCCCCTCAACTTTGATGTTGACCACAAACCTTGCCCACATGTAACATGCAAAGTCATTGCAGCAAGTCATTGTGCAATCTACAAAGACATCTGTTTCATCCCATTGCCCCCTCCTTGTTTATTGAAAAGGATAAGGCACATCTGATAATTTATATATCAATCTATTTTTGCTAGATCTGAAGCTATGAATTATAGTACTCTTAACATGGCAAAATTCTATATTGTCTCTGCAGCATTAAGTAAATGTTGACTAGAAGGTGGGAGGTAAAGAGTCCATTCATTATTAACTCACATTCTTTAAGTAAATGTGACATTTGATTCAGGCAATTGGAGAGGATGTATGCTAGCTGTGTGGTTGCATTCTTTGAGGTACATTGCTATGTTTATTGAGTTTGTTGGTTATTTGCTAACTATGTTACAGGTTTATATTCTTATTTCATTGATTAAACACCAGGATAATGAAATGTATACAGATTTGTTAAAGTGAATATTTCAAAGGTGAAAAGAAAATAACTCATGCTACCCTCTTGTGATATAAAATATATTAGAAAAAAATACAAAATATGTCAAGAAAGTTTGAGTATAACAAATAGTCAAGCATTAATTTAGCTTCTATTATTCACCTTTAGTGTGCTCCCAAATGATGAGTATTTAAAGTTCTTTTCAAAAGCTGTGGTTTTTGAAATGTCTCTTAATGTGGCCTAGAGATATGTACACTAGGAGCTAAGGTTCAATGGAAAAAAATGTAAAGAAAAAGTTACTTCTTATGTGTTTTTTTTTCTCCAAAAATTTTATTAATTTTTAAAAAACAAACATATACAAACAAAACACAAAACATGAAAAACATAAAACATCTTTTTTGAAAGCAGCTTGATCCCGGGTTACATCTCTTCGTACAGACATAAATTCAAGTTCATGCTCACTTTTATAAACCATTCCATATCTTATTATCATTCTACATTTTTTAGATAGCTTCTCCCCTCTTTTCACTCTCTTAATTCTATTTTATTTATTTCATCTTAATTTAAATCATTATACTTATATCCTTTATCTGTCCTGTTTCAGCTGTCAATTATCTTTTCTCATTAACACAAAATTTCTCCTATTATCACTGATTGGAGTATGACGCCTTTATATCTTACCCCTAAATTTAACACTTAATATAATATATAACTTTCATTCGGATTCTGCTTAGTACATTCTAAAGCGATTTTAAGAAAAGAAAAAATTATAAATATATAATATAATTGAAACAACAATCTATACCAATTGAACTCTATCATTAAAATTAATATTCATTTAAATCTTTTTACACATTTCTTTTCAAATAGGTATCATGCTTCTATGGGAACAGTTGTAAATTTTGTGTAGTTAATTCCCCCCCATTTCACTTATATTTTAAAACATTATGTAATTAAGATGTTCCCATTCCTTCTTAATTCAATTCTCTCATATTTCATTTCATTTATTTTGTTCAAGAAAAAAAAGTTTCACTGAATTACATTGAATATTTTATCCCATTTTATAATCATATGTTATTCCAATTTTCTAACATTATTTCTAATACAAATACAACAATACAGTCATGTACCTTTGCAGAATCTCTTTTTCAGTTATATTTCTACCCATTATCTCTAAATAAATCTTGTTTCTTTACATCTTGTTTCAAACCTTTGTAGCTTCTCTTCCCTTCCTTCCTCCCTTGCTTCTTCACTCTGCCCTTTTTACTCCCTTGTCTCTCCATCTCCATTTTCCTCTTCTGTATTCCTCTTTTCTGTTGCTTTCTGACATTATATCCACTTTTCACCTTATTTTTCCCTTTTTTGGTTGTTTTTTTAGGTCTTAAATTCTCCATTCTCTTTCCCCCCCTTTCCCCTTTCTTCCCCAGATAAAGTTACTTGTTCATTAAAGATGGCTTCTTCTTTGTCCCAATCTTCTTGTTCTTGTAGTTTCTCATAAGTAGAAATCACCATTTCTAAAAAATGAAAAACAGAGCCAAAAGAGACCTTCCCTTCTTGTTCCTCTTCTTTATATTTTTTAAATTCCATTTTTAGTTCATCCACAAGTGATATTATTGTAAAAATTCTTTTAAACAACCACCCAAGTGTTTTTAATCATTGAAATATAATTTCCAAAAGTCCCAGAGTCACCAAGCAGTCCAAATACACACAAGTTGTTTCATTTAACACTTTCTTCTTTTTTCACATTCTCTTTCTGGGGTTGTAATTCAGTTACAAAGTTCCAATTAAAATGTGTCTTTTAGAAGTCTTGTTACAATTTAACTTTAGATTCTTTTAAATTCCAAGCAGTCTCCTCCAGCCAAATCTTATTCTTTTCCTCTCCCTTCCCACTTACAGCGAAAAAAAGTTTTTTCAGTGATCAGAAATCTTTATTGTCCCCTTGACTTTGATTTTCCAGTTTAATTACCTGCTGATGTCAAAGTGACTTTTCCCGATTTCTCATTCATCTGCTGTCACTGTAAGGAAGGAAAGTGAGAAAAAACAAACTTTCCCTTTTCACTTTCATTCGCTGCTTCCGGATCTTCTTTGGGAGCGATGTATCTTTTTTTAAAATTTAAATTCCAGGGTATCTTGAATGTTGCTTCTTATCCCGGTCAGCCAAAACTTTCACTTCTTAGCTTCCTCCTGCACATTCTTTTCTGGATGAGTGCTTCTTTGTGGTGGCCATTTCTGACCGCCGCTCTACTGCCTTTGGAAAAGGGAGTTAAGCCAACTGAGGAGGGGAGGTGTGGCTCTCCTCAAATCCTGCGGGGTCTCCCCTATCTTTGACCACCTCTACGGGGTGGCTTATCCCTGAAGCCGGCTGGCTCGGGGCACCCCAGCGGTGAGCACAAGCAGAAACCGTGCACGATCGCAGATTCCTGCTGTCGCTTAAGCCCTGCAAACCGGAAACCACTCCTTAGGCGTTTTTTAGGAAACTTACAGATCAGATAAAGAACATCAAGGGAAATAGAGAATATAACAAATAGGCAGAAAATATGTACTTTATGAGTCAAATAATAAATCTTAATATATCTTCATCTTTGTCTTGCAACTAAATAATAAATATATACCTGTTTTAAGCACAATCAAGTAAATATTATATGTTCTAGTAAATTTATTTTTTTCTTGTGGTTTTGTATCTGATTAGTCACTTTTAGTTGTAAAACTCAATGGCCAAATGTATGTCTGTTAATGAAGATGCTCCTTGAAAGAAAGTATTAATATTTAAGGATCAAAGATATGCCGTGTTATAGAAGAATACCAACAAAGCAAAAAATGCATGGAATTAAAAGGGAAAAATGTTTCAGAAGGAGCAGGTATACAACTGTTCAGCCTAAGAACCATGGTGGTACAGTGATTAGAATGCAGTATTGCAGGCTAATTCTGCAGACTGCCAGCAGTACAGTTATGACTAGCTCAAGGTTGACTCTGCCTTCCAGCCTTCCAAGCTTGGTAAAATGAGAATCCAGATTGTGTGTGTGTGTGTTTGTGTGTGTGGTGACGGGGCAATATGCTGACTCTGTAAACCACTTAGAGAGGGCTATAAAAGCACTCACTGTTAAGTGATATATAAATCTAAGAACTATTGCTATTGCTAACTCTCTCAACATTCAACTGTATGGGATGAAATTTGTCATGGAGATTGAAGCCTCTCTAAGCCATGGCTTAGATGGAATTATAAATAAGGATTGGAAGGAAGTCCAGAAGCAAAGCACTTCAAACTTTCCTTAACTTGTCTAAAATATTAGGAAACTAATGATATTTCTTTCTTTTTAATGTTCCCCACCCACTTTGCCAAATTTTATCTGAATGTGTCTACCATCTGAAAGCAGTAAAGGAACTGGGATTCTGTGATCACTAAAAGTAATTCCCCCATTCTTAAAAACTCTTGGGGGGAAAAAGGTCCCTGAGAAATTTTAGTGAAATCTGTCTCTTACTTTTGTTTATTTATAAGGGGAAGAATGTAAAGAACATCTGTGCAGAGCAATACAGATAAAAAACTGAAAGACTAAGGTAATTGTGTGTATGTGTGTGTGTGTGTGTGTGTATCTAAACATATATATAAACATATCTTGTTCCAATGAATGTCATTAACACTGTTCATTTAAGAACTTGGCTCCAACCCTACAGTTAGAAGGCCTGTGGTTTGCTTGCTCAACTCCCTTATTACCAACCATTCAATACATTTATATTTGGAAGAGATTTGGAGAACATACTTTTACAAGTAAAGGATATGAATACTTAGAATGGTTGCAGACATGGTTTGGATATATAAATGGGCTGTTAATATTCTAATTCTTTTGGGACAAACTGAAATGAAAGACAATCCCCATTTATTCCAGTTTTTAAAACAGTCCCGGGCATCAAAATTAGGTTCCTAGAGTGCTGAGATCTCTAGCAGACAGCCAGGCAATGCCGGTGAGAGATGGAGTTTACAAACTCCATTTTTACTACTTTTTATTTCAAAATTAAAATAAGTTGTTATGGCCAAAGCCAACCTTTAGTCAGACCATTGATCCATTCAGTATCAACCCTAACACTCAAAATTCTTCCCAGTCTACAGATGTGATGTGAGTGATGTAGAAACGCAGGAATTTCATGAATTTATTTGACCAGGTCTTCATCAGAATGAAAGAGCAAAAGTGAAATAGAAGATATGAGTGTCTTACCTTGAAAATTAGGTGATTGGCTGTTGTAACTATGTATCATTCATGTGATTGCAACTTGTATCAGTGCAGACATGTACCATCCTAGCATTGTAACGATTTAGCTTTCTTGTATAAACATTAGACTCCTGTCTCTTCAGTTATCTTTGCCAGACATGCATAAGAAAAGGGGAGTTAAGCAGCTGTCAATGCAGAATGATATCTTAACTAACCTTGAGCTATTATTAATCATATGTATTCCTGCTGACCTAAACTATTATAACTCATGTATGTCTTGATTACCTTGAGCTTTGAAGTATTTCACCTCCCTGTGTTTAAGCATAATAAAAGAGCCGTTGCCGAGGCATTCGGAGCGCGCTCATCCCAAGAAACCTCATCTCGTGTCATTTCTTCCTCCTTCGCTCCCTCTCATGAGGCGCCCATCTAATGCGAGATGGCAGATACCGCATTTTGGTGACCCGGACATGATTCCCTAAGGGGGATACTCAGCGGCGCGCCCATATCTTATCAGCTCGGTCGGAGCTGTGCATCGCCAGGCGCCTGAGCGAATTGCACCTCATTGGATCTGAAAGACGGTTTCGACTTTAGTAAGTATGGGTGGAGGCTTTTCTCAACAGCAGACGCAGCATCTGAAGGAATTGAGAGAGCTAGTCGCTTCTTCTAAATACTCTGCTAATTTAAAGGGCTTTCCCATAAAAAGGAAATCTATTGCTACGTTATTGGCTTATGTGTGGCAACATTGTCCCAATTATTCAGAGGAAGGGTCCTTAAAAATTTTCCAATTGGCAAAAAATTGGTGAACATCTCCATTTTCCTCCTCGTGCACCTATTGGCTTTTTGGTCACTTGGAGGAAAATTATGGAGGCTTTAAAAGTCCATCAAAAAATAGAAGCAGGGAGTGTGTTTGAATCTCCCCTGCCAAGTTATGATAACTTTTTAATTTTCTCTAACTCAGGCAGAGGCTGCTACATTCCATTCCCATAGGAGTAAAATCCTAGAGGATTAAAAGCTTGTGAAATTTGGCAAATGGATGTAACTTAGTATCCACCTTTTGCCCCATGGAAATATTTGCACGTTTCAATAGATACATATTCAGGATTTATTCTGGCTACTCCTCAAAGGGGAGAAGCTGTAAAACATGTCATCAATTATTCAATTCGTACCTTTGCCTCGCTGGGACGTCCAAAAGAAATCAAAAAAGACAAATGGATCTGCCTACACAAGTTCTGCTTTTCAGGACTTCTGTAACAGATGGGATGTAATCCACAAGTTTGGGATTCCCTGCAACAGCCCGGGGGACAGGCTATTAGGCTATTGTGTAATGAGCTCACTTATCTCTGAAACGTGCTCTTAATTGGTATTCATTGCGGGAAAAACCCCCGAACCTCCCAGCATTGCAAAATTCTCTTAAACTTTCTCAATCTAACTGGCATTCCTCCCACTTCTGCTGCTTTTCGTCATTTTTCCTCCCCCTCTCCCCCTCCTAACAGACCTTTGGTATATTACCGTAGATTGCCAGATCCAGCCTGGCAGGGTCCTCCTGAACTCCTTACTTGGGGGAGAGGATACGCTGCGATCTTACTGCCAGACAAAACCACTTGGTGGATCCCTGGTCGGGCGGTAAGACCCTATCATGGGAAGTCCTCCGATACATCTGCATCTTAAACTCTTCCTGATATTATTGCCTATATCCTCTTTGCAATTTCTACCTTATTCATATCCTACTTATACTTTTGTTCAACATGGTCATTGGACCACATTAGAATTTCGCTTTAGTAAATATGATAATGACTGTCCTATTGTTTGTTGGCATAATAATCTTCCCATAAATCTATCTCCTTATATTCACACATATTTCAACAAAACACATGCTTCCTGTCAAAAGATTATTCGTGTTAAAGCTACTCCTTTAACAGAAGGCTCTTATACTTGTTCTATGAGGGTACGTCATGAAAATGCTACCCGCAGCTTTCATTCTGTCACTTCTGTTTTGTTTACAGAACACTCTACCACTCGCTCTTTTGTTTCTCCTTTACTCTTCCTATGGAAAGGAACCTTAAAATCTTTTCCTCTTTTTAATCTAAACATAGGGGGATCTAAATGTCTTTATATTGTATCAAGGGTTTCCCCACTCCACTTAATGTCCTTAATGAATGATCAAGTTAATCGTCATTGTCATTATTGTAATTATTATCCTTTTTCTACTAATTGTATTCCTTCCTCATATCGTAAATGTTCCACAACTAACTTGTCCCTAGCTCTTTCTCCTACCTGTCATGCTTTTATATACCCAAACCCTGATCCTGTCAACAAACGACGCTTCAAAAGAACTGCCCATGACGATCCGCAGAAGCCTCATTGAAGATACAATATTACATGGACTATAACTGACTTTCAAGGCGTTCGTTTAAACTTCACAACCAATTTTTCTCGCATAGAAGACTTTTACCCACCGCTTCAATTCGATTTGGCAGAGATGCTTGTAGGCTCCATCGCTTACAATTCACCTTCTCATACAACGGAGCCTAATTATAGATTTGTGAAAAAACATAGGTTTTATGTATGCCCCGGACAGCCTGTTTCTGACACTCAGTCCCCTGCCCAACGACTTTCTGACTGCGGGGGGTTATCAGATTACTTTTGCAAAGACTGGTCGTGTGTTTCAACTGGATACATTTATTGGGATCCGGGCACTAAGGGTGATCTCATTACTGCCACTCGCACCACAAGGAATATTCCATGTGGTGGTAGAAAATGGCCCAGATGCAACTCAGTAACCATAAAGTTCACAGACAAAGGCAAGGAAAGTATTTTATGGGACACTGGCTTGAAATGGGGTGCTCGCTTAAAAATTCCTTGGCCAGGAGAGCATTATGGAAATATTTTTTACATTAAACGTCACATTGAACTCCCTCGCTTTGACCCGGTGGGACCACATGAAAAGACTATTAAATCCCCTTTCTTGCAACTCATAACACAAGAAGTTAACCCATTGATTCCATTGATCAAAGCTTCCTATGCCTTGTTGAACTCCTCAAACTCATTAATTGCCTCCACATGTTGGCTTTGTGCTTCTGCCTCTCCACCTTTTTACGAAGCCATCGCTTCCCAAGAACCCATTGTTAATTCCACATCAGATGAACTTTGCCGTTGGAGAAACTCCACTATTACTGTTTCTTCCATCACTGGGGTTGGTTGTTGTTTGGGAAATATTCCATCCAATTACTCACAATATTGTCATAATGTTTCTAATGGCTATCATTGTCGATTATATCTTCCTAAGCATCGCCTTGGCCGCTACCACACCGTTGGGGGATATGCTCCAGTCTACACCTCTTCAGGAGGAAATTTAACATCACGCCTAAAAGGAATGTATTTTATCCCTGGCAAAAATTCTGTCTGGGCTTGTAACACCGGTCTCACAGCATGTGTCTATGGGGATGATCTTATTAAATCCAAATCATTTTGTATTCAAGTATGGCTTGTACCAAAAGTTAATGTGTATAACTCTGATGATTTTATATCCCTACAGGCACCCATGGAATACCCCCTCAGAGCAAAACGGGAAATTATTAGTACTCTCACTTTAGGTCTACTGCTTGCTCTGGGCGCCACGGGCGCAGCCACGGGCATTGCAGGACTAGCTGTTTCTGACAAAAGAATTACAGCTCTGGGTTCAGCCATTGATGATGATTTATTACGAATTGAAAAATCAATTATAGCTTTGCAAAACTCCTTGACATCCCTCTTGGAAGTAGTCTTGCAAAATCGTAGAGGTATAGATCTGTTATTTTTAAAACAAGGGGGATTGTGTGCTGCGCTTAAAGAAGAATGTTGTTTCTATGCTGATAACAGTGGGGTCGTGCTGGATTCTATGAATGAATTAGAAAAACGTTTAAAAGATAGAGAAAAAGAAAGGTCAAACATGTATAATTGGTATCAAGGTTCATTTTCTATTTCACCATGGCTTACAACCCTTTTAACTGCATTGGCAGGACCATTAATAATCATTATATTGATATGTATTATAGGACCTTGTTGTTTTAATAGAATATTGCAATTTTTTAAAGATCAATTATCTTCCATGACTGCTGATGCTGATGTGTTATTGCAAGCTCATGTTATGTCTTTAACACTGGATGAAGAAATGTCATTGCTGAGTTACCGCTCCTTGGACAACCCTGATGCTGACGGGTCGCACGTCTGCCTAGATGACGGGGACGGAGAACATTTCAGAAAAATAGTTCCTGTTTTCTTGGACAAGGAAGAAGACTCGTCATAAAAAAATAAAAACAGAGGAGATGTTGTAACTATGTATCATTCATGTGATTGCAACTTGTATCAGTGCAGACATGTACCATCCTAGCATTGTAACGATTTAGCTTTCTTGTATAAACATTAGACTCCTGTCTCTTCAGTTATCTTTGCCAGACACGCATAAGAAAAGGGGAGTTAAGCAGCTGTCAATGCAGAATGATATCTTAACTAACCTTGAGCTATTATTAATCATATGTATTCCTGCTGACCTAAACTATTATAACTCATGTATGTCTTGATTACCTTGAGCTTTGAAGTATTTCACCCCCCTGTGTTTAAGCATAATAAAAGAGCCGTTGCTGAGGCATTCGGAGCGTGCTCATCCCAAGAAACCTCATCTCGTGTCGTTTCTTCCTCCTTCGCTCCCTCTCATGAGGCGCCCATCTAATGCGGGATGGCAGATACCGCAATTGGCAATGTGTTGGTAGTTTTTATATAAACAGGATACAGAAACTGTTGTAATTAATCCAAGCAATGTGATTTAATTTTGTGATTTAATGAGAAACCAATTCATGTTGAACTTTCTCATGTTCACAACTGGGGTACAAAAAGGTAAACCAACGATCTGGCTCTATAAATCTGTTTTCTATTTTCCTGTGAAAACATTGTATGGCTAGACTAGGGACTATTTACTATTTTGTCTACTTCCACCAAATCCCTTGAGTTATCATATCTAGGCTACGAAATCCAGAGATTGTAGGACTTTTCTGTATCTCTTTCCTGGCTTCTAATGGTCATCCAGATTTTTCCAGTACCATTTTGGCTGGAAAGTTGGTCCAATGTTTTGAGTCAACAATGGGCTCCTTGCCAGTCCTTGAAAACTGCTCTGTCATTCTATACCCTGATGCTAAGCTCCTAAAAATAATGTTATTCAGTATAGTCTTCTTCAGCTGTCAGTTCTCAAATGCCTTGAGCAGATGTGGAGAAACTAAATGACATCCAGTGAGGTCCAGCCTAAATCTTAAACATTCTTTGCAAAGATACTTTGAAAGCTTTACAGTTCTGGATTGGATCCTGTAGGGTGTCCTGTGGCTATTTGTAGAAAGGCATATCTCCTAACATGAATGGTTTTTTTTAATAGCACTTTAATTTAAAGTATTCTAAATTGTTTTAAAACACTACCATTTAAAGTACTTGTAAACCCAGTGTGAATGCACTGTAGGAAGCTGAAGGATGTGGTGCTTATTGCCACGTGCTACCAGTATCGTACTCTTCCAGCAGTTTCAATTTATTTTAAATCCATACCATAGATAGGTGGTGCTGATAGTTATAGCTAGGGCATTTTCTGCTTATAGATGATTTGAGGCTTGTTGCTTAACTTTAGTTGAGTTGTCATTTTAAAGCTCCGTTTGAAGCTTTTGCTTCTAGCATGTATTTTATTTTACATAAGGAGAGGTAGGTGCTTAATGCTTCTGTGCAAAGAAAGATAAATTGCACTCAAAACTTTTAAATTCGTCATGTACTCGTGTTTTCATCATCTCATTTTTTTAAATAAAAATCATTGGAAAGGGGTTCAGCTGGTTTTTCTTCAAATCCTCTGTGATGGAGATATTAAAATCTATATAGCTGAAAATATATATTGATGTTTAATTCATGTATTGTAATTGTGAAAGAGACAGATCTGGGAAAAGATTGCTGTTCTCCAGCAGTTCTGAAAAGACTTTGGTGTAGCAAAATATTGAGTTAGATGAATCTATTCTGTAGTATAGCTTCCTCAGAGAAAAATGCAGATGTGACACCTACAATATAAAAATGCTCCATTGCACTCTTAATATCTTAAGGATCCCACAGTTTTCCCCCCCTCATACCTTCTATAACTTATATATTTATGTGAAAATTATCTTAAACTATGGAACTTTGTCAAAGGAAATAATCAAAGTTATAGACATCTATTAAAACAGTATAAAGTCTTAAAGTATGGTTGAGATCTCCCAAGATCCACTTAGGGGCCCATGATACCAAAATTATTTCCCAGCCTACGTTGAAAAATTATGCAATATTAAAATTCCACCAGACAATAGTGAGTGTAGTGACTGCATCACTTTTAATTTTTAATATGTTAAATATTGATAAATATAACTCATACAAATAGAGGAACTTTTGGGGTTCTCCATAATTTTTAAAAGGGGGAAGGGGTCCTGAGAGAAAAAAGAAACACTATTCTAGTAAATGGTAATCATATAAAGTTGAGAAAACTGATAATACCTACGGGACTCAGAAGCGTCTCTTTGAAGTATGAGGCACCATGTATAGATGGCCCATATGCATCCAGATGATTTGGATCAGTCCCTTCATTCTCAGGAAAGAGAGAAACATATAAAAAGTAGGAAGGGTAAAGATAGAAAAACGTGAATGACAGTTTAGATCAAGAGAAAGAAAAAAATATTTAGAGAAGCAACTTCTAATTTTCTTCACAGCAGTTACAAACATAATTAATACTGTTTTTGTCCCCCCACCAAATTTACATAACATACCGTAGTTTCCTTCTTCCCCCATACAGCCCTTTTTAATCTGTATATCTGGAGATTACCACCTCATTTTCATCCATTTTTAGCAAAAAGTCCACAAAGGGTTTCCAGGCTAAAATGGCATATTTGATGTAGTGGGCAGGTGTCACCACTTATGGCTAGTCTTTATGACTTTTTTGCTTTGATCAGAGAAAAGAGAAAAGTTGTGATCTCATAACAGATAAAACAATTTCCAATGAATCATTTCAGAAGAGGGTCAAGAATGTAATTTTTTTTTACTTAATCTGAAAAAAAAAACTGTCTTGGGAAACTGTCAGCAGCCAGTAATTGATAAAGGTTTTGACAAATTGTTCTGTAAACTTATTTGGCCTAACTATTTATGTATCATGGATCTCGTACTTAAAACTCTTATATTCAATAGCATTCATCTCAGAGCTTGCTACATCTTTACAATGGACCATTTGCAGGACCTACTGCAATCTTCTCAAAGGAGTTGATAACTGTTAGATATGTTTAATTCAGCTTAGATTTATGAGCAGCAAGTTCATGACACCTGGACTTGGAATGATGGAAGCAAGTGGCAGAAATTGTTGAAATAGATTCTGAGCAATCCCATTTCCCCTGCCATCTATCTGACCTTTGCATCTGACGGTTTCTTTCCGAGCATTTTTTTCTCTGTCCAAGGAATATTTTCCTGGTTCTCTGCTACTAGAGTGCCAGGTGCTACTGACAATCTGCTATTTAGATATTTTGTCAGGTGTTGGGAAACAAGTATTTGCAAGAGGAATGATTTTTCAAATGCAAATGAAACATGTACAGTGTCCATGGACATCCATATATTCATCATGCTTTTGGCATCATTATGCTATGGCATTTGCAGCTCTATACTCACAATTGGTTCTGTTAAGTTCTGTGCATGGGTGCAAGGAACAGAGACGAGGCAGTGAACAGTGAACTTCAACTCTTTATTAAGCATACTGAACAGAGCAACCACCTAGGACAGCAGCAGCCCTTTTATAGGGTTGGCTGCTGTCCTATTAGCCAATGAAAACATGGAAGTGTTAAACCCTTGAACCAATGAGAGTTGGCCCGTTAACAGCCAATCAGATTTCCCAGAAAGGACCAATCCGATGTTGCTATTATCGGCCAATCAGAAGTGCAGGATTAGAACCCTGCTTTTTTCTTAAGGTTGTTAAAACTTTATTAAACGCCTTTATTAGTTCATAACAGGTTCATATGTAGATTGTGAGCTTACTTCAATATAATTTTGAACACATTCTAAAAAGCAGGAAGGGAACTCTTTATATACTAGGCATTATAACCTAAATGCAGTTGCCATGAGTCAAGGATCTTACCCGATCAGCAAAACATGACACTCTGCTAAACAACTAATTCCTATAACACTGTCAAACTATTTAGTAAGGCTGTATTACTATGATTCTTCACATCCTTCCTATTACCTATCTCTTCCAACTTATAACTATAACTGTGTTGCTTGTATCTTTACAATTTATTTGTCTTATTTGTTCCCTAGCATGATTTGTTTGCTTATTAGTAACCTATGACTATCACTAAGTGTTGTATCTTATGATTCTTGATGAATGTATTTTATATTTTCTTTATGTACACTGACAGCTTATGCACCAAAGACAAAATTTCTTGTGTATCCAATCACACTTAGCCAATAAAGAATTCTATTCTATTCTAAGATTACAAATGCAGATGAGAGCAAAAAAATCCCATATGATTATGTTATCAGACCCGCTGATATCAGACTTTTTTTTTAAAAAAAAAATCTGTATAACAATAGAAATGAAATTATTTGTTTATAATAAATAAAAATAAGCACATATTTAGAATGTAAGCTGCAACTCTCTACAAGGAATACCTTTCATTAAATCCAGTATTTTACTCAATTTTGCTGAAAAAAAACTTTGTAATATATTGTTTGTGGGACAATAGTTTTATTCTGATCGGTATTTTCTACAATTAAGCCCATCAATGTTTTCCCATTGATTCAAATGACAAAATGAAATGTGAATAACATGGTTACTTTAGTTAGAATATTACATATCTGAGTATGTGCTTTATTGTTCTATTTGATCTGAAGAATGATACTTTTTTCCCCAAAAATTTTATTAATTTTAAAAACACAAACATATACAAACAAAACACAAAACATGAAAAACAAAAAAGCATCTTTTTTGAAAGCAGCTTGATCCTGGGTTACATCTCTTCATACAGACATAAATTCAAGTTCATGCTCACTTTTATATATTATTCCATATCTTATTACCATTCTACATTTTTTATATAGGTTCTCCCCTCTTTGCACTCTCTTAATTCTATTTTATTTATTCATCTTAATTTAAATCATTATACTTATATCCTTTGTCTGTCCTGTTTCAGCTGTCAATTATCTTTTCTCATTAACACAAAATTTCTCCTGTTATCACTGATTGGAACATGACGCCTTTATATCTTTCCCCTAAATTTAACACTTAATATAATATATAACTTTCATTCGGATTCTGCTTAGTGCATTCTAAAGCTATTTTAAGAAAAGAAAAAATTATAAATATATAGTATAATTAAAACAACAATCCTTTGTTTGAATTGAACTCTATAATTAAAATTTATATTCATTTAAATCTTAAACATTTTACACATTCCTTTTCAAATAGGTATCATGCTTCTATGGGAACAGTTATAAATTTTACGTAGTTAATTCCCCCCCATTTCACTTATATTTTAAAACATTATGTAATTAAGATGTTCCCATTCCTTCTTAAATCAATTCTCGCGTTATCTTGTATTTTATGTCACGTACTTGTTTCCTGGCAAATCGCATGTGGATTTCCCTGGGTAACCTGTTACATCGAGCATAACTCATTTGAACTCTATAGGCCTCGTCGATTTCTAGCAGGATCTCTCGGGTCTCCTTTTATAAAGCTGGCACAAGTAATTCTGCCATAAGCACATTCAGATTTTCATCTCTACTTTCAATGATATTTTGAAACCTCAAGTAATAGGCAGCGCGGTCCATCTCTAGGTGGATAATTTGTTTTTCTAATCTTTTATTTATTGTCTTCATCTTGTTGTCCATTAGTTCTAGTTTCTTTTCATTTTGTACTGTTCTAAGTTCCACCTCTTCTAGTTTCTGCTCATTCTTTTGTATTGTTTGCTGTATAGTATCAACTTTGTCTTCTAATTTATTAATATTGCCTTTCAATTCCATATGATTTTGCAAAATATTCTCTTGCATTTTTATCTGTTGTTCTTGCATTTTAAGCATGGTTTCTTGAATGGTCATTAACGAAGCTTGTATTGTTTGCATATTGGCTACAGTTTGTTTTTCTGCCCCTGACTTTCCTTCAATTGCCTTTTGACCGGCAGGTGATATAATTGTCAATGTTAGACTACATGTTGTCTTCTTTGTTGTTCTCCAGGCTGATGTCATGGTCTTATTTTCAAGCTCTATTTATTTCTACCTATTTTATTATCTCCTTTACAATATATTTTAAATTAATCTCTTATTTTCAATTTATTCCTTCTTCTTTTCAAATCTCTTTATTATAATTATATAGAATTAGCACCACTTGTTATCCCTTTCTCTATCTCAAAGTCAATATCACTATATATCTAACAATATCCTACTCAGACAAAGCCCTCCTGCCTTTCCTTATGCACAAAGTATTAAATTTTTTTTTTTCCTTTTATCTATAATAGAAGGGGAATCTAATTTCCGTTTGTATATAATCACCTACGTATACACTCCCCTTAATCTCTTAATACTATAATCAAAACTTATTTATCATTATATTTCCTTAGTTCAATACACAATACAATCAAAGTAATTATAACCTCAAATATAACCCCAGTAGAGAAGGAAAGACAAAAGCCCCCCTTTTTAGTTTCTTAATTCACATTTAACTTAGAGCAGTAATCCACTAGTCAGGTATTTGTCAATTGAAAGATCTATATCTGCAAATATCTCTATATATCTTACTGAAACACCTCTTTTCTATTTCTTTCTATACACAATGTATTGTAGTTTCTCCTTTATACAATAAAAGAGGGGTCATGGTTTAGATTCTCTATACTCACAACAATATATATTCTTCTTAAACTCTTAATATCCTACTCTAAGATTATTTATCATTACGTTCCTTAACCCAATAATCCTATTTGGTCAAGATAACTATACTATCAAGTTATTTCAAATTAAAGAAGGAGAAAGCCTCCTTTTTGATTTCTTATACCCACAATCTCATAAGACATTGTTCTAATAGACAAATACATTCAAATCATACAAGTCATACAGATCATGTTACTCGTATAAATCAAACTGATATTTCAATACAAGCCTATTTTGTTATCTTTAAAGTTTACACTTCATACACCTCACTCAAAGATTTCCTTTTCTTTTCTCTCCGATCTCACCGTCTCAGTCCAAACCATTTTCCACTCTCCTTTCTTCCGCTTTGTCTTTCTACTACTCCCTCCAAGTTTCTTTCTTTATGACTCCACTCGTATCTTCTCCATTTCTTTCCAATCTTCCTTCATCGTCTCTTTCAGCCCACTCTCTGCCAAATTTTCTTCTTCTCTGCTCCCCTTAATGTCCTGCCATCTCCTTCCGCTTGAAAATTGCTTAGCCACTTCTTTCTCCGTGTCTCGCCTTTCTCACCTCTGTCGTCCCAACTTTCCTTCTGATCCTTTCAATGTCTCTCCACTTCCATTTCATTTCCTCCTTCCTTCCAAGACTTTCTTTTCTTTCCTTCATATCGCTCTCACATCGGATTTCACTTTCTCCTTCTTCACTCACCATGTTGGTCTTGTAATCGCCCTCTGTCCAAGAAGCAGAAAGAAGTCAATTGTCTCTCCCTTATCACCTTCTTTTCACCACCACCTCCTCTGGCTTCCCTGGATTTTCTTCTTCTCCCACCAGTTCTTGTCTCATTTCAATCTCTACTTTTCAGCTTCCTAGAACTATTCACTTCCAACTTATCCCCCCTCTCCTTCAGTTTGTAAAAAGTGCTGAATCACAGCTCTTTCTTACTGTCTTACCACCTGTACTATGGGGTTATCCCTCATCACCGGAGCTCTTTCTTCCTTGGAAACAAGTTCAAATTTACTTTTGGCAAATCATCACAGTTGCAACTTTGGGATTTTATCTTCAATGACGCTTTCTGTTGATAATCTTCTCACTTCCTCCTCATTCACGGTTCAGCCATGGCCTCGGGTCTGCCGCAGTAAAATAACAGATAACTTTCACTTTGGGCTTTCAGGGCTTTCCCTTCTTGCCAGCTGATGATTGTGTTTTGCCTCGCCATCTTCCAGGCTTCCCCTCTTCTCCGCTTGGCTCTCCAGACTCCTCACACCCCGAAAGGTGCCCAAAAGTGAAAAAATGGGATCCAGAGACAGAGACCGCTCTCCCTTCACCCTTTCACCAAGGCATCACCGCCGGAAGTCCTATGCATCCATTAAAGTACATAAAACTGAGTGAAAATTTATTTCAAAGGCAAAGTCCTTTTCTGCAAGTATACACTGAGCTGGTTGGTAATCTTGTGGTTGCTTGAATCAGGATATTTATTTGAACAAGCTTTATATGTAATTATATGGATTGTCATGCAGCAATATAGACTTACCCCTAACAGCCTGAATTGCCGGATCAACTTAGCATCTATTGTGTAAAGTTTAATATATACTGCTAGCCCCTTGGGACAGTCTGATGATCTAAATCTAAATTATGAATGGCGTTGAAAGATTGAAGGGACAGTATGCTCTGTGCATCCTGTTTCAAAACACGAAGAATCATGTTTATCAGTAAAAAGGGATGGGCATTATATTCTTCATACAATATATAATTAACACATGGAATGCATTGCTTCAGAATGAGGTGATGGGATTAGGGAAATTTAAGGAGTATGAGTTTATTAATGGTTATTATGCTGGCAAAAATTAGCCTCCCTGTTCAAGGATGGGATACCGGTGAGAATTTGTTCCTAAATATAACAAAAGAAAGTCATAATCTTAAACTATATCCTCATGAGACACTAAAGGAATTTGTGAAAGTAAAATTCTGGAATAAATGATTATTCTGAACCCACTAACAATTCTATGTTCTTTTTTTCAGAGCAACTAAGAACCTATGGTATCTGATAACAGAGATACAGAAAGCCATTTTGGCATAGTAGTTAAGGTGCTGGTTTGAAAGCAGGAAACAGTTCTAGTATTGCTTTTGGCATGCAAGCTGGCTGGGTGACTTTGGACTACTCATTCTATGTCAGCCCAACTCATCTCACAGGGTTGTTGTTATGAGGAAAATAGCAGGAGGAAGGAGCAACATGAATGTGTGAATTACAATGGAACGTTGATGGATCTGTCTGAACTGAAAAAACACTGTTTCTAAATTTCTAAATACTGTTTAGAATGTTTTTAAAACATTGTTGAATACAAAAACAAAAAAGAGCTCTTCCTGTGATTTCCATAGCCTCAAACTCTTTTCTGCCAATGTCACTTTCATTGTATTTAATATGCAAGCATATTAACAAATCGGAAGAAAATATGCCATATTATTTGCATTTATTTCATGTGTTTAGTTTGTGAATGACATTGAAGACCTAGCTGTCATTGCCTCTAGAAGTTTATGAAATGTACAAGTGATTTTATATGTTATACATAACCAAAATGATAGCAATATTAATGGGAAATTGAAGTTGATTATCTGAGGAATGTATGTGATTGCTTAGCTACCTATGCTTCTCTAGGTACCATTCTAATTTCATATCAGCTGCCCAATGGGTACTATATGATGATAATGTCAGTTTTTAAAAATGCAATATGTCGTGAAAGTCAGTCATTTTTGAACTAATAATTCCAGGGCTGCCAACCTTGAGTGATAGTTCGGAGTGAGACACTGCGAGGGAGCGAAGCGACCGAGGGGGGGATGGTGTGGAAGGGGGGTGTCCCCCCTTCCACGGTAGGGAGCTTTGACAATTTTACATTTTAAATGGTGCAATCTGATGCATACTTTAGTCATGATTTGGACATATACATACATACATACATGCAAGCAGCACCAATGTACTTGAACTGGATTTGTAAGATATTAATAATGCAGTTCACTGACCATGAATAATTGAAGTTCCTGACTTGTAACTGCAGTATTCTACCTCAACTGACTTTATTAGCTTAGTGATGTACTATAGACCACTATAGGATGAATTCAATGTGCAACAAAAAGACAAAAACCCGAAACAACTACAGAGATAATGCAAATACATCAATGGGTATTCTTCTTTCTGTATCAAATACCATACTACATGCCAATATCAAATGCTATAGTCTCAGTCTTTAATTATATACTAACTTGTTGACTGAAATAGGGGTTCATAATTTCAGACATGTATAAACTAAACATTTAATCAAATAATGAGTGCTTCATATAAATATACATATTGTTAACTGTAAAACTCATCTACTGTATTCTGAAGCTTGAGCACAGTGAGGAAACAGTATATTATTTATTGGGTAAGTTTAGATTCTGAACTTAATGGTCTTACTGCTCTTTGGATGGTAAATTGTGTTAAGATTAGAATATGTTCTAGTTGAGTCAGGGCTATCCCAATTTGGGGCTGAGAAGCCTACTGGCATCAAAAAAAGTCCTTATTGAGTCCTTATCTAAGGGTTTGAAAATATGATAATAATGTAGTACAGTCCTGTCGATCTGGTGCATGGACACCTAGGATTTAAACTCAAAGGAGAAAGAGGAAAAAGTGATTCCTTCATCCACTGCCAGAGATGTAATCCTGTCAGTCCTCCAACCTTTCTATTTTGCAAAAAAGCTGCCCAGCCCCTTTATAGATCAGCCTGGCGCGCTTCTCGCCTTGCTGGTTTGGGAAGACTCTTTTGGATCAGCTAAAAGAGAGCATAAGGCGTGTAAAGGGGTGGTAATAATAATTATAATAATAATAAAATTTAAAATAATAATAATTTTATTCAGAGTTGTGTTGGATCTCTTTTTTTTGGGGGGGGGGGTTGTCCCATTCTTTCTTGGTGTTCTTTCTGTCCTTTTTGCTTTTTTAAATGGTCTTTCTCCCCTGGGTCAGAAATCCAGCCAGAGAAAATAAAGAAACATCACCAAAGATTTAAACACCAAAGGGTTAAATGGAAGCCACTCCGTTGGCTTTGCTTACCATTGTTATTACTGGCCGAGGCTGTAAAGAGGCTTTGCCAGCCCCCTCGTGTCCTTCTTTGGAAAGCCTAGGGCAGCTGGCTTGTCCCAGAGGACATTGCAGAGAGGGAGAGGGCGGGGCAAAGTGGCTGCGAGCGCCCCGGGCGGCGAAGAAGCCTCCTGCTCTTCGCTTTCCTGAAGCGATAATGATCGGCATCGTGACAGTTACGGGACGCCGGCAGAAGGATTAAGGCGGGAAAAGAGGCGCGGTGGGGTGGCTGGGCAGGGCGGGGTGGCTGGGCAGGGCGGGGTGGCTGGGCAGGGCGGGGCGGCGCTGGGAGCTCATCCTTCTCCTAAGCTAAGGGGAATATTTGGAATATAATCAGAGAATGTAGGGATATTTTTGTACATTCCATGATTTTGGGGGTTTAGCGTGAGATTTTGTTTATCAGAGTGAGACAGTCAAAATTGATTGAATTGCGTGAGTCTCACGCTGATTGCGTGAGAGTTGGCAGCCCTGATAATTCTGTATGTAAAATATGGTGCAAGAAATAAAGTATGAATCTCTTCTCATTAATGGACAATCAAAAACTATGTTTAGGAATATATTAACATTCTTTGATGGCACAGTACAGCCGAGGTAGCTTTCCTCCAAACATTTCAGAAGGAGAAAGACAAAAATGTTATCAATATTTGTTGAGAATAGAAATTTCTCTGCAATACACATATGCCTTGCAATTCTCTATTCCTGTTGCTTGCAGATAATTGCAAAGACAAGAATTTGTCCATTTTTTCTTATATTTGTAGTATGTATATAAATGAATTATTATATTGTATATTTCTAACAGAACAATTTCAGGCATGTCTACACCGCTATAAATCCTACTGTATTTCCAATGGAGCATGTTTGTACTTATAGGCACACATAAATTGAAAAAAACTTTTGAGCTTGCTTTGATTGCAAATCAATATCAGGGTATGTATTCTCGCACACCTTTATAATGCATTGATTTAAGTAAGATAAACACAATACCTATTTAGGCATTCTCATAAGCTTCTCATGCAAGAAGGTGACAAGCATGCTATCTCTTTCCCTCTTTTATAATTTCCATTGTGGTCTTCCAATCCATTTTGAAATTGGAAGTTCTACAGTGTTGTAAATCACCTGCATAAGTATTGCTAAATTATGGTATTTTTTTTCTTAATCAAAATGGCACTCAAGATTATTTGCAAGCTTTTGAATTCTTGAGAATTCTTCCTCAAGTTACAGTAAAATAGTGGAATTGTGGAAAAGGCAGGATAATTTAAAAAAAAAAATCCAAGTATTTAATTTATGAAGTCCAAAGAATGAGAATGATACCAATGTTGATACAAGGATACAGGAAAAAATCTTCCCGTTCTAGTACAGTCTATGTAAGGAAGTTGATTTGATACCACAAATATGATTCCTCAAAGCTATATGAAGAGGTAAGGTATTGTTGTTGACAAAAGTGACACAAAACTGATTTTATTAGTTCATCTTACTCACCCTGTTACACACATGTGTCACTCAGTAATGTCTAAATCCTAATTATTAGGAAAAATGAGAAACAGAAGGAAAACAATTCCAATCTCTTGAAAACAAGAGATTTGCCTATTTTCATCTAAGTGGAAGATCCACAGAGTCTAGGATACATGTGGCTCCCCATAAACCAAGACTGCTCTGTTTTGTGAAAATGTGAATTTTGCTCGATTTTGGACTTTTTAAAAATTGAACCTAGGAATTGGAAAGCAAGCCTTCTGAATGAGCTCATTTCCATTCATTTCTGAAAACTTTGAAGTTGAGAGAGAAAAAAGGAAGTGAGTGGGTGGATGGGTATGGGGAAAGGGTCAGAATTTTCAGAACTGCCTCTTCCAATTACATTGCTGTCTCATTGGAAAGCCTGGGCAATCTTTGGAGGCTGTGATGGATTCAGGGTTGCCAGATCGCAGCTTGGCTCTGTAGCCAAACTCAAGTCAAAATACGACCAAATTCGGCCAAATTATTTTCTCTCATGGCCAAATTTTCCGGCCAAATTTTTTTATGCAATATAACATGAGGATGTATTGTTTTTTAAATAATCAAATCATAAAAAAATAGTCTTTATTGGACAACATGGCGTGACATCATGGGAATTTCTGTGTTTCTTTACTCACATCCAGGCTAGGCAGCTCACTTCAAATAACCGCTACTACCATTTGGAAAGCTCAGGGCCAAATGCAGTGATCCTGAGGAGGGGGGAGCTAGGGCATGAGGGTTTTTAGGGGGATTCCCCCCCCAATTGAAAAAATATAATCACACAGCTTACATGTACCACAGGCGTATTCTCTCAGTCACACATCTGGGATTTTCTGTGACGCCGCACGCCAGCTGGTGAGAAAACAATCCAATACTGAGATGTTTACATCCGGGTTAACATCCGCTTATATTACGCAGTGCTGTTCACAATCAGAAGGCTTCGGCCTGTGTATCGTGTTGTTTTTCAGAGGTTTTTAGACGATCTGACAGTCATTTTCATGCGAATATATTGTATTGAAAACTGGTATTTGGCCAAAATTTCGATTTCATGGCCAAGCAACTTTCATACGGCCAAATTTCCGGCCAAATATATATTTGGCCGGAGACATGATTTTTTTCACAGCCAAACAGATTTCTATACGGCCAGATTTCTTGAATTTGGCTGGAAAAATGGCCAGATGGCAACCATGGATGGATTCTCAGTTCAACCAAAGTTTCCTGTTCTTGGCCTGTTTCCTTAGTGTTACTTTGGACAAAACCACTGCTAGAAAATTACAATGGGGGGATCCATAACACAGCATGTTGTTTGTTTTTCAATGGTTTTTGTTGTGAATGCATAAGGTTTAATAAAGAGAACTTGAGCTTGGAGTAAAGTGCAGGGTTCTGGCCCTGCACTTCTGATTGGCTGTTAACGGCAGGATCGGATTGGCCCATTCCGGGGAATCCGATTGGCCATTAACAGAGAGTTCCTATTGGTTAAGGGAGCTAGCGCTCCTTGATTGTTATTGGTTAATAGTTATTGGGGTTGCCTATATAAGGAGGTTTATAACTGCCATTGAGTTGAGAAGTCACTATGTAAATAAAGAGTTGAAGTTCACCGTTCCAGAGGCTTGTCTCCATTCTTTCTCGCCCATGCTCCAAACTTAACAGTTTTAACATTCACAGGCCATTGGTATATCCTTAGATAAGTGTTGGCTAACCTTTTTGGGCTCCTGTACCAAAAATTGTGCGCACGCTCACGTACCAGCACCCAGAAGGCAATGAGCACACCCCGCCCCCTGTCCATGCACGTGCAATCCCCCTGCCGCCCCCCCTTGCTCCCTTGCTGCCCCTCTCTTACCTGCACTGCGCCTCACAACTGATTTTTGGCTAGCTTGAGGCCTTTTTTGTCCTTCCAGAGACTTGAACAAAAGCCTCTGCAGGTCAAATTGGCCCATTTCATCACTTCTGGTATTACAGGAAGTGATGAAAAGGGCCTATTCGGCCTGCACAGGCTTTTTTCAAGCCACTGGGAGGTCGAAAAAGGCCTCAAACCAGCCGAAAATCAGCGGTAAAGCACATGCATGCACAGTGAGGTAAGTTTGCCTATGGCTTGCGTGCCGGCACAAATGGCTCTGTATGCCACCTGTGACATGCGTGCCATAGATTCACCATCACTGCCCTAGATGGTCAAAAAAGCCATTTATTCTCCAGTCTATTGCTTTGTAATTCCCTTGTTGAGTGGGGAGTTCATTTGACAGCCTCTTCATGATCTCTAGGATTAAATACTCAAATACGAAAAAAATACTTTTCAAAACACCTTCAACCCTCCAGTTACATCTTAAAAGTCCAACTTTTCCCACAGGTAACATTGCAGATGAGTTTGCCTCAATATTTTGGGGTTTTGGTGTTGTTTTACCCTTACTCTTACAGTTCTCAAAATGAATATGTAGGTAATAGATAGGTGAGAGATTTTCTTACTTTTGTGTAATCCATTAGTTTTATCTTTGTGGTAAGCAGGGATATTAAAATGAGATTATGAAAGCAGAGTAATCAAGCAATAACATAACACTGGAAATATTTTAGAATGGACACTTGGCAGGACTTTCTCTCTCTCAAACCTATACAGTATTATAAGCAAAAATACCACTAAGCTTCAGGTACTTTATAGTTAACAGCAAAGTTTCCCTCTGTACCAGAAAGTTAAATAGCATTCACAGCATGTTTGAATAACACTATTGTGAAATATCATTGCTATATTATATATATATTAACATATCTGTTCAAAGAATCTACGAATAATCCAACAATCGTATTTATTTTTCTAAGACCCTCTGTTAATATTCCTTCTTGGTGAAATGAATTAAACATGAAATGCAGTAGCTGAATATGTGACCTAACTCTCACAATTATTTTAATGCATTCAATCTCATATTGTTAAGAAGATGAAATATAAAAGTGGAAAAAATATTTTTTCCCTTGGAGAAACTTAAAATTCTCCTCCCTAAACTTCAACCTTAATTGTTTAATGGCTATGGCAGAGGTGAATAGCAGCAGGTTCTGACCAGTTCTGGAGAACCAGTAGCGGAAATTTTGAATAATTTGGAAAACTGGCAAATACCACCTCTGGCTGGCCCCGCCCCCATCTATTCTCTGCCTCCTGAGTTCCAGCTGATCGGCTGGGTCTTCTTTTGTTGCCCTGCACAGGAGAAAAGAGCTAGAAATCAGGCTAGAGGAATGGGGAGGGAATGGGATTTTGCAGTAACCTTCCCCCAGGAGTGGGGAGGAAATGGGAAATTTGCAATCTCCATCCCCTGGAGTGGAGTGGGAATGGAGATTTTCCTTTCCCTGCCATGCCCACCAAGCCATGCCCACAGAACCGGTAGTAAATTTTTTGAATCCCACTACTGGGCTATGGGAACCATTCTATTTTCAAGATCTAATGGCAAAGAGACTCTAGTAAAAAGCCCTTTATGCTAATGGAATGTCCAAGACATCATTGACATAAAAAATTTGCCAGTAGGACAGAAAGATCAACTGAAAACATCGACAGCACCCTGGTAGTTTATTCTGTCAATTAAAGCACTCCAATGGAAAATAGCACAGAGGAGAGGTGAATAGGAGGTACACTTATACCATATCCAAAAAGGGAGTTTGGGGTCTACAATGGTATTGTGGATGGTCCCTGGTTTTAGCACTGAAATATTTTTTTGAAAAAATGCCCCAAATCCCATGTGAGTTTCAAGTAAGTAGTGAAATTTTGGCATATTTTAGGTATTTTCTTTTGGTATTGTTTCTTGTGAAAATTGGTAATCTTACATTTGAATGGTTCATAATGCTGAAGCCCTATGGAGCAATTCTTGGGAATTGTAAATGATCTAGTGTCCACAGGTATCACTCTATTTACAAAGCAGTTCTCCTTTGCATGTTTTAACGAAGACATAATGAACTGCGCCAATGAACAAGTGCGGTATCTGCCATCCCGCATCTGACGGGCGGCTCATGAAAGGGAGCGAAGGGAAGAGAAACGAGAGGAAGCGAAGTTTCCTCTTGATGAGCGCGCCCCGAATGTCTTGGCACACGCTCTTTTATTGTGCTTTTTTACAAGAAAATGATTTAATCAAAACTCAAGTCAAACATGGTAATCTCATCAGGATGTGCATGTTTACAAAGCTGCATACCGGACAGATTATTTACAATGTGGATAAGCTTATTAACAAACGTCTATCTCCTTGTCTCTTGTACGTGCCTTGCAAAGGTCACTGAAGAGACAGAAGTTAATGATTACACGTGAATGATACAATGTTGCAAACGCATGAATGATACATAGTTGCAATGATACATAGTTGCAATGATACATAGTTACAACATCTCCTCTGTTTTTATTATTTATGACGAGTCTTCTTCCTCGTCCGAGAAGACAGGAACCATTTTTCTGAAATGTTCGCGGTCCCTGTCATCTAGGCAAGAGTGTGACCCGTCAGCGTCAGGGTTGTCCAAGGAGCGGTAACTCAGCAATGACATTTTTTCGTCCGGTGTTGATGATATAACATGAGCTTGCAATAGCACATTAACATCAGCAGAGGATAATTGATTTTTTTAAAAATTGCAATATTCTATTAAAACAACAAGGTCCTATAATACATATTAAAAAAATGATTATTAATGATCCTGCCAATGCAGTTAAAAAGGTTGTAAACCATGGCAAAATAGAAAACAAGCCCCCCCCTGCTATCAGCATAAAGCTTCTTTAAGCATAGCACACCATCCCCCTTGTTTTAAAAAATAACAGATCTAAATCTTTATGATTTTGCAAAAGGGGGTATTCCATGGGTACCTGTAGGGATATAAAATCATCAGAGTTATACACACAAGCCATACTTGAATGCAAAATGATTTAGATTTAACAATTTCATCCCCGTGGACACATGCCATGAGACCGGTGGAACAAGTCCAAACAAAGTTATTGCCAGGGATAAAATACATTCCTTTCAGACGTGATGTTAAACTTCCTCCTGAAGTGGTGTAGATTGCAGAATATCCCCTGGTTGTGTAGGTGCGGCTGCCAAATCGAATTGAAGTGGTGGGTAGAAGTCTTCTATGTGAGAAAAATTGGTTGTAGAACTTAAACGAACGCCTTGAAAGTCAGTTATAGTCCAAGCAATATTATATCTTCTATCTTCTATGACAATTCTGCGGATTGTCATGGACAGTTCTTTAGAAGCATCATTTGTTGACAGGATCAGAGTTCGGGTATATAAAAACATCACAAGCAGGAGAGAGGGCTATGGACAAGTTAGTTGTAGAACATTTGCGAAATGAGGAGGGAATTCAATTAGTAGAAAAAGGATAATAATTACAATAATGACAATGAAGATTAATTTGGTAATTCATCAAGGATGTTAGTTGGGGTGGGGAAACCCATAATACAATAGAAGGACATCTAGGTCCCCCTATGTTTTAGATTGAATAGAGGAAAAGATTTTAAGGTTCCTTTCCATAGGAAGAGTAAAGAAGGAACAAAAGAGCGAGTGGTAGAGTGTTCTTTAAAATAAAACAGAAGTGACAGAGTGAAAACTACGGGTAGCATTTTCATGATGTACCCACATGGAGCAAGTATAATAGCCTTCTGTTAATGAAATGGTTTTAACACGAATAGTCTTTGGACAGGAAGCATAGGTTTTGTTGAAGTAAGGTAGAAATTGCAAAGAAGATATAGGCAAGAATATCAGGAAGAGTTTTAAGATACAGATGTAGCAGAGGAATTCCCATGATAGGGTCTTACTGCCCGACCAGGGATCCAGCAAGTGGTTTTGTCTGGCAGTAAGATCGCAGCATAGCCTCGTCCCAAGTGAGAAGCTCAGCGGGACCCTGCCAGGCAGGATCTGGCAATCTGCGATAATATACCAGAGGTCTGTTAGGCGGGGGTGAGGGGGAGGAAAAATGACGCGAAGCAGCAGAAGTGGGAGGAATGCCAGTCAGATTAAGAAAGTTTAAAGTGTAAAGACAAATGTTAAGAGAATTTTGCAATGCTGGGAGGTTCGGGGTTTTTTCCCACAGTGAATATCGATCAAGAGCACGTTTCAGAGATAAGTTCGCTCGTTCCACAATAGCCTGCCCCTGGCTGTTGTAGGGAATCCCAAACTTGTGGGTTACATCCCATCTGTTACCGAAGTCCTGGAAAGCAGAACTTGTATAGGCAGGTCCATTGTCTGTTTTGATTTCTTTTGAACGTCCCAGCGAGGCAAAGGTACGAATTGAATGATTGATGACATGTTTTACAGTTTCTCCCCTTTGAGGAGTAGCCAGAATAAACCCTGAATATGTATCGATGGATACGTGCAAATATTTCCAAGGGGCAAAAGATGGATACTGAGTTACATCCATTTGCCAAATTTCACAAGCTTTTAATCCTCTAGGATTTACTCCTATGGGAATGGAATGTCCTTGCTTACTACATGTGGGGCATTGTTGAATAATGGCAGCAGCTTCTGCCTGAGTTAGAGAAAATTGTTTTTGTAATGCTTTTTTATTTTGGTGAAAATAATCATGGCTTTCGTCTGCTGTCAGATTACAAATTGATTTACCGGATGCAGCTGCTGCAGCTGCGTCTGCCACCTTGTTTCCCTCCTGTAATATTCCAGGAAGAGGTTGATGGCTCCTGATATGTGCTACAAAGAATGGATGCGTGCGGCTGTTGATACATTGCTGTAGAGGAAGCAACAACTTTAACAAAGAAACAGATATGCTAGGAGATAAATAGGCTTGATATATATTTTTCAAAATCTGAGAAACGTATAAGGAATCTACTATTAAATTAAAAGGAGCTTTTTGAAACTGTTGAAACGCAATAAGAGATGCAGCAAGTTCTGCCTGTTGAGCAGAAGATTGCGGAGGGGTAATTTTAGTTTTCCACTCTCCCTCCTGGTACCATGCACAAGCACCATACATTTCCCCCCCATCTGCATAAAGCGTAGGTGCATCTACTAATGGAGATATTTAGAGGGGGGAATGCCATTCAAAAGGGAGAGTTTTAAGAAAAGTGAACCGTGGGTCAGCTGGTAAATGGCAAGAAATTTGCCCTGGCCACTCTACTAAAGCGTATTGTAGTTCTTCTGAATTACACCATAGCATTTCCCACGTAGTCAATGAACAAGGAGTGAATATTAAAACAGGCTCACATCCCATAAGTTGTTTACATCTTTGTCGACCTTTAAAGATCAACTGGGAATATGCAGAGGCTTTACTAGTGATTGTGGTCCATGGGGTATGAGACAAATGCAGCCATTCTAAAATTAAAACCTGTGTCTGATGAAATTGCATAATGACAGCTGTGGGTCTCTGAACAGTATTTAATAAAGCAATTGATAAAGGACAATTTTCTATAGCTCGATCCACCCATCTAGTAGCCAGTAAATGGGAAATGTCTTTTAATGCCTGCAACTGCTCTTTATTTAGAATGATAACATCGGACGGGGCTTTACCTTGCGTGAGAGCATTAAAGAGAGGAGCTAATGTAGCTGTAGTCAAACCCAAATAAGGACGTGCCCAATTTAAGGTTCCCAGGAACTGTTGTAAGATCACGAGTGTTGGTTTTGGGGGAAGTGTTGGGAGGGGAAGGGAAGGAACAGCAACTGAAGCAAGTAACTTGTGACCTAAATAGGAAAAGGGAGGTTTGGATTGTATTTTTTCTGGGGCTATAATGAGCCCAGCTTTACCTAAAATGGAGGTCAGGCACGGCAGAGTTTTTAATACCGTGCCCTTTGGGCCAGGTGCAGATACCAATATATCATCCATGTAATGATAGATTAAAAAATGAGGATATTTGTCCCTGTATGGTTGCAAGGCTAAATCCACAAAAAATTGACACATAGTTGGACTGTTTAACATGCCTTGCGGTAAGACTTTCCATTGATATCGTTTGGTAGGTCTTTGATTATTTAAAGTTGGTACTGTAAAAGCATATAATTTTCTATCTGACTTGTGTAATGGAATGGAGAAAAAGCAGTCTTTTAAATCAATAATGACAAGGTCATACTCTTGAGGAATTATGTTAGGATTTGGAAGACCACATTGCAGGGGTCCCATTGGAAGGAGGACCGAATTCACAGCCCTTAAATCCTGAAGGAGGCGCCAAGAGCCGTTTTTCTTTTTGATAACAAAAACTGGGGTATTATATGGACTCAATGAGGGTTCTAGATGACCTCTATCTAATTGTTCTTGAACAAGAGAATGTAAGGCTTCAAGCTTTATAGAAGGGAGAGGCCACTGATCAATCCACACAGGGTTATTGTTAGTCAAATATAAGCGAAGCATGGTTAATGGAGGGTGAGTTGCGCATTAAACTGTGACATAAGGTCTCTTCCCCACAAATTAGTATACAGAGGAATTACAGCTGGTTTAATATAAGCAACACATTGAGACTCAGGGGAATGGGCTTTTACCCAGTTTCTGCTAATGCAAGTCTCCTGGAGTCCCCCCACTCCTCTCACTGCTGGTGCCACATCTGCAGGCCAGGTGTCCGGCCACTCAGCGGTTCGGATGACAGAAATATCCGCTCCAGTATCTAAAAGACCAAGAAATGATCGACCATTCAATAAGAATGTTACCGTAGGTTTCGGTTGACTAATTGGTCTTTCAATTGCATAGAGTTGCTCTTGTTGTTGGTCTAAGAGCACAATCATTTTTGCCACAACATCCCCCTCATTTATAGTAACTTCTGTATTAGCTAGTACAGACAGGCAGACATCAGACAATACAGAGGGGTCATGCAGAAAAGGAGAGGCAAGAATACCTTGTTCAGCTAAATCCCTTACAGGAAAGACTAGCACTGGAATATCGGGGGGCATATGAAAAGGCTGAACAGGGTGCACAAAGAGAAAGTCAGCGATACCAGGGAGATAAGTAACAGTTTCATTAGCAACAAGATCGTAAGCGAAAGAAGAAAAATTGCAAGTTTCAGCAGCCTTTGTTGTGGGGCTAGCTGCCTGCCCCGTTTCTAGTTTCCCTGATTCAAAAAAGGTTTTTGAATGATTGTAGGGTTATTCTGCTGTTCATTCTTTTGGACTCTGCACTGACTAGCCCAGTGATAGCCCCTTTTACATCGAGGGCATGGCGTTTTTGGGTGAGCTACCTGGTTTCTTGACGTATTTGCTCCCCCACCCAGGGCTCTGCATTGGCTCTTAAAGTGACCTGGCTTGCCACAATTAAAACAATTACCCATTTTACGAGTATTTTGTTGGGAAATGGGAAGAAGAGAGCCCATGTTCTGCTGCATGCCTTCCGTAATGGCTGTAGCCAGAGTAGACATGGAATGGGATGTGGTTCCTATGATTCGGCAGGCTGCAAGATAATCTGCCAAGGTAACATTTTTCTTATTAATTAATGGTTGCAAAACTTTCTGACAATCAGCGTTTGCGTTTTCATAGGCAAGTTTTAAACTTAATTCATTACAAGCATCCTCATTATCAATTTGTCTCTCCAAGGCTTCTGTGAGACGGTTTATAAAGGAGGAAAAAGGCTCAGAAGGTCCTTGAATAATCTTAGAGAAAGATTTGGGCACGCATCCCGCATTATCAATTTTTCGAGCTGCGGCCAAAGCACAATCCTGTAATATAGGGAAAGCAGCTGCGTCTGTGGCAGTCTGCTGGGCAATGGTAAGCATGGTGCCGGTACCGTTAAGCATATCTAAAGTGACATTTGCCGGCAAGCCTCTAGCGGCTGCGGCTGCGGTACGTTTATGAAATTCTGACTCCCAGACCAAAAATTGTGAAGGCGTGAGGATCATGGTAAATAATGTACACCAATCAGCATTTATCAAGTCAGCGCCTGGTTGGGTTATAGACCCTAAAAGACCCTGTACATAGCGAGATTGAATACCATTTTCCTTGCAAGCTGCTTTTAAATCCTTAATTATTTTGTACGGCATTGGGGTATACTGAGGAGCTGGGGGATTGCCGGCTTGTATGACAGGATAAAGGGAGGCAGCTGCAAGGGTGTCCTCATCCATTTCCCCTTCATAAAAGGCTTGTTGAATGGCTTTTACAACACCCCCTCCACCTCGGGAGGGTGGTGGAGGATACGGGGGCTCTACATTTGTGGAAGTGGATTGAATGGAGGGAGGCTCCCGTAATGACTTATGATCATCGGGAGCGGAGGGTTGAAGGACAGAAAAGTTATCATAACTTGGCGGGGGAGATTCAAACACACTCCCTGCTTCTATTTTATAATGGACTTTTAAAGCCTCCATAATTTTCCTCCAAGTGACCAAAATGCTAATAGGTGCACGAGGAGGACTATGGAGATGTTCACCAATTTTTTGCCAAGTGGAAATTTTTAAGGACCCTTCCTCTGAATAATTAGGACAATGTTGCCACACATAAGCCAATAATGTAGCAATAGGTTTCATTTTTACAGGCGAGCCCTTTAAATTAGCAGAGTATTTAGAAGAAGAAGCGACTAACTCCCTCAATTCCTTCAGATGCTGTGTCTGTTGTTGAGAAAAGTTTCCACCCTTACTTATGAAAGTCAAGACCGTGTTTCAGATCCGATGATGTGCAATTCGCTTCAGGCCTGGCGATGCACAGCTCCCATTGAGCTGATAAGATATGGGTGCGTCGCAACGTATCCCCCTTAGGGAATCACGTCGGGATCACCAGAATGTGGTATCTGCCATCCCGCATCTGATGGGCGGCTCATGAAAGGGAGCGAAGGGAAGAGAAACGACAGGAAGCAAAGTTTCCTCTTGATGAGCGCGCCCCGAATGTCTTGGCACACGCTCTTTTATTGTGCTTTTTTACAAGAAAATGATTTAATCAAAGCTCAAGTCAAACATGGTAATCTCATCAGGATGTGCATGTTTACAAAGCTGCATACCGGACAGATTATTTACAATGGGGATAAGCTTATTAACAAACGTCTATCTCCTTGTCTCTTGTACTTGCCTTGCAAAGGTCACTGAAGAGACAGAAGTTAATGATTACACGTGAATGATACATAGTTGCAATGATACATAGTTGCAATGATACATAGTTACAACAAACAAGTTGGACTTTACTGTCATAATTTACATTTCACTAGATCAAGGCTCTCCAACCTTAGCAACTTTAAGGCTTGTAGACTTCAACTCCAGCTGAAGTTTTTAAGAAGGGATTGGACAATCATTTGTCTGAAATGCTAGAGTATTTTCTAGTGGAGAAGGTTGTTGTGCTAGAACACCTCCAAGGTCCCTTCCAACTCTGTTATTCTGTTAATAGACTGATCACTTCCCTCTTTTTGTTAATGTATTGCAGAGGTGGTATTCAGCAGGTTCTGACCAGTTCTGGAGAACCGGTAGCAGAAATGTTGAGTAGTTTGGAGAACCGGCAAATGCCACCTCTGACTGGCCCTGGCCCCATCTATTCTCTGCTTCCTGAGTCCCAGCTAATTGTCTTCTTTTGTTGTCCTGCACAGGAGAATGGAGCTGGAAAGCAGGTTAGTGGGGTGGGGAGGGAATGGGGATTTTGCAGTATCCTTCCCCTGCCACACCCATCAAGCCACGCTCCACAAAATTGGTAGTAATTTTTTTGAATCCCACCAATAATGTATTGTATATTGTAAACTCTGCAAACCCTTACATAGAATAAACACCATTTAAATTTTACTTTCCAAAAGGTGCACAGACCTTTTTGGATACCTAAACAGAAGTGCTGCACAGCTCTACCAATTATGTAGATAAAATCATAGGGTTAAACAGTCACACTACTGCTTTCTTCAATATTGCAAATTAAATCATTCTTCCAGATTGCATGCCTGGTTTTACATGGGTATCAAAAAGGGTATCCCATCACATCCCTGGGTAAATTCTTTTTCACATTGTTCACCTGGAAACTGCCTGTTTCTTCCTCACTGAAGAGTGGTTGGTCAGGACATTGTATAACAGCTGAGATAACATTTAAGTATAGTACCTGTGACAAATAATATTCTATGAATTGATTTAAATTTGATAGGGCCACTAAAAGCTAGATTTGTTTAGAAAGCTAAATCTAATTCCATGTCCCTAGCCAGTCATTCCTGGCTCTTCAGATGCTTCCTTTTGCTGATGACTTCCTATAGTAACAAGATTCATGCTTGGCACTAATAATATAGATGAGAGGTGCAAATGCATTTCCTTAATTAAATTTGACAGTAATTTTATACCCGGAGTCCTAAATTTTTTATTTTATGATGCAAATTTTAATGTTTTTAAATTTATTGTCTCAAAAGCTTTTAGCAGAAAAGCACTTATCAGTATTAAAAATACATGTACATTTAACATTACTGGTGAAAAATAGTCTCTTGATTAGAACAGAAGGATGAGAATCATGGAAGACATTAACCATGATATTTGTCCAACAAATTAGAAAAAATATCCCTGCAGCAATCTTCCCCAACATATGCTGTCTAGATATGACATTGAACTCCTAGACCAAGTTGGAAGTTAAAACATCTGGAGAGGATCAAGTTAACCAAGTTAATTTGTGAAGCATATTCAATGTTGATAGGTAGATATTATGGTTAGGTGGAGTATGAAGAAACAGTTGAAATTCCTTGGAAGCACATCATTGAGGTGAAGGCATATTTTTCTTAATAAATTATTAGAACAGTGTATTTTGATTTGGATCAACAAAGTTATGTGCACACTCTACTCTTTGTCAGAGAACAGTGGTTCACTGAAGTGGAATGGCATATATTCCGGAACTGAAATGCCTCATGAAGGCAGATCTGCAGATTCACCTATTCCTATCAGACATGGCAATTCAAATATGCTTACCTGAGTGCGAATAGAAAGTAACTTTCCACACAGTTATACAATCTAAATAGCACCATGTGACAAATCACACTGGATTAAGAGTTATTAGCAGAATGCCTGATTTATTTTTCAAATAGGGTTCTCCAGGAAATAGACTAGAAAACAAAGCTGAAGCAATTATAATAACAATGAATATATATAAAAATAACCTATCGGTGAGTGTTCAACCTTAGGTTAAATCTCCTTCAACTACCAATCAACTTCTGATGAGGACAGACCTGTGTAGTTTTATCAGCAGAAATATTAAAGGTTTGCTTTCTATCAGGAAGTTTATAATTGTTTCAGCTTTGTTTTCTAGTTGATTTCCTGGAGAACCCTATTTGAAAAATAAATCAGGCATTCTGCTAATAACTCTTAATCCAGATAAAGTTAGTCAGGGCTGTCCCCTCTTGAGACATAATTTGGCCCATAGTTTCTTAAACCAGCTTTTCCTATTTAAGTATTTTGGAATGAAATATTTAAGAAAGCCCTTTAATAAAGGAGTAATTTTCAAATGATTTCTTTAGCTTATCACCTTCACCTGCAGATTGCTAGAAATGCTACATATTTTGTTGCTCTGTGGATAAGTCAGTTCCCTCCCCATTTTTTAATAGCCACCCTTATGCACATCATATGGCTTTAGCAGAGTTAATAGAGAAGTTATTTTCTTTGCCAAAGCATAGCCTTGAGTTTTACTAATTCCATTCTACAAGTCATTGCTTTCTCCAAAAGATTTTGTATACAGCTCTTATTGTTTTTCCTCTCTGAAACTTGGTTAAAATAAAAATGAAACAAACACCCCCAATAGAAATCTTGACATTCGACATCAAGGTTTTAGCCTTTTCCCTTTTAGTTTGGAATGTGCGATCAGCAATATGAAGTTGTTTCTAACTTCTTGCTGCCTCTAGAGGATTTTTTTTTTTAAAAAAGCACTTTGAAAATACAAATAGTATGACCCTGAAAATTTCCCCTATTGCCATCCTCCTTGCCAAAGAGCTGGAGAACAAAGCTTTGTTTCAGTTTATCTTTCTAAGCACAAAATCTCATGTAACAGCTACTGCCTGGATGTATCAAAGAGCAGAAGGCTTGCAAGAAGTTGTGATAGGTTATAACAAACTTAAAAGCTATCAACTCTTTTGAACTGAATAGCGATGCTGGGCTGTCCTCTTAAACAACTGCACTTCCTTTGAATGGGACTGTGCCAAAGTTCCAAGGTGAATTGGGTCCAATTTTTAGTGTTTCAAACTTGCTGTTATAACTGTGTTTGTCCAGAGGCAAGAAATGATAGGAAGGGAATTTTATTGATAAGATTTGTATAGTCACCCATCTTATGCAACATAATCTTGGCCAACTGGCTTGCAAGCAATAAAACACTGAAAACAATTAAAAACATCAAAGCCAGCAAAAATCTCCAGGTGCTATTCAGCAGAGCACATTCTCACACATTTAAAGCCTCCATGGGCTCCATCCTCTCAGTACACCAAGGTTTGTGGAAAAAGCCAGGTTTTACAGATTAGACTGATAGATTTTTATAGAAATGGCTTGTTTATATTATTATGGAAAAGCAAAAAGCTGTGATTTGATGTTAATGCCTTATTTTACTGGAACAGAGAGAGTCAGAAATCAATGCTTTTTCCCCCCTCCCCCAAAACTTTCATCACTTCTCTCCCCTCCCCTGATCTTCTATTTACTTTTGTATTTTATAATACTGTACAACTCAATAAAAATGCTTGCAGGAAAAGCCAGATCTTCACAGTTCTTTCAAAAACTAGGAATAGGAGGTAATGGAGGAATTGTACAGAAATTTTGACAGTTCCAGGACCAATACTTTTGCAATATGTCTACAACTTTTTTTTAGTAACTGATGACACCTCAAATTACTGCATGCTGAAAAATATTTCTGATATACAATTTTCTTTCTAACTCAAAGGGGAACAAACCAAATATTTTTAAACATGAGACCTGAACATAATAACTAACATCCATGGAATACAACCTGCAGCCCAATTATTAAAACAAGGTCTCCATCCGAGGCACTGGGGATCTCAAGGGAAGGCTATTTAAAAGAGAATGAATGGTTTGCTATTGAGAAGGTGTGCTGTCTAGGTTTAAGATTTAGGAGAAAGGACAAGGATATCTTGTCCTGTCAGTCTTAGTAGAATTGGTAGATATCTTTGGAGAGAGACTGGTCCTGTGCCATTTAGGGCTTCAAAGGTGACAATTATCATCTTGAATTGTGTACAGAAAAAAAAAACCTGGAAGCTAGTGTGGTGCAATATGGGAAATTGTGGGGCACCCAAAACTGCACATGCTACCACCTTCTGTATCACTTATAATTTTTAGATGTTCTTCAAGAGCAGCCCCATGTAGAACATGTTGCAGTAATACAACTGGAATGTGATCAGGGCATGAGTGATTATGAGCAAGATCAATTTTTCAATCCAGGAATGGATCATAAAACTGTAAAGATTACCTTGGAACACTGCAACAACAAGCATGTTATGGATTAAACATCACAGCGACACAGCCGAAACAGTTTCGCCTTAAAACAGGCTTGTAATCCTGCAAATCTCATTGGCCCGTGAATAGCGAGTCGTGATTGATCAGGTTTGGCCATTCTGATTGGCTGTTAACAGAAACCCCTGATTGGACGCTTGTGTAAGCGATAGACTCAGTTCATTGGTTTTTTGACGGCAGCAAGCTCTATAAAAGAGCTACTGTTGCCCAGGTTGATAGCTCCGTTCTTTCTTGTTAAATAAAGAGTTGAAGTCACAGACCGATGTCTTGTCTCCATTCTTACGCCCATGCCCAGTACATAACACTGGTGATGAGGATGGGATGCGGAGACGATAGAGCTGCCTAGAATATATCGAACAAAGACAGAGCATGTGGCGAAAGAGCGCATGTAACAGACGGCAAGATGACTAGAGGCGCCATACCACCCGCTCCATTTGACCCAGCAACCGAAGACTGGGACTCGTATATAGACCATTTTCAGATGTTCCTGGAGACCAACAACTTAAAAGATGCGACATCTGGCAAGAAACGAGCGGTGTTCCTGACTCATTGCGGCCTCGCCGTTTTCAAAATGGCTAAAGAGTTAGCAAAACCGGCGGAAGTGAAGACTATGGACTGGGACACCCTCGCTCCAATCCTCAGGGCCCATTACGCACCCGCAATAGCTATACTGATAAGAAGACACGAGTTTTACCAGAGTGACCAACGGAAAAACGAGAGCGTTGGTAATTTCGCAGCTGACCTCCGGAACTTAGGAGGCCTTTGTGGTTTTGCAAACTTAGAGGAAGCCCTAAGAGACTGAATAGTTCTGGGATTAAATGCACCACACATGCAGAGTAAGCTGATGGCAAAAGGAGACGCTACTGCAGCAGAAGCAACCAGGAAGTCAGCCGCTTGAATGCGCCGAGTGAACGCACCATGTCACCAACTCGCCGACGAAGTCCCACTTGCCACTGAGAAGCACGCTACCACTACCCACCACAAAGACCTCAAGTCATCCTCAGATAGTGAGGAAGAGGAGGTCAACCGGCTATGCTCGGAATGAGAGCAAAGGAACCAGTGATGTCCACGCCAATGTGCGGGTTGCAGGGCAAACCACCCGTGATCAGACTGCAAATTCCTCGACGCGCTCTGCCATAACTGCGGAAAAAAAGGCCATATCGCTAAGATCTGCAGAAGCAGACGAGAGTCCAGGCCCAGCCGAAAGGAGAATAACCTCCGTCAGGAGATAGGCAAACCTCCTGAGAACCGGGACCATCTGAACCACCAATGAAACAACCACTACTACTACAGAAACCAAGCACCTGCCTCTTCAATGAGAAGAGGCGCACCAAACCATTATCATCGGCCACGCTTCATCGCTCGATGCAAGGAAGATACGCATGAAGGTTATTATTGAGAATCAACCATGTGTGATGGAAGTCGATTCGGGATCGTCCCTGTCGATGGTATCTTGGAAAACCCTCAAACAATTGATCCCTGCCATCTCTCGCCAGGACCTCAGCACGCAGCGAATCATCCTGAAAGACTATCAGGGAAACAGAATTCCAGTTGTCGGTTCCAGCAATGTCCAAGTATCATTCAAGGACCGCACAGCAATGCTTCCCATAACTGTCGATGATCGTGACTGACCCAGCTTGTTAGGGTTACAGTGGTTCGCCCACTCGGAATTGAACTAGCCGGCATACACCATACCAGAAATGACAACTGGGAAGAGACTCTCATCCAGGAATTCCAGTACATGTTCATAGGAACATTAGGCAAGTACAAGGGGACCCCTATATCATTTAATCTCATCCCTGATGTAGCTCCCATTCGGCTTAAACCCCGTTGAGTACCTTTTGCATTAAAACCTAAAATCGATGAGCAGCTAGATAAACTGATAGCCCAGGGCGTATTGGAACCGATTGACCACGCCCGTTGGGAAACCCCGATAGTAACGCCCATGAAGCCAGATGGTTCATTAAGAATTTGCGGGGACTATCCGGCCACCCTAAATCATGCTCTTCAACAGAGCGCTTATCCAGTACTGGTGGTTCAACACCTTCTTCATTCCCTGGGTGGCGGAAAAATATTTGCGAAATTGGACTTAGCTCAGGCATACCAGCAACTACCTGTGGACGCAGCAACTGCAGAAGCCCAGACAATAGTTACACATGGAGGCGCTTTTAAGTGCAATAGACTCCAATTCGGAGTAAGCGTGGTGCCGGGCATTTTCCAAAGTTTAATGGAGAGACTATTACAAGGCATAAAAGGCGTTGTGCCTTATTTTGACGACGTCCTAATAGCTGCCCCCACTAAAGAGCTATTAGTACAACGGCTCAGAAAAGTTCTGCAGAAATTCAAAGACGCGGGTCTTAAGGTAAAACAAGACAAGTGCCAACTTTGTACGGAGAAAGTGGAGTTCCTGGGATACCTTCTCGACAGACAGGGAATCCACCCCACTGAAAAAAAACTAACCGCAATAAAAAATGCCCCGAGACCTAGGAATAAGACAGACCTCCAAGCCTTCCTGGGACTCATTAACTTATATAACATTTTCTTGCCCCAGAAGGCAACCATAGCTGAACCCCTACATAGACTCCTCGATAAAAAGGCTCCTTGGGTTTGGGGACGGCGTGAAGAGATAGCGTTCAAAGAGATAAAAGACCTTTTAACCTCCGATGCTGTATTAATGCAGTACAACAAAACTCTCCCTTTGACGGTTACCAGTGATGCCTCACCATTTGGAGTAGGAGCCATCCTAAGCCATGTCCTCCCAAATGGAAATGAGGCACCCATTGCATTTTTTTTGAGAACTTTGTCTAAAACCGAAAGGAACTATAGTCAACTTGATAAAGAGGCCCTATTGTATCCGCAATTAAATGTTTCCATGAATATGTGTATGGAAGATCCTTTACCATAATTACAGACCACAAGCCGCAACTTGGGATTTTGGCAGGAAACAAACCAACTCCCCATATCTTATCACCAAGAATGACATGTTGGTCAGAATTTTTAGCCGCCTACGATTACCGATTGCAACATCGCCCGGGGAAAACCATTCCTCACGCTGACGCTTTGAGCCGCTCGCCACTACCAGACATTATAGAGGACCCTGCTCCAACCGTAACCATACTACAAATAGAAACCCTCAAACCGCTCGAGACATAGCTTTAGAGATAAAAAAGGACCCTATTTTGGCACGAGTCCTCAGCTGGGTAGAACACGGTTGGCCGATCAGTGAAACTGATGACACGTTCAAGCCATTTAAAAATCGTCAAACGGAACTATTCTCCCAGAAGGGTTGCATAGGATGGGGAGACAGAGTCATAGTTCTGGAAAAGCTACAATATAAGGTATTGAAAATGCTGCACGAGGGACATCCAGGCATCGTGCGGATGAAGGCATTGGCCAGGAGTTATGCATGGTGGCCTGGTTTAGATAAACAAATAGAATCCTGGGTAGCAAAATGTAGTAAATGCCAGGAGACTCGCTCCGCTCCTCCAAAGACTACCCCAACTCAGTGGAAAACGCCTCGAGGTCTGTGGTCCCGTATCCACATCGATTTTGTGGGACCCACAAGAGGACACACTTTCCTCTTAATGGTGAATGCCTATTCAAACTGTCTTGAAGTCCAAAAAATGGAAAGCACCACGACAGACGCAGTCACTAAAAAACTGAATAAACTATTCGCTACCCACAGACTTCCTGATGTCCTCGTCTCAGATAATGGCCCCCAATTCACTGCTCTGCCATTCGAACAATACCTGGGAGATCAGGGCATCCACCATGCTTTAACATTGCCCGCTCACCCTGCAGCCAATGGTAGGGCTGAGCGAATGGTTCAATTTGTAAAACAAACCCTGCATAAAATGGACCATGGCGACATTGATGACAAAATAAACCGAATGCTTTTTATCCAACACATAACCCCAAACTGCACCATGAACAAAACCCCAGCAGAACTCCTGATGGGCCAGAAACTTCGCTCTCATCTTGATCGCCTCCACCCAAACTACACGCCAGAACAACCCCCGGGATCCAGCAGTAAATGTCGGGCATTCCATTGTGGGTCCCCGCTACCATAATGCAACTTACAGGACCCCGATCCTATCGTCTACAAACAGCAGACGGTAAGATATGGAAATGCCATATAGACCAACTCCGTTCTCGATTAGCACCGGAACCTCCAGCTGGGGGAGGGGGGAAGGAACTTGGAGGAGGACGAAGAAGAAATCGAAACTCAACAGTCCAGGGGATACTAACCATCTGTGGGAGAACCAGACCAGGGAGCGGCCTCGCCATGTGACAACACCGCGACAGAGGCAGATCCAAGGAACCGGAAGACAGCGCTGACGAGGGCAACCCAGAACTACAGCCTTCGCTATCCAGCCCAGCGGACAGCCCACCGGAGCCAGAACCAGAACCAGAACGGAACCCGGTGGAACAGCAGAGGTCAAGCAGACAGGTGAAGTGGCCTGCCTATTTGCGAGAATACGTCACCCCACCCCTCAAGGGGGGAGGGGTGTTATGGATTAAACATCACAGCAACACAGCCAAAACAGCTTCGCCTTAAAACAGGCTTGTAATCCTGCAAATCTCATTGGCCCGTGAATAGCGAGTCGTGATTGGTCAGGTTTGGCCAGTCTGATTGGCTGTTAACGGAAACCCCTGATTGGACGCTTGTATAAGCAATAGACTCAGTTCATTGGTTGTGTGACGGCAGCAAGCTCTATAAAAGAGCTACTGCTGCCCAGGTTGATAGCTCCGTTCTTTCTTGTTAAATAAAGAGTTGAAGTCACAGACCGATGTCTCGTCTCCATTCTTACGCCCATGCCCAGTACATAACAAAGCACAAAACTTGTATAGGCAATTTAAGGGACAATCTTACGTGTACTACTTTCTACTACTGCTAACAATGTCCTTAGCCTAGTTGATCTTCAGGCATGAATCATTTAAATAAGGTCCATATAATAATGGTGTAGTTCTGCTGGCCCCTATTAATCACATATACTAACTAGAAATGTACCTTTTTATTGAAATATCCTGACCCCTCCCCGCCAGGGTATATGGGCACCAGTATTGTATTTTTAAAAATAAACGTCTCGACATCAATAGATAGCCTATTGTACTGATCCAAGAAAAAAGATTGTTATGAATTGATAGCTGTTTCCCTGGGAATGAGAGTTTGGTATTTTAATCTGTGCAAGCACATATTGTACAAATTGATGTGAAAACTTCAATGGATGATGCATCATTAAGTTTTAATTGAAGTAATATACTGCTATGTTTAAAATGATTCTTTGTTAATGATAATAATTTGTCTTACTGTAAGCAGCTATCCTGGCAAATTTGGGAGTTTGTCTTTCCTTCCTTTCCTGATTTATAAGGCTTCCTAACTCAACTCTGAATCTGGGTATACAGATTAAAATCATATAACCAAAAATAAACATAAGAAACATACATCATAAAACAAACTGTCAAGGGACATCTGATGGATACACTCTGATCCCCATAGCATTGGAAAAAATCATATTAAGAGATTGTTTAAAATGTTGCATAGTTGGGACAGACTAAATTTCTAAAGTCTGAAGCCTTGAATCAACCACACATATGAGCATTCTTAGTTATTTATTACATTTTAAAATCACCCATCTCCCTCACTTCTTTCTTTTGACTTTGTCTGTTGTTCAGCAAGTGATCATCTTATTTAAATCATGCCCAAAGGCTACAGATCAATGTCTACATACCTAGGTTCTGTCTGTAATTGTATTCTTCAAATTCTAAAAAAAATAAATCCTGCCACTATGTTTTCACTATAAACTAATTTCTCCCTCCCATACCACCATTTTGGATAACCAGAAGACTGAAAGGGAAATCCTGGGACTGGCTAAATTCATAATGGGAAACCAAGTTGAAACTTTGGAAGTCTGGACTCAGCGAAGCTGAGGTGAAGGATTGAAAAAAAACAAAAATAAAGGTGCCAAAAGAAAATAAGTTTTAACCAACATAACACAGAGCTGAAATTGTTTTGACTAACACAATTCTAACTAATTTAACTTTTAACCTTACCTGAGGTAACTTCACCCAGCCATCTAACCCACTTCTTCATCAAACCCACCTCAACATTGTTCAGAAAACTTTGTCAAAAAAATAAAAAATAAATATTTTATTTGCTTCATGAGATTCACTTTTGATTAATGGGTCCAAAGGCTCCCCAACATAGTCCAGAAATGTCCTTTCCTTATTACAGAAAGAAGGCCATCCGTTTGAGGTAGGGCAGTTCAGGAAAAAGAGTTTTCAAGAATGACAAAGATTCTATTCTACTGACATGGGTTCTAGTAAGACAAATTTAAAAAATGTGATGGTGTTTGTCTTGTCTTACCTCTTATATACTCCAGGGAGGTAGGATGGAGTCATTTAAAATCCCCTCCTAATTTTTTTCTGCAATTTCTAAGCTTATAATATGCTTCTGTCATTGTTGCTGTGGAGTTTCTCCAAGGTCATCCCTGTGCTGCTTCTTATTTCTCAGTTTCTGTCATTGCTTTTGTGATGCTAGATGTAGAAGAGTGGCATGCTAATCAAGCATTTTTTTCTTCTCTAAAATATTTTGCTGCAGGATAAAGTCTGATGCTTCATTCTCAACTACTTTGTGGGCTTGTTTCTCCCATTGTGTTGAAGTAAATTAGTCCATATACTTTGAACTCTGAGCAAGAATTGTTTTTAAATTCCATTTGGAAATGTCACCCACATTTATTTTATCAATCTGTGAATATTTGCAGGACATCTATTAAAGTAGAATGAATTCCTTTGGTGGATGTATCTTTTAATTTTCAAAATTCTTGAAAGGACTTGATTAAATCTAAAATCATACAGAAGAGGGGAAGGAGTTAATAAAAACATTGATACATACAAGTCCAATAGGATTTGAACTCACAACCTTTCAGTTGTAAATTAGACACTTAATGCAGTATGCAGTCTTTCATTAATGTCCTTGGGAATTTACAGGTGTTAAATTAGGTTTCACTATTTTTCATCAAATGCAATAAAAACATAATGAGAAATACAAGGAAATAAATTAATTCTGGGAAAAAAATCTAATAAAAAGGACAGCGGAGTTCAAACAAAACCTGTTCCCTAGTCTCTGCCAAGATATATGAAATGTCACTAATATTAGTTTTAATACTGCTTATTATTCTGTGTTTGATGAAATATTTTCATTAGATGAGGATCCTGTACTTTGTATTTTTTGTTTCTTGCAAAGATCTATCTATCACAGCCATTTAATTACATTCAAAATAGAAACACCAATTGTCTGCAATGTATAGTCTATACTTCATTATTGTTCAAACTCTGAATACCCTTTATTTGCTTAAAAGATAATTCAAGTTTCCTTTATCTATTTTGGAAGAATCCCATTTCATAGGTGACATCTCCTGTTGGCCTATTTTTGGTCCAAGATTCTGCTAAATCTAAAGTGTACTCCCATGTTTTTGATAACAGGAAAAATAATTTGCATGTTTATTTATTGCCATTGCTATTATTATTGATCAGAAGGTACGGAAGTTAAATAAAGATATCAATCTAAGATAAACTACTTCAGTTATTTTCATTGCTCTTTCCTTCCTGTTGAATTTGAATGAAGCAGGAATATGGTGCACTTCTTTGGCTGATTAGCTTACCTGCACCTTGAGTTGTTCTACATAAGAAACTACGTTTTTCTTACATTGTTTTTTTTTCACATTTTCCTACATTCTTTTCTTTTTTCCTACATTTTTTTTTAAAAATAAGATACTTTTCTCACCCGGTTTGGATTCATTATCTGTTGCCAAAATCATGGAAGTCAGAGGTGGTATTCAGCAGATTCTGACCATCTATTCTCTGCCTCTTGAGTTCCAGCTGATCAGCTGGGCCTTCTTTTGTTGCCCTGCACAGGAGAACAGAGCTGGAAAACAGGTTAGTGGGGTTCGGAGGGAATGGGGATTTTGAAGTATCTTTCCCCTGCCAGGCATACCAAGCCATGCCCACCAATCCATGCCACGTCCACAGAACCAGTAGTAAATTTTTTTGAATCCTACCACTGATGGAAGTGCATACAAACACAAGAATTTTAAAGTCTAGAATGGGAATTGTGTAGATGCCTAACTAGTTCTGTACCATCATGAACTGGATCTCTATGTCTGCCCTTCTTCCTATGTCTGCCCTTCTTCATAATATTTTCCCTTATTCTCATCTAGTTATAGTCCCGGGGATTGGTCATTCCTTTAAAAAAGGAAAAAAACCATAGAGAATTATTCCAAAAATATGCTGTTTATGGAAAACGGGTCTTCCAAAGGGACCTGTAATCTTTAAAATTTGTAGCAAACCCTCTCTGTTATCTCAGTGAAACCCCATTGACTTGGGCCCAGGCAGTTGTTAATAGTGTCACAAAAAATAATTCATCCACCACCTCATCTTGAGTAGATCATACTAGTTGAACTTTCTAAATAAGTTTGACATTTCTCTTTGGGCTAATGTATTCAGGGCATGCACAATCGCTTTCTTGCCATCTCTTGGAGAATAGCTTTTCATCTCAAATTGTTTATCCTGGCTGACGATCTTAAATATTTACTTTCTATCTTTATTTCTTCTGCCTGTTCACAGTGCAGTTATATTTCACATTTTAATATGTGCAAGCTTTTCATTACTTGTCTATTTGTGATACTTCACTTTTTTTTCTTTTTGGAAAAGAACAGTTAAAAAAATATTACCTTTATTTTGTGTTTTCACTAGGATCATCAGCAAACTGTGGTAAAGATGGTTTTGGATTTATCTGAATCTGTTGCCTATTAAAGGCATGAATTAGATTCCTTAGAAAATAGGACACAAAAATGGGACTCTATACCGGTGCACCAGTGGTGGGATTCAAATTTTTTTGCTACCGGTTATGTGGGCATGGCTTGGTGGGCATGGCAGGGGAAGGTTACTGCAAAATCCCCATTTCCACCCCAGTCCAGGGAAGGATACTGTAAAATTTCCATTCTCCTCCCCCCATTATCTTGCTTTCCAGCTCTGTTCTCCTTTGCAGGGCAACAAAAGAAGACCCAGCTGATCAGCTGGAACTCAGGAGGCAAAGAATAGATGGGGGCAGGGCCAGTCAGAGATGGTATTCCAAACTACTCAAAATTTCCACTACCGGTTCTCCAAACTAGTCTAAATTTCCACTACCGGTTCTCTAGAACTAGTCAGAACCTGCTGAATACCACCTCTGCAGTGCACCCATCTATCTCCCAGTAGCTGGTACATACACAAAACCATTTTGCCAAAAATTGAAGCAGAAATTTGGAACCAAGGAACAGTGGATTAGGTAGTTCTCTGATGGCTAAAATTCATTGGCTCCAAATTGTGAATTCCTAGTTTCCAGGATATTTGTTTGTAACTGTAAGATCCTAATCAGGATAGAATTGGATTTAGAATTAGAATTCTTTATTGGCCAAGTGTGATTGGACACACAAGGAATTTGTCTTGGTGCAAATGCTCTCAGTATGCATAAAAGAACAGATACATTGGTGAAGAGTCAAGAATCACAAGGTACAACACTTAATAATAGTCATAGGGTACAATAAGCAATCAAATCATACTAGGAAACAGAAGAATGGAATGGATGTCCAGGCTAGGAAAGGATGATGGTGACTTGTCCTTTCATATGCTAAAATACATGATGAGTTCAATTTATGGGTATTGTTAAGTCCTGAGCATGGGCGCAAGGAACGGAGACGAGACATCGAACGATGACTTCAAATCTTTATTGTGAAATAAGAACAGAGCAAATACTTGGGCAGCAGCAGCTCTTTTATAGAGCTGGCTGCTGTCAAAACAACCAATGATTTGAGTTTACCGCTCTCACAAGCGTCCAATCAGAGAGGCCCATTAACAGCCAATCAGACTGGCCAGAAATGACCAATCACGACTCACTATTCGCGGGCCAATGAGAAGTGCAGGATTACGAGCCTGCTGCAAAGTAAAGCTATTTAGGGTTGTTACTGCTGCGTTGGCTTAGTCCACAACACCCCTCCCTCCTAGGTTCCGTCTGAGGGGTGGGGTGACGTACTCTCGTAAATAGGCAAGTCGCTTCACTTGTCTGCCTGACCTGTGCTGTTCCACCGGTTTCTGTCCTGGCTCTGGTTCCAGTGGGCTGTCAGCTGGGCTGGATGGTGAAAACAGTCCCGCTGCTCCTTCGAATGGCTCCGGGCTGTTCTCCCTGCTTCCGCCAGTGCTGTCTTCCGGGTTCCCCGGATCTGCTGCCATCACAGTGCTGTCACGCGGCGAGGCCACTCCCTAGCTCGGTTCTCCTTCTGGCGGTGAGTATTCCCTGGTTGGTTATGTAGACTGCTGGGTTTCGATTGTTAAGTCATCTGTTATTTCTTTTTCGGCTTCCTCGATGTTCCTTGGGGGCCATTATCGGAGACCAGGACATCCGGCAATCCATGGGTAGCGAATAGCTTATTCAGTTTTTTAGTGGCTGCCTCTATGGTGGTGCTTTTCATCTTGTGGACCTCGAGCCAGTTAGAATAGGCATCCACTGTTAGGAGGAAAGTGTGTCTTCTTGTGGGTCTCGCAAAATCAATGTGGATACGGGACCAAGGACCTTGAGGCATTTCCCATTGAGTTGGGGGAGTTTTTGGAGGAGTAGAGCGAGTCTCCTGGCATTTGCTGCATTTTGCTACCCACATCTGTTTGTCTAACCCAGGCCACCATGCGTAACTCCTGGCCAATGCCTTCATCCACACGATGCCTGGATGTCCATTGTGCAACATTTTTAATACCTTATGTTGCAATTTCTCCGGGATTACAACTCTGTCTCCCCACAAGATGCAGCCCTTTTGGGAGAATAGTTCTGTCTGTCGATTTCTGAATGGCTTGAAAGTGTCGTTGGGTGCTCTGACCAGCCAACCCCATTCCACCTAGCTGAGGACTCGTGCCAAAACAGGGTCCTTTTTTGTTTCTGAGGCGATGTCTCGAGCGGTCAGCGGCGGTGATTTAAGGGTTTCGATTTGCAATATGGCTAAGGTTGGAGCTGGGTCCTCTATGACGTCTGGTACTGGAGAGCGGTTCAAAGCGTCAGTGTGGGGAATGGTTTTCCCTGGGCGGTGTTGCAATCGGTAATCATAGGCGGCTAAAAATTCTGACCAACGTGTCATTCTTGGTGATAAGATATGGGGAGTTGGTTTGTTTCCCACCAAAATACCAAGTAGCGGCTTGTGGTCTGTAATTATGGCAAAGGGTCTTCCATACACATATTCATGGAAATGTTTAATTGCGGATACAATAGCGAGAGCCTCTTTATCAAGTTGACTATAGTTCCTTTCAGTCTTAGACAAGGTTCTCGAAAAGAATGCAATAGGTGCCTCATTCCCATTTTGTAGGACATGGGTTAAAATGGCTCCCACTCCGAATGGTGAGGCATCACAGGTAACCGTTAAGGGTAGATTCTCGTTGTATTGCATCAATACAGCATCGGAGGTTAAGAGGTTTTTTACTTGTTGGAATGCCCGTTCTTCACGCCGTCCCCACACCCAGGAAGCCTTTTTGTTGAGAAGTCTGTGTAGGGGCTCGGCTACGGTCGCCTTCTGGGGCAAGAAGATGTTATAAATGAGTCCCAGGAAGGCTTGGAGGTCTGTCTTATTCCTAGGTCTCGGGGCATTTTTGATTGCGGTTAATTTTTTTTCGGTGGGGTGGATTCCCTATCTGTCGAGAAGGTATCCCAGGAACTCCACTCTCTCCGTACAAAGTTGATACTTATCCCTTTTTACTTTCAGGCCAGTGTCTTTAAATTTATGAAGAACCTTTCTGAGTCATTGTACTAATAACTCTTTAGTGGGGGCAGCTATTAAGACGTCGTCAAAATAAGGCACGACACCTTTTATGCCTTGTAATAGTCTCTCCATCAAACTTTGGAAAATGCCAGGCGCCACGCTTACTCTGAATTGGAGTCTATTGCACTTGAAGGCGCCTCTATGTGTAACTATTGTCTGGGCTTCTGCAGTTGCTGCGTCTACAGGAAGTTGCTGGTACGCCTGAGCTAAGTCCAATTTCGCAAATATTTTTCCGCCACCCAGGGAATGAAGAAGGTGTTGGACCACTGGTACTGGGTAAGCACTCTGTTGAAGAGCATGATTTAGGGTGGCCCGGTAATCCCCACAAATTCTTAACAAACCATCTGGCTTCATGGGCGTTACTATTGGAGTTTCCCAGCGGGCATGGTCAATCGGTTCTAACACGCCCTGGGCTATCAGTTTATCTAGCTGCTCGTCGATCTTCGGCTTGAGGGCAAAAGGTATCTGATGAGGCTTAAGCCGAATGGGAGCTACATCGGGGATGAGATTAAATGATATAGGGGTCCCCTTGTACTTGCCTAATGTTCCCGTGAACACGTCCTGGAATTCCTGGATGAGGGCCTCTTCCCAGTCGTCGCTTCTGGTTTGGTGTATGCCAGCTAGTTCAATCCCGAGTGGAGTGAACCACTGTAACCCTAACAAACTGGGCCGGTCACGATCGACACCAGTCAGGGGAAGCATTGTGGTACGGTCCTTGAAGGATACTTGGACGTGGCTGGAACCAACAACTGGAATTCTGTTTCCCTGGTAGTTTTTTAGGATGATTCGTTGAGTGCTGAGGTCCTGGTGGCAGATGGCAGGGATCAGCTGTTTGAGGATTTTCCAGGATACCATCGATAGGGATGACCCCGAATCAACTTCCATCACGCACGGTCGATTCTCAATAGTAACCCTTATGCGGATCTTTCTTGCATTGAATGATGAAGCGTGGCTGATAATAATGGTTTGGTGCGCCTCTTCTCGTCTTGTTGAAGAGGCAGGTGCTCGATTTCTGTGGTAGTAGTGGTTGTTCCATTGGTGGTTCAGGCGGTCCCGATTCTCAGGTGGTTTGCCTGTCTCCCGGCGGAGGTTGTTCTCTCTTCAGCTGGGACTGGACTCTCGCTTGCTTCTGCAGACCTTCGCGATGTGGCCTCTTTTCCCACAGGTACGGTAGAGTACGTCGAGGAATTTACAGTCTGATCGTGGGTGGTTTGCCCCACAACCAGCATATTGGCACAGAAGTCTCTGGTTCCTTTGCTCTCGTTCTGAGTGGAGCCGGTTGACCTCCTCTTCCTCACTGTCTGAGGATGACTTGAGGTCTTCGTGGTGGGCGGTAATAGCGTGTTTCTCAGCGGTGAGTGGACTATCGTTAGCGAGTTGGTGATGCGGTGCATTCGCTTGGCGCATTTGAGCAGCTGACTTCCTGGTTGCTTCTGCGGCAGTAGCGTCGGCGATGACATCTGCAAGGCTGATGTCTCCTTTCGCCATGAGTTTACTTTGCACAGTGGGTGCATCAAATCCCAGAACTATGCGGTCTCTCAGGGCTTCCTCGAGGTTTGCAAAACCACAAAGGCCTCCTAGGTTCCGGAGGTCGGCTACGAAATCCCCAACACTCTCATTCTTCCATTGGTCCCTCTGGTAGAACTCGTGTCTTCGTATCAGTGTAGGTATTGCGGGTGTGTAATGGGCCCGGAGGATCGGTGCGAGGTTATCCCAATCCATGGTCTTCACTTCCACCGGTTTGGCAAGTGCTTTAGCCATTTTGAAAACGGTGGGGCCGCAGTGAATCAGGAACACCGCTCGTTTCTTGCCAGGCGTAGCATCTTTTAAATTGTTGGTCTCTCGGAACATCTGGAAACGATCTATATACGAGTCCCAGTCTTCGGTTGCTGGGTCAAATGGAGCGGGTGGTATGGCACCGCTGGTCATTTTGTCGTTTGTTGCATGAGCTCTTCAGCCACGTGCTCTGTCTTGTTCGATGAGTGCTTAGTCAGCTCTATCGTCTCCGCATCCCATCCTCGTCGCCAGTGTTAAGTCCTGAGCATGGGCGCAAGGAATGGAGACGAGACATCGAACGGTGACTTCAACTCTTTATTGTGAAATAAGAACAGAGCAAATATTTGGGCAGCAGCAGCTCTTTTATAGAGCTGGCTGCTGTCAAAACAACCAATGATTTGAGTTTACTGCTCTCACAAGCGTCCAATCAGAGAGGCCCGTTAACAGCCAATCATACTGGCCAGAAACGACCAATCACAACTCGCTATTCGCGGGCCAATGAGAAGTGCAGGATTACGAGCCTGCTGCAAAGTAAAGCTATTTAGGGTTGTTACTGCTGTGTTGGCTTAGTCCACAACAGGTATGAACTATTTTGTATCTGACCTTCCTGTTTCTCCTATAAATAGTACATTTATAAAAAAATACATTTTTGGAATGAACTAGTAATCATTTGCATGAGGGTGGAGTTGGGGCTACTGAATGGAGCTGAACTTTTAGTGGCTGGATACCCTTCCTTACTCCTATGTGGAGTTCACAACATATATTTTTACTTTATTTTAGAGAGAAATATTTAGGACCAACTCCCACTTCCTGATTGTGAGGTGAAAGCTCCATCTCTAGGACACCATGCTGCCCATATAAAAGATTTGATATTGGCCAGAAATTGAGTTTCCAAATGAATTGTCACCCTTCTTTAGTCCTGTATGTTGTTTCATCAGATAAATGTTCCTTGAAGGAATGATAAAGGAATGCCAGGAGTATATAAACCCAGCAGGGTCATCCAAGGCATGAAAATTATCCCAGTTCTCTAGCTAAAACAAGCAGGCACTTATGTTGGATAGTAGCAATATGGGAAGATGCTGGAGGTGAATAATGACTTTAGTGGCAATGGTAAGAGCACCAATTTATTCTGCAAGGGAGAAGGCAATAGTAAATCACTCCCAAATTTGATCAAGAAAAACACATTGATAGAAAATATAAAATGATTGACAATATAATGCTGGCTGATGGCTCTTCAAGTCAGACTACTGAGGAAAAGATGAGGCTCTTTCATAGTAATAGTGTTTAAAACATGGCTAGATTAAAGCTTTCACATGTCTAGTTGCTGATGCCAATATGTAGGAAAACAGAATTTAAAGCTGTAAAAGCAAAATTATAGTGGGAACATGGAATGTTAGTATGAATGAATGAAGGAAAACTCAATATAATGAAAGATGAAATTGCTCAATTACACATTGACTTTTGAGACATCGGTGAAATAAAATGAACTGGAATTGGATACTTTCAGTCAGAAGGTCATACTGATTTTTACTTAGGAAACAAAAATCAATGTTTTTAATGTACTTTTATTAATAGTCACAATGAATAAAGCAAGGAGAGTATTTGGGCACAATGCAACCAGAGATAAATAATATCAATAAAGTTTGACAATTATATTAATTATCTGAATTTGTGTTCCAAACACTGATGTGCAAGAAGATGTTGATGGGTATAATTGGTCAAATTCAACAGAATGTACAAGATGTGTGCTTGTGGTTGGTGATCTGAATGGCAATGATGGAAACAGTAGGGAATAACGAATAGTTATTTGTTTATTAACATTTATTAATTTTATATGTTGTCTATCTCACCATTAAAGAAACTCTGGGTGGCTTACAAAATTAGTTCGAGTTGAATTAAGACAGAATTTGAAGTATAGTTGTGTACCGATGATGAATATATAATTTCTAAGATGTGTAAACTTTTTTGTAAAAACTTGAAAAAGAAAAAGAACATATCAAAGAATACATGATAAAGTAGGCAAAGAATTTGGGATTATAATATATTGCTGACTCAGTGGGAAAAATATGTGGTCAAAGGGGTTGAAATTTATATTATGCTACAATAATAAAGAGAATATAGAATTAATGACTATAATCATTATAATCATTAATAACTGTGCCACATTAAAAAATGTAATCAGTAAATTTTGGGGTCACTATTTATGCTATTTATGAGATTATTATTCCAAGTCCTTTTCCTTCATAATGTACATTGCTGACACAAATACATTTTTATTATAAAATGTTGCTATATTGGGCATGAAAGTGCTTTACTCCAGTTTTTTCTTCCCTATATGTGAGATTTAATTTAAGAACACTTCCTGAATTGCAGTTTTCTAAATGACTATCAGATGCCACTGAGAAATAACCCTGCTCAAAATTATATATAAAAGTTTTCTCATACCAAGTACAAGGATCAGAGAACTGATAGATGCAGAATCTTCCTAATCTGTGTATTTTTAAAGTGGAAACCCCCCCCATTCATTTCACATTCCATTATTATATGAGGGGGTATATTTTCAGATTTGGAATAGTTCTTAAATTTCACACCCTCCTGGGACAAGGAAGAAGCAGATGTCATGGAAAAAAGAGAACTTTTAAAAATGCATGTCTTCTTTCAATGTAAATGGTTAATACAATAATTTGACACGTAAAGCTTTTTGATGGATGACTACCTGTAGAGAGGTACTGTTTTATTCTGTCAAATATATTTCTCCTTTGTAAATGCCGAGACAGTAAAGTATAGTTTTCTTCTTTTCTTTCTAGCTTGCCCAGGGTAATTATGTAATATTAATAATGCAGTACCACAAATGATATTAAATGAACTACATTTGTTAATGTAGATCTTATCTAACTGCTTTTTCTATCAGTGGACTATTTCTCAATGGGGGGTACTAATTAGCTGTAATATGTAGACGAAAGATGAGACAGGAATCCAATCAGATAAATGGCATCTATTTGCAGAAACACAGGAAGGGAGGCAGAAAATGCATTTCATGTGGTGCAAATTTTGGTCAGGGTGCAATCTAAATATTTTTTCTGTAGTATTGCTAATAAGTTGAGAGTAGGAAGGGGGCTTTTAGGCTGTCTAATCCAACTCCCAGCTTAATAAGTACTTTTCCCAGATTTTCAGTATATGTGTGTGTGTGTGTGTGTGTGTGTGTGAGAGAGAGAGAGTGTGTATGTGTACGTGTGTGGGTATCTATCACTATCCTAGATAACTAATTCTATTGTCCATCTGCTCTCGCTATTAATACAGTTCTCTAGCCTTCAATATAAAGTACAAAGAAGTAATGTTACATTCTACAGTAGCAGAGAAAATATTGGTGCCTTTTTTCTACCTCCTCAAGTGTTTGCTTATATTCTGACTATCAACTCTAGATTCAACATGCTAAATTCCCAACATCTTTCTTTCCTTATCCTCAGCCAATTCTTTTCTGAATTATTGCTAGGCTTTTTTTTCCATAGTCATGTTAAAATATGAACTGGATATCAGTGATAACAAGTGATAGCATGTGATAAAAAGTTGGATTGGGACTAAGAAATAGTCAGCTTTAAGGCCACCTGGCTATGGAACATTGGATCTGTTGAGGTCATTTACTAAACTTTATGACAATTCATGACATTTTAAAGATTAAAAATGAAGGAAATCTTCCTTCCATGCACTATCTTGATCCCCCTTTCCTTTCCTTTCCCTTTCCCTTTCCCTTTCCCTTTCCCTCCCTTCTGCCAAAATCCCGAGGTCTTCTTTTTCATGTACTACAGCCTGTATCTCTATGTATGTCTCTGCTAAATGTGTTGAATGTGTTTCCCTCAGCTCAGTTTGCTATTCTACTAACATAATTTTGAATGCTATTCTTGCCACCTGATATATTAGCTTTCCCCCCTAGTTCTATGTCAAACTCAAACTACACAAGGATTCATTTTTTGCTTTCATTACAATCTCTTATGCTTCGGGGCATTGTGCACTAATAATATCTTTTGGCCCACCTCTGCTCAGGAAGGAGCTACATTTGTCGGTTGGACTGTTTTCAGTATTCCTTACAGCCAATTCATAAAAATTATTTGTGTTTGATCTGGGTTGGTTGATTCAATTCCTTCCACTACAACCCAGAAAAGCTATTGACAAAAATAATGAAGAACCTGGGGCCCAGACCAGTGTAGTGACATCTCATTTGAGACCCCCACACACAACTTGATCGGGGAATCTCTGAGGACCACTTTCTGAGTGTTGTTTAGTTTTTCACCTTGCTGCAGACTGATTGATGGTTTCATCACCTAACTAGGTGATTGAGGGTTTTCTCATCACTAGTTTGTTAATCAAAATATCACATGGAACTTTATTGTCTGTACTACTGGCTTCATTTACATCACATATAAAGGGCAAAAGTCATATATTTGAGATTTGAGTCTGACATATCAAAACTTCCAAAAATTACCAGATCTGTTTTAATGGGACAGAAAGGATCAATTATCAAGGAGATAACTATGGAATAATAATATTACCCATATATAATTTGAATGCATATTAAATGCAAATTTAATTTTTGCTGTGGCCCCATTCCCTGCTTTTGATTCTTGTCTCTCCCCACATCCAATTATGCATCTTCAAATTAGATGAAAAATCCCCAATAATTATGTCAACTTATTTTATGAAAATCATAGAAATATAGAAGGCCTATTTCTTTTCTTTAAAACCATAAACTTTAGCAAGACAATAGTGTTTAGCAGAATAATAACATAATAGAGATAATGATTATTACAGATACATTCCAACCAAAATAATTTCTTTATGCTGTAATTATAGATAGTGAAGAAATTATATTATTTTATAGCATTATCAGACCAGGCTAATTCTCTCTGATCAGGCAGTCAGAATATTGGGGTCAAGAATTAGAGGAAATTGAATGATCTTCAGGGAACTACATGTGTTTGTCTGCTGACCCATATATACTTTTGAGAATATGAACAGACCTTTTCCACATAATATTTGGAAAACTTTACCAAGCTCTCCATAAAGAGCCTATATTGATAGAGCTTCTGTACCTGGACTGTATTCAATACTTCAAATTAATGCTTACTGGCCAGGAATGTGGATTTAGTAGTTTCCTGCTTTCCAGACTGCAAGTTTATTTCTATGTAAATTGGTGAAATTTAAAACAGGCTCAGCAAGAAAATTCAGACATTCGGGGTGCTTTGTTTCCTTGTCTGTAGATTTTTAAATGCTAGTTTTCTAACATAAATGCTTTGGTCAAGCAATTTTCTTCAACCCAAAGTGGTTATTTTGCATGCATTTCCAATATATACTTTCTTAGAGCATGTACTTATATTTTACTTTGTGTTTTGAGCTGGAAGCTGTACTGTGTTTTTAAAATTCGGAATCCACAGGTTTCAGTTAAGATTCTGCAGATTTTAATTTGAGACATACAAATTAAGTTCAGGTAAAATTACTTCCGAATGAAATTTACTCATTATACATGATGCAAAAGACATGTATACAAACTCTTCCATATATCAATGAACATAAAATAAATTTCTAAAGGTGATACAGATTAGTTCTGCTGTAGCCTGCTTCTTTTCTCCCTTCAAACAACAATTGGAGCCTTGCTAATTCTGTAAGCATACGTCTCCTATATATTAATCAGAATCTCTCCTGAATTATAAGAACTCCCAGATTGAAGCATGGGAGTTCTTATTCAATTTATATGCCACCAATCTCTCTGATATGGAGGTCATCTTGTATATTTCTAAAATTTGTAGTGAGAATTACATGTATCCATTTCCATACATTCCCTGAGCCCATGAAAGTCTTAATTAATAATGAAAAATATAGTTTATTATTAGGATTGAATATAAGATGTTTGACCTTTTTCAAAATTCTGTGATTTATTATTGATGTTGTTTTAACTGATGATTGGGACCTGCCCAGAGTTCAATATAAGAAGGGCAGATATATTCTATCTGTAAGAGTTAAAAAACACATGAGTCCTTTGGAAATTTCATGCAGCTGCTTCAAAGACTGCTCCTGGCTAACTGCATGTCTGTTCATGCAAAGCTCTTGTTGTTTTTCTTCTTTGAAGGTGTTTCAATGGAAGTGCTATCTAGGAATACACATAGGCATGTGCGAATGAATGAGGCCTGACTTTGAAAAAAGACCTCGACTATGTATCAGAATTGTCAAACAAATGGCAACTTCAAATCTCAACAAATAAATGCTCTGTCTTACATATTGGCAAATAAATAAATAAATCAGAAAATAAAATACAAGCTGAATAGTCAAGACTTTGTTGATGATCCAAACTCTGTAAAAGACCTTGGAGTACTCATCTCCAATGATCTAAATGCTAGAGCCCACTGTAATTACATAGCCAAAAAGATATTAAGAGTTGTTAACCTAATCCTATGTAGCTTTTTCTCTGGTAATATCACACTACTAACTAGAGCATACAAAACATTTACTAGACCAATACTCGAATACAGATCATTAGTCTGGAACCCACATTATGTAACTGATATTAACACAGTTGAGAAAGTCCAGAAACATTTCACAAAAAGAGTTCTCCACTTCTCTACTTGTTGAAGAATACCTTATGCCACCAGACTTGAAATTCTAGAGCTAGAAAATCTAGAACTATGCCGCCTTCGGTCCAATCTAAGTATAGTATATCAAATCATACACTGAAATGTCCTACCTGTCAATGAATACTTCAGCTTCAACCATAACAATACAAGAGCAAACAATAGATACAAACTCAAGGTTAAGCGCACCAAACTTGATTGCAGGAAATATGACTTCAGCAACAGAGTGATCAATGTCTGGAATACTCTACCTGACTCTGTGATTTCTTCTCCAAACCCGGAAAACTTTAACCTTAGACTTTCCACCATTGACCTCACCCTTTTCCTAAGAGGTCTGTAGGAGGTGTGTATAAGTGCATCAACATGCCTACCGTCCCTGTCCTATAGTTGTTGTTTTTTTCATTTTTCTTATATGAATCCATTTCCTGTATTCATAACTGTGTTTATACTTATCCCTGTTATCTTATAATCGCTTGACAAAATAAATAAATAAAATAAACTTTCACTGAGACATACACCATCCCGCTACACACTCTGACCTTACTTAAATGAGTTTTTAAAACCTGGCTCTAGACCCAGGCCCACCTGGATGAGAGCGGGTAATGGATTCTTTGTACCATATTGATATTTCCCCCCAGATGTTATCTTTTGAAGACATAATTATGCGCTTTTACAATACTTTATTATTGCAATTTGTAAGCCACCTAGAGAAATCAATAAAAAGACATGGTTCCTTTAAGGCAAGGGTCTTCAAACTTTGCAAGTTTAAGATTTGTGGACTTCAACTCCCAGAATTCCTGAGCTAACATGACTGGAGGAGGAATTATGGGAGTTGAAGTCCACAAGTGTTAAAGCTGTCAAGTTTGAAGACCACTGCTTTAAGGTGTGGAGGAGGAGTATTTTGTTCACCTGGTTTTCAAAAGGTAACTTAAAATACAGGATACCGTGTTTCTCCAACAATACGGCCTCCCCCAATAAGAAGTCCCAGCATGTTTTATAGGCATAAAATCAAATTAAGCCCCTCCCCCTAAATTAAGGCCTATATTAAACATGCAAAATAGGGTGGAATGGTGGTGGTGAGGTTGCCATTAGGAAGTATTTTTGTTGCATACCCGGATATGGTGCTGCCTACATTGACTTCGGCATTGGTGGGGCACTTCGTATCAGGAGACCTTCCACCACCATTGCTTTCCCTTCTCTCCATGCTGCCGGCATTTCGCACAGCCACGTGTGGCCAGCCAGGGCTCCTCCCTGCAACCGGAGCCCTGTGGAGACACTTGGCTTCAGGCGCTCCTGTTGCTGCCTTCCCTTCTCCTTTGAAGGCAAAGCCAATTCTTTTAAAAATGCCTTCTCGCTGCATCCCTGGCCGGCAGGTCCGGCGGAGAGCGCCCGAAGCCGCCCGTCCTTTCCACCCCTCACCCAACCTGTCCCTGTCCCCATGCATCTCCAAATTCACCAGCAGCTCCAAACGCTGCAGCGGCATGGGCATCAGTCAGAGGCACTCACTCGGTGGGGCTCAGCTCAGAGGAGGACAAAGTGCAGGCCATCGCCTTGCCTCCCTGTCCATTGATGGGTGGGTACTATTACTGCCTCGGGCAGCCCCTCCCAGTGGCCCCTTCGGGTTTGGGCTGGAGGGCTTTGGGAAGGAAGCCAAGTTCGGGTTGGCCCGGCTCTTTTGATTGGCAGGCAGGCGCGCACCTGTGGCTCACTTTCCCGGCTCTGCCCAGCCCACATGGCTCTGGCGGGATGAGTGGAGGGCCCGGCAGGGAGGCACTCGCTGCCTTGGCAAGAGCTCCATCGCCGGGCAGGAGGGCCCACCTGTCAGCTGCACTGGGTGCCCCAGGTGAAGCTCTTCACACTCTGCCCAGTGCCAGGCAGGGATGGCGGCTGGGCGCTTCTTCCAGGGTGGGCTAATCCTGCGCTGCGGCCCTGGAATATTTGCCTCCCCACATGAGGTTGGGCTGCCTTCTCAGGCAGGGGAGGCTTTGTCGTACCGGTAGTAGGGCATCATTTTTAAAAGAACTGGCTTTGCCTTTGAAGGCGAAGGGAAGGCGGCAACAGGAGCGCCTGAAGCCAAGTGTCTCCGCTGGGCTCCGGTTGCAGGGAGGAGCTCTGGCTGGCTGTGCGTGGCTGCACCAAACACTGTGGTGTTGCTCTAAATCCCGTGACAGCATGGGGAGAAGGGAAAGCAATGGTGGCTGAAGGTCTCCTGATATGAAGTGCCCCACCAATGCCGAGGTCAACATCCAAGCCGTCGCCACCCACCTGCCATAGGATGCAAGGGGGGGAATTAAGTCACCCCCAAAAAGACAGCTTAGCCATTTTTTCGGGTGTCAAAAAAATAAATAAGGCCCGCCCTTATTTTGTGAGAAACACAGTAGTATCATAGCTCTAGATAAAATAGCATAACTTTCCCATGTCTAGAATGGAATGGAATAGAATAGAATAGAATAGAATAGAATAGAATAGAATAGAATAGAATAGAATAGAATAGAATAGAATTCTTTATTGGCACAAGGAATTTGTTTTGGATGCATAAGCTCTCATTGTATATTAAAGATATAAGTGAACATCATGATTATAGTAATGACTACATTCATCATGTATCATAAGATACAACACCTAGTCATAGGATACTAAATCAACATAAATCATACTAGGAAACTCAATAAAACAACATAAATCATAAAGATACAAGCAACAGAGTTATAGTCATAAGTAGAAAAGGAAATAGGTATAGGAAGAATAAGAATAATAATAGTAATACAGTCTTAGTAAATAGTTCGACAGTGTTGTGGGAATTAGTTGTTTGCTCCCAATAAATATATCATTTGATTTGAATCATTCATTGAAAAAAAAAAAAGAGCTGTACCTTCAACTCAGATCAGGATCTTACTCATGTTTAATACAATATTTCAATCTATTGATTACTGTGACTCATATGCCATTTCAACCCAAATGACTTTAAGTGCTTTGCAAGTGAAGATAGGATGGATTGATTCAACGAAATAGAGTTACAACGGATGTCACTTCTGTTCATTTGAAACCCTTTGTCACTCAGCTTCACTTCATATTCAGAAAGTAGCAATGTTAATATAGTTATAAATGCATATTTCAGTGAAAAATTCCTTCTCTTGTTTCCCCCATGTGCCTCAACTCATTGTCATGCCCCAAAACACTGCATTTCACTGAATGGATGCAATAATAACGAAACTTTTAGCACCATAACTAATGCTTAAAATATGGGAAGTTAGATTTTTATGCAGTGGATTAGGCTTTACACTCAGAGCCCTTCTTCAGTAAGTGTCTAATCTATTGACAATCCATTAGTGACAATATAAGGTGTTTTGGGAGCAGAAGCAAATTAATTGTATGTTGTAACCTTCTGCACTGTGCCATGTAACCAGTGTTTTGTCTGCTAAGACAAATGTTTTATTATTGTAGAAAGGATCTAATGCAACCACAAAACACAAGTTCAAGCAATTTAGTAAAATGACAACTCCATGTTTGGGGGATATTATTCTTTAAAAAAAGGGAGGAAAGTGAGAAAATTCTTTTTATTAAATCTCTTTGTCAACATTTGGTAGAGACTCGGGATAACTATTTACATTTATATACAGCTATATCGTGTAATTAATATCAACAGATAAACATATCAATATGTTCGCGCAGATGTACAAATGTATCTAGACATATTGCACAGAAACCTTGATCATTCTTCCAACTGTAATATTGTATTCCAAACACTGTATCCCCCATAGAACTTTTGCTCAAGGCTATGCTTAGGTATACTCAAAAACCCTCATAGCTAGTCATGGGGGAAAACATGTTCTTTTACAGATAATTGCTACTGGCAGTTGGAAGCACTCAGAATTTGATGTGCAATAATGTGACCCGACTATGTATTAAACTTTTTTGAAGGACATGGTGTAAAGTAATTTTATACGCATCTCAGAAACCTTATTGTTTGGGGTGGGGGATTTCATCAGGTTAGCACATATTTTAACAACTTTTCCATTTTTAATATTATGGTTAGGCTTTGTCCTAATAGTTCTCTTTTTTTTTTTTTAAAAAAAAAACTTTTTCTTCAGAAAGAATGAGAGAAGAGAGATAATGGAAAGGAAACAAATTGAGATGACTTGTAAGGAACATGTAAATAAGCATTTTATATTATTGATATTGGAACTGGAAAAAAAGGTAATCAGTACCTAGGGTTATGAATATACGTGATTAAGTATTCACATGCTATGTGAATCGTTTAATTTAAATGCTTTTTAATAGGGAAATATTATGCTACTTAATTTTATGCTAATCACTACTTTGTTAAATCTTAGCCACATTATGGCAAGGACTCTTCTATATTTTAAAAAAATTAGAATGAAAGGAGACATTCTAAAGGGTATGGTACAATAAATGTGCAATTACAAGGTAATATGACAAAATTCCATGATTGCTAATACTACATGAAGTGTGCATTTGTATATCTTAGGGCTCATTTTGGTGCATTAGCATTTTTTGTGACCTAAAAACTGATGCCACCAGATGCTCAGTATGCCATTTAAAAAACAGCCATACACGTATCGTAGAATCTGAGAGGATAATGAATGGGACCATCATCTGAGTGACATAATAATAGGAAAGATTAGGGTCATTATAAAGTGTTGGGTATTTGTGTGCGTGAGAGAGAAAAAAAGAGAGAGGAGTATAAATGAACATAGTTTGTTTTCTATAATTTGGATCAACGATTTCATGCAGTACACATGGTTTTCGATTTACCATCAAAATTGAGCTGAGAAGTTATGTTGCTAAGCGAAAAAATTTTTTAGTGATTTTTTCTCCCTTTTATGACCTTTCTTGCCAAATTTGTTAAGTGAATCACTGCAGATGGAACAAGTTTGTTAAGTGAATCTGACTCCCCCATTGACTTTGCTTGCCAGAAGGTCACATACGGTGATGACACGACCCCGGGAACACAGCAACCATCATAAATATGAACCAGTTGCCAAGTATACAAATTTTGTTCACATGACCATGGGGAATGCTGCAATGGTCATAAGTGTGAAAAACAGTCACATGTCACTTTTTCAGTGCTGTTGTAACTTTGAACAATCACTAAACAAACTGTTGTAAGTTGAGGACTGCCTGGATTGGAAATCAGGGAGAATTACCAATTTCGTTTGAACAGCCTCTATGTCATTTCATATACCAGAAAGAGATTTCTGGCCTTCAGGCTCAGATTTCTGCAAGATGCAATAGGGTTATAATAGCAAGCAGAGTCAGAAAAATCCAAGTATGTACAGAGGAATGATTGTGTCTCTTCAGAATAGGTTAAACATGATTCAGATGAATCTCAAAATAAACTCCAAAAATAATTCCAGGTAGCAGGGCTGTATGAAACCTTTAAAGGAGGCACCTTGCAAGGTATGTTGGCATGAACAAAGAATTGCAACTGAAAGAATTAAAACAGCTGTGTCCTTTGAAGACACATGCAATGACTATGCAAATTATGACCAGAGAAAAGAATTCTATATTAGATGGACAAATGGTTTGACCCGGTTTTAATAACAGGAAAGAAACTGCTACATTCCAACTCTCTCCAAACCATGCTGAAATTCAGCACACCTAGAGAATACTAGGATCAAGAATGAGAGAAATAGTTGGTCACATATTCATGTATGAAGCTTGTCACAAAGATGAAATGTATGAACTTCTGAATCTATTAACAAGATATAATACTATAGATTCTCAGGTTAGCAAGGCAAAATAGGGACAGAATTAATGACTTTTGATCCAGATCTCCATGAAATGGAGTACCTGCTTTATAATGCACATTTCATCACTCCAGGGACAATGGCAGTCATACTGCCTAAAAAAATGAAATAGTGTGACAAAACATGATTTTCTGTAGAAAAAAGTGACAATAGGAATCCAAAGTGTGTACCGGTGTTCTTGAAGTTCGCTCCTCATAAGCATTGTCTTAGTCACATGTTTTCCTTTTCAACTTTTGGAATCTATAAGTTAAACCAACAAGCCTTAAGGCTTCAGTTAATGGCTCAGAATAGGACAGATGTCCTTCAGATATGCTAAGATTACAACCACGGATGACTCTAGACACTTTGGCACCCTAGGCAAAGTCACATTCAGGTGTCCTCTATGGTTTACTTCATCTTCCAATTTTGTTAGGAATTTCAAAAAGGCATTCTCTTGTTTCTCCCCCCTTCTTTTGAGTTCTTGAGCTTTAGACTTATGATTTTCATCCTCAGACAATTTTTTCCCCTTTCTGAGACTTTTTCACACTGTATTTACACTGTGAAATTATATTTAACCCTCAAGTGGCTGCATTGGCTCAAACAGTGCACCATTACTGCCTTTTGCTTTTCTACTGTATTTTTCAGAAATGTCTTCAATATCAGTGTACCCTAAAATATGGCACTCTTAGGCAACTCCCTACTTGGCCTTAATCCTGATGCTGGCCCTGATTATAACACCTTGAACTGAGAAACAGTCAAATCTAACTAGGTTGTACCAACTGAACTATGTCTTTTTTTATTATTATTATTATAACAAACTTTATTAATTTTTTTAACACACACAAACAAAACATAGGATGTAGTAACATAAAATATCTTTTCTAGAAGAAACAAATCTTATTTAAAAAGAAGATAATTCCAAATTATCACACTTCTATAAATATATTTATCTTATCTAATCAACTTCATATCTTTTCAAAACTTTTCTTTATTACTCCCTTTCGTTCTATTTAGTCATATTTCTTCTGTCTTAAAAATATATATATTTTCATTAGTATTCTTCCACATCCTGTCAGACTTAAACAAACATTACACAAAACATAAATACATAAAACTTCTTTTTGGAAGGCGGCTTACCCTGAGTTAACTCTTTTTATGCAGACATCAATCAAAATTTATACTCACTTAATATACTATTTCATATCTTATTTAACATTCTCTATTTTCCATATATTTTCTCTCTCCTACTCATTCTTTTAATTCTATTTTATTTATTCAATTAAATAATTATATTTGCATCTTTGGTCTGTTTTCTTTCAATCACCTACTTATCCTTTCTATCTAATACAATATTTCTCCTGTAAACCCAGATTGAAGTATGACAACTTTTTATCTTCCCCCTAAATAATACTTAAAATAATACATATTTTCTGTGCTGATTCAGCTCCATACGTTCAAAGTATTACATTTCAAAATAGTAAAACAAACAAATAATATTGAGTTTAATAAGTAATAATAAAACTAAAAACAAGTAAAAAAGAAATATTAAATTTATAATATAGTAAAAGCAATGTTTCATAAGAAATTAAATTCTATTATTAATTCTTAAACAATACTATTTTGAAATTAAGAAATTAAACTATAATTAAATCTTGACTTCGCTTTAATACATTTTTAAATCATATAATATTCTAATTTTCTAACTCAACTTCAAATACTAATGTCTACAATGCATTTTTATGTACTTTTGCAGAATCATTTTTAAAAAAAGATTATCTCATCCCCTTATCTCTGAAAAAAAAACCCATTTTTTTTGCATCTTGTTTGAAGCCTTTATGACTTCTCTTTCCTTTCCCCCTTTCTTTCTTCTCCATTCTAACTTTTTGACCCCCCCCATCTCTCCAATTTCACTCTCTTAATCTTCCTTCTCTGTTGTATTTCTCTTTTCTGTTGCTTTCTGATATCATATCGCTTTTTCATCTCCTTTTTCTTTTTCTTGGTTGCTTTTTTAAGTTCTAAGTTCATCTTTTCCTAGCCCCCCTTCCACTTTTCTTCCTCCACTAAGTGTGTTTGTCCATTAAAGATGGCTTCTTCTCCTTCATCCCAGCCTTCCTGTAGTAATTCTTGGTAGGTAGAAATCACCATTTCCAAAAAGCTAAAGATAGATCCAAACGAGCCCTTATCTTCGTTTTTCAGTTTTTGAAATTCCATTTGTAGTCCTTCAAAAGATAATGTCATTTTTTCTTTCTTTCTTTTTTAAGGCAACTCTAATGTCTTTAGTCCCTTTTTTTAAAAAAACAAAATTTCACAAAGATCTCAAAGTCACAAAGCAAACCAAATCAATTTTAAGTTGTTGTTTTTTAAATCCAATGTCCAGAAATCCTTTATCCCTTGGCTTTAAATTTCAAATTGAGTTACCTTCCGTGCCCAAGTAGATTTTCCAGATCTCCGTCTGCTATTTTTATGGGGAGGGAGAGTTAAGAAAAAAAAAATTTCCCCTTAACAGCTTTAACTGCAGCTTTCCAATCTTCTTTGGGAAACAATGTATCCTCAGGCAATTCAAACAGTTCAGTTTCCAGGGTAATTAAGAGTTGTTATTGTCTCAGCTCAGCCAAATTATCACTTCCTCCTGCAACCTCCAGCACAAATCTTACCCGGCTGCAGGCTTCTTTGTGATGGCCATCACTGACCGTCGCTCCACCACCTTGGGAAAAAGGGGGTTTTCTGTCTGGGGAGGGGGTCTGCGACACCCCCAAACCCCTATCTGGATCCCCTCTCTCTTTGGCTGCCTCTACAGGGCAGCCATATCCCCCAGACCCATTTGGATCGGGGGCACCTTGGCAGCAAGCACAGCAGGACTTGCAGACAAGCAAATTCCTGCTGCTGCCGAAGCCACGCAAAACCGGAAGCCCAACTGAACTATGCCTTATGGAGATTCTCAGTCATCTAGGTCATGGTTGTCCCAAAGGAGCTTTTTCAAGAGGCAACTGGTTTTTCTTTCAAAACATTTCGCTTCTCATCTAAGAAGCTTGCAGAGCTGAAGAAGCTTCTCGAATGAGAAGTGAAACATCTTCAAAGAAAAACCAGAAGTCCAATTGCCTCTTGAAAAAGCACTTTTGGTGCAAAGAACTATGTAATATAAAATAATTAACCTGAAATAAGATCTTAAGTTAAGATAGATGGCAATAAAGTTGGATGATTCAAAGTGTAAAAAGTTTTGACTATTGCTGCAAGCCCTTTTCCAGCCTTCTCCTTGATCATGAGCTAATGCATCTTAATTTAATTCTCCTTTTGCAATGGATATATTGAAAACAAAGCCCATCTTTTGCAAAGTATACAAAATTCATTGCATACAGCAGGTCAACTTTTGAAATCTTATTTTTATATACTCTCAAGAAAAACTACTCAGGCCTAGTTAAGCCCTTTGAAATGGTTCAGTGTCAATTCTACAGGTATGCTATTGTGGTAATTTTATTGATCACATTTTCTAATTCAGATTCATTTTACATAAGAAAAAATGTAACTGTCTAAATCCTAGTTTTGTGATAGGAATTATACAATGAAATATAAATAAAATTTTGTTACCACTTGTTTGCTGTTCTGTTGAGGATATGGTGGAAGTATAGAAAGAAATAGCATAGTACTCCTTTTACAAAGGTAAGATTTTACAGTAATTACCGTATATACTCGAGTATAAGTCGACCTGAATATAAGTCGAGGCACCCAATTTTACCACAAAAAACTGGGAAAACTTATTGACTCGAGTATAAGTCGAGGGTGGGAAATGCAGCAGCTACTGGTAAATTTCAAAAATAAAAATGGATACCAATAAAATTACATTAATTGAGGCATCAGTAGGTTAAATGTTTTTGAATATTTATTTCAAAGAAAAACAGTAAACTAGCTCTGTAAGTGGAAAAGAGAGCCAACAAAACCAATATGGTATCAACAATAACTTTAAAAGTACAAAAACCTTAGCTCAATCAGCAACCAAGCTAAAACACAAGAGTTAAAATCCTTCAAAACTGGATTCCTCCTCATCATCTGTATGTCCAAACAGAGTCACTCTCTTCCTTGCAAGAAAAAAGCATGTGTATGTGCTGCATGTACATCCTGTTTTGGAGAGCCACCATCTCTTTCACAGCTCTCCCTCATGCCTCCATTGCATGTGCACACATGCCATGGCTCAGTAGTAGGTCAACATACAGATGTCACACTAGGTTCCCTCCTCAAAAGGAACATCCAACCTTTCTTGAGAAGTACAAACTTCATCTGTTCAGGATTGTGGTGACAAAGGTGAAGGAGGATGGGGCTGAGAGAAGGGAAGGGAAGAAAAGATCATTGACAAGGAGAAAGACAGGGAGAAACACCTGGAAGTGTGAGCCCTCGAGATTCCTTAGGGAAGACCAGACAACAAGGGGAGAGGAGAGGAGGAGGAGGAGGAGGAGAGTTAAAAAAAAAAGAGTGGGAAGCCAACTCACGTGTGCCATCAAAGCCAGGGGGAAGCGGGGCTTTCTCCGCCTGCTGCTGCCAGAGGAGTGTGGGGGGGGGAGTGCGGGGAAAGGGGGTTCGTGCCGAGGCTCCGCAAGCGATTACCAGATTTGCAGCTCCGTTTGTTGGCGAAGCTGGAAGCGCGCCCGTTAATGGGGAAGGAGAGCCCGCAGCTCCGAAAGTCTTTTCACCGTTGGGGACTGAACAGGAGAACCGCAAACGCCGCACTCCCCAGGAAACAAACCGCCAGGTCTCAGGCAGCCTCCTCCGCCCCCTACCCTAGCAGTGAAAAGCTGCTCCGGGGGCTCCCACCACGGCGCAGCCAGGCACTTTGTCTCGCTGCCCCCAGAGCAGCTCTTGGCAGTTTGTTTCCTGGGGAGTGCGGCGTTTGCGGTTCTCCTGTTCAGTCCCCAACGGTGAAAAGACTTTCGGAGCTGCGGGCTCTCCTTCCCCATTAATGGGCGCACTTCCAGCTTCGCCAAGAAACCGCCAGGCTCAGGCAGCCTCCTCCGCCCCCTCCCCTAGCAGCGAAGAGCTGCTCCAGGGGCAGCGAGACAAAGTGCCTGGCTGCGCCGTGGTAGGAGCCCCCGGAGCAGCTCTTCGCTGCTGGGGAGGGGGCGGAGGAGGCTGCCTGAGCCTGGCGGTTTGTTTCCTGGGGAATGCGGCATTTGCGCCGTGGCGGGAGCCCCCGGAGCAGCTCTTCGATGTTAGGGGAGGGGGCGGAGGAGGCTGCCTGAGCCTGGCGGTTTGCTGGCGAAGCTGGAAGTGTGCCCATTAATGGGGAAGGAGAGCCCACAGCTCCGAAAGTCTTTTCACTGTTGGGGACTGAACAGGAGAGCCACAAACGCCGCGCTCCCCAGAAAACAAACCGCCAGGCTCAGGCAGCCTCCTCTGCCCCCTACGCTAGCAGCGAAGAGCTGCTCCGGGGGCAGCGAGACAAAGTGCCTGGCTGCGCCGTGGCGGGAGCCGCCAAGAGGAAGACGGCCGCCCTTTCCTGGGGAGCGCAGCGTTTGCGGCTCTCCTGTTCAGTCCCCAACAGTGAAAAGACTTTCGGAGCTGCGGGCTCTCCTTCCCCATTAACGGGCGCACTTCCAGCTTCGCCAAGAAACCGCCAGGCTCAGGCAGCCTCCTCCGCCCCCTACCCTAGCAGCGAAGAGCTGCTCCGGGGGCAGCGAGACAAAGTGCCTGGCTGCGCCGTGACGGGAGCCCCCGGAGCAGCTCTTCGCTGCCAGGGGAGAGGGCGGAGGAGGCTGCCTGAGCCTGGCGGTTTGTTTCCTGGGGAGTGCGGCATTTGCGCTGTGACGGGAGCCCCCGGAGCAGCTCTTCGCTGCTAGGGTAGGGGGCGGAGGAGGCTGCCTGAGCCTGGCAGTTTGTTGGCGAAGCTGGAAGCGCGCAACGCAGGAGCTCGCGGGGGCCCCGGGGGCCCGTTAATGGGGAAGGAGAGGCCGCTTGGGGTCACCTGTGAGGCCCTCAGCGGGTAGACAGCCGCGGCGGCGATGCAGCCCTGGAGGCGCGATCGGTTGCAGCCACGCTAGCATAGGCCAGGCATGGTGCCGTAGCGGCTGACTCAAGTATAAGCCGAGGGCGGTTTTTTCAGCACAAAAAATGGACTGAAAAACTCGGCTTATACTCGAGTATATACGGTATACTGAAACCAAATAATTACATTTCTACATGGCAGACTATGTTCTGCTTCCTACAGGGGAAAAATACCAGAGTTGCTGGGAGTTGAGTTTCATATAAATTTAACAACAACAACAACAACAACAATAATAATCAGTTGAAGAACTCCAAAGGCCAATATTGAGACCACCAGTAAAGAAATGAGAATTGCTGATTGAATGGAATAGTTAGGGGTAGCTCCAAACATTTCCAGATTGAAACAGCTGGCAATAAACTGCCTTTCTTGCAGTGTTGCAGTAGACTCAAGCCTTGTCCTCTCTGCTTCTCTGGGTTCCTTAAAGAGTAGATCTGTGACTTGCATGTGATCAGTTCACCCATAGGATAAGAACTCTGGATCAAGTTATCTGAGATAGTTGACTCCATGTTACTGAAATCCTTAGTTTGTGAGGACATTGACATTCCATCCCCTGTCCTAATATCCCTTAATCCTATGAATTTGAGCTTACCCACCAAACCTGAGTTTATCCACTGAGAAAAACCTAAATTTGTCCACTTACAGCAGTTCCATTCTTATAATAAATACAAGAGCAAGTCAAGCTGAAGCCAATTTGAGAGCTTTCCCCCACTGCTGAATTGAAGTGCTATCAACCCATCTTTGAAAGACAGAAAACTATATTGGCCTGTCCCCACCGCCAAGCTGTCTTGTCTCTTTTGCCCCTCTTTTGAATCGCAATCAGTTTCTCCAAGATCTGGAATGACAAAAACTCACAGGTTTTTACACTCTTCGAGCTTGCCCTTGGATGTTGTCAAATTAAAGAACACAATTATGTTTTAATATTGGTTCTTCTAGGGCTGACAAGCTATTTCACTCAGGAGCTGGGGATAAGACAAAGGTAATTTTGTGAGAATATGGCAAAACAAAGATACTGCCAGGGCATGTTTGGACTAGGTAAGTGCAAATAGGAGAGGGCTGTGTGCTTTAGAAGAGCAGATAATGTTTTGCTCTACTGCTGCTGAACAATCCTTGAAAAAACCTTTGTGCCAGGACAAGATAAATGTCACAAGAGCTGAGGATTTTCAATGTTATGTTAAAATGCAAGTCTAAGGCTGGAACAAGGGTTTCACATTGCAGAATGAAAAATCTGTAGAGCTTGAGAATCCACAGGAAAAGGCTTTAAGTGCATCTTGATTACAAGCACTCTCCGTGACATTGGAGAAGCAGGAAAAGTCCTCTAAGGAAAAAAAACAACAACACAAAAAACCATTATCTGGTGGTTGCTATTATTTTAAGTTCATTCACTTGTTTATAACATGTTCTTACACTTATTTTGGAAGGGAGGCAAAATGAGTTTCAAGGGCAGCAAAAATGTAAATAGATAATGCAACAAAAGCTAATATAAACATAAAATAGCAATGAGATAAAACAATTGATAAAACAATTGATAAGAACAATTGTTCTGACTGACAATAAAGAAAGAATAAGTTTGAACTCCCTTAGGGCATGCATGCCACTCATCCCTTCTCCCAATCCCACTTATACTTATCATAGGCTTGGAACACAAAATAGGAACTCAAAAGAAGGCAGCTGTTGAGGCCAGATTCGTGTGGAAATCACAATCCTTCAAACACAGTAATATCAGTCCATTTAGGACTTTATATATAACAGTCAGCAAGGTGAGTTTGAGGATGATGAAATGACAATGATAAAAAAAATAATCCATTAAAACTGAAAATTTTGTAGAGGCTAAACAGCAGATGAATTATTTGGGGTAGTACATGAAACTCAACAAAAACTCAGAGCCTTGTTAGGATACATTTTGCAAAATACCAATGGTACTAAGTGGATTCAGTGAAATCTCCCAGCAATATATTACTGTAATTCTATCCATAGCAGTTTGATGGGATAGGTGAAGGAATGTATAAGTTGAGAGGAAGCCAATCCCTTCTCCACCTTTTCACCCTTTTCACTCAAGGGATTTGTGCTAGTTTGAAATCAGCTCTAGAAATCAATATTTCTCTGGCATCAGCAGTGTTGGAAAACTGAGCTGATTTATTTCTGACCCAACTACAAAGTAGTTAAAATTACAGAGGAACTAGGATTGTTTTTGTTTTTTTGTAGATATAGTTATAACTGCAATTTGGATGGGGATTGCCATTGCGCAGGGCAGTCATAAAGCATGACATCACACGATTGCATTGTTTGGGGATGACAATCCAGGCAGCCTTAGTTGTCATAACCCAAGACGCACAGGCTATGAAAGAGAAGCAGAAGAAATCCCAGATAAGGAGTGGGGACTGCTGCAGAGGGATGTGGGATGTTGTGGGAGGCTTAGTTCAGGCTGAACGCGTCTTTGGGGAGGGGGATGATGCAGTGTGGCATGAGCACAGAAAGACCAGAGAAAGAGGCCCTAGGATGCATGTGTGAAAAGGTTGAGAAAAGAAGGCACTGAGTGTATGAGAGTGCTAGATGATTGGGGGGAAAAGGTTGTGAGGAATAGGTTCCCAGGAATGCTGGGAAAAAGGGTGCTAGGTACACATATGGATATGTGTAAGCACAGGAAGGAAGATGGGATGGGGTGGGTGGGTGGGGGGAGATTTACTCAAATGAATTGTTCTGCAGGCTCCCCCATTGAGTTTGCTTGAAGGAAGCCAACAGGTCACAAATGGTGATCACATGACTATGGGAATCTTCAACTGGTCATAAGTGTGAGGGGATTGCAAAGTGCTTGAATTTTCTTCATGTGATCATGGGATAACTCTAATGGCCAGAACTTTGAAGCCTGATCATTAAGTCTTTTCATTCAACAGTGTTGTGACTTCCAAAAGTTACCTAACAACTTGAGGACCACAATCTGTCGTGGGAACTCTTCTTAGGTCTTCCTTTGGGTTCTAAGATTTCAAGCTCCCACTGTTGCCTAAAAGACAAAAGAAACAGGGGTGTAACTGACAAGGGTTTGGCCTTCAGTTACAGCAGCATGCAAAAGCATGGAGGTTCTTTTATGTGGGACTGAGATAATTTCTAATTCATTCCAAATTAATTCTTTTTAGTTTTTATTCTGTATTTGAAATTTGAAATAAATGTCATGATAAAAAGGAATGGAGCAGAAAGGTTTGTTCTTTATTCTGATCTAAAACGGTGGGACAAAAAAAGAAGAACAAGTATTTCTCCATGTTCAAGAGAATAGAAATAAAAACACATGGATTGTTTTCACATTGCTTTTGAAGATTTGGGTCCTAAAAATACTGCCAGTATGGAATTGTGCCTAGACTTTAATTTGTAATATTTTATGGCCTACCAACTAGACCTGCTTTGAATCGCAAAAAAAAAAAAGGAACTCTGTTGTATTCATGAAGAAGCATAATTAATGTCCTTATGATTATGGTTAGATCATTAACATCATTCTTTCCTTTGTACAGAAGCTCTTCAATTTATTCATTTGAAATTTATAGAACAAATCTATTATCTCTGCAGATGTCATCACCTTCTGTCACCAAACAGTTTCAGGCATTAAAAATAATGATCAGGTTTTAAATGAAGGTTGTTCAAAAACCCACATACCAAAGTCTTTGAAATTTGACAAGCTTTATCAACTTCTAACAGATTATCTCAACTGCATATTTCACCCTATTTGGCAAAAAATATACTCTGTATATATATGCAACATTTGTGTATGCACACACACACACTCATATATACAAACACACACAGGCAAACACAAAATCATGTCTTTTCCCATGCAAGACTTTGGGAAAAGAGGGCTCCCTATATCTTATTAAACTTGGTTTGATGAGAGAATCAACGTGAAATAAATTTCTGTTGGAGAGACCAGATCTGGAATAGATCACGTTTGGCTTCCAGATCAGACTGAATGGTCTGTGTACACATGGAACTCAAATGTTTTCTTGCTCCCTCCAAAAAGGCATTAATTACTCTTTTTTTGGGGGGGCGGGGGAGAAACATAGTATCTCCCAGATGCGGAAACAACCAATGTGTGATAATAAGGGAGACAAATTACAAAGTGAATATGACAAGTTCTACACACACATCAGCGTAAATTTGTGTACAACATGTGTTTCTGCTTACTGCACACCTGGGATAACCCGGTGGAATATTTGACGCAGCTATTTTTTTTTTTAAATTAAATCCTATCATTCTTCTACAGGTTCAGAATGGGTGCCTCTATATGCTCAGAGGGAATTTGTCCCCAAAAATAAAGTTAAACTGATTAATATTCAGAGAAGAGCTATTTGTCCTTGAGATGTAAAAGTCATTCAAAAGAAACATCAGGGTAATGGGAGCACAATAGGGGAAGCAAAGTGCTTCTCAATCCCAGTTAGAAACAATAAGTCCAAAAGCAAAAGTAAGCATTCCATCCATTCCTTTGAACAATCAGGTTGAATATATCCTTCTACTGTAATTAGACAAGTGTAACCAATCTCTTATGACTTTCAGGAGTATGGTATCCACTTTAGGTAGTTCTTCTGGTTTGGATAGATTATAACTTGATGGAATAATATTTTGCAAAAAAATCAGATGTGGAGAGACTTGCCTCACAGAATCAAGAGCTGAACATGATTGAATGGATATCAACAACATCATCATCATAATCCCCATCTCCATCCCCACCATCATCCCCACCACCACCACCATCATCACCATCACCATCACCATCATCACCACCACCATCATCATCATCACCATCACCATCATCACCATCACCATCATCACCACCATCATCACCATCACCATCACCATCATCACCACCATCATCACCATCACCACCACCATCATCATCATCACCATCATCACCACCACCATCATCATCATCACCATCACCATCATCACCATCACCATCACCATCACCACCACCATCATCACCATCACCATCACCATCATCACCATCACCACCACCACCACCATCATCATCATCACCATCATCATCATCATCACCATCATCCCCACCACCACCAACATCATCACCATCACCATCATCACCATCACCACCACCATCATCATCATCACCACCATCATCATCATCACCATCACCATCACCATCATCACCATCACCACCATCATCATCATCACCACCATCATCATCATCACCATCATCACCACCACCATCATCACCATCACCATCATCACCACCACCATCACCACCACCATCACCATCATCACCATCACCACCACCATCATCACCATCATCACCACCACCATCATCACCACCATCATCACCATCACCATCACCATCATCACCATCACCACCACCACCATCACCATCACCATCATCACCACCACCATCATCATCACCATCATCACCACCATCATCATCATCACCACCACCACCACCATCATCACCATCACCACCACCACCATCATCACCATCATCACCACCATCACCATCACCATCACCATCATCACCATCACCACCACCACCATCATCATCACCATCATCACCACCACCATCATCATCACCATCATCACCACCATCATCACCATCATCACCACCACCATCATCATCACCATCATCACCACCATCATCATCATCACCATCATCACCACCATCATCATCATCACCACCACCACCATCATCATCACCATCACCACCACCACCATCATCACCATCATCACCACCATCATCACCATCACCATCACCATCACCATCATCACCATCACCATCACCACCACCACCATCATCATCACCATCATCACCACCACCATCATCATCACCATCATCACCACCATCATCACCACCATCATCATCACTATCACCACCACCACCATCATCACCATCATCACCACCATCATCATCATCACCACCACCATCATCATCATCATCGTCATCATAATTAATTTAAAGATGTTACTATTCTACAAAGACCAGAAACAACTTCAGATGAGAGTCTGATGAAAGCAAATTTAAATAAGACTCAAAACCAAACAAGACAAAACAACTTTTTTTCTTGCAGAAGCTTCTCTTCAATGGGACACTTTCCAGATCTATTGAACTCTAATCCCATAACCTGTCCAGAGTTGCTTTTTGTGAGATGGGCAGCCTTTAAATGAGACAAAAACAAACAAACAAATGAGACAAAGAAAACAAATGTGACAAACAAGCAAACAGGTGAACATTGCAGCTGCTCAAAACCATGCTTTAATAATATTTTTTTTTATTTTCTCCAAAATTAAACACATTTCTTGTATGCATCTAAGTAGATGCCTCCTTGACATGTGAATTCCAGCTGTCACCAGTGACCTTGTAGGGTGATGTTATTACTTTAAAGTGAGATTTTTGTCTTTTAGTCTGTGAAAGTAACACTGCCGTAAAGATTTCATGTGAGCCATAGCTTCCCATAGAAGCTCATTTCAGCAAAGTAAACTATTAATTAAAATAACTAATGTCAGCTATTTCTCAAGCTGACAGTTAACACAACACAGCTTTTGCTTACCACGAGGTACACGGTACATGGGAGATGTACTTCTATTCTGTCCTAGCCATGTAGGCTCCTTTATTAGACTTCAGTAGAGTGATAAATTAACAAAAACATTACTGCAGTTTTATTAGAAGCACAGGAGCTTAGGGAAAACCCATCTGGTGAGCAAAGAGTGTTTGACAAATACAGGAGGAAATAGTTGTCACAAAACTGCACATTCAGGAAAGATCTGGCCCGTGCAGAAAAAGCGAAGAATACTCAGCAAAGACAGTTCTGTCGATGTGGACAGCCTTCCTGAGTCCTATGCCCTCCAGATACGTTGCACAATAATGAACTAGCTATTTTGACTGGATCTAATGGGCGATCTAGAGGGCACCAGCCAGGTTGAGGAAGTCTAGAGTATAGCACATGTGTGCAGGCAAATTAACTAGCTAATGTAGCATTTCGTTAGTGTCTCTCTCCTGCACAGTGGCTCTGCTGAGCTTCTCTTTTTCCTCTTACCGCTTGCAAATTCTTCTTCAACTATTCTCTAATTTAGCTTGTTATTTGGGCTTTAAAGGACAGAATCTCATATTGTAGCTCTGCTACTGAGCACTATTTATGGTCTCTTCCAGACTGAACTGTTAAAAGCAAAGTTGTTTGCTTTGAATTTTCAGCTCAAAGTTCTGGGTCAAATGTTTGCTATGTATGCAGTTTAGGAATGTTTATATTTAAATTTAAATGTAGACATTAAATGTAAATTTAAATAACATAAATTTGACATTTAAATCCTTTATGTCACCCCTCTGTGCCCAGAAATGCTGTCTTTGGTTATCTGTTGATAACCTCCTTTTTTTCCCTACCAGGTTTGAAGTAGTCTTTTTCCTCTATGGAAGTGGGGTAACTCTTTTTTAGCCTATTTTAGAAATATTTTCCATAAACTTCAATTTGCCAATTCCTCTTTTATGTATTTTGTGACTTTCTAATAAGGGGTGTCAAACTCACAGCCTGCAGGCTGGATGTGTCATGTGCTGGCTAAGCCCATACCCAGTTTAGTGAAGGGGGAAAAAGTCACATTATGTCACATGATGACACTATAATGACACCCCTGTTCTAATCTACTGTAACCTAAATACACGGTAACATTTCAAGGTCATGACTGTTTTAGCTATTCTCCAGAGTTCACAATGTTGCAGATCAATAGATCCATAATTTCTTTTAAAGGATCTCTAATCTTTCCTAAAGGTAACAAAATGGCCATAAGCTACTGTACCTCATAAGTAAGGAAAAATTAGGACCAATTTTCAATGTAGATTGGCTCTTTTCTTTTGGAGTTTGGTCTTATCTGATATATTAGTATGAAAAAAGGAGAATGTGCAGATAATTTGTTCATTAAATTCCTTACTAAATGGCAGCTGGAACAAGTTTTTTTTTTTTGTTATGTCAACTTTGCTTTTAATAGTTCAGTCTGGAAAAGACCATAAATAACAAGCTAAATTAAAGAATTCACATGTGAAGGAGACATTTGCTTAGATACATTTATAAAACATGTGTTATTTGATGCTGGATACAAAGTCTTTATTCTTTTCTCCACTTGGATGACCAAATGCATAGGATTTCCCTAGACATTTTTGTTCTAAAGTTTATCCTCAATTCAACTCCACTCAGACTTACCTTTGTCTACTTTTTGTCTAATTTGTTTCTGTTTCTGCTCCTATAGAGCTACCACAACTGGACCGCAAAACAGCCACTAGCTCTTTTATTAGTGGATCTTCCTTATTCATTTTTATTTCCTTCCTTATTATTACAATTTGGTTACAAGAAAGCATTTGCTTAAACTGAAAAAAAACCATCAAAGAAGTCAATTTTCCCACTCGGTCCAGCATATAAGGGTCTACAGTTTTACAATTAAAAACGGTGAATACATTTATTAAGACATTACTTGAAGGCTGCCAACTTATACATGTAACTGATTCTGAATCCTTTTAAGGTCTTTTTTATCACCAGTGATAGGCCCCCTTTTTATGGCTTTTAATTTTTTCAAATGTCAAGTTCTTCTTGGTGATTTTTGTGTTTAGATCGGGGGTCTTCAAACTTGGCAGCTTTAAGACTTGTGGACTTCAACTCCCAGAATTCCTCCTCCAGTCATGTTAGCTCAGGAATTTTGGGAGTTGAAGTCCACAGGTCTTAAACTTGCTTTAGATTATGAATCCAAAATATGTTTCATCTCGATTTTTATCACTAGTACATCATTTAGTATTGCATGATTATTGTTTTTTTGGCCTTGCAATCCAATATATTCTCAACTATTTTCTCCAGAAGAAATCAAAGGGATCTGTTTTTCTTTGTTCAGCCTGCCAGATGATGCAGGTTTTATGACTCATAGCATCCTTGTGATGCACAAGGGCCTTCCCGCCTCAAAGTAACAATCTATGAACTGTGCAAAGGATTTATTTAAAATCAACTTTTTGAAAATCAGAAAAAAAGGCTTAGGTTGGTTAAAATGAGAATATAAACATACATATACAATATCATATAAATAAACTTATAACTGTTACTATAACATTTTTTCCTAATCCTTCTGAAAGCAGAGGTTGTTGGTTGATAGATATGATGTGGTTCTTTTGCTACATTCTGCGAAGGAAGTTAGGTTGAAAAATGAGTTGGCCTTTTCTAATCTGATGTCTTCCAAATATTTTGAAGCTAAAACTTTTAGGCAGGAGTGTCAAACTCAAAGTCCATGGGTGTCAAACTCAAGGCCTGTGAATCTGGCCCACAAGGTGTTTAGGTCTGGTCTGTGGGGCTGCCCTCCAAACAGCAAAGGACTAGCCCATGGCACCTTTGCCAGCAAAGATGGAGCTTGGGAGGGCTGATCCATTTCCTCTGGCAGAGTGCTTGGGCCATTAGAGACGCACCTGACACAAGTGATGTACTGGCCATGCCCCCTGGCCACGCCTCCCCCCGTGGTCAAACACAACCCTGATGCAGCCCTCAATGAAATCAAGCTTGACCCCCTGCTCTTAGGTATCCCATTGAGCATTTTGTGATTTTCCCAAACACATCTGACTTTTCCCGTTTCAATATGAACCTTTGACTTATAATTGCTTGTATTATAATGACATTCTTCTATAAATAGTTGGTGAAAAAAAAAGGATAATCTCATAATTGACTCCATTTATTCAATTTTCTCAGATGATATTACACATCTCTTGTATAGGAGCATGCAGACAGTAGCACAATACTTGGAAATCTGCCTTAGGTTGGGTTATCGCCAACATTAAACTATAACAGAGATTCTCTGCAAGCTATACCGTTTGGAAAAGAACATTACTTATTTAGCGATCACAGACAAAGGTCTTTTCAGCCTCACTCTCCACAGAATATTCCTTGTAGACAGTCTGTCTGAAAACAAAGACAAAAACCATACACCTTTAGACTGCAATGGTAACATCAGGAGGATTTGCTCCTATTCCTGTAAATATAGGGAAGTACATCTATTAATGGCCTTAATTAGAAAAGGCACCAGTGGGTTATATGTAGCATTAGGCAACAGGGTTGAAAAAGATCACCCCAAAGCTTCTGAGATCACCCCAAAGCAATTTAAGAGGCAAGGTGGTGCTCCAGCAAAGCCTTTGGAATCAAAACAATATTTTATTTTGATTTTTTTTTAAATTTTACAAGGTACAGTCAAATAGTTCTTCTAAAAGCTCAGCTGTAGATTATTAGGAATAAGGAAATTTGCTAATAGCTCTGATGAAGGCTCTGCCCTCAGATTTACTGAATGAGCCCAGATTTTGTTTCTTCAGGGAAAGAAATGGGAAAGAACATGAGTAAAATTGCCAAAATGTTGTTTTGCATCTATCTATATGCTAATTACTCTGCTCTCTTTTCTTCTGTGAGATTTACTTATTTATTTATTTATTTCAAGAATGTTTACCTCTACCATCCACTGCAATTCTCTGGGAGGCCTACAACATTAAAAAAATAAAAATAAAAAACCACCTCAATAAAGCTAATGTTCCCATTGCCAGTAGGAGGGGAACAAAATTTATGTCACCCTTAGTATCCACGCTGTCCACTAGCTTTGACCATCCTTGACTTGTCAGTGAAGCCCAGACAATAAGATATAAGACCTTATCGAAAAGATAAAAGATTTTCTGCTGATTCTGATCATCATCATTTTCATTTAACAACCCCATAATCCCTGGCGGGGTGGAGTCTGGGCAACTGAATGGAGCTAGCAGAAGGTTTTAATGGCCGGATGCCCTTCGTGTCACCAATGTGGAATTTTATTCAGCAGATAAATTCTCAGTGTGTTCAGAGGGAACAATACCTGCCTCTACCTAGGATCGAATTCACAGCCTCCTGATTGCTCCACCTCTAGGCCACTGTACCACTCCTTTCTGCTGATTGTGATGCCTTGGCTAAAACTGACTAAGCACAGTTTTTGCTAGGGAAATTGGCAAATATCAATAATTCAATTAAAACTAAAGAAAATCCAGTGAAGACACACATTTTTTGAAACACACAATAGGCTTCCCCCAAACCAAAATCCATCAGCCAAAATCAAAATCTGGACTCAGAAAGAGGCAAGATTGCAAAACACTGCTGGGTGAGACACCATAATTCTGCCTATCAGACCCTATGGAACAGGTTCATGCACTAACTCAAATAAAGTATGGGCTTTCTATCAATGTGTCCAACCTCTTTTATGTGTGGCCACTTTCATTCACTAAGTGTCTTTTCTGTGGTCTTGTTGTTGAATAAACATTACCTCTGCTTCAAGCAAGTTCTTTTGGGAAACCTAGCTCGGAATTGGACCATAATTCTTCTAATGCCATTAACGGGGATTTTAAAAGTATATTATGGATCTAAATGAATATAGGCCCTTTATATTTCTTCTTTCATGAGACTTCTATTTAAATCATATTTATCGCAAAATTTGAGGAGGAATTTCAAGAAAGTTATGGAAACCAGCTACTACAAATGGGGTTATGCAGATGAGTGAAGGTAGGGCATGATTTGCAGCTTATCAGAGATGTGTCTCTCAAAAACTCAATGGATACATGTTGGGAATATTTTATAAGTCATTTTGCACCCCGTGATAGAAGAAATGTGCAGTAGAAGTGTGATAAGATGGTGGAAGAAAATGGAAGTGATCAATTCAAATTGAATGAGAACATAAACACATTAACTCATTGTGGTGGCAGGATCTGAATTTGTATTCTTCTTGGAACTTAGCAGATCCCTGTAATCTAATCAATGGGCATTGAGTTGCCAAAATGAATGGCATCCAAGTTGGATCCCTGGAAAGATACTTATTTGTTTGTTTGATTATCAAATTTAGAAACCATCCATTTCTCTCATGGATATATCAGTGTCTTTAAATAAACCTTATTTGAAGGAATTGTACTGGATGTGAGATATTGGAATGAATGTGTACAGGTGTATCAAAGGTGTTTTTTCAAAAGGCAACTGGACTGTATTTTCCTTGAGAAGACCTTTTGGCTAAAACCTATGATGTTTCTTGGATGAGAAGTAAAATGTCTTCCTCAGGGAAAAAACAATCCAGTTGTCTTTTGAAAAAGTACCTTGGAGACAACTATGACCTGCGTGACTGAGAATCTCTACAGACATGTATATAGTAGCTGTATTCTAACAGGATCAATCATAGGATTAGACCATACTGACAACCTCAACTGGCAGATTTTGAAGAAACCTTTTTGAAGAGATAATTAGAGGGTGGAACATCCTGAAGCATTTCCATTCAAGTGCAGCGGATGATACCACTCCATCACTATGTTTAAAGTAAAGCTCAATTACCAGTTCAGAAAACTTCACTGAATATGTCCTTCAACTTAGAGATCAAAATATTATCCCTTCTTAACTACAGAAGAAGAGGATCTGCTCAGTTTTAGTTTCATCATATAGTTTATGTATCTATGTCTGTGACTATTTATATCAGTGTGTCTCTCTGTGTGAGTGTGCATGTGTGCACATATATCTAGCAATTAACCTTTGGTACTATAGGTCATTTAAACTGAAAAAAAGAGAAAGAAAGTAAAGAAAATACAATTTATAGTGGTATCAAAGGAACAATATGAATTTGTTTCTGAATTCAGGGACTGCAAAAGTGGCAGATGGTTATTTTATTTCTCCTTTGGGTCCTGTACTGGGCAGCTTTGATTGACCTAAGTGTTGGTCTGAATGATAGATTTGAAAAAGTGGACAGCTGAAACAAGTTTGTTTTGTCTTTGAAAACTATAGTAGAAAAAGAGAATGGTAATGTTTTTCACCTTCAAGGCACTCTAAAAATTACACAGTAGCCTCCTAATGCCTTACTGAAATAATAATTATGATGAAATTAGGAACCTGTATAAAGTTTTCCACCTGTCTTTTTTTTTTTTTACTTTATCATACAGTATTTGCAATTTTGACACATTGTTTTTTGATTTTGGTTTTAACATTGAAGTTTAGAATATTTAATAGTAATAGCAGTTCTCTGTTCACATGCCAATTAAGGCATTTAATAATATAGCAGTATAACTTTGTGGAGAATAGAAATTAGGGGGGAGAATGTATCAATGGCAAGAATCAAGGAAAGAGAAAGAAAGGGTTGATGCTTTATAGGAATTAAAGTTATAATTTTGTAAAGCAAAGAGAATGGAATATAATGGACAAATATGAGTTAGTACGAATGCATGGGTATAAAAGATGGTTATAAATATGTATATAATTATATATAAATGTAAATAGAAATAATATGTAGCTGGCACTATACTAATAACAAGGGGAAAAAGAAAATGAACTGTTATGTGTATCTCCATTCTATAGCTTCTATAGCCAAAATGATGGCCAAGAAAGTCACATTGTGTTCAATTATTTTTAATGTTTATTCAATAAATTTATTTAAAAAAAAAAGAAAATGGAGGGGTGTGTGTGAAAAGAACAATTGCATAGCTCACTTCATCTTCTCTTTATTACAGTGCAAAAATATATATATTTGCAAGGTAAAATAAAAACTGAGGGTGTTTCAAACTTTGAACCAAAGATGGCTGAATATAATAATCCAACAAAATGGGAAAGTTCTTGTGAGGTCAAGAATCTTTAAGGGTGAGATTTTAAGTAATCCCTGGATAGAATAATTATAGCAATAAAACTTTTTGGACCATCAACACTTGCTACAATGAGAGTTAAAAACAGGAGATATTGATAAAGGAATGAGAAAGAAGGTGATAATAGCAAAACATCAGAAGAAGCATAAACTTCAGCCATCAAATTAATTGCTATACTATCTGTTTAGTGGGAAATTATCTCTGTTTCACATTTAATAAAAAGCAAAGAGGTTATTGCAAAGAAAATTACTAGCAAAGAATTTCAAATCATTTCAATAAATATGGAACTATACATTACAGTTAACAAGTAGAATAATTCTGAATAGATGAGTATAAACATATGTATGCACGTACTTATATTTCCAGTTGTGAAGAAATGAAAACAACCCACCTTTAAAATTAACCTGAAGACCACTACTTATAAAGATTAATTTAAAAAAAGATTACAAATTATCTATTTTTGTTGCTTTGAATTTCCTTAAGCAATGAGTGACTTTTTTCTACAAGCCTCTTCAAACATTTTATTTAATTTAGAATTCACCTCACTTTATCTGAAATCAATGTTGTACTTGTCATACTGATTTCACAACACACATTTACCAATACTTACATTAGGTCTTTCTATTCTTTTCCTGTGTAAAATATAAAATTGTCTCTTGGGCATACCAGAGTAACAGGAAGAAAAATATTCATTGGTGACCAAAAGCACTGTTTTGACAATTCATATTATTCAAAAGAAAAGAATGTACTGTGAAAGACATAAAATTTTAAATAATGAAGTTGATTATAAATTAAAATTAGACTGTAGTTTTGCAGCATGGATACAGTGTGGTGATGGAGGTAGCTTTAAAGATTAGACTGCCTCAAAGAAGTTATTCCCCCTGTCCCCTGGAATCATATTTATTGGAAAATTATTCTTATGGTCTTTTCAGCATTAAAAGTATTCAAGGCAATGTTATATCTTCCTACATTCCCCAGGGAAGGGGCAAATATTTCCAAACAAAAGTTATATTAACTGTCAGCCACTAACAATCTTTTACCTTTCACATTTTAAATTAGCATTACATTTCATATGTCTCTATCTCTATCTCTATCTCTATCTCTATCTCTATCTCTATCTCTATCTCTATCTCTATCTCTATCTCTATCTCTATCTCTATCTCTATCTTCATCTATCTCTATATTTATACCTATATCTATATCGATAGACAATATAGATAGATATAGATATAGATATAGATATATTCTTAAGTTTTCGTGGGTATTTATATGGATGGCATTCAGCTTTGTTTGGGTATTTTCCCCACATCATTATAGTTGTGCTTTTAAAGTCATCTGCCATCATCAGGCTTGTGTATTATGTTTGTCTGTGAGTCAGGCTTTCACAGCCGTTTTTGTTTTAAATTTGGTGCTAGCCTACTGCTGTGTTAGAATGGATTTTTCTTCATCCTGATTGGTTGGGAGTCTTGGTCTGTGTTTTTCGGTCTTGGAGTTTGCTGTGTTCTGCTTGATTGGTGTTTCTAATATCTTCTGTCTGTTTTGTAGCGTTTTTTTTTTTTTGTCTTGATTGGCTGGCAACATTGTGTTTCCTGTATTGGAGGCTTTTAGTGTGGCTTGGCTTTGAGTAAATGGATGGCTATCATTTATTAGGAAGCTAGGTTTCATCTGGGTGCCTGGTTGGGGTGTGTTTGAGCTGGAGGTATTGAGGGGAGGGTCTGTTTGTGCCCAGGTGTTTGCTTGGCTTGTAGTGTGGAGATTTTTTTGTTTGTGAGTGCAGGCTTCCAAATAATTGTCAGTCTGGTGGAGTCATCTCTTCTATTCATGCTTTCAGGTCTTTTTTCAATCTCTATGGCTTCTCTGATAATTCTGTAGCTGGGGTTTTCTATAGTGGCTAGGGTTTCCAGCTTTTTTTACTGCATTTTTGTGTTCATCCAGGCGGGTACTTATTCTTCTATTGGTCCGATGTATATGGCAGGGCATGATGCGCAGGGGACTTCATATATTCCTTGGTTTTCCAGGTCAATTTTATCTTTGGGGTTTCTTAGGATGGCTGCTATTTTTCTTTCTGTTTTGAAGGCAGTCTTGATGTGATGCCTGTATAGTATCTTACTGATTTTGTCTGTGGTACCTCTTATGTAGGTCAGAACAGCTGTTCCATAGGTCTGTTCATCTTCTGGGTCTCCATTATGTCTCAGTGTGTTTTTGTGGATCAGCTTGTGATTTTGCTTTTGTGGAAGCCATTGGCTGTCAGTATTTTAGTCAGGATGCATAGTTCAGTTTTTATATATGTCTTGTCTGCCAGACATTTGGTTCTGGCAATTAGTGTTTTGGCCATGGAGTTTATCTGTGCTGGGTGGTGGTGGGATTGGACCTTGAGGTAGCGGTTGCTTTTGTTTTCTTCTGGTATATGATGTGTCCTAGTGTGCCATCTGTTTTTTTGTAGATTAGTAGATCTAGGAAAGGTGGTTGTTTGTTAGTTTCTGTTTCCATGGTGAATTTGATTTTTGGGTGTGTGCTGTTTAGGTGTGTTAGGAAATTGTTTAGGTTTTCTTTTCCATGGGGCCAAATAACAAATGTATCATTGATGTATCTTAGCCATAGTTTGGTTTTGTGGGTGGCATTGGCTAGGGCTCTGGATTTGAATTCTTTCATGAACAGGTTTGCAATAATGGGTGACAGTGGTGATCCCATAGGGGCTCCTTCAATTTGCTTGTATCTTTGTGCTTTGTATATGAAATATGTATTGGTTAAGCAGTGTTTTGCTAGTTCCATGAGGTGTTTGGGTGGTTGGCATTTATTTTTGATGATTTCTAGGGTTTCTTTTATCAGGACTTGAGTGAATAGTGAAACCACGTTGAAACTTACAAGCAGATATTTTTGTTCCACGTGTAGATCTTTGATCATTTCCAAGAGGTGGTATGAGTTTTGTACATGTGAAGCTGCTGCTTCAGCATGGGGCTGTAGCTGCTTTGCTAGGTATTTGGCTAGGTTTTGTAGTGGTGCTCCACTGGAGCTGACTATGGGCCTTCTTTGTGTATTTTGGGGAGGCCATATAGTTTGGGGCATCTGGAAGATTTTTCTCTTGGGATGATCATCTGTTGGATCTCTTTGTTCATGTTTCTGGTTATGATTTTCTTCTTGGTTATTTTTTCCAGATATGTGGTTGGGTCTGTGTTTATGGGTTTGTATGTGGAGTCTTGGAGTAGGTCTGTCAATTTTGTTTCGTAGTCTTTTCTATCCATTACTACTGTGGCATTACCTTTATCTGCTGGAAGTATGATTATGCTGCTGTTGTTCCTTAGGGCTTGTGGGGCTTTTAGTTCTTCTTTGTGTAAGTTGCTTTTGGGTCATTTGCTTGTGCATAGGATGTTAGTGACTTGGTGTCTTATTCTATCAGCTTCATCCGTATTTAATTTAGTTAGGCTGGATTCTACTCCACATATGATGGATTCTGTGGGGATTTTTTTGAGTGCTATAGCATAACCCCTTACAAAAATGACAAACTCCTGAAGAAACTAAATAAATTAGAACATGACAAGAAAGCCCCCAACAACTCACAACAACACCTGAAACAATTAGTATACAACATTTCCAATAGAGAACTCACCAAAACAGAAACAGAGATATAGAGATCTCTATACCACAATCCAGGCAAGCACCTGGACACAAACAAACTCCCCACAATACCTCCAGCCCAAACATGCCCCAGCCAGCTACCCAAATAAAATCTAGCTTCCGAATAAATAATTATTGGCCATTCACAAGAAACCAAGCTGCACTAAGAAACCCCAACGCACAAAACACAATGTTGCCAACCAATCAAGAACACAGCAACTCAAAGACCAATAAAAACAGATCTAGACTCCCAGTCAGTCAAGATGAGGAAAAAACCATTCAAATAAAGCAGAAATCCAGCACCAAATTCAAGCAAAAAATGGCTGCTAAGCCTGACACACAAGATTAAAAAGAATCCAATACACAAGCCTGAGGATGGCAGATGAGATTCTGCTGAAACGTCACTATAATAAAAGCACAAATATTAAGACGTGAGAAAATACCTGAAGATGTATGTGGCCGGGCATGATGCACAGGGGACTTCGTATATGCCTTGGTTTTCCAGGTCAATTTTATCTTTGGGGTTTCTAAGGATGGCTGCTTTTTTTTCTGTCTGTTTTGAAGGCAGTCTTGATGTGATGTCTGTGTAGTATCTTACTAATTTTGTCTGTAGTACCTCTTATGTAGGGCAGGACAGCTGTTCCATAGATCTGTCCATAACACACTTAAACAGCACCCCCCCCCCCAAATCAAGTTGACCATGGAAATGGAAACAAACAACTAACATTCCTAGATGTACTAATCTACAAAAAAACAGATAACACACTAGGACACACTGTATACCAGAAGAAAACACACACTAACCACTACCTCAAGGCCCAATCCCACCACCACCCAGCACAGATAAACTCTGTGGCTAAAACACTAATTACTAGAACCAAATGCCTGGCAGACAAGACACACATTAAGATTGAACTATGCACCCTCACTAAAGTACTGACAGCCAATAGCTTCCATAAAAGCAAAATCACCGGCTTGATCCACAAAAATACACTGAGACATAATAGAGACCCAAAAGATGAACAGACCTATGGAACAGCTGTTCTGCCCTACATAAGAGGTACTACAGACAAAATTAGTAAGATACTACACAGACATCACATCAAGACTGCCTTCAAAACAGACAGAAAAATAGCAGCCATCCTTAGAAACCCCAAAGATAAAATTGACCTGGAAAACCAAGGCATATACGAAGTCCCCTGTGCATCTTGCCTAGCCACATACATTGGACAGACCAATAGAAGAATAAGTACCCTCCTGGATGAACACAAAAATGCAGTCAAAAAGCTGGAACACACTTCCTCACTAGTCCAACACTGGAAAGCCACATCAACTTCAATGGCACCAAAACCCTAGCACTATAGAAAACCCCAGCCACAGAATCATCAGAGAAGCCATAGAGATTGAAAAAAGACCAGAAAGCATGAATAGAAGAGATGATTCCACCAGGCTGTCAATCATTTGGAAGCCTGCACTCACAAACAAAAAAAATCTCCACACCACAAGCCAGGCAAACACCTGGGCACAAACAGATCCCCCCTGATGCCTCCAGCTCAAACACACCCCAACCAGGTACCCAGATGAAACCCAGCTTGCTAACTAATGATAGCCGTCCATTTACCTGGAGCCAAGCTGCACTAAATAAAGTAACACAATGTTGCCAGCCTGTGAATGTATTATAAAATGTTGCCATTAGTGTTCTTTTAAAAGACACGTACACGGATATCAAAACCACAAAAATGCCCTGACATACAGGAAAACTTATCTTGCAAGGACACAGCAACCTTAGCTAATTACGCCATAGATAACGCCTGGCTAGCTTGAAAAATCCTTGAGACATGTCAGTGATATATGAGCTATGCATTCCTTTGTAGATATCATTATATGGCATAAACTGCTTTTCTCTTTGATCCTTGTACTCCTAAACCCTCCCTACCTAAAGAATACAATAAAGGAGGTTGTAGCAGAGCGATCGGGGCCGGGACCATTCCATCTGCCCCGAGCGTGATGTGCTTCCTCACTTCAAGCTTCTAAATGTCTGGTGTCTTTTCTTGGTGCCTAAATTCTGGTCCACCCTCGCGAGGGTCCCTCCAAAACTTAAAGGACTAGGAGAAGAAGGTCTGCCAGGCCGGTCGCTCAACGCGACAGCTGGGGGCTCGTCCGGGATCCTTTGTCCTTCGGTCTTCTAGTCTCATGGTGTTGCCTCTGTCTAGAGGAACACTGCCTTCACTCCTGTTACTATGCACCTGGCAAAGGCTTTGTACAATCGTAAGTAATGGGCTCCCCACTTTCCAAAGTTTCGTCAGTACATAGGGACGAACTTTACGCACTTGTGAAGAAGGCTAATTCTTGTCAAAAATCTAATGGCACTACAATTTTCTCTATCTCTAAAAAATCCCTGACTAATCTTTTACTTTACATAGAAAAATATTGTCCTGTCTATCCCTCTGGAGGAACGCTCAATTCCTCCACTTGGGAGCGGATAGGAAAATATCTTCATGATACCCCACGGGCTCCCGTGGATATTCTGACTTCCTGGAAGGCTATTATGGCAGCCATCAACACCCTCTATCCTCCCTCTTCGTCTCTAGAACCATCCTCTTCTTCCATTTCCGATCCCAAAACTACCGTCCCTCTCGCTGCTCATCTTGACTCCACTTCTCTACCTCTTCCTCCCTACCCTGACACCTTCCCCTCCCCTTCAGCCCCTGTGTCCGATTTCTCTCCACATCAATCTCTCGGAGGCACTATCACTGAACTCCTTTCCTCTCCTCTTTCTCTGGAAGTTGAAAGCCCTTCGGCTTTTCCTATGACCATTGTCCCAGGGGCGGCGGGAGGAAACGTGTATAACAACATCGAATTTAAAGTTTTGAAACAGATTAAGGACGCTGTAACCACCTACGGTCTACATTCTCCTTTCACGAGGGGGATACTTGATTCCTTAGTTACTGCTAACACTGTTATGTTATTATATGACTGGAAAATGCTTTTTTCAATGCTTATGACTCCAGTTCAATATGTTGTTTGGCAATCTGAATATGAAAAAGGGGTAGAAGCAGAAATTCGAAGAGGCTTACCCGCAGGAGTCACTGCAGATCAACTATTAGGGAAAGGGCAATCTGCGATGCTAGTTCAACAACAAAATTCCCCCCGTCACAGTTTTGCCATAATTCACATATGTGCCATGAATGCTCTTAAGCGGGTGGATTATTTGGATTCTCAGTCTACCCAAACTTTCTTAAAAATCATGCAGGAGCCAAATGAGCCATATGCTTCTTTCATTAGCCGCCTGCAAACAGCCTTGGATAGGCAAATAGATAATTCCACAGCCAAACAAGAATTGCTCATGAAACTTGCCTTTTCCAACGCTAATCATGATTGCCAAAAAATCCTTCAACCCGTGGCCAACAAACCAGGAGCAACCCTGGCTGAATTTTTGCAACTTTGTAGAATTGTGGGCACAACTTCTCATAAAATGAATGCTCTTGCCACTGCTATCACTACCTCTTTACCTTCCTCTGTTACTGCCTCCCCCTCTGGTAATTGTTCTCCTGATGCTTTTCCCGTAGCGCGCAATGGCAATTGCTTTAATTGTGGAAAACCTGGACATTTTAAAAACCAGTGTCGAATGCCAGGGGGGGGAGGTGCGCCTCGTGGCCAAGCAAAAGGGCCGCCTCCTCCGTCCAAACCTAAAACTATCTGCCCCCGATGCCGTAAAGGGTATCATTGGGCTTCGCAATGCCGCAGCAATCCTCCTCCTCTTCCTCAATCTTCGGGAAATTAATTGAGGGGTTTTCAGCTAACCCCGCCACAAAGGCTGAGTTTTCCGCCACCACCTTCCCGGTAGAATTGGCCGAAGATCTTGTGTATGATGACCCTGGCGCTGTGTTTTCTCTTCCCCTTGTCGTCACATTTCTTAAACCCCTTCCTCCCTCTAACCCTGTTTTGCTCATTCCTAACTCCTCGCTCACAATTGAGGGCGTGGTCGCTGCTCCCTATCTGTATGACTCATCAGACTTAAGACAGCTTTCTTTGGCTGGAATAGGGGACAGATGCTTTTCTCTAAAAAAGGGGACGATCATCGCTACTCTTATACTTCTGCCCCCTTCTGACGCTCCATCCTTGTTTGCTTTGCAGCAACCAGTGCAGGCTTCAAAACCTACTCTTACTGTCACGCTTAATGGTCATCTTTTTGAGGGTCTGATTGATACCGGCGCTGACGTTTCCGTCATCCGCTCTGCCGAATGGCCCTCCTCTTGGTCCCTTGTGGAAGCATCCTCGGTGCAGGGTGTGGGCGGAGCACAGGCCGCTAAGGTCAGCTCTCACTGGCTTTCTGCTGTTACTAAGCATTCTAACATCACTGCTTATCTGAAACCCTACATTTTACCCTTGCATTGCAATTTGTGGGGTCGTGACTTGCTTTCTCAATTTCATGCTTCTATCCAACTGCCATAATCACACTCATGGCTACACAAACATACATTGCTCCTCTTGATCTTTCCCTAAAATCACCCATTCCGGTATGGGTTGATCAATGGCCACTCACTAAAGAGAAATTGCAGGCTTTACACCTTCTTGTTTAGCAGCAGTTGGATGAGGGTCATATTGAAACATCTACTAGTCCTTACAATACCCCGGTGTTTGTTATCAAGAAGAAATCTGGTAAGTGGCGCCTCCTTCAGGATCTCAGGACCATCAATTCCATACTTCAACCCATGGGGCCGTTACAATGTGGCCTGCCCAGTCCTAATCTTATTCCTGAAGGGTTTGACCTGGTCATCATAGACTTAAAAGATTGCTTCTTTTCCATACCATTGGCACAAAAGGATAGAATGCTTTTTGCTTTCACTATTCCTGAACTTAATAATTCCAAACCTACCTCGTGATACCAATGGAAAGTCTTGCCTCAAGGTATGTTAAACTCACCCACAATGTGTCAATTTTTTGTAGACAGGGCTTTATGCCCCTATCGATCTCAATTTCCTGATTTTCTTGTGTATCATTACATGGATTATATTTTAATTGCAGCAAATGGCCCAAAAGGAACAATTCAAAAAACCTTTTCTTTGCTACTAAACATATTAGCACAAGCAGGACTGCACGTAGCCCCTGAAAAAATTCAAACCCAATACCCAATGCAATATCTAGGGCACAAAGTTCTGATGTCCACAGCATCTCCCCATATCCCCGCACTCACACTCCCTCAACCCACCACCTTGGTCCAACTACAACAGTTTGTGGGGGTCATTAACTGGGCTCGACCATATCTTGCCCTAACAACACACATGTTATCGCCTCTGTTCCAAGCACTTGTAGGCTTGAAGAATCCAGCAGGCAAAGTCATCCTATCCGAGGAACATTTGCAAGCCTTGCAACAAGTAAACAAAGCCCTGGCCACCCAGTGGGTGGACCGCGCTCTTGCAAATACACCACCCTCCCTTGCCATCCTTTCCACACACCACCTTTTAACCACAATTGTAGTTCAACTCTCCCATACCAAACGGCTGCACATTTTAGAATGGTTACATCTCCCACACACTCCTAGAACTTCAATATTCACAAGAGCAATCCAAATGGCTTCTCTTATTGAAAAAGGAAGGAAAAGGGCTAAGGCCATGATGGGGTTGGATATATTTACATTGTATGTTCCCTTTAAGATTACCCAATGGGAACCCCTCCTATAAGCATCGACCGTTTTACAGGATGCTCTGGAAGAGTGGTGCGGTCAAGTATCATGCCACCTCCCTCCAGATCCCCGTTTACAGGTACTCAGGACCATTCCATTTGTGCTAACCTCTCCTCTTGTTCAACAGCCATTAAAGGAAACACTTACTGTGTTTACAGATGGATCCAAGACCATTGGAGCATGCACATGGTACAGGGATGGCCAGTGGCATAAACGCTTGACCACTCCCCAGCCATCCGCACAGCAGTCTGAATTGGCTGCCTTTATCTTGGCTCTCTCCCTCTTTTCTAATGAATCTTTAAATGTTATCTCTGATAGTTTGTATGTGACTCAAATGGTTGTACATATGTTTGATGCATATATTTCCCCTATGACCCCTCCTTCTCTAATGACACTCTTTTTACAGCTTCAGGCCTTGCTCAAAGAAAGAAAGACACCTTTATTTGTTGCCCATATTAGAAGTCATCAACAACTGCCCGGATTCCTTTCTGAAGGAAACCAAATGGCTGATGAGGCTTGCAAAGTTATGACTGCTTCCCCATGCTCTCAACCAATTTTGGCTGGGGAAAGTCATGACTATTTCCACCAAAATAGAAAGGCCTTGGTTCGACAATTTGGCATCACGAACCAAGAGGCCACTGCAATAATCCAACAATGCCCAACCTGCAGTTTACAAGCCAAGGGCATTCCCGAAGGTGTTAACCCTAGGGGTACTAAAGCCTGTGACACGTGGCAAATGGATGTCACCCACCATTCTTCCTTTGCACCCTGGAAGTACATTCATGTGTCTGTAGACACTTACTCTGGGTTTATCATGGCAACTTTGCAAAGGGGAGAAGCAACAAAAAATGTAATCAATCATTGTCTTCGGACTTTCGTAACGCTGGGATGTCCACAAAATCTCAAAACAGACAATGGACCTGCTTATGCCAGTTCTCCCTTTACAGAGTTCTGTCGTAAGTGGACCATCACGCACACATTTGGTATACCCTTCAATAGTCAAGGACAGGCTATTGTAGAAAGGGCTAATCAGACCTTGAAACAAGCCCTTGACTGGCAGATGGGGAAAAAGGCATTAGGCCCCCCGAACCTCCCGACGTTACAAAATCTCTTAAATATCACTCTATATACTCTTAACTTTCTTAATCTTACTGGGACCCCTCCCTGCACTGCAGCATCCCGTCACTTTTCTAAGCCAACAGCCCCCTCTTCCTGTCCCCTTGTCTATTTCAGACAACTTCCAGATCCACAGTGGAAAGGACCTGCACAACTTATCACCTGGGGAAGAGGTTATGCTGCCATACAACTTCCTGACCGGGTGCTCTGGGTTCCTGGTCACTGTGTCAGGCCCTATCATGGCAAGCCTCCCAAAGATGCTCCCTGTGATCTTTTTGCTTCCCTGGACCTCTCCTGTCTCTTCACAATTTAATGCTTCTCCTAACATCATTCTGATTTTCCTGCTTCTTCTGTCGTTTCCTGTCTTTCCGAACTTTAATCTCTCCTCCAAAGAAATGGTCACAGGATATGCCTCCGCCTCCAGACCAACGCCTACCTGGTACCGACGCCTACTACGTCCCAGGGGACTTCGCCTCCGCCGATCCGTTCCAGCATCCTCCAACCAGCACCAACCGCAGACTTACACCTGGACTATCCTTGATTTTCAAGGACAAGTGCTGAACTCCACCACCAATTACACCAGGTGGCCCTGGTTCCCGCCATTGTACATGGATTTTGCCGAAATGGGTACAGGAGTCATCAAATTCAGTGACAAGAAACTACAAGCTGATGTATGGGACAAACAAGGCTCCTGCTCTCCTGCCCCTGCAGACAACTACAGATTGTATTTTTGTCCATCTCATTCTACTGGATCTTCACGTGCGGCATGCGGAGGGGTTGTGGATAGATACTGTAAAAAATGGGACTGTGTTTCTACGGGTCACATCTGGTGGACCCACCTACCAAAAATGACTATTTACACATTACTAGAACTAGAGAACAAATACCATGCAATCCATGGCCGTGTTGTGGCCAAAGGTTAAGCCCTCTTATCCTTACCTTTACTGAGGTCGGAAAGGCATACCACGGGCCAAATGGATGTCTGGATTCACATGGGGGGGTCGCCAGTGGGATGGGGAAAAGGATGAGGGCAACATCTTCACGGTACGCCTCTCTACTCAACTGAAAAAATACGATATAGGTCCCAATCTTAATCTTAAATCAACTTTTCTACAGAAACAGGATTCTGCCCAAAACCCACTTTTTCAATTAGTGAACTCTTCCCTTTCTTTACTCAAGGCAACCCTTAAGGATTCGGCTAAAACCAATGATTGTTGGCTTTGTATCTCTGATTCACCTCCCTTTTATGAAGCAGTGGCATCGGGGGAAGCAATCTCCAATTCCACAAACGATACACTCTGCCGATGGAATACTTCCTCCATCACTATCACAGATATAATAGGCACAGGTTGTTGCATTGGTAATATACCTACCAATTATTCTCAATATTGTTACAATGTTTCTTCCAGGTATCACTGTGATGTATATCTCCCAAAAAGCAGAAATTCAGCCTTACAAAAATCACCAGACACACACGGAGCCATGGGCACTCTATATACTACATCAGGAGGTAACCTCGCAGACCGTCTAACTGGCTATTTTTTTATTCCTGGTAATAATTCTATTTGGGCTTGCTCCACGGGCGCCACTGCCTGTGTACATGGGGATGTTCTATTGTCAGAAAACGCTTTTTGCATACAAGTCCGATTACTTCCAAAGATTTCTTATTATCCAGGCCCTGAACTGATTACAATGTTAGAACCTCCTCAATTCCCTCTCCACCAAAAAAGGGAAATAGCCACTGCATTAACATTATCAGTACTCCTCGGGTTAGGCGCAGCAGGAGCTGCCACAGGAGTGACTGCTCTAGCTGTAGGACATCAACAGTTAGCCACCCTCAGCTTGCAAATAGATGAAGATTTAAAATGCATTGAAACTTCCATTTCTGCCTTACAGGCTTCACTATCTTCTCTTGCAGAAGTAGCTTTACAAAACAGAAGAGGTCTGGATTTGCTCTTTCTAAACAAAGGGGGGTTGTGTGTAGCCTTAAAAGAAGAATGTTGCTTTTATGCAGACCATTCAGGTATTGTAAAAGACTCTATGGCAGAGTTAAGAAAACGCCTCAAAGACCGTGAAAATGAGAGACAACAACACAATTCCTGGTTTCAAGGCATGTTTAATTTCTCCCCATGGTTGACTACCTTACTTTCTGCATTAATAGGGCCACTTATTTTGTTTGTATTAATTTGTACCATTGGCCCTTGTATATTTGGCCGAGTGCTTCGCTTCTTAAAAAATCGCTTGAACTTGCTAGATACTGAAGTTAGTAATACCCAAAAATCTATAAATTTGTTAGCCTCTGCCCTTGCATCAACAGATCCTGCTAAGCAACCGCTACTCGGATGGTCCTCAGACACCGAGTCAGATGAAGAAACTCCTCCAAAAAGGTACTTATGTGATGGTGGTTTGGTGCGTGACATCCCCACCTTGGACGAGACCGGACTGAGGGAGCACTTTGAGCTGAAGAGCTTGTTGTCCTCCTGCGGCGCCACTCGAGAGGAACAGGACTCTCTTCTGGACCACTTTGTGCCAAAATTTAAAGAAAAGGAGGAATTGTGAATGTATTATAAAATGTTGCCATTAGTGTTCTTTTAAAAGACACGTACACGGATATCAAAACCACAAAAATGCCCTGACATACAGGAAAACTTATCTTGCAAGGACACGGCAACCTTAGCTAATTACGCCATAGATAACGCCCGGCTAGCTTGAAAAATCCTTGAGACATGTCAGTGATATATGAGCTATGCATTCCTTTGTAGATGTCATTATATGGCATAAACTGCTTTTCTCTTTGATCCTTGTACTCCTAAACCCTCCCTAGAGGTAAAGAACACAATAAAGGAGGTTGTAGCAGAGCAATCGGGGCCGGGACCATTCCATCTGCCCCGAGCGTGATGTGCTTCCTCACTTCAAGCTTCTAAATGTCTGGTGTCTTTTCTTGGTGCCTAAATTCTGGTCCACCCTCGCGAGGGTCCCTCCAAAACTTAAAGGACTAGAAGAAGAAGGTCTGCCGGGCCGGTCGCTCAATGCGACACCAGCCAATCAAGATACAAAATGAGCCAAAAAACAGACAGAAGATATTAGAAACATCAATCAAGCAGAACACAGCAAACTCCAAGACCAATAAACACAGACCAAGACTCCAAACCAATCAGGATGAAGGAAAAACCATTCTGGCACAGCAATAGGCTGCCCCAAATTTAAATCTGAAACCACTGTAAAAGTCTGACTCACAGATGAACACTATACAGAAGCCTGATGATGGCAGATGAGATTCTGCTGAAACGTTGCTACAACTTTAAAAGAACAACTACAATGACGTGGGAAAATACCCGAACAAAGCTGAATGCCATACATGTAAGTACCTGCGAAAACTTAAGAATATATATATATATACATACATACATACATACATACATACATACATACATCGGGTTTTGATTGGGTTGCTTGACCCAAAGTTTGACAGAAGCCAGCAGATAGTGGTTACAGCTCTTCATCCTATAGCACTTAATGCTTGTAAACCCCAAAGGGCCTTTTTGTACTTGTCATTTATATGGCTTTCCAGAATTTTGCCATACCCCTTGATCACACTTGGCTTGCTCCTGTGACTTTTTCTTCCCTTTTTAGTTACAAAAAATAAAGAAGCCCTGCCAGATTGGAAGGTGGGTGCATTTTACCAACTTCAGCTTGTAGCTTTTGCTGTTTGTCACTTGAAATGGTCTCCATTCATTTCTGCTGTCAATGGGTGGGTGGATGGGAGTGGGCTTCCTATTGAACTATCTTTAAGATAGATGAGATTGGGATAACTAAATACTGAATAGCCATGGTTCTTAGTACTTATGTATATTTTCTTCCCTAAGTCTCTTTTGGTTGGCAGATCCTGCCAAATCCTTGCTCACTAATAATTACAATGGCAATTACAACTGTATCTATTTCAGATCTCCTGCCCTATGAGAAAGTGAGGTTGGGATTTCTATCTATGCTTTGGAGAAGCAGCTGTATCCAGGCAGAATTGCTTCCCCCTTTTTTTGTGCATCAAAAAATTGAATCATACATTTATCACAGGCATTCGAGCTGGTGTTGTAGCTGACTGATAATTGAACCAATTATGGCATTTTCAAGGATGTGTGATGTAAAGAGACAGCCTCACCCTCCTCCTCAAATCTTTTGAGCTTACAAAAACAAATGCTAAAACAGACTGGCAAAAAAACGAAAAGAAATAAAGTTCTACAACATTATGTGAATGGATTAAAGAGGAAGGAAGACAAAGTTGTTTTATTTGATCAAGGTTAAAATAGATATTTTGCTATCTCTGGTAATCTTTAATATATTTTTGCTGACATTAGGACTGGAATGACAAGACTGTAAGGATTTGTTTTTACATAAGAAATGGAAGAAGAGATCATTTGCTCTATTTTAAGAGAAAGTGATGTTACTAAAATTGTTTTTACTTGTAATGAAAGAGGAAGTAATTTCTTTATATGTTTCTTTTCTTTTCATTTCTACTATGTTATTTTTTCCTTCTTTTCTATTTTTTTCTTTTCTGCATTTTTCCATTTTCTTCATTTTTTCTTTTTTGTATCAGTTTTTATTGTTGCAATTGTAATTTTAATAAAATTACTATTAAAAAAATGAATTGTTTTCCTTTTGAATATTTTTGACTTCCTTATTTAACTTGTAGCTCAGGGATTTTCTGGAGTATCTCATCCACATACAAATCAGGTGTGTCTTGGGTACACTCTGAGCTCTGAAAAGGCCAGTGTGTCTTTACTTAATGTTCTGAACCTAAATCATATATGTTTTGTTTTGCCAGATACTGAGTACATTAGCATTAAAAAGCATCTTCTGCTTTTTCCAGTGTTTAACTTCTGAGAACTTTAAATAGAATATAAGGGGGAGGGAGAGGGAAAAGGCAGCTTTAGTAGTCTAAATGAATGACAGTGAAAAAAAACTGACATTTTTTTTAAAGCAGATAAAGTAAATGTATCACTAAGATTGCAGATAACAATAGATATCGTAAGTAAAGTCAAATTTTTAAATCAATAGACTGCATTAATGAAACTGCGCTTCAAGTATTGATTAGTTAGTGAGACATAACCTAATGGCAAAAAATATCTGTAAAAAGCCTGAGCAATGCAATCTTAAATCTGAATGTCCTTATTATGAAAAGATAATAGAACAATTTGAGAAAAGAGTTGTGATCATTTTACTGGAACAAATTGATAATCTCTAAAAATATAATGCAATGGATTGACACTGTAGTTATTCAGATGGATGTTTATACAAAAACCATTTCAAATTAGGTCTTTAAGAAGCACAGTGATGTTCATCAAAGTTTTATGAGCAGCCTGCAGAAACTTGAAAACTAACCAGGCGGTTTGTAAACTCAAAAGTAAGTTGAGAATAACATTTTCTGGGGGAAATTGAGGAAAGCCACAGATTTGATTTCTGGCTATACCACCTTGCTTGTTGATGTTCATTCATAATCTGTTCCTAGAATCATAGGCCTGGGAAATATTTTGAAGATGCAGTTTCCTAATAAATTATAATAGATAAATGTTTGGTTTAGGGTTTTTTTTTTTTTTTCAAAAGACAGAGGGAAGCAGGAGGAAAAATTGATTTTTGGGAGTCGTAAACTGACATACATTTCCAACTTCTGCAAAAGGAAAGTCCAGTGCCTCGTTGTTGTAACTATGTATCATTCATGTGATTGAAACTATGTATCATTGCAACTATGTATCATTCAAGCAATTGCAACATTGTATCATTCACGTGTAATCATTAACTTCTGTCTCTTCAGTGACCTTTGCAAGGCACGTACGAGAAGACAAGGAGATAGACATTTGTTAAATAGGCTTATCCACTTTGTAAATAATCTGTCCGGTATGCAGCTTTGTAAACATGCACATCCTGATGAGATTAACATGTTTGACTTGAGCTTTTTAATTAAATCATTTTCTTGTAAAAAAGCACAATAAAAGAGCGTGTGCCAAGACATTCGGAGCGCGCTCATCATCAAGAGGAAACTTCGCTTCCTGTCGTTTCTCTTCCCTTCGCTCCCTTTCATGAGCCGCACATCAGATGCGGGATGGCAGATACCGCATTCTGGTGACCCCGACGTGATTCCCTAAGGGGGATACGCAGCGACGCGCCCATATCTTATCAGCTCGATGGGAGCTGTGCATCGCCAGGCCTGAAGCGAATTGCACTTCATCGGATCTGAAACACGGTCTCGACTTTTCATAAGTATGGGTGAAAACTTTGCTCAACAGCAGACGCAGCATCTGAGGGAGTTGAGGGAGTTAGTCGCTTCTTCTTCTAAATACTCTGCTAATTTAAAGGGCTCTCCTATAAAAAAGAAACCTATTGCTACATTATTGGCTTATGTGTGGCAACATTGTCCTAATTATTCAGAGGAAGGGTCCTTAAAAATTTTCCAATTGGCAAAAAATTGGTGAACATCTCCATAGTCCTCCTCGTGCACCTATTGGCATTTTGGTCACTTGGAGGAAAATTATGGAGGCTTTAAAAGTCCATTAAAAAATAGAAGCAGGGAGTGTGTTTGAATCTCCCCTGCCAAGTTATGATAACTTTTCAATTTTCTTTAACTCAGGCAGAAGCTGCTGCCATTATTCAACAATGCCCCACATGTAGTAAGCAAGGACATTCCATTCCCATAAGAGTAAATCCTAGAGGGTTAAAAGCTTGTGAAATTTGGCAAATGGATGGAACTCAGTATCCACTTTTTGCCCCTTGGAAATATTTGCACGTTTCAATAGATACATATTCAGGATTTATTCTGGCTACTCCTCAAAGGGGAGAAACTGTAAAACATGTCATCAATCATTCAATTCTTACCTTTGCCTCGCTGGGACATTCAAAAGAAATCAAAACAGACAATGGATCTGCCTATACAAGTTCTGCTTTCCAGGACTTCTGTAACAGATGGGATGTAACCCACAAGTTTGGGATTCCCTACAACAGTCAGGGGCAGGCTATTGTGGAACAAGCGAACTTGTCTCTGAAACATGCTCTTGATCGATATTCGTTGCGGGAAAACCCCCCGAACCTCCCAGCATTGCAAAATTCTCTTAACATTTGTCTTTACACTTTAAACTTTCTTAATCTGACTGGCATTGCTCCCACTTCTGCTGCTTCGCATCATTTTTCCTCCCCCTCGCCCCCACCTAACAGACCTCTGGTATATTATCGCAGATTGCCAGATCCTGCCTGGCAGGGTCCCGCTGAGCTTCTCACTTGGGGACGAGGCTACGCTGCGATCTTACTGCCAGACAAAACCACTTGTTGGGTCCCTGGTCGGGCAGTAAGACCCTATCATGGGAATTCCTCTGCTACATCTGTATCTTAAAACTCTTTCTTGATATTATTGCCGATATCTTCTTTGCAATTTTTACCTTATTTGTATCCTACTTAAAGAACACTCTCCCACTCGCTCTTTTGTTCCTTCTTTACCCTTCCTATGGAAAGGAACCTTAAAATCTTTTCCTCTATTCAATCTAAAACATAGAAGGACCTAAATGTCCTTATATTGTATCATGGGTTTCCCCACCCCAACTAACATCCTTGATGAATTACCAAATTAATCTTTATTGTCATTATTGTAATTATTATCCTTTTTCTACTAATTGAATTCCCTCCTCATTTCGCAAATGTTCTACAACTAACTTCTCCATAGCCTTCTCTCCTGCTTGTGATGTTTTTATATACCCGAACTCTGATCCTGTCAACAAACGACACTTCAAAAGAACTGTCCATGACGATCCGCAGAAGCCTCATAGAAGAGATAATATTGCCTGGACTATAACTGACTTTCAAAAAGTTCGTTTAAGTTCTACAACCAATTTCTCTTGCATAGAAGACTTCTACCCACCACTTCAATTTGATTTGGCAGACGCACCCACACAACCAGGGGATATCCTGCAATCCACACCACTGCAGGAGGAACTTTAACATCACGCCTGAAAAGAATATATTTTATCCCTGGCAATAATTTTGTTTGTTACACCGGTTTCATGGCATGTATCCACGGGGATGAAATTGTTAAATCCAAATCATTTTGCATTCAAGTATGGCTTGTATGTATAACTCTGATGATTTTATATCCCTACAGGTATCCATGGAACACCCCCTCTCTTGCAAAATCGTAAAGATTTAGATCGTTATTTTTTTTTTAAAAAAGGGGGATTGTGTGCTATGCTTAAAAAAGAATGTTGTCTTTATGCTGATAGCGGGGGGGGTTTCGTTTTCTAATTCGCCATGGCTTACAACCTTTTTAACTGCATTGGCAGGATCGTTAATAATCACTATATTGATTTGTATTATAGGACTTTATTGTTTTAATAGAATATTACAATTTTTAAAAAATTAATTATCCTCTGCTGATGTTAATGTGCTATTGCAAGCTCATGTTATATCCTCAACACCGGATGAAAAAATGTCATCGCTGAGTTACCGCTCCTTGGACAACCCTGAAGCTGACGGGTTGCACTCTTGCCTAGATGACGGGGACAGCGAACATTTCAGAAAAATGGTTCCTGTCTTCTTGGACGAGGAAGAAGACTCGTCATAAATAATAAAAACAGAGGAGATGTTGTAACTATGTATCATTCATGTGATTGCAACTATGTATCATTGCAACTATGTATCATTCAAGCAATTGCAACATTGTATCATTCACGTGTAATCATTAACTTCTGTCTCTTCAGTGACCTTTGCAAGGCACATACGAGAAGACAAGGAGATAGACGTTTGTTAAATAGGCTTATCCACTTTGTAAATAATCTGTCTGGTATGCAGCTTTGTAAACATGCACATCCTGATGAGATTAACATGTTTGACTTGAGTTTTTTAATTAAATCATTTTCTTGTAAAAAAGCACAATAAAAGAGCGTGTGCCAAGACATTCGGAGCGCGCTCATCATCAAGAGGAAACTTCGCTTCCTGTCGTTTCTCTTCCCTTCGCTCCCTTTCATGAGCCGCCCATCAGATGCGGGATGGCAGATACCGCACCTCGTGCGTTGCTTCATCCATAGAGCATTTTTCATAATGTTTAGCTGAAGTCAGTTTTTTCGTGTGTATGTGCAGAATGGAATCTAAAGTTAAGGAGAAGAAGTGAATGGTTCAAGAGGTCATGTAGGTGAGGAAACAGGCAGAAGGAACTGGAGTTTTTTTGTCTAGACATAAGTCATGGGAATTGGAAACAGAACAGGTAAAAAAGGTGAAGTTCAGCTTATAAAACTCCAAGAATAATTAAGTATTCCCAATGCATAAAGATACTTCTGGAGAATGTTATTCCAAAAAAAATGTCTTCTTTAGGGAATCAATTCATTGTTAAATAATTGTTTAAAGACCTTGATGCAAACGTGGTATTGTTATTATCATAATAGTCAGCATTATTAGCATCTGAAATCTCTTTGTAGCTAAAAAAGCTGCAAGAGCAGCTTCCAAAAACCAGTAATACGATTGCCCATATGTTCAGTTTTCTGTATTAGAATAACAGCATAACAGAGTTGGAAAGGACCTTGGAGGTCTTCTAGTCCAGCCCTCTGCTCAAGCAGGAGACTCTGTACCATTCCAGACAGCCTATTCTTAAAAACTCCAGTGATAGAGCACCTACATGAGAAAAAAGAATTAGCTGAGAGAGATGAACAGCATCATAAAATAAGATTTTTCTGGGTATGCTCATTCCAGAGCTTACATTATATCACATTAAATGAATATGGAAATAACAAAGCCAAGGTCAGGTGCCTCATTTGGAACATTTTTAATACATAAAATCTGTGTTTACTGAAAGCCCTAGCTAAGTGAAAGTAACAAGATGGATGTGTTGGCAGTATTTCCTTCATTAAAAAAAAAGTTTGCTGCAATTTGTAATGTCTCTTGTGAAATGTTTGAGGATAACACTCTTTTCCATTAGTGCTGTTAAATTCCTACTTGTAAAGGAACTTCTTCTATTCTGGGGAAGAAATGGGACTTTAGACAACAAAATCCCGATGCTAACCCAAGTGTTATCAGTGCCAGGAAAATACAAGTTGAGTTATAGCAGCATACATTACAGGCAGATAAAGCAGTGACATTACTGCTATAATGCATGTTTTTATAGACTCTACCCATATAGACTCCACTATTTATTCTCTGTGAATCTTTGGATTCCATTAAGTCCTCTTCCCTTTTCCCCAAGGGTTCAACTTCCTTCCCTTTCCCACCAAGAGTTCAACTGATGTGGAGTCCAGGACATTGGCATACATACATATTTTGTCCCTAAACAAAGCTGATACAGAGTTGTGGTTAAGATTTTGGATTGGAATTGGATACTCAGGTTCTAGTCTCCCCTTGGTTGATTGAAAGTTTAATGAACTGTTGTGGAGAAGAATAGGTCTTGTATTTGTAAAGGGCAGAAAGAATAAGCTTGAGAAATAAAAAGAGCTGCAACCAAGAAAATGGTCAGATGAAAGAAACCAGAATCTAGGGCAGAACTGTAACCTGAAAAAAGCAAAGAAGCAAAGAAAAAAACCTAATAGAACAACCCACAGCAGGTTCCCATTTCAATTCCCAGCTTAACAAGGTAAGAAAAAAGATGATATAAGCGGTGCGGATGAGTGGCAGCTATGTGAAGTCCCGGCAATTTCTTCAAGCCCCGAGGCTCTTAGGAGCTGAAAGTCACCCTGGATGGGTGGTAAAGGCAAAGGGATGTTTCGGTGGTCGTGAGGAGAGGAGAGTCTCCTCAATTGACCCGAAGAAAACCCCTCCATTCGAACTATAAAGAGAACCGCCAGCATGGCTGAATCGAAGGCAGGAAGGCAGCTGAGACAGAAGTGAAAAAGAAAGGAAAGATCTTGTAACAGCGTGCTTAGTCTTGGTAAGAATCACTCCAATTTCTGCAGTGGAATTTTCCTTGGAAAGTGGGACTCAAAGGAGGAAATTACCTGCGATTAACGATCGGGAATGACTGTCAGATTTAGTACAAAAAGAAAGAAAGAAAAAGATATTGCAGCTAGAAGTAACTTTAAAAGTAAAGGACAGATTGGATTGGTTAACCCAAATTTCTGGACTGTACTTTTACTACTACTCAACTTGAAGAACTTTGGGGAACTATTGGAAAACAATCTTATTCAGAGACATATTGATTGTAGTTAAAGTGTTTTAATTCAGCGAGTTTTGTTCTCTTTCAATAATCCAGCATGCTTTTGAACATCCTGTTACAGCCTATTGTTTACAGTGGAATAGCAGCAGCCATTGGAGCAATAAACTCCTCCCACCTAGTAAATAACAGCTGCTAATAAAACAATTAACCCTTTCCTCGCAGACTCTCAATACTACCTCATTACTTTAATCAAACACTGACTAATTCATTACCTCAAAACTTACAACTTTTCTACCTCATTACCTATATCAATAATTAGATAATCAATTTCTATAAAATAATTTATTAATGGTTCAATTGATTTATTGTTTTAATTGATTAGTGTGATTAGAGTTTTTAGTTCAAATGGTGTGATTACTGATTAGTTTTAAAAAATCAAAATTCATGTAATTTAATTGATTAGTAAAATTAGTGATTTAGTGAATTTAATTGAACAATATGATTAATGATTAGTGTAATTAATTGATTAGGCTGATTGTTGCTTAGGAAAATTATTTCACTAGAGAGATTACTGCAATTGATTGATTGGTGTGATATTGGCTATATTGATTACCCAAAATTGTTCCATTAATTAATGTAATCAACGTACCATCTTAACAAACCTACCATGCCAAGAAAAAAATCCAATGCCAAACCACAACCTAAAGAGAAAGTAATTCCCACCAATGAACCACAAGACTCCTGCACATGCCTTAAATGCTACAAAGCTCTAAAGGATAATGAAAACTCCATCAAATGTTCTCTATGTAACAAATACGCTCATCATGACTGCTTGGGATTACCCAGCAAATGATTCAATACCTAGAATCATCCAATGAGTTTCCATATCTCTGCAAATCATGCAGAGCCAAACTGGATCTGTTTGAAAGAGTTGATACCCTAGAAACATGAATAGCATCCCTTGACACCATAGTAGCATCCCTGGACGCTTTAAAAGAAAGATTAGCCACTCTTGAAAAAAAAGACAGAACACAAAAACCAAAACATCCAATAGCTACAAACCACATCTCTACCCAACAGCCACAACCCAATCCACAAAAACATAAATCAGACAAATAATCATATCCCAATCCTCATCAGAGAAGCTGTTGAGTGCGAACAGAAACATCAAAACGCCATCTTATTTAGTCCAGAGGACATTAATGACAATGATGACATCACAACTGTCCGAAACATCATCAGTGTTTATTAAGCATCAACCATCTCCCCTGATGGAATACTTGACATTTCCCGCATTGGCCGAGAGCTCAAAAACAGAGACAGCTCTGTGGCCCCACGCTTCTGCAGGGTCATTTGCAAAAATGAATCAAGCAAACGTAAATTCATTTATACTATAAATTCACTTGCCAAAAGCAACACCAACCATAAGAACACCAACCATAAGGTCTCACCTTGACCTAACAAATCAATGTGCCTGCTCCCATGTACTCCACACAGAACTCAAAAAACGTCTAGACAATGGAGAGAAGGACCTGTACATTGACTACCATGCTGACTGTATCAAAAGTAAATCACACAACCCGCAACTCAGCTTTAACCTTCAACCACAACCCTACCTCAACCACTCCACCATCACCTAAGACTAGGCATACATGACCCTAACTACCTCAATTCCAACTACAGCTGGCCTTAAATGCAAGCTACTCAACGCAAGAAGCCTTGTGAGTAAAATACCTGAATTTTTCCTCTTACTAAATATGGCTAAATTCGACATCATATTTGTCTGTGAAACATGGCTCAGTGCATCTCTCCCTGACTCCAATACCACAGTAAGAGGCTATCATGTTTACCGATCAGATTGTGAAATTTGTAGAGAAGGTGGTGTTGCTATCTTCTATGTAAAATCCTGAATATAAAAAACATCTAAGTTACCCAGGAGCTTGCTCTTCCTGAGACCATCATCTCTGAACTATCCTTAAATTCTTACTATGTTACAGAGCACCTGATTATGACATCGAAAATGCAAACAAGCTAAATTCACTACTAACATGGGCAACATCCTGTCCACACGCTTTTATCTTTCTTGGTGACTTCAATCTACCTCATATTAACTGGATTCTAAATGAATGTACAACTGAACCCATACATGCAACCTTCTATAATGCTGTTAGAAAACTGGGACTGGAACAACTTGTAACCAACAATATTAGACTTAATAACTGCCTTGATCTCATCTTCTGCAATAGTTTGAATTTAATTTACAGAATACAAACTAAAGAACCCTTTTCCAAGAGTGATCACAATATGATTGGCTTTTGACTCAACATACACCCACACAAAAATAATCACAATGATGTAATCCCCAATTATAACTTCAAAAAAAGGCAACTATGATCTTATAGACAACAATCTCTCATCCCTCGATTGGCAATCTCTATTCACTGGATGCAGTACTGTAGAAGATGATTACAACATATTTTTACTTGAAGTCAAAAGAGTCATCAAACTATATGTGCCAATCACAACTCCCCCCCCCAAAAAAAACCACATTACCCATAACAATAAGGAAACTTCAACCCAAAAAGAGATCACTGGTGGAAAAACAAATCTGGTCACATTGCCAACTTCAAAAGCTGATACAAAAATGTATGCCACCAGATAAAGACTGAATGCACCAATGATCACATTAAACAAGAGGAAAACCTTCTACGCACCAATTCCACCTGCACTTTCTACAATTTTGTAAACAACAAACTAAACGACTCAAGGTCCATCCCACCCCTGAAAGGACCTAATGTAAAGACTGCAATGATGACACCATTAAAGCCAACCTCTTTAACACATTCTTTGGCTCAGTATTTGTAAACAGCAATGGATCACGCCCAGTATTTCCTAGCTGAACCACAGAAAAGTACAATGATCTAATACATATAGATTTTACAGAAGACAACATTGAAAAAGCACTACGCAATCTAAAACCATCTCTATCTATTGGACCAGACGGAATATCTGCCTACTTCTTAAAAATGCTATCCACTGCCATCGCAGAACCTCTAAGCATAATCTTTGAAAAATCTTTCAGGACCAGCTCCTTGCCTAACCTATGGTCACAAGCCATGGTCATCCCCATCTTCAAAAAGGGAGACCTCAGCCTAGTTGAAAATTACAGACCAATCTCCTTATGCTGCATCACCTCTAAAATCATGGAATCAATTATTAACCAATCCATTACCCTCCACTTAGAGACAAACAATCTACTCTCCAATAAACAATTTGGTTTCAGAAAAAAACTGTCCTGTAATCTGCAACTCTTACACTGCAAAAACATATGGACTACACAACTCGACCAGGGCAAAACAATAGATGCAATCTACATAGACTTCTGTAAAGCCTTTGATTCAGTGGTACATGAAAAACTACTACTAAAACTAAAATCTTATGGTATCTCTGGACACCTGCATAATTGGATAGAAGCATCCCTGTCAAACAGACAATAAATGGTCAAAATTGGGAGTGTCCTATCAAATTCTGTACCTGTCAATAGTGGTGTCCCCCAAGGCAGTGTTCTAGCACCAGCTCTCTTCATACTCTACATAAATGACCTCTGTGATCATATTAAGAACAACTGTGTTCTCTTTGCTGATGATGTAAAGTTGTTCAATACCACAGACAATACTGCTACCCTTCAAAAAGATCATGACTATATATCAGAATGGTCAAACGGCAACTTCAAATCTCAACAAATAAATGCTCTGTTTTACATATTGGCAAAAAAAAAAAATAGAAAATAAAATACAAGCTTAATAGTCAAGATCTTGTTGATGATCCAAGCTCTGTAAAGGACCTTGAAATACTCATCTCTAATGATCTAAGTGCTGGAGCCCAATGTAACTCCATAGCCAAAAAGGCATTAAGAGTTGTTAACCTTATCCTACATAGCTTTTTCTCTGGTAATATCACACTACTAACTAGAGCATACAAAACATTTGCTAGACCAGTACTCGATACTAGACCAAAACAGTTCATCAGTCTGGAACCCACATTATGTATCTGATATTAGCACAGTTGAGAAAGTCCAGAAATATTTCACAAGAAGAGTTCTCCACTCCTCTACTCATTGTAGAATACCTTATGACACCAGACTTGAAATTCTAGACCTAGAAAACCTTGAATTACGCCGTCTTCGGTCTGATCTAACTATAGTATATAAAATCATACATTGCAATGACTTATGTCAATGAATACTACTACTTCAACCATAACAACACAAGAGCACACAACAGATACAAATTCAAGGTTAACCGCACCAAACTTGATTGTAGGAAATACGACTTCAGCAACAGAGTGGTCAATGTCTGGAACACTCTACCTGACTCTGTGGTTTCTTCCCCAAACCCCCAAAACTTTAACCTTAGACTGTCTACTATTGACCTCACCCCTTTCCTAAGAGGTCTGTAGGGGGTGTGCACAAGCGCCCGTGTCCTATTGTTTCTTTTATTTTTCTTATATGTACCCATTTCATGCATTCATAACTATGTATACACTTATACCTGTTATCTTGTAAGCGATTGACAAATCAAAATAACTAACTAACTAACTAACTAAATAAATAAATAAAAATTGGGAAAAGATAGTATCAATATATATTATTCAATTGTTGGGCAGTCTTTGGTCCTCCATATATTATTGACTTACAGTGCTTAGCATTCTGTTCCCTTAGACATTCTGGGAAAGAATAGAAGTTCTTTAACATCTGGAAAGCCAGGGCTTCCTTACCCAGCAGTAAACATCTGGAAGAAAAAAGTGCCAATTGCTGACAGATGGGAGCAAAACGTTTATTACAATTGAACATTAATTAGAGAGTGTTCTGTTTTGTTGTAGAACGGTCCAACACCTGACCCTTCTCTAATCTGACCAAGACTAACTAACTGCTAGAGAAATGCCAAAACAACATGCCAGCAGCAAAGGAATTTGCTGCAGCGGGTAACCGAAAAGTGCTTTCCCTTTTTAACCTTATATCATTTATATTATATGAGTCAGTGGAGGAAAGCCTGGAACAGATGTTTACTGGTCAAACACTCAAGGGCTATTTAAGCAACAAATTATAGGTAGAGTATGAGATGATTTTTAATAGGTCCTTTGAGAGAAGACACACAAGTACATTCTGAAATGCTGACATCATACTTCTTAACAGGAAGGGGACATCCTTGTCCCTGCTAAACCTTCTCATTCCTATCTTTTTAAAATTAATCTGATTTGTGCAGTTAGTGGCAAAGATCCCGGATTTTGCATTTTGTTTTGTTTTGTTTAGAAAGTACACAATAAGCCAAAACTACTCAAAGCAAATAAGATTGATAAAGAACTGTGGTCTTTTTCAATTTTTAATATCTGGATGCCACTGGTTTTGAAGTGGAATATGTGTTGTTTCCAGGGAACATTTGTGTTTTTACTGTAGATGCTAAGAAAAAAAAAAAGAAAGAGAAAAAGAAAAGCCTTTGATGCAGCTCAGCCCACTTTGCAGTGATTGGGCTTTAAAGAGAGCTTTCTGAAGAAAGTTCTCTATCTTTTAAAGCTCAGGAAAGCTTTGTGCCTTCAGCATTTCTCTTTCCTATCAATAGAGAGATAGACAACAAGACATGTTTACTTAAGGATAGAATTCCACCAGAAAATAGGGATATCTTCCCTCCCTTTTCCTCACAATGTAAGAAAAAGTAAGTATATGCATGATTAATAATCACTCAGATTTAGTTTCGTGTGGATGAATATCAAATGGGGGGGAGATGAAATTGGCTGCAGATTAAAAAAAAAAAAAACCTTTCAAAATTGAACAGAAAACACTTGGCAACTCATAGAAGGCAGGATAGGAGGATATTATAATTTTTTTTTGTCCCTCTCTACAGAGGTGGTATTCAGCAGGTTCTGACCACTTCTGGACAACTGGTAGCGGAAATTTTGAGTAGCTCAGAGAACCGGCAAATACCACTTCTGACTGGAGATTTTACAGTATCCTTCCCCTGCCACGCCCATCAAGCCACACCCACAGAACCGGTAGTAAAAAAAGTTGAATTCCACCACTGCCTCTCTAGATTGCTCTAAATTGTAGACTAGGTATATATTGCTCGCTATTGGAGTAAGAGCTTTGTGTGCAGAAGTCCCTGTCTTCATAACCAGCTATTTTCAGAAGTTTCCAGGTGGTCAAATCTTCTGTGTTGTAATCCCACAGAACCACTGCTGTGAGTTCTAGGCATAGAAGCCAGCTGGGTGACATTGGGCCAGTCTCTCTTTGTCGCAATCCAACCCACTTTACAGGGCTGTGTTTTGGGAAAAATAGAAGGTGGGAAAATTATATATGCTCTTTGAATCATGCAAAAGAAAGGCGGGATATAACTTTAATAATGAATGCATGAATGAATGAATGATTGAATGAGTGAATGAATGTATAAAAAACCAGTTACAATGGACAAGGCAGCTTCCTATGACTGTTCCAAATTTTTGCTCTTTGAGGAGAACATGCTTCTAAATTGGCATTTTTAAATAACACTAATATTGTAGAGAACCAATTTAGTATAGTATGGCTAGAAACGTGGAGTCCATGAATTCTACTTCAAACTGTGACAAAAAGCCAGCTGGGTGACCTTCTCTCTTAGTCCTAGGAAAAAAGCAATGCAAACCGTTTCCCAAGAATCTTGCCAAGAAATCTGGCAGACACCAGGAGTCAAAAAACTGATTTGAAGGCATACAGTACTGCAGGGAGTTTGATACCTGAGATGAAGGCTACCTCTTTCTTTTTATGCTAAATGCCAACAAAAATCTATACTATCACTCAGCTGCCATTTTACCTAGTACTTAATAGTCTCAAGATGATGTTGTTCTCAGCACTGTAGCAGTAGAATGAGAGTCTAATTCTTTGTGGGTTGATGTATTCAAAAGGTAGAAGCTCTGCCTGTAATGTTGGTTGCAGGAAAACATGGTGGGTAGCCACATCCATATTATAAGTGTTGTGAATTAATAAAAGTGCTTAAATAAAGATTATTAAAAACCTTTAGAAAAATGCAGGGTTCTGATTGGTCCATTCAGGAGAATCTGATTGGCTGTTAACGGGCCTCTTTCATTGGTTAAGGAAACTAACGCTTCCCGTTTCTTATTGGTTATTTGATCAGAAGCTTGCCTGTCGAGTGAGGATGGCCATTGGATCAAATCCCTGACAACTTCAGTCCTTTCAAGAATCGACAGACAAAACTGTTTTCCCAGAAAGGTTGCATAATTTGGGGGGATAGAGTCATCGTCCCAAAGCGGCTGCAACGAGCGGTATTGAAAACCTTGCATGAAGGCCACCCTGGCATAGTGCGCATGAAGGCGCTCGCACGAAGCTACGCGTGGTGGCCAGGTATCGACAAGCAAATCGAGGCCTGGGTAAAGACTTGTTGCAAATGCCAGGAAGTTAGCAATGCCCCACCAAAAGCAACCCCAACAGAGTGGGAAACACCCAGGGGACCATTGTCCCATATTCATATTGACTTTGCGGGACCTACTAAAGGACACACATTCCTAGTAACGGTGGATGCCTACTCAAACTGGCTTGAAATCCATGAAATGAAAAGTACCACAACCGAATCCATCATCAGGAAATTGGACAGATTATTCGCAACCCATGGACTGCCAGACGTTCTGGTATCCATCAATGGCCCCCAGTTTACCGCGCTTTCTTTTGAACAGTATTTGGCGGACCGTGGTATTCGCCATGCGTTAACTTCGCCGGCGCATCCTGCGGCCAATGGAAGAGCCGAGCACATGGTACAATTCGTCAAAAAAACCCTACATAAAATGGACTATGGCGATATCGAAGATAAGATTAACTGGATACTCCTTCTTCAACACATCACTCCACACAGCGTCACCAACAAGAATCCAGCCGAATTGTTAATGGGAAGAAAACTCTGCTCCCACCTTGATCGACTACACCCATCGTACGAACCAGAAAAACCACATGGATCCAGTGGGAAATGCCGCAAATTCCAGATAGGGGACTTAGTCTTCGCTAGAAACTTTTCTGGCGATCCTTTGTGGGTCGAGGCAACTGTAATCCAAGTCACAGGACCCAGGTCGTACCGAGTAAAAAGTCGCGACAGAAGAATATGGAAGCGCCATATTGATCAGCTGTGTTCAAGGCTGCAACCTCGTTTCTGCGACTCCGGTAACTTCCAAACTCAGGGGGGAGGAGATGCCGAGGAGACCGAGTTCGAAACGGCAGAAAGCACGAGTGGAAGAAGTGAGCATTCGGAAGGATCAGAGAGGGTGGTGGAGTTGCCTCAAAGAGACACCTCGTCAGAGGCAAGCCCACAAAGGCTAGAGGACAATGAGGACATTAGCGGCACCGAGTTTTTAAATGAAGGACCGGAGGCACCCTACTCGCCAGAAAACATCCCGCCCAAACAAGATTATAAACAAGTACCGGGGGGACAGTGAAAATCCAACAGACAATCTAAACAACCTGCCTACCTCAAAGATTACGTCACTGTACCCCTTAAACGGAACCCAGGGGGAAGGGGTGTTGTGAATTAATAAAAGTGCTTAAATAAAGATTATTAAAAACCTTTAGAAAAGCGCAGGGTTCTGGCCCTGCACTTCTGATTGGCCGATAATAGCGACATATGATTGGTCCGTTCAGGAGAATCTGATTGGCTGTTAATGGGCCTCTTTCATTGGTTAAGGAAACTAACGCTTCTCGTTTCTTATTGGTTATTTGATCAGAAGGTTGCCTATAAAAAGGGCTATTGCTGCCGTAGTTTTTGCTCTGTTCCACAATGTTAAATAAAGAGTTGAAGTTCACTGTTCATCATCTCGTCTCCAATCCTTGCGCCCATGCACAGAACTTAATAATAAGGGATGGGATCTGACTGGTATAACTACCGGTTCTGTTGCTCTGTGTTACGCGAGTCACTTGAGTGCAATTTACGACCTGCTGAGTTGCCCGGACAGCTGAGCAGCACTGCGTGCAAGTGCACAGCAGTTGGAAAAGCCCTTTTTTCCTGCTTTTTCAACTGCAGCTGTGTCGTGCAAAGCAGCTGCAGTTGAAAAAACAGGAAATAAAGATCAGGTAAGAGCCCAGGCAGGCAGGCGGGTGGGCCACAATAGCAGCAGACAGAACCGTTTTTATGTCTGGTGCTCTTCGGAGGAACTGGTTCTGCAGAGGTGGACAGAACCGCTGGAAAACCCATCCCTGCCTATTATTGCTGTATTAATAATAGATAATGTCCCTCTGCTTGGGAAATACTTGCAAGCATTTCTGCTAGGATAATAATTTTGTTCTATAAAACTCAATTTTGTAAATCCCACCTTTGCTCATTATTTTCTTTTTAAATTTCCTAGCCATCAATGTTGCTTGGTGGAAAAAAATGGATTGGAAATATATTTTAAGCATTCATTTTATGTATAATTAAAATCATAATAATTTCCTTTGGAATATGTACAGCTGCTAGATTTCAAGTCATAATTTTTCTCCAGTTTTAAAATGCAAAATTATTAATTACCATTCTAGTCTTTGCAGGTGATATTACAATAATGAATCTAAAATCATTTTCATGAAGAGGATTACATCTAAATAATCTATTCTGGTCTAATTGCATAATTGAAAAGTTATCCTTTTCAAAGTATTATGACCAATCAAGCTACATTGACTTCCATAAACTTTCACTTGAATCTGTGCTGCTGTATTTTATGCTGTATTTGTTGTTCTGTTGCTTTATACCTTTTGTGTTTATCTTATGATAATTTAATATATGTGTTTTTTAATGATGAAAAATCAATGGCATGATTAATATTTCATTTCCTTTTGTCTCTTGAACAGCATTAGCAAATTAGAACCTCAGACTAGAGTCTGAACAATGAAATGTGTTTAATCCATTTAGACCTGTCCATCTAGGTTTCTTGGAATTTAAATTTGACATTCAAGAAAAAAAATTAGAATAAAGCTGATTATCATTAAAATATTTGATAACACTCTCTGCATTATTTTATCTTACTTGTATTGTTTATAGATGTTACTGCTCCACATTTCCAGCCAAGTGTGTTTAATATTTTTTAATCCTTTCCTTTCATCTTTTTTAATTTGGTGGAGATTTTTCTTTTCACAAACCAGATGTTTCAGGCGAAAAAAATGGCTAGTAGCCTAATTTTCTTTCTGTCATGCTTGATGTAGTGATTGCTTCTTAGTTGCCCTGCTAATAATGATGAAACTTGGGTGGACATATAGAAAAAAAAACTCTCTATGAGATAGTAGAAACCTCCCCTCAACAAACAGTTATATTGTTGCTGACATTTACCCTTACTTCATCTGCATAGAATGTTAAATTTCATCTTAGACTGATTACTTGGAGAGAGCAGGAAGATTTGGGGTGGGATTTTTTTTTTGCTTCAGGAGGTAGATAATTTTGGGGGGTTAATTTATTCATATTCTGTCAAAGAGTACAGTCCTCAGATATAGAGTACCATAACTTCAGACCTGAATGGAAATGCATAGGTTTCTATTTGCCACACAAATATAATCAGCTAATACAATCTGTCTCAATAAGAACAATCCCTATTTCTCTTAATCGCATGATCTTATTTGTTAGAACAAGAATGAGACTACAGGATGGAGTCACGGCATTTGTATTTTTTCCCAAACAGCCATGTGTAACAACGGTTGGTATAACATATCAAACTTAGACAGGGCTTGGTTTGATATACTTTCAGGTGCTTTAAAGACTCCTGAGATCAGGACCGGAATAATGTCTTTGAAGCTCTGCTTTTATTTCTTCAGAACAAAGTGAAGACATGACTTCTAATGCTGGTTCTGCAAATACCTCATCAATATTTAAAGTGTCAAGTGTATTTCTGTTAGAGGTATCAGCTGCAGATCAAAGATGTTACCTCTGAGGTGTTGGATTTCCTTCAAGGGTCTTCACAGTTATGGTTTCCCTTTTATTGGGAGTGAACATCTTTTACTACTACTTGCTTTTGCTTGAGCCTTGAACATATTGTTTGACAACTGAGGGAATTCATTGTTTCTTTAGTACACAGTCAGGGAAAAAGCCAAAAGAATTGTTCACCTCAGCATGTGTTTATTTCAAGAAGAAAAGTCTGTGCAATGTATTTTCCATGATGCTTTTATGATAACATTCTCTCTGTCCCCATTAATCAGTTCAATACTATTGCTGTTGATATTAAAAAAAATCCTGTCATGTTCCTAATAGGAAAATACCAGAAAGATTACAGATTACAGATTAAGAGTTGGAAGGGACCTTGTAGGTCATCTAGTCCAACCCCCCCCCCCCCCCCGCCTAAGCAGGAGACCCTACACCAAAAAAGAACTGTATTTTAAGCTATGAAGTATTGCAGGGGTGGTCAATGTGTGACAACCCTGATGCAATTGAATTGCAATTTTGCATAACCTTGATGGAATTGCAATTCAATACCATTTGGCAAAATCACCCAGTATTTATTTTTGTATTATGGGCATTGGGATATCACTCCAAAGAATTGTCATAGGTCTCTTCCTTGTTCATCCTCAATAAAATAAGTCCTCATAAACATGAGAAAACCCCTTTCTTTCTTTCTTTCTTTCTTTCTTTCTTTCTTTCTTTCTTTCTTTCTTTCTTTCTTTCTTTCTTTCTTTCTTTCTTCCTTCCTTCCTTCCTTCCTTCCTTCCTTCCTTCCTTCCTTCCTTTCTTTCTTCTTTCCTTTCTTTCCTCCTCTCTCTCTCTCTTTCTTTCCTGCCTTCCTGCCTTCTCTCTCTCTCTCCCTCCCTATCTCTTCCTCCCTCCCTTCTTTCCAACTGTTCAAAATAATCTCAACTGAGAGTAAAAGCTTTGTGAGATACGTGTCTCCAGCCCTTTGCTTTGTAACTAGAGATACTGGCTCTCTCTGTGGGAGGAAATGGAACACACCTACAGAAGGTAAGATGGAGGAAGATATGTGTATGCCCTTGATTAGCTCTAATATTCTTTAGTGATAATTAGCAAACAATTCATCGTGTAGCACAAGTCAATAGGCATCATCATCACAATATCATGGGATCATAATCCTTTTTGCACTTCTCTTCCTTTACTCACTTAGACACTGTTTTTCCAGTGATAGAATAGCAGGAGGAAAGCATAGAGTTTGATTTTTAGCAGTAATCATTTTCAGAGGCGCGAGTGGGAAGGCAACATTGTGTTCATGTCCTGCTTTTGATCTTACTATAGGCATTTCATTGGTCAGTGTGCAAACAAAAATTGGGCTAAAGACTCAGCATAACTGTTATTAAATTCTCATTGATTGATTGATTGATTGATTGATTGATTAGGGTCAGATTGATGCGTGTTGCAGTATGCTGTTCAATCAGATTCTACATTTATAGTATCTGTTGGTTTACAGCAGGGGTGTCCAACCTTGGCAACTTTAAGACTTGTGGACTGAAGAATTCTGGGAGTTGAAGTCCACAAGTCTTAAAATTGCCAAGGTTGGACACCCCTGGTTTACAAAATCATCTTTAATATGTATTCTTACATTTCCTTAAAACTATTAAACTATTTTTAATAGTTTTCTAAAAGCATAAAATTGCTCCTGTGCATATTTTTCTTGAATTTGAACCTCTTTAAAATCTAACATTTTCTATCCGCAAGTTTTAAAAGAGAAAGAACTATATATCTTTACTTAAAGCACATATGAACAAATAGAAGCAAAATAATGATTTGTTTTAAGAGATTATAGGCTAAGCAACTGGAAATTGGTCGGTAAGATTTTGAACTTTATATTTCAAATGATAGGTATTCTACTACCAGTTTATGAGAGAAAGGGATACATATCCTTGGGAATATTGGAGTGGCACAATAGTTTAACATTAGATAGAAAATGCATCTCTGGATATCATGCAGTCTCAGTGTTCAACAAAATGATGACAATGTTGACAATGCACTAGCTAAGGAGCCTGGCTGTCTATGGAACTTGGAGATTCTTAATATCTGAATAGAAATTCAAGAGTTTTACCAGTATGAAAAATCATTTTGTGTGTATCTGCAATAACATTTATTTCTGGTATTGATTCTTCATGTGGTTCAAATTGACCAATACCCAGTTGCTGAGAGCAGTTTTAAATTGAAGATTGAACGTTGGCATTATTTCTTATTTATGATATACATAGACAGAAAAAAAGCCCTTTGCTTTTACATTATACAAAGTGATAAAAGAGCTAAGCATAAGAATTATTAACAGACCAGAGGCTGAACTTGTTTTTGATTCCATCCTCTTCACTATATGATGAAATCCACATCTTCAGCATTTGATATGAAATATATCTTCATTACATCTGCTTTACGGCAGTGTTCCCACAAACGTGTGGATGGTTATAAGTCTTATAAATCCTCATTTGAATAATGTCACTAAGAATATGAGCAGCGGTTCAAATGCACAACAGCAGTCACATTGTTCTATACTTCGCTTCAGGAGAGGTTTGCCTGGCTTCTCAAATTATAGTTTCCCATAAAGTCTGAATTTAACTAATTATAGATTAACTACAGTTATTACAAACCAGAATATGATCTGTGTTTTGGTATAGTGGTTAACAACATGGTGGACATGGTGAATTCAAATCTCACTTTAGGCATAAAGTTGACTGGGTGACTTTGGCCAGTGAATCTCCTTGAAACCAACGCACCCTACAGTATTGTTTTTTTTTGTTTTTTTTTGGTAAAAGTTTTATTGATTTTAACAACAGACAAAAAACATATAAGACATAAAACATGACATAAAAAAAATAAAAAATAAAAAAATTATAACATTCTTCATAAATTTACAGTGTATCGGTTGGTTTACCACTCCCTTTTGTGCATCCATTTCATAGTCATCAGAATAATTATATTACATAATAACTCACATTATCACTCATCAATAAAATATCCCAATATCATTATTGAACAATCATTTGACTGTAATTTTACTAATTCATACTTAAGCGAGATAACTATAATTAAGTTAAATTATTTTATGACAAATCATGAAATCATACCAACAGTATTGTTGTTGTGGGGAAAACAGGAGGAGGATGGAGTATTAGGTAGGTTTGCAGTCTTGAATTACTTTTAAGCATTAAAGTGGGATTACAATCTAATAAAATAAATAAATAAAATTATTTGAATTATTTTATTTATACAATAAAATCAAAAAAGCATTATGTGCATGATTGTGTAAAGTCACTTCCCCTGGATTCCAATATGCATTGTATGATTCATATAGCATGAACAATGATAAAATTGGCTTAACCTCAAAAAAAAAAAAAAAGATGAGGTCACTCTGAGGAGGTGGGGGACATACTGAGGAAGAGATTCTTCCAATGGGAAGTTGGTATCCTGCCACCAATTTTAAACAAACATGCATTCCTAATACAAAACCACATTTACAGTAATTTCCATAGTGCCACAGCTGAACCCAATGCAAATACGCATTAGAGCCCAGACAGAGAGCATACTATGAGCAGTGAAAATATGAAATGTCCTTTATGCATCTTGCTTGTGAGATTGGATATTTCATTCAGTTGCTGCATCTACAGCCATTAGACAATATCTTCTCTTTGACTTTGCTTAATCTTCAAATGACACTTGGCCTAAATACCATTGTCATAACTTTGGGCAATAAAATCCATCCATCCATCCACTAATTAATTTTGGTTATGCTCTTGTATGTATTCTGCACCTGAATTTATTGACAATGTCATCTGAAAACTTGTTCTTCTTGCCTTCATCCCCCATAAATAGAAGTGTCAAAAAGAAGTGTGGGCTTTAAAGGCATAGGGACTAAGAAAATAATGATATAACTTGGAAAAAATAATTCTGGAACATATTTGTAGCAATGGGTTGTTGAAACTTGGTTTTCTGAATATCTGAAATCAAATGCAAGATTGCTTGCACATAATTAATGTGGCATGATTATTTATTTCCACCCTTTATACTAATAATCCTTGGTTGTTAGAAAACCTTGGGAGGTGATTGTTAGGGATAACATTGTTTACCCTAACTGGTTTAGGTAAAATAATAAATGTTATCATAGTTTATTAGTTAAAGTGTCTGTAACTTTAACTATAGAATTGTAATTAAGGGAGTGGTTGTAAAAAGCACCATAAAAGAAGCAAGGAACATCAGCTTGCTCTCTCTGGCTTGATGATCCCTAATTACTGGATGAAGACTGCGTTTTTTCCCAACTGGAACGGGAGAGAGATAAAGGACTGATTTATTGTAAGTGAACTGACATTGGATATTCTACACGGACTTTGCTAATTGAATATCCTTGAATGGACTGACTAAAAAGATACATGACTAATGGACTGTTATTTTGACTATGCTATAATCTCTAAATGGAATAAACTATATTTTTATAGCATAAGCGTATCTGTTATTTTTACTGTATGTTAACAAACATACAAACTTATCTCACTCATTTATCTGCATGCCTATCTGACTAACGCTGCACATTCTGTTTAGCTTGTCTCCTTAACCCTGGTTGGGGAACACAGGCTTAACAGTGATAATAGAAAAAAGTCTTCTCAGTGATGATACTATAGTTGGCTTCAGATTTTCTCAGAGCAAGAGATTTCCCCCTCTTTTTATTTATGTATTTACTTATTATTATTTATTAGGATAGATAAATACTCTTTTATTTAAACAGGGTTTTTAATCTCATCTTGGAAAACTCTCCTTTGATGATCTTTGTAGACTTTGTCTGTCCTCCCACCCATTTAAAGATAAACAAAACAGACTGAATAATTGGGTGAAATCTGGCAACATGGCTATCTCTTTCCTCCCTCTGAATTACAGGAATAAAATTTATATATCCTAGCTCCAGTTCTGTTAATTTCTCTTCATTGTGAAAAATATCCAGTTTTCCCTATTTTATTGTGTATTTTGGAAGTAACTCAGAGGCATTTAAGGTAATTCAAATACCTAAAGTATTTTCTAGGCTTTTATTTCAACTATTTTTTTATTTGTTCTTTCTTAAGAAGTAGCTGAAAATAGTTCTTAAGAAGTTCCTTTCTCCTGTCCTTTGAAACTTTCAGAAAAACAATTCAAAGACTCAAACAGTATACAGTGTATGGAGATTCAGGAAGAAGAGAAAATCAGCTATGCTGATAAATGAACACAAATAGATGTCATCCAGACATCCAGATATTCCTATAAAGAGCTTTCTCTGACTGTGAGTAGTGAGCCAATCTAATGCTAAAATATGCTCTCTCTAGGCTGGGTTACTGGATTTAAAATGCAAAATAATACACATTGTGTCGTGTCCGTCGGGAAAGAGACCAGAAGGCGGTGACTAGGTTTCAGCTCTTTATTGGTCCCCGGAACCGATCTGGGTCCAAGGGAGAACACAGCGGCTTTTTATTCTCAAGTTGCGGCGGCTGCGGTCAATGGCACTGCTTTGAATCTCCCACGATTCGAACCCACCAATCGCGGGAGATTCTTAGAGGGCCAATCAGCGTGGCTCGCCAAACCAATCAGATCACCCCGCGCTTTGACCAATCAAAATGCGGGGTTTCAAGAATGCTAATGAAGTACAGAACACCCCTCCCCTCTTGGTTCGGTCCTACGTAACGTAGTCCTGTAGGTAGGGGGGGCTCCGTACTTTCCTACTGGACCTACGTAGGTCAGTCGTGGGTTGGTTCCTGGCTGGTTCAGTCGGGTTCTCTGTGTCTCTCGGCCTCGTCGGTGGAACCGCCTGGTATGTCTTGCCGGGCCGCTTTTCGCAGCTCCCTCCCGGTCTACTCGGGCTGGTCGAGCTGTGATTTTCACTGCGCCTGCCTGGTCTTTCCGGGCTGGTCGAGCTGGCCTGGCTGCTTCTTCCTGGTGAGGTTCCAAGCTGGCTGCTTGCTGGTGAGTATGGCTGGTTTCTTTCTTCTGGGGTTTGGTTTCTGGGGTATTCCCTCCCCTCTTGGTTTGTGTTAAGGGGATTGGTTATGTCTGGTTGCATGTCGGTTGTGTCTCTTGTGGCTGTCCTTGATCTTAATTGATCGATGTGGCGTTTCCATGCTCGTCCGTTGGTTGTTTGTAGCCGGTACGAGCGTGGACCTGTCAGTTGGGTTATGGTTGCTGGTACCCATAGTGGGTCTCCGGTTAGGTTCTTTGAGTAGACGGCGTTGCCTGGTGCAAAGGATCGGTACTTGCTGGAGGAGTTTGGGGGTTTCTCTGAGTTGTATGTGGGGTGCAGTCTATCGAGTGGCTTTTATTTGTTGTAGTGTTCGGGGTTATGTGCTGTATGAAAAGCATTTTATTTATTTTGTCTTGGATCTCCCCGTGGTCTATTTTTTGGATGGTTTTTTTCGTGAATTGAACCATTCATTCCGCCCTTCCATTCGCCACCAGATGCTCCAGGGCTGTCAGTGCATGTTGTATGCCCCATTCCGCTAGGAATTTTTCAAATTCCAGTGAAGTGAATTGGGGTCCGTTGTCTGACACGATGACGTCTGGGAGGCCGTGTGTCGCGAAGAGTTTGCAAAGTTCCTTGGTCCTGTGGTGGTGGTTTTCATGTTGCTTACCTCCAACCAGTTGGAGTAAGCATCTACGGTTATAAAGAATATGTGTCCCTTTGTGGGCCCGGCAAAGTCTATGTGGATCCTAGACCAAAGTCCCCTGGGGGTTTCCCATTCTAGGATCGGTGCCGTGGGTGGGCTTGGTCTAGTTTCCTGGCAGCGTTGACACCTTGCTACCCAAACCTCGATTTGTTTGTCCATCCCTGGCCACCAAACGTAACTTCTGGCCAGGACTTTTGTTCTGACTATTTCCGGGTGCCCCTCATGTACAACTCCAGTACCTTCCCTTGCAGTTTTTCCGGAATGACCACCCTATCCCCCCATAGTACACACCCTTTTTGTAGCGAGAGTTCCGTTTGCCGGTTCTGGAATGTTCTGAATGTCTCGTCATTGTCCTTTTCCGGCCACCCTTTCTCTACCCAATGTAACACCCACGCCAGATGTTTGTCTTTATTAGTTTCTCGGGCAATGTCTGATGTGGTTATAGGTAGATCAGGCAGAGTCTCTATGCTGAGGGTGGTCGTCGTGGGTGCTGGGTCGGTGTCTAGTTCGGGTAGTGGTGAACGGCTTAAAGCATCTGCATGTGTGATCGTCTTACCGGGTCAGTGTGTGAGCCGGTAATTGTATGCGGCAAGGAATTCGGATCACCTTGTCATTCTAGGAGATAGAATGTTTGGGGTGGCCCTGTTCCCTGCGAGGATTCCCAGCAGCGGCTTGTGGTCGGTGATAATGGTGAACGTCCGGCTGTAGAGGTACTCGTGAAACCTCTTCACTGAGGCGACGATAGCCAGGGCCTCTTTGTCCAGCTGACTGTAGTTTCTCTCCGGTTTGGTGAGGGTCCTTGAAAAGAAGGCAATGGGTGCTTCTTTTCCATTAGGAAGAGTGTGGCTGAGGACGGCGCTGATGCTGAAGGGTGATGCGTCGCATGTGACGGCTAGTGGTAGGGTCTCGTTGTATTGGATGAGGACAGCATCCGAAGTGAGCAGGTCCTTGGTTTTCCTGAAGGCGGCTTCCTCGCGTTTTCCCCAAGTCCAGGTAGCCGCCTTATCCAAAAGCCTATGCAAAGGCTCCTCCGCGGTCACCTTTTGGGGCAGGAAGAGATTGTAAAAATTAAGTAGTCCCAGGAACGCCTGCAGTTCCGTTTTAGACCTGGGTGTGGGGGCCTCTTTGATGACTTTAATTTTGGTGTCGGTTGGGTGGATGCCATGCCGGTCTAGGAGGTACCCCAAGAATTCAACCTGCTCTGTGTAAAGTTGGCACTTTTTCCTCTTCACTTTTAGCCTGATTTCCTTGAATTTGGTTAGCACCTCCCTTAGTCGACCCTCTAGTTCTGGCTGGTTGGCTGCCGATACCAGCACATCGTCGAAGTAGGGCACCACCCCCTTGATGCCCTGTAAGAGTCTCTCCATGAGGCTCTGGAAAATTCCAGGCACCACGCTGACTCCGAACTGGAGTCGGTTACATTGGAAAGCTGCCCGGTGGGTGACTATGGTTTGCGCCTCCGCAGTTTCTTCGTTGACCGGCAGCTGCTGGTATGCTTGGGCCAGGTCGAGTTTCGCAAAAACCTTGCCTCCCCCCAGTGAGTGCAGAAGATGCTGCACTACTGGGACGTTGTAGGCGCTTTGTTGCAAGGCGCAGTTTAGGATGGCCTTATAGTCCCCGCAGATTCTCACCGACCCATCGGGCTTGACGGGGGTGACTATTGGGGTCTCCCACCGGGCATGGTCTATTGGTTGTAGGACCCCTTGCTTGACGAGCTTGTCAATTTGCTCGTCAATTTTTGGCCTGAGTGCGAAAGGTACCCGTCTTGGTTTTAGGCGTCTCGGGGGAACGTTCGGGTCTTGGCTGAAGGAGATAGGGGGCCCTCGGTACTTGCCTAGGGTGCCGTCGAACACTTCTTGGAAGTCCCGTGCCAGTTGTTTCTCCCAGTCGGTCTCGGCGATGTGGTCGATGCCCGTGACTTCGATGCCGAGCGGTGCGAACCATTGAAGTCCCAACAGGCTGGTTGGTCTCGATCCACGATTGTTAGGGGAAGCTTTGCAGTGCGTCCCTTAAATGTTACTCTGAATTGTCTGGTTCCGACTACCAGGATGCGGTTTCCCTGGTAGTCTTTAAGGATTAGTCTCTGGTTCTCCAGTCCCTTCTTTTGGATGGTAGGCACCAAGCGTTTGATTTCTTGCCAGGTGACCATGGAGAGATAGGACCCGGAGTCCACCTCCATCTTGCATGGCTCACCTTCGATGCCTACCTCCACGTAGAATTTTCGGGCGTCGGTGGTTGATGCGTGGCCAATGATGACCGTCTGGTGTGTTTTCTCCTTCTGCCGGGTCTCGCCACCTCGTCGGGCTCATCCGCTCCGGTCCCAACAGCTGTCGGCTGGGTGATCTCTGGTTCTGGGGAGTGTGCTGTCCCGTCTCCGCTCGCTGTGGTCCCACCGTCTGGGGCTGTAGGCTTTCTTCAGTCAGCATACGCGGGCGATGTGACCGTTTTTGTCACAGTGCTGGCAGACTGCATCGAAGAATTGGCACTCAGATCTAGGGTGGTCGCCTCCGCAACTGGCACACGCGGTCCCCGTCTTACTACCCCACCAACTGCGCTGGTCGCATCCTGCCTGGAGCCAGTGGATTTCCTCCTCCTTGTCTGAAGTGTCGGAGGCGGAGTGGAATTTGCCATGGTGGGTGGTAGTTTCGCGGTGACTTGCTTCCGGTTGGGCCTCGGTCACCCGTCCAGGGTTGTTGTTCGCGGTGCAGTCCCCGGCGTCTGGTCTCCGCATGTGGTTTGCTGACTGCCGGGTGGCTGCGGCTGCGGTGGCCTCAGCGATGGTATCGGCGAGGGCGATGTCGCCTTTGGCCATCAGCCGACTTTGTAGGACTGGGTCCTGAAGCCCGAGCATGACTCGGTCCCGTAGGGCCTCGTCCATGTTGGAGAACCCGTATAGTCCTCCTAGGCTCCGCAGCTCCGCAACAAAGTCGCTGAGGCTTTCGCCTGACCATTGGTCCCGCTGATAAAACTCATGCTGTCTGATGAGGGTGGGCACGGCGGGATCGTAGTGTTTTCGGAGTAAGGGTTCGAGGTCGTCCCAGTCCATCCTGGTGACATCAGCGGGTTTCGCCAGAACTTTCGCCATCTTGAACACTGCGGGCCTGCAGTGTGTTAGGAAGATGGCTCGTTTCTTCAGCCCGGTGGCATCCTTCATGTCGCTGCATTCGAGGAACATGCGGAATTTGTCCGTGTAGGATTCCCAGTCCTCGCTAGCAGGGTTGAAGGGTGCGGACGGAGCGATGCTGGCCATCTCGTCGGTCTTGCTTCCGTCGGACACGTGCTTGCTGGGGTTCAGAATCGGGATCCCACCTTCGTCGCCAGTGTCGTGTCCGTCGGGAAAGAGACCAGGAGGCGGTGACTAGGTTTCAGCTCTTTATTGGTCCCCGGAACTGATCTGGGTCCAAGGGAGAACACAGCGGCTTTTTATTCTCAAGCCGCGGTGGCCGCAGCCAATGGCACCACTTTGAATCTCCCGCGATTTGAACCCACCAATCGCGGGAGATTCTTAGCGGGCCAATCAGCGCAGTTCGCCAAACTAATCAGATCGCCCCGCGCTTTGGCCAATCAAAATGCGGGGTTTCAAGAATGCTAATGAAGTACAGAACACATTGGAAGTAAGAGTGTGATCTAGCTGTGGAAGATTCTGATCTAGCAATGACTTACCAGGAAAGGGATTTTAAATTCATGGTGGAGTATTCAATGAAAATTCAAATCAAGTTAAGCAATAGCGATAACTCTTAGACTAATATACTACCCTATAGTGGTTTACAGCACTCTCTGGGCAGTTTATAATGTCAGCATACTGCCCCGAACAATCTGGCTCCTCATTTTATTGACCTTGGAAGGATGGAAGGCTGAGCCGTATCAGGATTGAACTCCAGGATGTGGACAGAGTTTGCTTGCAGTGCTGCATTTTAACCACCACACTAACAGGGAATTATTTGAAAAATGTATGTTTTTGAAAAAAAGGAAGATGGAATGGCTTTGAAGGACAGGAGGAACAGCTGCTATGAAGGCAATGGACACAGAAAATATGAGAAAACATCTTAGACAAGCTTCTCCTAGTTCATACAAAGATAAACTGAGGCAGGGGGAAGCACATTCAGTCTTGTAAGATTTTGTTAACTGTTTAATTAAATTAGCATAAATTAGCATTGGTATCTTGGTTTGTTCTGCTTTATTGGACTGACATATTCATGCTAAGAATAGTTAGAAAATGAATTAAAAATAAAACCACCAATTTATTAATGTGCTAATGCCAGTATAAATCTGTGATATGACTGCGCTTGGAATATTCTCTACTGCTTTGGTCACCACAACTAAAAAAGCTTATTACAGATGAAGAAAAGGGCAATCCAAATGTTTGGGAATTAGAACCGTTCCTCTCTCCAAATGATGATAAGGATTTTAGTCTTGGAAAAAGGAAAAGGAAAGAAAGGCATAATTGTGTATATAGAATCATGCCCAGTGTAGAAAAAGTAGATAGAGATAAGCAGTCTCAGGATATGAAAATTGGGATACTTTTAAGCCAAAATGAGAAAATTCAAAGAATGGAGGCTAGAAGGACTGTCTCATCTATTAACTTGGATAGAAACACATACTTCCAGAAAAAAAAATCCAAAGTGTTATACTTTAAATAGCAGTTGCTGGGGTGGAGTTCTTGAATAAGTTTAGTTTCTCCATATCTTTCTTCTGGGTGCATATAATTTAACCCTATGGACCACAACATGTGGATTATATAGACCATTAGCTTGTCCCAACATGTTCTGGACCAAGAATAGCAAACCCAATTATATTTTATTGATGTATTACTTCTTCTTGCCAAGCTGAAGGGAAGCAATGTCAAAAGTCAAGAAAAGCAATGTCTTTTGTAAAGCTTGAGGAAAATTTTATTTGAGGTAACTCCATTCTGTGGACTTTCCAAGCAATCATTTCACTTTGAATTATAAAAATGCATTTGTTTCTTATTTATTTTATTCCCACATGTCTTCCCTCAAAATTGTGCTTATTTGATCACTCCAGTTATATGCTATCACTGTATCAAAATTTTCTGTACAGCCCTAACTTTTCTGGCTATTAAACAGCCTTCTCCACCATAGGGAATCTTCAGATTCTTGGATAAACATTGGCCAGTGTTAAAATAACAAAGCAGCATTCCTATTCAAAATATCCCTGCGTTCTTCAGAAACTTGGAAATCTTCCAACTCAAAGATATACACTGTTATAAAAGATATCTATCTATATTTATATGTGTGTGTTTAGGGTACTACATGTGTGTAGATGTATGCTCAAGTACATACATCCAGAAACTTTCTAATTTGATTTGAAAGTTTGGTATAGTTTGCATTTGTATGTATAGTCAAGCCCTTAAATACAATTCAAAATGGCATAGGGTTATTAAGGATAGTCATCCAATGGAAATTTGATTGTTTGCCAGATCCATTTTACTATCAAATTAATTAAATGGATAGAATATATATTGAAATACATATATATTGAAATAAAACAGATGCCAGGAACTCACAATCCCAAGTCATTTATGGTCCTTGAATCCCTGAGCTGCTTTTTACTATGTTGCTAACTTTTAGCAATGAATTTGTTGAAGTTGGTGATATACTGAACTGCCTTTTTGAGATGGGAAACACAAACATTGATCTTGATGTTACAGAAAAGCAGTTCTTTTCAATCCCCATTGAAAAAACTTGGAAGAAAAATAATGAGTCCTTTCAATATTTCCTGGGGCAGGCTCCGGCAGAGTGTACAATGGGCTGTGTAATATGAGGTCAAAGAAAAGGTGCAGGTTCTGTTTTCAAGGCCCATGTGAAACACAGAAAGGGGGCAGCAAAGCTGAGTGCTATTGATTTTGGTGAAAGACATGGCTACATCAAGGGCATTGTAAAAGACATCATTCATGATCCTGGCCAAGGAGCTCCTCTTGCCAAAGTTTTTTCCGCGATCTATATAGGTTTAAAAAATAAACAGAACTGTTCATTGCAGCTGAAGGGATTCGTGCAGGGCAGTTTGTTTATTGTGGCAAGAAAGCTCAGCTCAACATTGGCAATGTCCTGCCTGTTGGAACAATGCCAGAAAGCACCATTGTCTGCTGTCTTGAAGAGAAACCTGGAGATCATGGAAAACTAGCTCGGGCTTCTGGAAACTATGCCACTGTTTCCCACAATCCTGAAACAAAGAAGACCAGGGTGAAGCTGCCTTCTGGATCTAAGAAGTGATCTCTTCTGCAAATCAAGCAGTTGTTGGTATTGTTGCTGGTGGTGGTTTTATTGAATATATAAATAACGGAGCTATGTCCTCTTTCCATCATTGCCTTGTAAGATGTGACACTGAGCAGTCAACTCAGGTAATCTTACTTACTATCACAATTGGACCAGAATTTCTGTTGCTAAGCATGCTGGTTGTTGAGTGAATCATGTCCAATTTGATGATCGTTTTTTGTTAAGGTTGTTAAGCAGTTGCTAAATAATTCACACTGTTGTTAAGTGAATCCAGTTTCTCCCATTGACTCCACTTGTCAATGGCTAGGAAGGTCTCAAATAGTGATCACATGACCCTGGGACCCTGCAACCATCACAAATACATGCCAGTTGCCAAACGCCTGAATTTGGATCATGTGTCTTAAGGATGCTGCAATGGTCATAAGTATGAGGTCCTGTTGTATGTCAGTTTTTTCCAATGCGGTTGAAATGTTAAAAATAGTCACTAAACAAATTGCAATTTGAGGGCTACTTTTATATCTCTCATGGTTTTGAAGACATTAATGCCCTAAATAGAACTGCTTCTTATCTAGTTCCAGAGCTTTCTTTCTGTTCCCAGTGATTCCTGACTCTCTTTCTCTCTCTATATATATATTTCTCTGTAGCTATGAATTTGCACCGAAGAAATACAAAATTGGACAGGACTCACTTGGTAGCAATTATTGTCCCGTGGTAGCTGGATTATCAGGACCTGCTGTTCTGGGGTGTGCATAAATGAAAAAAGCATATAAAAAGAAAATTTCTTGATGTCTTGCAGAGTCAACAACAAAGTATTTGCTGTTAGTGAAGCATTCACAGCAGTCCTCATACCATACATTCCCTTTCCGTAGGCTTTTGTCTAGCCAAATAGCAAATATATAGAGCGGCATTAACCTTGAGCTATTTCCCCCTTTCAATCTAATAAAAAACCTTTAGCTCCTGATTACTTTTATTCTCATCTATATCGATGAAATATCATTAAGTATTTTATGAATACCAAGGTCACTATTTTTTTTTTATCATTAAATAGTGTAGAACTGCAGAGATCTTTAGCTTTAAAAAAGAATCTATTGAATTTTCAAAAGTTTCTTTTTATTTTCTTCTTCTCTTGCACAGCAATGTACTTATGGCTGCATCCACGATCTATCTGAACTGATGAACTAAAAACGCTTTTTACATTTAGAACTTGGTAAAAAATAATCTAGATAATATCTCTTGGGAAAAGATGATGAGGTGTGTGAGGGCAAGCTGGTAGCACAGTGTCCTATTATAAGCCATTCATTATTCTATTTCCATGTTTAAGATACTGCAGTAAAAGTGCATTACCTTAATAATCAATAACTCAGCAGGGGGGTTTAATGGGTAGAACTCAGTTGGAACTGAATTCCATTTGAAGAGGCAGAAGACCATAGAAAGGCCTAGGGGCTATAATTAGAGTACTGTAAAACTAGAAGGTAAGGGTGGCAGAATGCATTAACAATAAAATGCTAACTTGCAAGTAATGATTTCAGAATGTTGACATGAATGTCATTTAAATGCGAACAAGTAAAATGTTACGTTAAGGGACAAATGTACATTTAGACTATCCAAAGTTTAATGATAGAACGAAGGTTGGAGAGGCAAGAAGAAAACAAACACGTAAACACTGCTGGCTACCTATTTTCTCCTCTCTTTTCCCCCCCATTCATCTACTGCTCCCTCCCTTTCTTCCTTCATTCTTTTTCTCTCTACCATCTGCTGTTAAAAACATACATTACAGAATTTAAACTGCAGGAAACTGATACACACAAAAAAAATTCTCTCATGCAAAGCAACAGTGCATCTGTCATGACATTGTTTCTGTTCATGGTTAGCTAGCTTTACATTTTTTGATCAGTGATTGGCACTGTGACTGGTAAACCAGTGTCTTCTGAGCTTCAGTGGACCATCTGGAGATCCTCCTTTATTAATTTTTCTGCTTGTACATTCTGGTTATTCTGTCAAGTGACAGTTTGGTATTCAAGATGATTGTTAGTAAACAGAAAGGACCAGCTACCATCATTCTTCATAAAACAACTGAAAGATTCAGATTTTGCCAGAGAGCCATAATATCTTTTAGGAAATGGAAACAAAGCAATTTTGATAGATGCAGTTCAATTTTGAGGAACTTTTTAACTTGATTTTCTTTTCATGGCCCCAGAACCCCTATAGTGGTTGGGGTCAAAATTAATATTAAGGATTGTGTGTGTGTGCTAAGGGTGGAATAATATGGGTATCTTCACTCCTTTCTCTGCATGCACATGTTAGGCCAGGATATAGTGTGATTCCCACATTTTCTTTCCCAGAAATGCATAGTTGAATTATTGTTTCCAGCAATTGCTTTTCAATTTTTAAAAAAACAAATCTGAAAATACCCTTGTATGTTTTGGAGAAGAAAGATAAGAGCCTATTGTTTGTTTCCCTTCTGTGTTTTTGATGATGAACAATCTCAAATTAAAATCCTTTCTCACCAATAGGAAAGAGACAGTGAACTATCACACTTCATCAAAAGAAAAGGGGAAAAAAAGGACAATCTTTGGCATGGAAAAAATCAACAGGAGCAGACGAGAGTTTTCTGGCTTAATTGCCTATGTGTAGATGTTTCATTTGAAAGCAGAGCACTTGGTGGAATACTTGCAATACAAATTTCTTCTGATAAAGTCTATTAATTAGAGCTCTTGAATTATTAACCATTTCTAGTCTAGACTACCTTAACGAAGATCTGACATATATATGCAGAAACAACATTATGCTCCCTTGATGAGATAGAACTGTATTTACTGGACTATAGAGTGCATCAGACTATAAGCTGCACCCACTAAATTTTAAAAGAAAAAATATTTTTACATATATTAGCTGCACCAGACTATAAGCCGCACATATATACGTTGTGAAATGAGATATTTACACAGAAAGAGAAGAATGCTCTTCGCATGCGGCCAGACGTCTCCAAAGTATCACCATTGATTCATTAACGCCAAGCTTATGTGCAGCAGCTCTATTTCCTTCCTGGATAGACAGATCGACTGCTTTCAACTTAAAAGCTGCATCATATGCTTTTCTTCATGATGAAGGTGTGAAAAATATTTTGCGTTTACGCGTGTCGTGTTGCTTGCGTCGGGTGCGCCAAAAACTACCGGTAGCGTCTTCTTCTTTGCATTGACCTCTAGCGTATGTCATGTTTTTGTGCCCCCTGATAGCAGTTAGTGAAGAAAATCTATAGATAAGCCGCATTGTTGTACAAGCCGCAGGGTTCAAAGCATGGGAAAAAAGGAGCAGCTCATAGTCTGGTAAATACGGTAATCAAATACAAATAATCTCATTATAAATAGGCATTCATATTTCCCAAATCTTTTGATGCCATTCTTGATGCATAAAGTTAATACACATATTTTTTTTTTTAAAAAAAAATCACTTTTTTGGCATGGCAGAATAGTTGATATTGAGCATTTTTTGGGCAGGGATCATTTGTTAAGAATGAACGTTCATGTACACCTATTTATTTTAAAAAGGAAAATAAATATGTCAATTATTGTGATGCATCATAAAGGGACAATGATAGGAAAAGTATACATGAGATGAATCAGAGAAAGGATGATTTTTCCTATCTCTAATTGAATTGAGAGCATCGTTCTGCCCCTGTTCCCTGTCATCTCTATTTTGTCATTAAAAAAACAACAACTCAAAGATACAGAAGTTGGCTTTTCTTACATTTAAAAGTGTACAGTTTGGTTCAAAGTTTAGTAAAAGATAAATAAAAGTATGAGCCAAAGGAGTTGAGTTGATGATTCAGTAGATGGCACTCTTCCTTCTCAAGTTCAGAATTAAGAGTCTTGCTGTAGAAAATTGTCTTTCAAGGAACTCAGTGTTTTCAGCTGATATTCATTATTGCAAATCCCTCCTTTAGGTGCTTAAGAGCACCCCTTCAACAGATTCTCACTCTCCTTACAAGAAATGTGAAAAGCATAAGGGAAGCTTCACCAAGAAGGGTCTGAACTATCGGTTAGCACAGATGGAATGAAGGCCAACATGCTAAACAAAAGAAGTTATAAATAATGGATAATTTTAGTTGACTAGGACAACATATACCCATTTACGCATTCTGCTGGCCACACAGAAGTTAGGTCAGGGACACTGAAAAACACCTCTTTTAAACTTTTTTTTTTTAACATAAAAAAACATCTTCTAGAAGAAAGATAGTAAGGAATCTCTGAAGGAGTTAGAATCTGGTAGTGCTTTTTAAAAGGAAATGGAATGCATGAGTAGGGAAGCAGGGTTTATAGGTTGGGTCAAAAGTGGTGATTGGGCATACAATCAAAAACACCTTTTCTCTTTTGCTCACATAAAAGGGCCAGAGTTTCAATTGGTTGCTGTGATTTCAATTTTAGAGCTTTTTGACCCATTCTGGGAACATCACCAGGAAAGTTAAAAATAAAGAAACTTTTGTTATATTGGCTTTACAGGGAATTGGCTTTCAATAGGTATTTGTGGGAAAGAGGAATGTCATTGATAAAATTTTGTTTCACTTTCCCTTTCTCTCCATTTTAGCTTTTTTCATTAATACATTTCATATAATTTGATAAGATTTTGGTTGTATCCCTGATTCTTTAACAAGCCACCTTTGTTTCTCAATGCCATTGCTTACCAGTTGCTGATTGATTAAATACACTAAGATAAATCTCCGAAACCAATCTAACTTTCCCCAAAAAGCCAAGTGAGATTGTTCCCCAATTAAATGTAATAGGTATATTCCACACTCTCCTCCAAACCTTTGAATAGCTTTGTTGAAATATTTTAAAGGTGCATTTTTCCTCCTTCCAAGGAACATATTTTGGCCAGGGTTGAGGCAAACTTGTTATTTTCATCTCAAGCCGAAAATTAGAAAAAATGTGAAATCTAAAAAAAAAAAAAAAAAGCACTCTTGATTCCTCAATCAAATCTTACCAAAAGACCATTTGGAAGGATAGAGAGAAAAAGATGGAGAAATGAAAACAAGTTTTGTAATAGTCATTATGCTCATGCATAAATGCCATATCATTCTACTATCATTGTGGAATTAAAAAATTACACAAACAGAATTGGAAGGGACCTTGGAAGTCTTTTAGTCCACCCCACTGATCAAACAGTAGACCCTATATCCATGATGGTGAACCTATGGCACGCGTGCTGGAATTGGCACACAGAACCATTTCTACCAGCATACAAGCCGTTGCCCGGAACAGATCCACTGGGCATGCGCATGCACCTCCCATCAGCCAGCTGATTGTCGGGTATCTGCTGTGCATGTGAGGGGGATGGGGTTGCATGGGAGTGTTGAATTATGGGTACAGGTACACATACGCATGCACTTTTGGTGCGCGATGACGAAAAGGCTAGCCATCACTCCCCTATACCATTCTACACAAATGGCTGTCCAATCTTTTTCTTAAAAACTTCCAGTGATGGAGCACCTATAATTTCACTGTCAGGAAATTTCTCCTTAATTCTGGTGCCTTGGAGCCCCTCAAATATGGGAACGCTATATATGTCACTCCAGTCCTTCTCTTTATTTGACTAGACATACAGTATCTATTGTACAGAGCTTCCAGTCTCTAATCATCTTTGTCACTCTTCTTTGCACTCTTTTTAAAGTCTCACTATCTTTTTTGTATCAGGGTGACCAAAACTGTATGCAGTATTCCAAGTATAATCTGACTTGTGCACTGAATTGCACTATTTGCACCAATTCCAATGAATCTACTTGTAGTTCTGATGAACAAATTGGGTCAATAGTACAATATTGTCTAGATTGATTAATTGGTTACAAACTGGTGCCAGTTTTTATGAATACAAAGTTCAATTTACAATTTGCAGGGTTTTATGGTTTTTCTCCATAGCTCCTTTTACACAGAGCACCATAGGTGTTTCACACATCACTGGGCGTTTGATTTCCTACAGTAAAGTTTAGCATCTGTTTTGTTATTTGATAAATTGCTTTGATCTATTGTCTTAATTGCTTCCTAGTAAGACACTAATGACCTTTTTTGTTCCACTAAACACTACTTTTCTCTAGCTGCAAATTCCAAACGTTTGGAAGTGCTAATAGCTTCCTTTGTCACTGATTGGTAAAATAGAGCCTTAATTTGTATTATGCAGTGATGTGATTAGCAATCCCACCCTGGACCTTGAAAAAAGCTAAATATCAAGTGTTGGGAGCAGAGATTCCCCTTATGGATATTGGGTCTGGAGATGTCACCCACTGTTGTAGCCGTGAAAATTTTCACACTTTCTCAGCAAGTTAAAAAAAACCCATCACAGTAAAGCTTCAATTGAATGTTTGTGGCTGCCATCTTGACTTTTCTGACCTTCCCATAAAGATACCCTTGATGTGAAATATATCTTGAATATATATCTTGAAGATATTCCAACCATCTATAATGCAGCTATTATTTTCTAATGGCAATAATCTTCCTAGTTGGTATTTAATTTGTTAAGACTCATTCATTACAGATAAATAATATGTAGTCAGAGTTCTTAGAGTTCACTCATTTATAGCAGTGGTAGGATTCAATTTTTTTAACTACCAGTTCTGTAGGCATGGCCGGGGAAGGATACTGCAAAATCCCCATTCCTCCCCATCCCACTAACCTGCTTTCCAGCTTTGTTCTCCTGTGCAGGGCAACAAAAGAAGACCCAGCCGATCAGCTGGTACTTGGGAGGCAGAGAATAGATGGGGCAAGGCCAGTAAGAGGTGCTATTTGCTGGTTCTCTAAACTTCTCAAAATTTCTGCTACTGGTTCTCCAGAACTGGTCAGAACCTGCTGAATACCATCTCTGATTTGTAGATTATAATATGTACAATGTGTAATCCCAAATTGAATGGACAAGATTTGTTTGGTAAGAATTCATTTCCCAAATACTGTATTATTTCTGAGGTGTGCTGCCTGAAGAAATATAAAAACGTTTTTTTATCTAGCCAGCTTACTAAGAGGAAATATATATAATTTGGAGTTATGTATTAAAATTCAGTAGGGTTTCTATAAATATAAGCTACCATCATGTATTCAACTCTGTTTGCTGTTTTGCTAGTTAAAAATGCATTAGATCTCTCCTTCACAATGGGTCTTTATAATCAATAGTGTCCATTGTCACCTTTTATGGCCTGTAGCTGGCAATAAAACAAAAACAAGGGCAAGATGTGAGCTGTTCCAGAGTCAAAGGTCAGGGAACTGAGAAAGACAAAGTAAGTCCAATTCACCAAGACCAAAGAATTATATGAGTTTGTATTTCAAGAGGTTCTATGTTGAGCCATGAAAGGAATCCAAGTTCACAACACAAAATGAGTGGTAAGAGTGGGGAGAGATGAACTACAAGTCCAAGGCATTTGATATCTACAACTCCATGGATTTGGGAAATTTCCTTTGTATGTTAGAAAGAAAAGTAGACAGTTGTTAATAATCTATAAGGAGGAAGGACCTGCAAAATCCTTGCTTTAAGCAAGCAAAATATCCTTGCTAATTCATTGGTATGGAGCCTCATGATCAAGGTATCTCACCTGTTACATAAGGGGCACAGTGGCTGAGTGGTTAAGATGCTGGGCTTATCTACCAGAAGGTTGGCAGTTCAAGACTCCTGTTTTGCCAACCTAGCAGTTCAAAAGCATCTAAATGCAAGTAGATAAATTGGTACCACTTCAGTGTGAAAGTAACAGTATTCTGTGCACTTTCTGCATATATTCATTCATTCACTTGACCACAGAAGCATCTTTGGACAGGAATGGCTCTTTAGCTGTGAATCTGAGATGAACTCTCTATAGTCCAATATGACTGGCAGGTAAAACCTTTACCTTTTAGGTAAGTAATCGCATCACATCTTATATCCAAATCAGCTGATGTATTGTATGCAGCATTGCTAAACTGATATTTAGCAATGCAAATCTATAGATGGCTTTTGATCCTTATTGATCTCTTCAAATAAATGATCATTTCATTTGTTTATTTATATTTATGGTGCTAAAATAGTAAAAAGTAAATGGTAAAGTTTTGGTTATTTTTCTGTATCACTTGATGCAGTGATATGGGAAAGCTTACAACCAACTTCTAACACTCTAGATGCCATTCTACATAATGTAGACTGCTTAGCCCAATGCATTTTATAGCCTGGTCCTACAAACTGTTGAATGGTAACATGCTATTTTTTCCCTTTCTAAAATGCCTTTTTTTTTAAAAAAACTATAGAAATATGCTTATGTGTCTTCAGTGGAATTTGGGAATTGCTTCAGGGATGTTGATAAGAGAATAAACAACAGTCTGCTGAATTCCGAGCTCACAGACCACAATGGAAACAAATATTAAGCAAACAAATAAACTGCTCACAAACCACAAAGATTCCACAACCTTTCAAATCGTATAGAGAGACTATCATGAACTTTATTGAAATTATTGATACAAAATGTTTTCTCCTTATCTTTCTCTTATAGAAAAACTTATCCCCAAGGTAGTGGATTCTCCAAAGAAGCTTCCTATAGTAGTTTATAAAACTACTGGCAGAAGTAACAGGAAGAAATTATTAAGAAAATATTGGAATGTGCTGAGATGAGCAGATTGACATTTGAAATTAGAGAGCAAGAGGATAAACAATTTTATGAAATTTGGGATCTTTTTTATAAATGGCTAGATGATAAAATACGATAATAGAATATTTAGAATGCTAGATAGTAAGAAATATCTTTATTTTGCTATTTTGCTATTATTTTGTTATTTGATATTATATTTATAAAGGGTTTTTTAGGATTGATTTGGTATGATTATATGATTTGTTGAATAATCTGGTTAAAGTATTGTTAGCTCATAAAGCATGAATGATTAAAAGTATAGTAAAAAAAAATTATTATTTTTTTAGTGATATTAGGATATATAAGTTTGGATTGATAATATGAGTTGTTATATAACATAATTGTAACTGGGACTACAGAATGAATGCACAAAAATGATGAACCAACTGACACACTGGATGTACATACGAGAGTTGAATGTTTTAATGTTTTGTTTGTCTTGTTTGTAGAAAATTAATAAAATCTTCTTTCAAAAAAAAAAAAAACTACTGGCAGAAGTTGTAGCTCATAAGAGGTTTCAAATGCAGTTCATTCAGGATTAAAAAACTCAAAGCTGACCATACTTTTTGTCTTTCTCTACAGTTACTGGAGCTTTTTATGAGATTGAATTACAATTTTCGGGTATCTTGTCACTCCTTTAATGTCTTTCAAGAGCATTCAAATTCTCTGCAGCCTCAACATTTTTGTCTAGGGGCTTTAAATAAATACAATTCCATTCTTATGTTCCATCAATATTATTGACTGATTATGTGACAGAGTTAGAAGGGACCTTGGGGGCCTTCTAGGCCAATCCCCTGCTTGATGGTTGTCCAATCTCTTTTAAAAAAAACCTCTAGTGTTGCAGCACTTCTGGTGGCAAGTCATACCACTGATTAATTGTTCTAACTATTGGAAAAATTCTCCTTAGTTGGGTTGCTTCTCTCCTTGATTAGTTTCCATCTATTGTTTTTTGTCCTACCTTCAGATGCTTTGGAGAATAGGTTGAATTCCTCTTCTTTAGAATATAATACTTTGTTGTCATTGCATTCCATGAATACAATGAAATTTGAAAGCTACTCCAGCACAGTGCCCCAAACACCACATCACAATCGCACTACAGAGTATTTAAAAATTAAAATAATTATAATAATAGGACTAAATCACAAATGCACTATTTGATTCAAGACAATTACTGCCTTGGAAAAGAAGCTATTTCACAATCTATTAGTCCTCATTTTAAGACACCTATAACACCTCCCTGATGATAACAGTTCAAAATATGAATGTCCAGGATGAGAACGGTCTGTGGAGATTTTTAGCGTTCTACAAATTTATGGCAGCCTCTTAGATATTGCAATACTGCTATCATATCACCCTATTCCTACATTTCATTAAACTAGACATACCCAATTCCTGCAACTGTTCCTCATATGTTTTAGCCCCTAATTGTCTTCTTTTTACTCTTTCTAGAGTCTCAACATCTTTTTTATATTGTGGTGACCAAAACTGAATGCAAT